>NGZP02000020.1:3600000-4200000 GCA_004353285.2 Xylaria grammica
AGGTTATGTCACACCTCTAGAACAAAGAGGCGCTCTGTATATTAGTAATGAACAATCAGCATAGTTAGTATAGGCTCTCTGCGCAACAACAAGTGTTCATTACACCCCTATACTAAGGGCTACGGCAGACTAGTTATTACTAAATCAAGGTTCCTCGAGAATTCTTACCATTATTAAAAGAAATACTATTCATACTAACGGCAAGATATGTTCATCGGCGTAGATAATCATTTATAGTGACGCCTATCTATGAATTGGCAGAGTGGCCTGGAAGCCTGGCCCCCCTCCCCACCCTAGAAGTCCCTCGAGCCGTCAATTACCGTCAGGTGCTCCGTGTATGCCTAATTAGTCTATTTTGTTGGTGCTAAACTTGGGTTCCTTACGGATCTATTTCTCAGGGGTGGCGGGGATGGTGTAGGCGCCGGACGTTGAAAAATAGTGGAAATACTTATATCTACTATTTAACACAAGCTTAGAATCACGCTAGGAATTCCGGTTAGCCCTGTACGGTGGTTCCTAATATAATGGAAATCTAGCAGCGTATTTCTACCGGAGTTACTCGGGAGCGTTCCGTAGACGTCCCACCGCGCCGCATACGGTTTTCGCACACCGGTTTAAGTACGCTGCCAAATTCTAGTACCAGATAAACTATTGAACTAACGACGGATGATCTTGATTATGATCCTTTACGCGACTTAGCGAAAAGTCTTGCAGTTAGCAGATCCGGACGGCCCTCCCGCAACAGAGTGCTGCTGCGTTTAACTAACAGCCAATAATAACGGTAGGCATGTTTTGGTACAAATTTACAGTTTTTTTTATATGGCACAATAGCTCCCTCGTCCTTTATCTTGGGAACAAAGCTCGCTTGTTTATCTTACAATTGGCGTAAATGTCCTATTATTCCTCCTCTTCTTATTTGAAAGTATCCCGTTGGCTATTGAAAGCCAAACCTTCCACCTTCTCCCAATCGATTGTCTCCCACCACGCCTGGACGTATTCTCCTTTTCCTCCAATACCATAATCTATGAGCCAGACGTGTTCCCAAGTATTGACACACAGAAGAGGGATGACATCAGTGCCGCCCGGGGCCTGGGGATTAAAACGACCACCACTGTTGCCAGCGCCGGTCTGGTAACGGCTGAGGAAGTCATTCACGGTGCCTGATTCGGCTAGCGACGTGTTGAAGTCAACACTTTGACGCCGCCAATGTGCTGCCGTGTAGGGTGACCCGGCCAAATACGTGGTCAGAATGCGGAGATCCTGCGTGTTTGCGTTCTTGACTAGCCAGACAAAGCCGGGGCCGAACATGCCCAAGGCGGTTGTCAGAAACTCGAGCCGTAGCGTTTTGATAGAGCTAAAGCTTCTCTCCAATTCCCGCTTTAACTTGGGAGGAATCCGGTGCTCGGATGCTTCGAGCTCGATGTCTTGTGTCCCGTATTCTTGCGCTTGCGTCTTTGCCTGGGCTTTTTGTTCGTGCAGCTTTTCTAGGTTTACTAATTGGCTGAAGAAGAAGTGGTTATTGTGTGACATGGAGGCATAGTTGAAGGTCGCCGCTTGTGATGGGTCGCGCGCAGTATTTTTGAGGATAGTTAAGGGGTCCAGTTGTGCGTTATCGGTTTCTATTCAGGATGACGGGTTAGCCCGGACACGCACAAGTATGTGATAGCGGCGAGGAATGAAAATCTTACCAGCTGTCAGGATGTTTAGCTTGTTTACGATGTGTTGCATGTACTCAGTCCAGGCGGTTGAATAGCCAGTTGGACTTAACAGCCCCGGTACCGCATTGTCTTGTCTAAATTGCTCGAGTAAGGGGACGGTATGCTCCGAGCGGGCGAAAAGCGTTGTTCGCCGCAATAAGGCGCCGGCCTGCGGTATCCTTAATCTGGGGCGGAGCATGGTGATGTGTGGTTATTTGTCCCTAGTCCGAAGCATCAGAATACCAAGGGACCTTGAAATGCTGCAAGAGGCCTTACTTTTTTCTAGCGATTGAGGGCTACTTCGTGTTTGATTGGATGAAGGGTTAGTGCGCTGGAAAATTGGTTTTGCCGACCTGGTGCCTCCCCTAAGCCCCAGCTGGTAAGTACTAAGAGGTAGGTAGGTTTGTACCCACTCCGTACTCCGTACTCCGTATATAGATAGGTACGGTCCATACCTTGGTCCCCTCCTATTCTCGGACAACCGGAGATGCAAGGTGAACGGACAACTCTCTACTTAGTAAGTGGTATGTAGGTACGGTAATTACTTCAATATAGGTACCAAGCTAACATTCCCAGATCCTGGAGGAGGTGTACGCGAGGAATGGAACTTGCTATGGGGATGTGGATAGATAGTGCAGATATCGGCGATACCAGGTGCAAGCTAGAGCGTACTCTAGGATATATATATATATATATATATATATATATATATATGCCATCATGGAAATCTTCAATTTATCCTTACATCTCACATTTATATAAACCCACAAGCTTGTAGGCCCGTAACCTGGGTATACATATTACAATAGATTCCTGCGCCGTCCGATGCAGCCGTGAAAAGTGTAATCCTAGGAAGAAACTCCAATAAGTGAGCTGTACCCATAGAAACCGAGTGATCGCCCTATATGCCCTAATCATTACAATATTGTTATCATGAGGCTTCCTACCCCCATGCCAAACCTCAAGCTCTTAATCCTCCATAAGGCCTAGCATATCGAGCTCGGTCTTAACCATTCGTTCGAATTCCTCTCGATCGATACCTGATGCTCGAGACAACAAGAATAAGCTCTTGATACTACGAGAAACATGCTGCTTCACGCCGAAGTCGTTTTGCTCTTGACGTGCGGCTGCCGCCTCGAGCTTTTCAACTGATGCATTGGAGCCGGCACTCGATGCTGGCCGTGGGCAAGGGTGGATAATATTCGGCTCGTCCGTTTTTGAGTGTGGTGAGCTGGACCTTGGTGGTTCTGTTAACATCCAAGAGTCTTGCATTGAGTTTTCCGCTGCCTCGACGTCGCTATGCCCATTTTGAATGGCGCTCATTGTCCCCGAGGCTAGGCCAAGTGGCGGAGAAACATCTACATTAGCCTCCTCGTCGGGGTCGTGACTGTCCATGGCAGGCTGGACATTATCGTACTGAGCAAAGTACTCCTCTTCATTAGAGGTATTCCATGCCGACGCCATTTGTGGTGCAGGCGACCTCTTCGTAGCCGGCGTTTTTGTGCCTGGCGTAGCATCATATCTTGCCCAATAGTCATCGTCGTCGTCTTCGTCTTCTTGTTCAATCGAATGACCATTTGGAGGTTTTAAAAGGGCATGGGCACTCGAAATAGGCGTTTGTTTAGGCTGTTTTGATTCCTTGAACTGCCGTTCAGCTTCGGCTATTGTTGAAACTCCTCCAAAAGACGAGAACGGCGACGGCATGTCTGGCACTGTGACCTCTCCGACTTTCCAATTTGGGTCCTCGTCATCAGGCGTGCAGTATACGAGGCGGAAAGCTAGTTCTAGTTCCCTAATTGCGACAAGGGCCTGTAAAGTTTCCTCATCTACTCGCCGAAAACGAGTTTCGGCGTCGTAGTCCCAGTCGATTTCGATTTCACCGGACACAGGATGTGGTTCTAATCGCTCTCCTTGAGCAATCTCGGTCAACCTCGGAACCTTGGAAGTGTCGTAGCAAAGCAAACGGATCCATGGGTCGTTGGTAGAACTGAAAGACAGGAGCTGAACTCGCTGTCTCAAGATTGGTGTGAGGAAGGGTAAGACAGACTCCGATGGCTGCAGCGAAACCGCGGCAGCACGAAGTGAAGGGATCAGAGGGCCAATACTTTCTCCGATATTTGGAGGCCGAATTGGCGAAACAGTCATTTTGATCGTAATTTTTGAGAAGACGGGAATGAAGTTCGTGCTCTGGTTGTAGTTCAAGCTTGCGTCAGTGGTAGGAGCGTCAGGCTGCGTCACATGTGATTAAGGTGGAAGTTGATCGAAACAAGCTGGCGGCACTTGAATCAAATGACGCCGAATAGCTCCACTGGTGCCTTTTCTGTTCCAATGACACAGACGGTGAGTAATCAGCTCTAAACGAGTTTATCGGTGAAATTTTCCAACGTGTAGCTAGAGCTGAGGGGTAAAGAATAGCTTGGGAAGAGGAGAGGCAGCGCAGCCAGGTCGAAGGCCGTATGAATTAGCATGAAGCACTGCAGCGTTATGGTTCGTGGGCGGAAGGATGCAGCTGGGTTTCACTCGACCACCCTCGTCGAACGATGCTGGCACGGCAGCAGATGATACGTGTATAATTATATGTGTGTATAAGCCAGTAGGTCTGCAGGTCTGTAGGTCTGCATGCAGCCACCCAGGACTGGAGCTACGTATATATACGAGCGCAAGTAGCAATTATCGCGAGATATTTACCCCAGGTGTCTCATTTTGTTCTCTCGGGCGTACGGAAGATCACGATGAGGGGCACGCTAATACGATAACAACCAATAAAGACGGGATATTTGTTAACAACCAAAGTATTGGATTTGTTTTTTATTGGAAGAGACATCCATTTAGGATCGTATCATTTTATAAAGCAATGTGCTATCAAGGTGTTATTGTAGGTATTCTGCACCTAGAAAGGTTTAATGTGCTTTGTGACATCACCGGCTACTGTATCATCTGATCATCTGTCTGTTCTGGGCTTGGAGATGTTGCTTGTGATTGAGAGGTATTAATTGGAGAAACGGTAGGTGCCTACTCCGTATGCGGGGAGGTACCCACACACTACACCTACCTAGGTAACCTTAGGTACCTAACCTACCTGGTAAGTGTATAAAAGAGTAAAAAGATGCATGTGTGAATAGTACATGTGTGAATAGTACACGATTTATTACTGCTCGCAAGGGTTGGTGGACTGACCCAGGTATACTGTGGGGAGTCACTTATCTTCTATGACTATGCTACCTATGCTATGCTACCTAGGCAAGGCATCAAATATCTACAGTTTGCTTGCAAACTCGTTACCTACTTAGTTAGACTACCTAGGTAATTATTCGCTTGTATGTATGTAGCTATGCCCGCAGGCGCTGAAAGGTATGCACGTATATAGAGTATAATGATATAGAGGCTTCTAGGAGGCCTACCTCCTAAGGTACCTGTAGATAGGTAGGTAGGTTAGGTAGATACCTACCTAGGTAGGTACCCAAGGTAGGTAGCCACAATACGGGTGACCGAACTTGGAGTCTAGCCGATCGGCATCAAGAAGCTAAATTTGACCGACGACAACCGCGACACTGCTAGCATCTACAAACTGCGCGTCCAATTTACCACCAATTGACTGCGGGCCGAAATTGTCCAAACGCCTCTCCTAGACCAGATCGCAGCTGGGTAGACGCAGCTTGCTTGTACTAGATCCTTAGCTTGGGCAGGGCCCTTGCGGATGTATGTCGCAAACTGGCCAACGCCTTCAAGATGAGGTAAGCTGCTTTGATGCTGGGTGACATACAATCACATGGCGCAAACGGGGAAGTCTAACATGGCGCCGCCTTCGTAGGGCTCACGACTCCAAGTAGTCATAGCTGGCGCCACAGCCGGACTGATATCGAGGTTCGTGATCGCACCACTCGACGTCGTCAAGATTCGTCTACAACTGCAGTCACACTCTCTTTCGGATCCCCTGTCATATGAGAACCTGCGCGGCTCTCCCATTTATAAGGGCACAATACGGACGCTACAACACATTGTAAAACATGAAGGAATCACAGGATTATGGAAGGGCAATGTGCCTGCTGAGTTGATGTACGTATCGTACGCCGCGGTTCAGTTTACGGCGTATCGGTCGACAACGATGTTGCTGCATCGCTTGTTCAACGAAGAAGACCGCCTTCCACAAGCTGCCGAGTCCTTCATCAGCGGCGCTACAGCCGGCGCTACGGCCACCGTAACTACGTATCCGCTGGACCTACTGCGCACGCGCTTCGCCGCCCAGGGCAATGATCGCGTATACACATCACTGCGTCGGGCGATTTGGGAAATTCGCCGCGACGAGGGAATTAAGGGTTTCTTTCGTGGCTTGTCTCCCGGTCTCGCGCAAATTGTGCCGCTCATGGGCATTTTCTTCGCCATATACGAGACTGCGCGCCAGCCGCTTAGCCGACTAGACCTGCCGTGGGGATCCGGGGATGCAACTGCCGGCCTGCTCGCTAGTATCGTCGCGAAGACGGGTGTTTTCCCGCTTGATCTTGTACGCAAGCGAATTCAAGTACAGGGCCCCACACGGAGTCGTTACGTCCACAGAAACATTCCAGAATATTCGGGCACCGTTCGTACCATCCAGCAAATTATCAAACGAGAGAAAGTAAGAGGCCTTTATAGGGGGCTGACGGTCAGTTTAATGAAGGCGGCGCCGGCGAGTGCGGTCACGATGTGGACATACGAAAGAGTTTTAAACCTCCTAATTGGCTACGGAGGGGACGATTCCGTAGAATCAGCTGTTTAGAGACGATGTATCATGAATTAGCACATGAACCGGGGAGACCTTGTATGTATAAGAATAGGCAGGTACTACTAGGCATTCACTGGTTGTATAGATAGACTGAGTGCATGGCCGCATAATCTGGATACCCTTATAGACGTGGGAGGGACAATTCGAGTTGAATATTGATCTTTTCTTCCTGTTAACTATGTATCTAGTATTGATACCAGCGAAATACCATACATGTTTCTATTTGGCTGACAAAGAAAAAATTGTATGCTTCTATTCAATGGTCTTATAGTACAGTCACTTTCTTCCTATTGGTTACACCGACTCTATAAGTCTTGTTTATTTTCCTTTCTTGACCCAATCCTCGACAATATCGCGAGCATCGCTGACCTTGTCGTCAACGTAGCTCTTGCCTAGTTCTGCATGAATCTTTGTCATGTACCAAGCACGCTCGATGCTGTGGCGTGTGCGCAAATGCGTGTCGGAGACAGCCGGGAATCGCTGCTCATATGTCCACAGAAGGTCAGAGACATTGCCCATCGTAACGGGGATGACGGCCCAGCCGGCACCGATACCTAGCGCTAGAGGGAGAGAAGCGCGTAGGAGGATATTGCGATTTCTCGATATAATACTGCCAGCCATCGAAGCTACTAGCACGTATACGAGCCCCGGCATCAGCTGCTCACCGCTCTCGCGGGAAGGCGCCAGAGAAGCAATGGTTGATGTGAAAGATCGCTCCAAGTTGAACGCCCTATCTACCGCGGCATTAACCCCATCTTCGGCTGATATGGCTTGCTTGTAGAGGAATAGGCGGACTTTGCCGATCTGTACAGCTAGGCGGTCCGTGGGTGTCGGGCTCCGCAAAATGACCTGCTGCTCGTCTTCAGACTTTGGGAAAGGTTTTGATGATGCAGGGATTGTGTCGGATGTTGGAGAGGGTACGGGCGCTGTGCCCTTGGGGAGAGGCGTCTCCTCGAAGTCGTCATAGATGGGTTTCTTCCTGAGCTGTAATATTTTTTTGTTAGTGTAACCATAAGTATGGGTCATGGGAGTGTAATCGCGGGGTTTGTTCGCACCAGAATATGGCCCTGAGCTTGTTGAGGTGGTGCTTCGGCGAGCGCAACCGAGGGAAATAAAGCACCTCCGATCAGAGTAGCGGCCACGAAAGGCGCGGCGAGTCTCTACGAAAATCAATCAGCATCGAAAGGCATTATTTGGAAAGGCGCCTATGAACATTACCTGTCGCAGCAGCACTCTCACAGCCATGTTGCCGACCAATTGACGTTGAGTGGAGGAGTATGGGTGTCTGGAGGTTGTGAGATGAACTTCAAGAATTGAACTCCGTCACTGACAACTGACAGGTACCCCGGTACCTAAGAGATAGGTTTTACCATCCCGAATCGGAATGGGAATCCAACCTAAGCCACGCCGCTTTTAGTGAGCCCTATCCTGAGCAAGACCCACTCTTTCATAGCTGGATATGAACAAAAATTTGCATAATTGCTAACACACATTTCACCACAATCGCACAAAAGCAGATACCGTGTATTATATAACGGTTCTAAGTACGGAATATGCATTACAATATGGTCCGTTTAAGTGATCCGTTCTAGCGACTTCCTAGGAAGTCACTAGAACACAAACAAACGTAACCGCAAGCCTTCCTTCCTACTACTAGTGTACCTAGCCTACGATCAATCCACCTACGCGGACAACGCCGCCCGCATCGCATACACCGACTGTGCCGCTAAAATAAAAGCACGTGTGCCAACCACACCGCCGACGTCCTATCGCGCTTCCGTCGCCCGCTATGTCTTCTTGACCCCCTTTATTTTCTGGCCTGCCGTCTTACCGGGCGAGGATTGAGGAAGACGGTGGTTGGATTCCTAGAGACGCGATAACCGCGACAGAGGATGATTATAATCACAACACACAATACACTTCATTAAATCCTAATGCATGCTATCGCTTAACGTCATCCAAAAGCACATGTCGCACTTTTTTTTAACTTCTCATTTTTCAACTTCATTTATATATATTTCTATAACTATACAATGGCTCAAAAATCTAAAGAAGCCAATCTGCAGAAACGCGACCCAGAATTATCCCTTTGCAAGCTTGCTTGTGTATACAACGTTTGCGACCGTACACTCAAGCAAAAAGTCGACGGCAGCGAACCCTCACACGTTACAAACTTAAAATCTCGAAATTTAACGATGTCCGAAGAGGAAACTATTGCTAAACGTATTCTTGAGCTAGATGCGCGAGCGTTTCCGCCCCGGCTTCGATATGTTTAAGAAATGGCTAATATCCTCCGACGCGAACGCGTGTTACGGCCAGTAACGACCATAGCTAAGGAAGCATGGTCACGTAATTGTTCACAGCGCACTCCCTGTACTAAGTACACCAGTAGCCGCCGGGTGCGTGATACTACGGGCTCAGTAAGCTTGGATATTGTATATTGATGTTACGGAGGTTACGGCCGCAGGTTATCCATCAGGCTTGGTATTGTAGGTTCATACTAAGGGTGATGGATGGATATTTACGGCCCCAGCCTCTGTATAGTAGAGATACAATAAGCCATTTAGGCATGAGCGGGAATCTAAGCCATCCCGCGTGTCTTACCCCCAATAAAAGCAACGTTGGTGCATCTAAAAACGCGCTGGACCATATCCAATCGGTACACCAAATTGGGCGGTCTTCTTGCTCGACTGACGGAAAAGTTTAGGGTAGGAAATTTCAAGATAGTAAGAAGCTGGGGATTTCTACAAGTATGAGGCAGGCTAGCACGAGCTAATCGTTTTCGTCTTCAGGAGAGAGCAAAGCTACGAAATCGATGTTCCAAGCTATTAAGTGAGGTCAGTCCCAGACCATTCACGCACAACCACAACTCTACTCATTTTAGATTAGACTAAGATCACTTTACTCTAATCTAAGTAATTTAATTCTACTGTAGGCATTGCGTGTATTGAGAGGGTTTACATGCAACGACTGGGGCACTATGTGTCATGACATAAAATCTCTTGTACGGCGATCTGGTCTTTAATATGAAATATTGGCGGATTATTAATTATGGTTACCAAATTATAACACACTTATCATTTACTTAATTTATAAGGGCACTGTGTCACGAGTGGGCAGGTAGGTTAGGCCAGGTACAATATGTGTGAATAGCTTTATATGTCGTAGTAGCAGAGGGTACCTAGGTACTTACTCATCTCAGAAGGTAGCATGAGCTTCTGGACTTCCGTCCAATCGACTTCGAGCAATTCAGACCATGATGCCCCAGGTCGAATTCAGTGGCTCGAAGCGTCCACGCGTGCGAAGCGAGAAAAGGCGCGAGGGACAAATGACAAGTGACATCAGCGTGTTTTATGGCATGGCCTGAGCAACCAACCAGCCTATGATGCCGTGCGCGTTTCAATAGAGCTCCTGGCAACGCCTTGAGCTAGTCAGAACCAGCCATTAGTTTTAATCCTGACTTTATCATTCTAGGACCGGGAAGAGTAGTCCCTAAACCCCAAAGGTCTATATACAAGAAGGACGGAGTTGCTAACCTCTGTGGTCCGCCAATATGTCTAGAATAAGCGAGGGCGGAATAGCTTCACGTTCAGTTACGCGAAGTCACCCCGCCGTTACCACGACGGGCTCCAGGAAAGGAAATCCTCTTGCCAAGTACTCGCGGATCCCGATAAGGTAATTATCTAGCCAAACTTAGTGCTGGTGGAGCTATAGCCATGTTTGGTTTAGTGTAATGTGTGAATAACGATTCGTGATGCGGTTGCGCCGCTGCGCGTTATGGTGGAGGCGTCTCAGCGGAGAGGATACCTAAAGGCTGTAACTTGTGGGGGAGCAATGGACTAGTACACTACCTAGGTACGGTCCAGCCCGTTCAGACCCGTTCCAGGAGTAACTAGCGCATTAAAACAGCACCCCTAAGCTTCTGCCCTAAGGACAACGACACCTTGCACTTCTAGTCGTCTACATTCCCGATTCCATCTACCTTCTTTACCCCAAACCACTATATTTTCAAGATTGTCTTCACGCTCCAATGAGCAATCCGAACAGCCCTGTCGTCTCAATACTATGGACCTGCGCAACGGCGAGGGCCCCGGCGGGATTGCGGCCTGCCATAACACTAAAAATGTAAATATTATCGTCGTAGGCAGTTTCGTATAGCGGGGTGTCGTGTTCCTCGTCGAACATGAATCGCGAAGGTAACGGCTCGACGGTCGCCATGGGACAAATCCACACCACATGGTAATCTGTCCGGTTGAGCTTCTTCTGGTCCATTGAGTCCTTTTATGAAATTCATCAGATCGGACGAGATGGAGGCTTGGTAGAAAATCAATAGATGAGATGACAAGGCTGCGTTGTATGGTCTGAGGGAACATCAGATCCGTGTCGGGCGTTGGGTTCGCTTTTGTCGGTTTTGCGACTGCCAGCTTTTAGACCGTTCTAATTCTCCATCTTCCTTTTGTAAGATATAGAGTAGCCTAAGCTAAATAAGCGTATTCAATAATAGCTCGACCAGCAAGAGCCTTTGCAGCTAAGAAGTGAATATGTAGAGGTGATGGTGGGTGCCATACGGCCCTAGCCCGCTATATTCTTTTATACCCTTAGGTAGCCACCCAGCAACCCCACACTTTCCTGTATCAAGACATACTCTCTAGTACCGAGACCAAATGTCATCATGTCTTTGTTACGTAACTCAAGGCATTGCCACACCGGCACTCTCTTGGAATTGAGCATAGTACCGTTAGCACTATCGAGGTCAATGAGGTATGGCTTTACCTCGCTGACCTTCTCGCCTCCTTCATTTCGTTCCTGATGGTGGAGAAATTGGATTACCGCATGCTGCTTGCTCACACTGGGGTGCTTGGCCTCCATATCAACCACAGCCGTCTCTCTTCCCAGTAACCAACAACTACGGGCGCTGAGTGGCACGGTATCGACTATCGCGTCTCCTTTGAAAATGAACAGATGCCACTGAGCCTCAGGTGAAGGCTTGCGCGCTTCGGCTGGTTCGTGATACTTGAGGAGCGTCGTGAAACCCTCTGTCCGCGTCGCTAGGTCCGGACCCGTAGCAAAGGCACCGATGTTTTCGAAATCAACAAGAGTCTCGTTTCCCCTGCCTTGGTATTGTACAGTGCGGTCCCATTCGCTTAGTGTCGTGTAAGGGCTCCGAAGCCATGCTCTTAACTCGTGCAGAAAGAGCCGAGTAAACGCCCGACCGAGGAATACTGCAATCATCTCTTCTGCCTGGCCCTGACTACCCTGCGTGTCTAGTGTCTTCAAGATGGCGATTGTGTATTCTACTAGATACTCGGCCTTGGTAGATCTGCGAGCGAGAGCATCGTGGTGAGGGGCCGTGCTATCAGCAGCGAGGAATTCGAACACGCGAAGTTCGCGACGTAGCCAGTCCCTAGCTCGATTGATAAGCGAGGGTTCCGTGGCAAATAGTCCTGGCGAGAGCTCCTGATATCTTGAGCCGGTCGTTTGTCGTCTATTTGAGCCCACGTGAGAAGAATAGAGGTTATATTGGTATACCAAGCGCCGTCTTCGTAGATAATTGTCATTTCGCCGTTCGGAAGGTAAGCTCGACTGAAGCGAGGCGTGCCGGTTGTGATGATCTACATTGTCCAAGGATGGCGGTACATGATAGAACTTTCCATCCTTATCTCGGCCGTTGAAATCGTATCGGACCTGGTGAACTACACCATTACAGAGCGGGCAGCGTGCTCGAGTTTGCAACCAGGTGACTAGGCAGATATAATCGAAATGATCGTGTCTGCAGGGAAGTGCTTCGCACGGCTTGACTATACAGTTCAGACAAATGACGCAGGTATCGGCAGCTTTGCCGTCCGGTGTCGAGACTTGGTGAAGCGCAGTTCGTTCAACTTGAGAATGTATCTCCTGGTCGCTGGGCTCTGCACCCATGACATGACAGGTTGCCAATATGATAGATAATGACGTTGATGTGAGACGGAAAGACGGCCAAATCATCAATGGAATAGTGGGTCGGCGCAAGCCAGTGGTTTCATACAGAGTGGCGCAGGCGTTGTCATAAGCTGAGCAGCCTACCTAGCTATAATTCAGCTGCAAAACAGCTAAAGAAAGTTTGCCCAGGTGTGGAGTGGAGTAAATATGGGGAGACCGTGGGGCAGATGCGTTTAGGTGTACGAAGTTTTGTTTTGGCCCAGTTGCAGCGATGGGCCACCGTACGTAACCAGCACAGCTAGCTCTTTCAATCATTAACATCACACCTTTGCGTCATCGGTCTTCATTCCATAGTCATCGTCGAAGATGGATGACTTCTTGCAACTCGAGCTTATTGGCCTGGTAAACAAAGTAGCCTCAGAGCTTCGGAATTATATCGGAGTCGACGACAAAACTCTAGCAGAATTTGTCATCGCTCAACGACTCGAGCAACCAACTTTCGAAAGCTTTGAACGAAAGATAACCGATATAGGCGGCGCATCTCTTTCACGGAGCCTTCTGCGGAGTATCGACAATCTTGTTCGGTTGATGCATCCTGCGACGAGGGCAGATGCGACCACCACCCCCCCAAAACCGAACTTTCGGCAACCCGTTAAAGACGAACCTCAAGCCCTGCCCGCACTCAGTCTACCAGACCAAAGTCCAGTCTGTGATCCTACCGACGATCCACTGGCCGCGTATAAATCTCTAGACCTGAGAGCCGACAAGACCACAGTACCATCTCGTAAACGGCATCACAGTCGCGGTCGGAGTCCTTCAACTCGGAAAAAACAACGCCCTCGTCGCGATACTCCCGATCGTAGTAGAGAAAGGAGCGGGCGACGTAGTTCGGCCGAATACGATAGCATAAATAAGCAGCACGATTGGTATGGTCACGACAGGAACGACGAAGAGCAGGAGGAGCACGCCATAGTCCTGCATAACATCTTCAACGGCCACGTGTCGGGTGTCAAGGACTTCGGTGCATTTGTCAATCTCCATGGGTTCAACAAGAAGACGGACGGCCTCGTACACATTTCACAAATATCAGATCAGCGGCAACACTCATCAAACCTGGTCAAAGTTGGACAAGCTGTCAAAGTCAAAGTCATCAAGATAGAGGGCACGAGAATCGGGCTGTCAATGAAACTTGTTGATCAGGAGACAGGCCAGGACCTCTCTATCCAGACCAATTTTGCGTCTGGAGCTAACATGCAGACTCTGGGTAAAGGTAGCAACAATCCTACGTCGCCAAACTTCAGTTCTACTAGACAACTCAAGAAGAGAATGACTTCCCCGGAGAGATGGGAGATCCGTCAACTCATCGCATCTGGAGTCGCAAAGGCTTCAGACTACCCTGAACTGACAGAGGACAACCCTAGGGGTGATAGGGGGGTGGAGTTGGAAGAAGACCTAGATATCGAGCTGAGACAAGAAGAGCCTCCATTCCTCGCTGGACAATCAAAACTATCTCTCGAACTATCGCCCATCCGCGTTGTGAAAGCTCCTGACGGATCGCTGAATCGAGCAGCCATGTCTGGGACTGCGTTGGCAAAGGAGAGAGCGGAGTTGCGACGCCAAGAGACCAATGCAGACGCCAATGTGGACAGCACGCAAGCCCCATCGGTGGGTTCAATCAATAATACCTCCAAAGACATGAGAGGCGGCCAAATCAATCATGACGAACCTCCATGGCAGCGTGCGGTACAATCGAGGAAAGAAGAGTATGGGAGGAGAACCGACATGACGATTAAGCAGCAACGGGAATCCCTTCCCGTCTTCGCCTTTCGAGATGCACTGATCGACGCCGTGCAACAAAATCAAATCCTTATCGTGGTAGGCGAGACGGGCTCGGGCAAAACGACGCAATTAACTCAATATCTCTTTGAGGCAGGTTTTACGAGTGGTGGTGGTATCATTGGGTGTACGCAGCCTCGCCGTGTAGCTGCCATGTCAGTGGCTAAACGTGTAGCTGAAGAAGTCGGTTGCGACTTAGGGGTTGAAGTGGGCTATTCGATACGATTCGAGGACCGTACTAGCGCAGGTACCAAGATCAAGTATATGACAGATGGCATGCTCCAACGCGAGATCCTGCTGGACCCAGATCTCACGAGGTACTCCGTCATCATGCTTGACGAAGCACATGAGCGAACTATTGCTACTGATGTCCTTTTTGCCCTACTAAAAAAAACCCTGAAAAAACGATCTGACCTTAAAGTGATCATCACGTCTGCTACTCTGGACGCTGAGAAGTTCTCTACATACTTTAATAACTCTCCAATTTTTACTATCCCGGGCCGAACGTTTCCCGTCGAAATTCTATACGCGCGAGAGCCTGAGTCAGATTACCTGGACGCCGCTCTAGCCACGGTTATGCAAATTCACCTAACGGAGCCATCTGGCGATATTCTATTGTTCTTGACGGGTCAGGAGGAAATTGATACCTCTTGTGAGATTCTGGGTGAACGAATGAAGGCTCTTGGGTCAGGTATACCGCAGCTTATTATCCTCCCGGTTTATTCGGCACTACCTGCTGAGATGCAGAGTCGTATCTTTGAACCAGCGCCACCGAACAGTCGCAAGATTGTTATTGCCACCAATATTGCCGAAACATCCATTACAATCGATCATATCAAATATGTGATCGACCCTGGTTTTGCCAAGCAGAAAGCATATGATCCGAAGATGGGCATGGACTCGCTCATTGTAGCTCCTATATCACAAGCACAAGCGAATCAGCGAGCTGGGCGTGCCGGCCGTACTGGGCCAGGTAAATGCTTCAGGCTGTACACAGAAACAGCATACCAATCAGAAATGTTGCCATCTACAATACCTGCTATTCAGCGTCAAAACCTATCTACTACCATTCTTATACTTAAAGCAATGGGTATTAACGATCTGCTTAATTTTGGATTTATGGATCCGCCTCCTACTAATATAATGTTAAGTGCCCTCGAGGAGCTTTATGCATTAAGCGCGCTTGATGACGAAGGGTTTTTAACACGACTAGGACGCCAAATTGCTGATTTCCCAGTCGAGCCCTTGCTTGCTAAAATGCTAATTGCAGCAGGAGAGCTACGCTGCTCAGACGAGATACTATCTATTGTTGCTATGCTTAATCTGGCTAATGTCTTCTACCGGCCAAAAGAGAAGCAAGGACAAGCAGATCAGAAAAAAGCAAAGTTCCATGATCCTCATGGTGATCACTTGACGCTTCTAAACGTGTACAACTCATGGAAGCACAACGGTTATTCGAATTCTTGGTGTTTCGAAAATTTCATCCAAGCGCGATCGATGAGGCAAGCTAAAGAAATACGAGAACAGCTCCGTAAAATCATGGAGCGCTACGGCCAGCCGATCATTTCGTGTGGGCAGAAGACAGAGCAAGTACGCCGTGCCTTATGTACCGGATTCTTCCGCAATGCAGCACGTAGGGAGGCCGAGGCTGGAGCTGGTAGCTACAAAACAGTTATCGAGAACACTCCAGTTCACATGCATCCGTCATCGGCGCTGTTCGGGAAACACGCCGAATGGGTGGTGTACCACGAACTCGTACTCACCACACGCGAGTACATGCGCTGGACTACAAGTATCGAGCCCAAGTGGCTCGTTGATGCGGCACCCACCTTCTTCAAGGTGTCAGGGACGGGTGCTCATATGTCAAAACGGCGGAAGCAACAGCAGATCCAGCCTTTGTACAATAAATATGTTGGCGAGAATGACTGGCGACTGTCGGCTCAGCGTAGAGGCGGCGGCAGGGGTGGTGGTAGCGGAACATGGGGATAATGGAATGTCTTGTAGCGCACCAGGCCGTATGTTGGCGAATGATCAACATTGATATTTTTGGGGGGAAATAATATTCCGACATTCTATGTTGTCTAGGGCACAAGGATACCTTAGACCACTGCCGATACTAGAAAGGTTTGGAGACGAACCCTCTGTCGATTTTATGACCGATCTACCAGCACAAGGAGAAGGCGAACCACGAGTCCTGATGGCAACCACGGACCGACTGCTAAAAGAATACATCCTGGAACCAATGATCTCCATGGAAGCAAAAGCATGTGCAGAACGGTTCTTAACATCATACTGGCGTTTCCACGGCTTCCCTAGAGCCCTCACCTCCGACAGAGGCTCTAACTGGGTAGGCCGCTTCTGAGAGCGGCTGTGTGAGCTGACAGGGGTAGAACAGAGACTGTCCACGACATACCACCCGCAGACAGACGGAGCTACGGAGAGAGCAAATCAAGAGGTTCTAGCCTATCTTCGAGTCTTTATCGCCTACTCACAACTCAATCGGAGCAAGCTTATACCAATAGCTCAACTTGCTCTAAACAATCGGATATTATCGGTAACAGGCTATAGTCTATTTTTCTTGAGACACAGATATCACGCAGAGCCTATCCAGCAGAAATTCGCCATGCCGAGAGCTACCAAAGATCCGAAAGCACGAGCAGAAGCATTCGTGAAGAGATTAACGGATAGCGAAGAGATAGCAAGAGCTGCGATAGCTACCGCCCAGCAGATTATGGAGCACCAAGCAAATCGCAAACGAAATCCGGCAGAAGCGTTTAAGGTGGGAGAAAAAGTGTGGCTCAACCTGAAGAATAGTACCACACCACAGTTGAAAAAGAAGCTGTCCTGGACCCAGGCCCGATTTACAATTAGTAAAGTTATCTCACCAGAAGTGTACGAGTTAGAGATGGAGAACTCTCAGCAACGCCCTCGATTCCACGTGGACCTACTCCGGAGATCAGCAAATGACCCCCTACCTTCTCAACAACAAGACAAAACAAAAACGACAACAAGGAGAACCGGCAATCGAAGAAGCGCAAAGTTTTAAGATGATTCACTTTCCCATCTAGAATTCGGAAGAGGGAGGTAATGTTACGGAAACCTTTCGGTATTCACTTACATAAGCATGTTATATATAAGCAATGTGTACATATAAACCCCGAACACCAGAAGCTCCCTTGGGAGCCCTCTTTTCTATTCTCTAAGTAGTTCAATCATAGATTCGTTTATCCTTACCGACCGGTACGCTTCCGGGTCGGGACCGTTACACTTATTCTCCCTCCCAACCCCCGTTTCTGCCCCGTTCATCGAAACCTTCCTCGACGGGTCGAGAACCAGTCGGTGGGTTGGGCACGTACTGGTCCGAATATCGTACTGGTCCGCCGCCATCCATGGCTGTACTAGTCTCGAGTCGTACTAGTCTGGGTTCGTACCAGTCCGTCAACAAAGCCGTACTGTTGGATTTTACCACTGCGCCAAAAAGCTGGCGTGACCGGTCAATTATTGGATGTATTCTCTACAGAGTACATAATCCAACAGAAGCTGGGGAAGCTGGCAGCCCGGCTCTTATAGCAACTGAACTATCAACCCAAACTGTTACCAAAACTATCTCTCGCATTAGTCTCGTCACTGCAGGGCTGTGTGCCCTGCTAAGACTGTTCCGCTTATAACGCCCTCTCCCAAGACAACTTTGTACGGGACAGCACCAACACGTTTGGTGCACAATAGTACCGTCTCTTTTAGATTTTTTAAAATGGGCACGCCGCCAATCCTGTCGCCCGTCATTTCGACCGTTGTTGGCGATATAGTTCTAAAGACTATCAGCTACAAATCCTACGCCCGTAGGTCAGTGGGCTTTGTTTGCTTATTTAGTTAACGGTTAAAACAAGCTGAACTGTTCTAAGAGCTGGAACCGTTTTGAGACCTATTTTAGTCTATTTTATTCTGCATAAATAATGCATAAAAGTACACAGGCCGTTTTACAGTCACCTAACTGATACCTAGCTGAGCCGAGCCTGAGAAAAAGCGGCAAGTGCGCTAAGCCTAGTTCACTGCATGCTTGGCATTTGGTAAAACATAGAACCTTTTTTTTGAGCGGCTATTTCCGGGGGTTCGGGATTTTAGTAGCGAGTTACACTATCTACGTACCTAGGTTAGGTACTTATCCATTATCCCGCACCCGCACCTGCGATATCATCCGCTGCACCAAATCTTGAGCCGATTAGTCTTCTCCGTACATTTATACATTATGTACAGCATACACTCCTTTCTTTGCCCCCTTTCCCTTCCATTCACTCTTCGTGTTGTGGTCTCTAGCTACAAATAACTTTTTAATACGATGCTCGACACATCATGATCAATGCCGTGCGACCTGGTCTATGGACCTGTTCAAGATGTATTTGCCGGGTTTCTAGTTCCCGAGCTCAACAACGACTACCGCAGAAACGCTGGCTTTCGGCTGCGTCTAGCGTCGCCCAGAGCAGCGATACTATACAAACCCCGCCAGCCGACTACTCGACCGCTGACGCAAAGCACGATGATTCTCTCCTACGGCAAATCTTCGATTCCCCGCCTACTTTTCAGGGCCTTCTGCGGCCCTTTCTCCAGAGCGCAAGCCGACAAAAAAGCGTCGGTTTGTTCCGGAATAGGTACCTAACCTCGCCCCAGGGCTTTCTGACATTTGCCGATATCACGATAGCTAGGGCTTCCAAGCTCGTTGTCAAGGTCACGAATGCTTCGACGGTAGCAGACTACAAGACTTTAGTCAGGGATCTCGACAGATTGAGTGACCTACTCTGTCGAGTGCTAGATGTATCTGACTTCGTGCGGATAACACACCCCGATGCCAAGATACAGGAGGCTGCATCTGTCGCCTGGTCCAAAGTCTACATGTACATGAATCAGCTCAATACTTCGACTGCACTAAGCGACCAGCTTGGGAAGGCCCTGGCTGATCCCGAGGTCATGGCGAGTTGGAATGAGGAAGAGCAGACTGTCGCGAAATTACTACAGCAAGACTTCAAGAAGTCGGCGATTCATCTTCCAAAGGAGTTTCGGGATGCTTTTGTGGATGTGTCTCAGAGCATCAGCGAGCTGGGTGCTGAATTCGTTGATCATATGCAGCCCGAAAAGTCATATCTAGAATTGCCTAGTAGTAAGCTCCATGGTATAGATCCCCAGATAGCCCGAAATATGGTTCGACATGGCATTATTCGTTTACCAACTTTGTCCTCTGCGGCTGCAGTAGCTTTGAGGAGAGCGCATGACGAGGAAACCCGGCAGGTAATTTACTACGCCACGCGGACGGCATCGAAACGCTCCATTGATACACTGGAGGACATGCTCAAGCTACGTGCTCGACTAGCTGCCCTATCGGGATTTGAAAGTTACGGCCATATGACTCTCCAGGATAAGATGATGGCGAAGACCCCCGAATCTGTTCGCCAGTTTCTTCAAGCCTTGTCGAGGCATAACTCCTCTTTCATCGAAACCGAGATTGCTGACCTAGTGAAAGAGAAGCGCCAGAGACTCGGCCTCTCTAGTGACGCCAAGCTTCAGCCTTGGGATAGGGACTATTATATGGAGAGCATACGCACTGCAATGAGATCTAAGCGGAAAACAAACGACTTCTTAGCTGCTTACTTTTCTCTCGGTACTGTTATGCAGGGCTTATCTAGGCTCTTCAATCGATTATATGGCATACGATTGGTTCCTAGGGACACACTCGCCGGAGAAACATGGCATCCAGATGTGAGACGGTTGGACGTCATTTCTGATACAGACGGGCATGTGGCTGTCCTATACTGTGATCTCTTTTACCGGGATGATAAGTCTCCCAACCCCGCGCATTTCACTGTGCGCTGCTCACGGGAAATCTCGACAGACGAGATTCAAGAAACATGGGAGCAAAATGGCCAGGCAGGGTTACCCACTTTTGAAACACCTTTGGAGGCAGCCAATGATGGCATGCATGTCTCTCGGCAATCCGATTCAGTGAAACAATTACCGACTATAGCATTGATATGCGACTTCCACCAAGATAAAGAAGAGAAGAACCAGCCTGCATTGCTAGATTACTATCAGATGGAGACTCTTTTCCACGAGATGGGACATGCTATTCATTCCATCTTAGCTCGAACTTCCCTTCAGAACGTCGCTGGAACACGGTGCGCGACTGACTTCGCCGAACTCCCTTCGACATTGATGGAGCACTTCTGTGCAGACCCCTCTGTTCTCGCGCTGTTTGCTCGGCATTACAAGACGGACGAGCCTCTGCCGTACCAAATGGTGGCAGAGAAATTACAGGTCTTCAACCGCTTCGAGGCATCAGATCGAGAAAACCAAATTATTCTCGCCATGCTAGACCAGCAATATCACTCCTCGATTGTGCGACAGGACAATTTCGACTCCACAGAGATATACCTCGACCTCCAGAGGAAGTTCGGCAAATTACCAGCAGATCCCCCAGGCACGAGTTGGCAGGGCTTCTTCGGACACCTCTTCGGATACGGCAGCACATACTACAGCTATTTGTTTGATCAAGTCCTCTCGGAACGTGTATGGAGGGTTGTCTTTTCAGCGGGCCAAAACGGGGCCGCACTAAAGAGAGAAAACGGCGAGCGACTGAAGGAGAACCTCCTCAAGTGGGGAGGTAGTCGCGATCCCTGGAGATGCCTCTCCGATACCTTAGAAGATGAACGCCTACTTGATGGGGATGAGAAAGCTATGGGTCTCGTAGGAAGCTGGGGCATTAAAGATGACTTGCGAAGTTGACGCTGTAGTTTTATGTATACCTACGTATAGTGTATAGACTGTCTGTGGCCAGGGGACTCGGTGCACCATAGACGTGTTAAGCTAATAGATTTAAAAACAAACATTCCAACGACAGATGAAAATTTACCCCATAGTTTGCTCTTCAAAATCGAAGAGTTTGCTGTATGATGAGTTATCGATTTTTCTTTCGTGTGCTATTTATTGTCTAGGTAGGGCGGGCCGAATAGGAACTATTAGCGAGCCCATAAAGTAGTTTCCATTTTCACCTACCTATATATATATATATATATATATCGTGTGCAATGTAATGGTACCAGATGAGGAGTGTGGTGGTCGCGAGAGTGGATTTCTAATCTGGCCTAGACCCTCCCGAGTGTGCGTCTAGAACCTGCGCCCGGTGGCCCTTGTTGGCTCGAACGGGCTGAGGGCCGGGGGAGCTGTTCAGCTATTCGTGAAAACGGGTTCAGCTTGTGCATAGTAACGCTGTTTGCCAATTTATTGATTTTTTTTCTCTCCCTCTTTGAGATGACCCTTGACTTATCCAAGCAGCACGGCTTACTCTTTTTTTATCCACAAGTAGCCAGTCTGTCCAGTCTAAGTGAAGTGTGAGTTTACTGACGTGACAATATGACAAGCATCTCGAGCACTAGGCTCTAATGTACACCCTTCTTCCCACCCTTTTTCCATGGGCGGTTGGACTTTTCTGCTAGGTTGGTTACTTTTCGCCTAGATAAGCTTACCGCTGTCACTCACGTAGAGGCCTGCGATTTCGCTTATAGAGAGCCCAGGAGTTTGGAGTTGAATGCGTTATGGAGTATATCTAACCACAACGCTGTTGTACAGTTCTTGAGAGTCTTCAGTATATCAGAATCCACCTACATTCGTCATTTCTACATATTTAGAATCTAAGAGGGCTACAAGGGAAGAGGAGCTCCTCACATACTCTAACCATCAACCACCCAGACGTCAGAATACTAGCGTTTACGGCACTCGTGTGAAGCTAAACCATCACACTAACAACGACCTCCGCGATGCTACGACGAATTCCTCTCTCCCTCCTCTCACTTCTCCTAATCTGGGCACCCATCCTCCCCTCCGCAACCGCCCAGCCCTTCCCCAACACCACCGTACCCTCAAACACATCTTCCTCCTCTATCTCACCAACCCTGGAATTCGGCGACAACAGGGGCAGAAACTATACCTATATAGGCTGTTGGAACGAGACCTACGGGCTCCCCGGAACGGCGGCACTGCGCGCCCTGGACGGCAACAACGAAGTGTTGCCGGGGACCATGACGGTCGAAAAGTGTCTCGACTTTTGCGCGGCGCATGGCGCGTACCTGTTCGCGGGCCTAGAGTACTCGCGCGAGTGCTGGTGCGGCAACGAGGTGAACGCGCTCAGCGTGCAGCTTCCTGATAACTTTTGCGATACGCCCTGCGACGGCGCGAACACGACTGCATGTGGCGGCGCCCTGAGATTGAGTCTGTATAACTCTACCGTTGCCCGGAGGGACAAGAACGGCGCTGCGAATTGGAAGGAGAAAGGCGCTTGGAGGGGAGCCGTTATAGGATCGACGGCTTTAGTATTGGGGGTTGCCTTTAGGAGTTTGTAGAGAATTATATGTAAGATGGCGCCGCAGGATTGGGAGCAAGGGCCCGACAAGTACAGCGTCGTCATGCTGGAGCGTTTAGGTTTATTGTTTTTTCTCTTTACATATACTTTCGTTTTGATACCTCAGAGCAGTACATGTATGAGGACGGTGGGGAATTCGCCAGAGGCCTAATTTGTATACTGAAGCATCACCATAACAGACGTTATTCTCATCAAGATGTCTATGTACCGCAATAACGAAAGCAGTCGATTAGTTTGGACAACCTACCCCACTTCGAGGGGTCCAAGTCCTCTCGACTGTACTGCCTTTTGAACCTCTTGTTTGATATCCCTGACGGTGGCGCGCCAAGCTGTCTTTCCTGGATGCTCCCTGGGCTCATCTGCATCGACTAGGAAGTTTAACCATCTAACTAGTTTCTGGGCTTTATCCATGTCTTTCTCTTCGACGACTACCTTAACTAGATATTTCGCAACCACCTCGACATCTCTCTGATGCGGCCCATCGCCACTGGTCCCCCGGTACCACACACTCAACATGTCCCTGACCTCTGCAACTGAGGTTATCGCACTGCCTGGGAACGTGATCTTGGGCGGTCGTGGAGAGAACTGTAGCCTCGTCTGGCCGCCGGGCAGAGGCTCATCCCCTTCACTATCTTGGTTCTGTCTGGAGTTGATTTTGAGATCTAAGCCCAAGCGCTGGGCTTTGCGTCGCCGGTGGTCAGCAATGACTTCCTGGCGCACGTCTTCGGGCAGCTCATCGAGAAATCCCTGGTCTAGCTCTTCCATCTCTTCCGGGCCCGCATCGTCAACTTGCTTATGCGAAAAGAGGTTGGTCTGTACAATCCCGGCATTTGCATCAGCCAACCGTTCCCTCGTCCGGGGCCCACGGCGCTTGGTTGGTGTTGTTTTCTTTGATAGCTGGATTATACGATCTTTGCGCGGTGACTGTGGCGGAAGAGCCTGCTTAGGTTGACGTTTATATGAGCTCAATATTTCTACCTTCATGTCTTCTGGGAGAGCACTGAAGACCTCCGGGTCAAACTCGGGCGGGATCTCATTGGCTGGGGCCGGGCTTTGCGTCCTTGACGCTGCCGCTGCTTCATCCCGTGCTTCGGAGTTGTTTCTAACTCGGCCTTGGGCCGTTAACTTGCTTCGAATATCAACGGGTAGTTCTGCGAGCACAGCAGGATCGGTATTGGTAGGCAATACGAATTGTGTTCCTGTGATATTGAGAGGTATCCGAGACTTGTCATCTTTGTCGGCCGCTTGAGCTATTATCAAGGCCGGGTGCGGACCATGAGACTTTAGCTTCCGTGGGGTCAAAGGCCCATCTACGATCGGGTCTGGTGCGATGTGCCGTCCTTGGGGTGGGGTTAGAAATTGATCTGCAGCATTAGCATCCTGAATGGGGTCCAGAGTAGACTTCTTGACCGAACTAGGGGCCTTGAGAGCTCCAAAGCTCAATTTCTTTTGGCTCCCATCGGGCCCGAAAAGACCGGCTTTGATAAGTTCCAGTTTGGTTAGCTGAACGCCCAGTCCACGCAAGTCACCAGGACTGAAATTGTAAGAGCGGAGGATTGAGACCGCTTCCTTGCCTAGGATCTGATAGTCATGGGTGGCAACGCCAAACGAGACACTCTTATTGAAGGTATCGCATTTTCCATGGCCTAGGTGTTTGGGCGGGTCAAGCGGCGCGTCCATAGACCGCCTCATGATTTTCATAGTGAGCTGTTTACCTTTAACATGCTCGTTCAGCAACCGTTTTCCCAGCTCTTTGCAGAGGTTGAATACAAACTCCTCAGCTTCCTCCTGGCTGATGAATCGAATGCCCCAGTTGACCTCAGCCGACACCGACTTTCGAATTGGTTGCTCCCCAACTTCAGTTTTATCAATGCCCCGAGCATAATCCCAAAGCTTTTCCCCGGTCTTAGGCCCGAGAGTGCTGACCAAGCGTTCTTTCGAAGTTTGCCGGATATCATTAACAAACTTCACCCCGATTTCCTCAAGTTTGCCAGCTGTACTATATGCGACACTGGGCAGATCGTCTACTTTTAGTCCGCCTAGGAAAGTTTGTATTTCGTCGGGCCTGATCCTATAATAATCCGGGCGTAAGAAATTATCGCTCACGGTAGAGACTTGATTAAGAGCACATGGGAGCAAGATTCGTAAAAATTGGAAACGAGAGACTCAGAAACACGTACTGATACTGCCCTGCTGGCTTTGCTCTTCTGAGCGCCACCTTTGCCAACAGGATATTGCCCCCAATGCCAACCGACACGGCGCATCCTGTTCTCGCTTTAATCTGATCTCGGAGAGACAACGCGATCTCATTAGCCTTTTCTTGTTCCCGCCATGTGCTGCCCTCGTCTATCCCAGATCCCTCCGACCCAGTAGCAGAGAGAATGACCGAAGTTGCGTCTATCAAAGCTTCATCAATACTGACGCTTTGCACAACGCCCCCAACATCCAAGATGCACTCGTAGAATAGCCTGCTTGCGTCTTCGTAAGCTGGAAAATCGTATGGTAAGACCTTGAGCTCAGGACAGAGCTCCTTAGCTCGTTTCATCCACATGCCGTTTTTGACACCAAAACCTCTTGCTGGGTAGTTGCAGCTAGCAATTTCCGACCCATCTCCCGTACCGTGTGCAACGACGGCGGGCTTATCAACGAAGTTGGGTGCCGATTTGAGGGATACGGCACAGAAGAAACTATCGAAATCGACGTGTAGGATGTATCTTCGCGCGCCTGGTTTCCTCTTAGTAGGTTTCCTTTGATGGCTCTTCTCAGCTGCAAGCTTCTGCATTTTCGACTTCAGCTCGGCCTTCCAAGTCGACAAATGATGGAGACGACTTTCGGAGTAATACTGTCGTATAAAATCGGGGTTGGCAGTTGATGATTTCTTCATTCGAGGATCTTGAAGCAATAAGGCATTATGTTCCTCGGAAGTCATAGCCTTACGCTGTCCCGGTAATACGTCGAACTCAGGTTTGACTTTGCTCGTCTCGTTTTGAAACTCTACCGAAGCCAACGCACTACGCGCAAAAATCGCCTCCTTTATACTGGGCTCATCAGCAATTTCGTCACTTGGTAATTGTGGGGTGCCAATAGAATTCTGGTCTCGGACGATGGTGTAATCGGATTGATCAACTTCGCCTAAATCATTTTCATGTGCTATAGCACCTGCCACCTCGCTCTTAGGTCCAGTAGGCGAACCATCTAGAGTACCAGAACCCCTTTTCAACTGGGAAGTATAAAAGCTGTTATCTGTCTGCTGTCGGTACACAGACAGTGGCGACTGCTGTGTGCGTGTTTGCGTAGAGATGCCGTCCCCATCTAGCTTGATTGTCTTCTGACGAGGGGTTTCCTCAATGACACGGTAGTCAGTCCAAGGCAAGAGTCTCCCGGCGTTGATAGAATCAGCTACCCAAGCCGGTTTTACAATTCTATATTTATTAAGTTCAACGATTTTTTTGGGCGTCAGACTCGAAGCAATAATGTGGGTTGCCATTGTCTTTGAATCAAGATATTGAAGAAAACCAGCGCCATGCTGAACCAGATCATGATGGAGGCTTTAAAACCATATCAGCTAGTATAATGGGGGTTACGGGAAAGCGACCGACTCACACATGAAGCGGCGGTTGCGTGTAACCGCTCACATGAGCGACAACACCCTTGAAGATTTGAGGCTTGTCTGTCGATGAAGCCCTTAGTTCTGAATCGAGATTCTGAAGCTTAATCTTCTTGCGACGGAAGTAGTCTGAGAAGCCACCAAAAGCACTCGGCTCATACTCCTCACCAGCTTCATTGGGGAAGGTATGATTCTCTATGCGTTTACGCACAGCCTTTGAATTGTTCTCTAGACGGTTCCCCATTTTGAGGCGTTATGGATTCACCCGAGCGCATCGATCGCGATTCATTAATCCTTCAGAATGCCCGTGGCTTAGCACGTACATCGTCATGATACAGCTGATGGAAGGGATTTCGTTCGACGGAGTATACCGGCTTTAGTGGTTTTATCGTATGCCGCCCGGGAAGAATCAATATAGGTTGTAGGCATGTAAGTATTAAAGAATTGCTTTCACGCAATGATTTGGCGCGTACTATGGGCAGATGCCTATCTAGACGCGACCCACCTACACGTCATCCCGTGATCCGGTATACCGACCCCACTATTCTAAGCTACACAGTAAGTACCTAGGTACCTGGGTAGCTATATGTACTACCTAGTACTAAGGGTCCTGAACACGACTATCTGGTCTGGGAGGCAGATTGGGTACTTGCCGTAGCCGGGTTTTGCTCATCTACCATCATCCCCTTTCAATAGAGACTCCATGAAATACGCGCCCCGACATAATCGCTCATGTGTACGTCATCTAATCCTTGACCAGAAAATCTCTAGAAGACATGAACAACGAGCAATTTCGTCGTCTTATTGCTGCGAATGCTGCCAAGCCGCAAACTACCGACAACAATGGTGCATCCTTGACCCCCTCGCGAGGAGTTGCCCTTGGGTCTCGACAGAAGTCAAGCATTCCTATGACGCCGTAAGTTCATGCGTTTTCACCTAAAAGCTCACCTCTGACTAAAAACAAGGCGCTCGGTAGCAGGCCTCCATAGATCGGATTTCGCGCGACAATTAGCAGAGCAGAACCGGGATCAGCAGAAAGAGAAGAAATTTCGGTCATTTGCACCTAAGGGTTCCAAGTTAGCCGAAGGCTACGTCGACCGCACGCAAGCTAGGCGATTTGAAGAGGAAGAAGACGAACGAACAACGAGGTTGAAGACTCTCGAGGAGGCCTTAAACAAGGAGGAAATTGACAAGCAAACTTTCGACACCCTCAGAAGTCAGATTGCCGGCGGGGATTTGTCAAGTACCCATCTTGTAAAGGGACTAGATTTCAAGCTACTTGAGCGAATACGGAAGGGCGAAAATGTCTATAGCGACGGCGAAGCGCGCGACGAAGAACAAGAAATACCAGAGAATGTCGATGATGAACTCGATCGGCTACAAGAAGAGGAAGTTGCGGCAATAGCGAAAGAGAAAACAATCAAGAAAGGTCGTTTATCAACAGCGCCGACGAATTTTTCTAGAAAACGAACTCGAGATCAGATTTTGGCAGAGATGAAGGCTGCGAGGGACGCTGCAAAGGCCCAAGAGGAGCCCACTTTGGGGAATAAGTTCAAGAAGATTGGTGGGGTGAAAACACCTGGGACGAGGATAGAGCGAGACAGTAGAGGCCGAGAAGTAATGATAATTGTCGATGAGGATGGCAACGAAAAGCGCAAAGTACGGAAGACCGCGCCGGATGAGCCATCGCAAAAAGAAAGTGACTTAATGGTGCCCGACCCAAATATCAAGCCCCTCGGGATGGAGGTCCCAGATGTATACAAGTCAAAAGCGAAGGAGCCGAAAGAAAGCGACAATATTTTTGACGACGTGGACGATGACTATGACCCGCTTGCAGGATTAGATGACGACTCAGATGATAGTGAGAAGGAGAGGGAGAATGAAGCGTCTACCGAGCAGGCAAAGGCCACTAATTCAGACCAAGAAGCTAAAGACGTGATGCCGCCGCCTCCACGCCCTGTCGGCCCTTCGGAACCACGGAACTACTTCAAAAATTCTAAGACTAGCCTAGTGTCTTCCGAAAAATTAGAAGCACCGTCGATGTCGGATCCAGCGATCCAGGCGGCCTTGAAGAAAGCAGCGTCTTTACGTGCTATCACTAATTCTTCAGAAAAAGTAGATGACGAAGAAGCAAGAGCGAAGGCAGAGCGACGGCGCAAAATGCTGGAGAATAATGACCGTGATGCTGAAGATATGGACATGGGCTTTGGTACGAGTCGATTCGAGGACGATGCGGACCTTGACGAGCAGAGAGTCAAGCTATCGCAATGGGGCCAGGAAGATGAAGAAGGGAATCACGGCAAAGGCAGTGGTTCGAAGCGCAAAAGAGGCCCTAAGAAGCGAAAAGGGGATGGTAATAATGCGGCCGACGTCCTGCGCGAGATGGAGAGACAGCGGGGTGCCAAGTAACCAGCACCATGTCATTTTTTGACCGCAATTTATACACGAATATGTTTAAATACACCAATAACTCATATTGACAAGTTCGATTGATGGTGATTAAATGTTGAAAGCCATACATGATACGACTGGGTGTAGAAAGCCGACCGGTACGTACTACCCTGTCCGGGATGACGGGCCAATAGGAGAGAGTACCTAGGCAAGGACCAACTAATTGCCCCTCCAAGTCATTGCAAGCCTTCCATGTTAAGAACCTCTAAGTAGGTAGTTTCGAGATGTCTGATATGATCAAGATACGTGATTTGCGCGACTCTGTGATGCATTGGACGCCTCTGAGCCTGGACAGAATTAAGCTACTGAGCAACCTTAGCATAAGCAGATAGACACAGCGCTGTCATCAAAGGCCCACAATGCATAGCATTGGCTTTGGTCTAACAACTGCCGCAAACTAACTGCCTAGGCAACCCCTATTCAAGTTCGTGTCCTCTTTATTTCTCTTCTCTACAGAGTACAACAGCAGTGGCCGCCTGACGATCACTTTCCATCCCCTCTTACCTTCTTTATCTTAATTCTTCCACAACCGATTGATAGATTTCTGAGTCGGGAGCTGGAGGAGTCAATATAGCTAGCTAACCGTGAGACAGCACATCGCTGAATAAGACTCCAATTAATTATGCCCGACACTGTCCCTCTCTGGCTGGATTGCGATCCAGGCCACGATGTGAGTATATAATAAATAAGTTTATGCATCCTATTCACCCTTCCGAAAACTTGAGGATAATGCCGTCGCAAGCTCACCTCATCTTCTCCAATCATGCCCAGCCTTGTGCAGCAGCAAGGGATGGATAGTCCGGGGGGTTACCGGGACTCTACCTAGCAAACGATACTCCTCAGGTCTTGTAATGCAAGATCCCCACAAACCCATACTCATACACTCACTCATACCCAGTGTACTCTCTCAACACCAGCCGACTAATATGCAACGCTAATCTAGGACGTCTTTGCCATACTGCTCAGCGCCTACCACCCGGGCATCCGGCTTTTAGGGATAAGCACAGTCCACGGCAATGCGCCTGTACACAAGACAACAAACAACGCACTCTCTGTGCTATCCGCTATCGGGCAGCATGACACTTTCCGCGTGTACCCAGGGGCCGCAAAACCAATGCAGCGGGATCCCGTCCACGCGATTGCGATCCACGGGGAGTCGGGGCTCGACGGGACAAATCTGCTGCCACCGCCAGCGCTCTCGGCTCTTGACGCCTCAACGCCGGTCGTCGATGCCATGGCGTCCGCGTTACGGGCCTGCGAGCCCGGCACGCCGTGGGTCGTGGCCACTGGGGCGCTGACGAACGTCGCCGAGTTGTTCATCGCACACCCGGACCTCAAATCCCATGTCGCGGGCGTTAGTATCATGGGTGGTACCGTCGGTGGGGGCTTCACGGCTGCCGTGATGGGCCGCGTCGATGATGTTGAGCGCATTGGTAATTACTCGCAGTGGGCCGAATTCAACGTGCTCATCGATCCCGAGGCCGCGGCCACGCTGCTCCACGATCCCGTGCTCGCTCCGAAAACGACCCTCGTACCCCTGGATCTAACACATCTTGTGCTAGCGACCAAAGAGGTGCAGGATTTGCTGTTGCAGGGTGCTGGGCCGGCGCCGGCGGCAGTGGCGACGGAGGGATTAGAGAACAAAGGTATCAAGGCCAAGTCTACGTTGCGGCAGATGCTAGTTGAGCTACTCATGTTCTTTGCAGAGACATATCGGTGAGTTTCAACACGCTGCTTCCCATATCGACCGCCTCCATGTTTGAACATGACTCTCTTCCTCGGGTTACCGAGTTGTAAGCTAGGCAAACTAACTAAACAATATAGTGATGTCTTCGGCATAATCGAAGGCCCACCACTGCACGACCCGCTTGCTGTAGCAGCCGTCTTGACGGGGACGAGCTACGAGATCCCTTTCTACGACTTCGATTCTGCGAATCCCAAGGGGCCAGCGCAGCGGGAGAGATTCGAAGTCCGCGTCGTTACGGAAGGGACCCTCGACGACGCACGAGAAAGGGGCACGCAGACAGGGCGCACAATTGCGCGTCTATTACCGCCCGGAGAAGAGGGTGTCCGTATCCCTCGCGGAGTCAATATCGAACTATTCTGGAAAATCATCGAAGAGTGCTGTCAGAAGGCTGACGAGGTGAATGCAAAAATTGCCGGAATCGTGGGGTAAAGACCGGATTGAAATATGGGTATGTAGGTATGCATGGAAAAAAGACACATCTAGGGGGCGAAGGTGCATAGCTGGGAGATATGGCATGCTTGGGTATGATACGGACTAGACAGAGGATCTCCCCTATTTTTCTAGAGCTATTATGTTTTTGATCTAGAATACGCGGACAAAATATATTAATTTGAATGAATAAGTCCCGCATGACAGTATATATAGCCTTGTGAGTGTTGTTCTACAACAGGTAATGTAAACGATGCCCACTCTCCCGTGGCATCGCTTAGTATCTAAAAATTATGGTCGTACTTATGTACAACAACACCTAATTCGCCCATTCTTTCTAGTACGCGCTCTGTTACTCTCAATTCGGTCGTCATCCACTTGGAGCAGGGGTATAAGGTCCCATGGAAGTGGTCTAAGTGTGGAAGGGATCAGGCGTTAGCTCTTTAATTAGGTTATATAGGCTTAAGGATTCTCCTCTGCATCGTCATCTAGAAGCTACCAACATTCTCGCCAGGATTGTTAAGGAACAAGGTTCAATACTCGACGGCTCAAAAGTGTTATCACAACGGGATAACATATTAGAACACTTAAGTCATCGTATACTTAGCATTTGAAGTCTTTCTTTATTGAGCTATCTTATAACCGTATCCCATCTCAATAGGGTATTGCTCACCAATTCGTTCTGTTGCGGGCCTTCCGTGACCATGGTTTGTCAGTGACCAGAGCTCTTGTATACTTCGGATAGTTGTATCGACATGTCTCAGTCTCAGTGCCAGTGGGGCTGGATGTGTCTTCGAGATGATCCATGGTTCCCGCTCTTCTGAGATCAGAAGCAATGTTGTGAACATCTTCTGCAATTATTCGAGATTTTTGAAACTCTTCGATATTACGACGACTAGAGAAGCAATCCCGGGCTGTCGTACGGTGTAGCATTCCATATAAAGGCTCAAAGTGGAGCTACCCGCTATTCCAAGACATTCCTTTTAAGACTGGGCGAAACGTATTCAGCATGTCTAGTCTCATAAAAAGAGACATAGAAGGGTGATGGCCGAGTGCACGGGTCGATGGGTACTATCGGCTACTAGACTTAAGGGGGTCCAACTTGAAAATTTTCGTCTGTTAGGGCCGTGAGGTCTTTCAAGTTTATTCCTATTTCAGTTTGACATGAAATTGATCATTTGCCATTTTACCACCCTAGTCACAGTTAAGAACACCCGATGCCCAAGAAAAACAACAGTGGTGTTGAGGGGCGTGCGATACCTTCGCCGAGCTGTGTTCTCTCCTATCGTTTAGGCAGTTTAACAGTCACTAGCTACCTCCCCTTCTTCTAAGTTGTAGAGCGCAGTTTTGGCTCATCCGCGAAAGCCTGCTGGAGACTCTCGAGGCAATTCTATTTGCAAGTGAAACTGGCGATTAATAATCGCAGATTGAAGGTATGGCCTGGGTAAATGGTGGCCGCTTGCCTCCTAACTCGTAGGACGTGTGAGTTCCGAGGCGTACACGGACGAAAACTTGATAAGACAGAATGGCTGTTATGGGTCAAGCCGCATCACTTCCTGACAAGGTTTCGTGATAACCGCCTCTTCATTCGTTGAAAGGCTTTGGATGTCGATACAGTTCCACCGTTTCGATTTATACGTATAGGTAGGTAGCCGTTCAGCTCTCTGGCGTCTTGGTAGCGGGCTCACCATCGGCATCGAAGCCCAAAGACTCTAGCTCCCGGATGAGCTCATTGATTTTTATGACCTTGGCGATCTGCTCCGGTAACAGAGATTCTCCGCCTTCTTTCTTGGTTTTCAGCTCCTTAGCTTGTTTCAATTTCTTTTTAAGGTTGCGTGCTTTCTTTTCTTTTTCGGCTTCGGGATCAACTTCTTCGGACTTCGTCTTTGCAGAGGGTGGTGCCTTGTCGGCCGCAGTGTCCTGAGGCTCGTTGACTGTCTTAGCCTTCTTTCTGGCTTCTCTGCGCTTGGCATTTTTGTTGTTCGCAGGTGACGGCGTTTCCTGCTGCTTGTCCTTCAATCCTTCAGCACCTGGTACACCACCTTTACCGCGATTACGGAAGTCTTCGGCTGTGCGATTCTTGTAGATCTCAACATCTTCCGGGGGGCGGTATCCGGGCCGGATTTTAATAGCTTTCCGTGTTGTGCCATCGGCTCGCATAGACTCGGGAATATGTCGCTCGCCACTATTCTCGTCAGTGACGATGCCTGACCGCGACGGTTCGGAAGGCATTGGGCAAGAGTGAGAACGCGCGCCTCTTCTTAGTTAGATTACACGTGTATATGATGTGGCCCACGTTAGTAGCATGAGTGTAATCCAGCCGAAATTCAGTAGTAGAAGTTGAAAAGATAATGACGAAGGGGGGTTGTGAAGAGACGAATTGGGATAGTGCCATATGAACATTCGTTTAAAGCAGGACAGAGCGAACAGCCCACCACCCAAATACACTACCTACCTAGGTAGCTAGGTATTACATGCTGTAGGATTAGGTACCTTAGGTACCTTATGCACCTACATCATGACGAGAATTTGGAAAAAGATCACTCCTGATTGGCCACAGCTTCTCACTCTAGCCCCCACTACGATGCCTTCCAACTTCACCATACACCAGTCGATGTCTTTAGCCTCACAAAATCATCCGTAACTCTTCAGCTCTCGCCTAGTCTAAGCATAGTCCAATTGCGCTTTGCTGGCCGTAAAATTGCACATCTACGCCATTGGTATCGTCTATCCGATCTTCACCATGGTATGTTTTGCTCTCGTAGCCCTGCTGTTTGACGCATTTCTCGCAACTAACTAATCGCGCAATACCTAGGCTCGCCCCCTCTACAAGCAAGTCCATCTCTCTCCATACGAATAGACTCGAGTTGCTGACAGTCATCGTTCCAGCGCTCTTTTCCGCCGAAATTTCCAGATGCTAGGCGTTGTATTCGCCTCGGCTTTCGCTTTCGAGATGTACGTTACCGACGCGTGCCGGAAAGGACATGGTTACTGATGGGGACTTAGGGCATACGATACCGGCATGAACAAACTTTGGGACAACCTAAACAGGGGCGTAAGTTATTCTAATTATTTGGATATTGAGGAGATAATATTGACACCGAACGACACAGCGACAATGGAAGGACATCCGATCCAGATATGTTGAGGAGGAATAAGCCGTAGCCGACTTCGATTCCTGAAGACTAAAGAGTCGCAGAAAGCCATCGTTAAAAGCGAGATGGATGTGCTACGAAGCGCATGACTAGAATTGTACAACACCAATAGAGCGAGGAGTGAGTAGGTTGTGCAAGACCAATAAGCCAGCTATTCCTTCTGTACACATAGCCCGATATGATCAATTGTGCCGCTCATTGCATTTGCTTGTCTATGCCTACGTATTACTTTATTCGGCATCTCTGGTAGAATGATGGATAGGGTCGAAACCGATGCTTTGCTAATCTATCTCGGTGTAATCGGAATGAGGATATGCAATGAGCTTCAACCAGACTATAGTGATATAAGCCTTCCCAATACCTAGTCGAAAATTACATACCAACCCCAGTTTACTTGTGCTAATGTTGTCGGCCATAATTGACAATAGCAGAGAGTAATGGGATTTCGATGTACGGAATCCAATGGTGAAATAGTAGTATTGACTTAGAGGTACGTACAGGTACCAGCAGCTACTAGATAAAGATCCGGTAGTTGTGATTAATACACTGTGATGCAGCTCTTATCGCCGATAAGAAACGTCAATGAGGTAGGAAGTAGGTACTAATACCGTCCGTCCGTCACAATCAACGGCATCGGACTCTCCCTCCGTGACACAACACTAAAAGTTGTCAACAGATGCCTTCCTCTGTCTGTAAAGCCGCACATAGTTCCGAGATACCTTTGCCGAGTTGCTTTTTGTGCCGTCTTTGAATTACTTCCAACATTATCAGCATTATCAACGAGAGTGCCACCCGCTAACGCATAACGCATCTCCTACCGCCACCCTCCTACCGCCACCCTCCTACCGCCACCCCGCCTACCGTCACGTCAACCTCATACCGCACTCGCCACAGGCACTCAACTACAATCCCTGACCTTCACATAATCGGTCTCCCTTCGAACTAAGCATGTTTGAATAGCCCGTTCCATCATGGACAGCATATTGTCTACGCAAGAGCAACAGCTCTGTGAGCACTTAAGAGAGCTACCCAGAAAGCATGGGTACCGCTACAAAGACGCCGCCTACCGTGACCTCCTAGAGAACCTGTTCTGGTCCTTGGCGGGAGGGCGGCAGGAATATATACGCCTATTATTTCCAGATGGCAGGCTCAATCAGAGAGGCCCTTTGAAACTTAGGGAGGCTCAGGGCGCCTTAGAGGGCGCTGAATATACTGAGGCGGCTCGAGGCAAGGCATGCGGTCACATATTCAGAGCAGGCGAGGCTACATACGGCTGCAAGACCTGCAGTACTGATGACACGTGCTGTCTATGCAGCAAGTGTTTCCATGCTACAGATCATACAGGGCACATGGTACGGATTTCGATATCGCCCGGGAACAGTGGGTGTTGTGACTGCGGAGACCCCGAAGCCTGGAAACTACCCATGTTTTGCACCATACATAGCGAGCATGATAGAGAACGGGCCAAGGGAAAGGGGAAAGAGGCCGCTTTCCTTCCGGACGACCTTGTAACTAACATCCGCATGACCGTTTCTCGAGTTCTCGACTTTGTTTGTGATGTTATCTCTTGCGCACCCGAGCAGTTGCGGCATCCCAAAACAAAAGAATCTATCGAGCGTGACGAAAAGATGGCTCGCTTAACCTCTACATACAACGGCGGCGACGTTGATTCACCTGAAGAGTTTGCGCTGTTACTTTGGAACGATGAGAAGCATACCGTGACTGAGGTACAAGACCAGGTGGCTCGGGCTTGTAGCACCACTTTAGAAGAAGGTTACAATAAAGCGATCGAAACGGATTCCATTGGTAGAAGCATTTTGACGTACGACACCGATATCAAAAAGCTCCTCAAATGTGCTACCATTCTCGAGCAGATCAAAATAACCGTCACGATTCGGTCGTCTCGAGATACCTTCCGGGAACAAATGTGTGGGACTATGATTGAATGGTTGAATGACATCGCAGGCTGCTCTGTAGGTAACGACCACAATATCTTGAGGACCGTCGTGTGCGAGGAACTTCTCAAGCCCTGGCGTAAGGGAAGTCCAGCAAGCCATGCTATTCCTGGCAAAAATGGTCTCGAGGACGAAGAAAAAAGAGAGTACGACCGTTATGACCCCCTCGATACTCATTCAACTACTATTCTCATTCAGCGAGCCAGGATCTTCGCAGGCAGACCAACCCTCGACGACTTTTTAGATTCCGATGGCGATGATGAAGACGAAGATGATGAAATGGATGAGGGAAATCGGACTCCATCTAGTGGGGAGGAGGATGAGGAAGATGAAGATGACGCCGATGATGACGACGACGATGATGAAGACGATGTGATGATGGTGGATGCTCGGCCGCCAAGGACGGGTGATGCAAACCATCTTTCTGACTGGATCGGGCCGACTGTCGCCTCTTTAGAGGAAGAAGAGGCGACGATGGCTGGGTATCCTCCCCCTCCCCCCCCTCCCCCCGTACCAAGGCGTGCGGCGCGAGATAGAGATCTCACACCATCTGATTCGGACACGGCGGAGCCTCTTATCGCGCCAACAGTCTATGCGAAAGCCAACTTAGAGGTTCCAAAGACACCTGGCTTGACCAAAGCTGATGACATCACGCCCCCCAAACCAGGACGATACTGGATGGAGACACCTGCGGCGTACACTGAGCGGGACAACTTGCACCCATATGAAGATGTCTTCCAGCGTGTACGTTTGGACTGGCTCGTTCTTTTCGACTTGAGAATGTGGAAGAAAGTCCGCAACGACCTTCGTGCCCTTTATATTTCCACGGTGGTCACCATACCTGAGTTCAAGAGAATTTTAGGACTGCGGTTCGCCGCATTGTATACCACCTTAGCACAGTTATATCTTATAGGCGACCGTGAGCCGGATCATTCAATCATTAACATTTCGCTTCAAATGTTGACGACGCCGTCTATTACTGCCGAGGTAGTAGAAAGAGGCAACTTCTTAACAACCCTCATGGCCATCCTCTATACTTTCCTAACCACGCGGCAAGTCGGGCATCCTTTTGAGGTCGCATCCAATGCAATACTAGGTTTTGATACTGGGTCTGTTACCAACAGGCGAATGTATCATTTCTATGTAGACCTGAAATATCTCCTTAGCTCTCCTCATGTACAAGAGCGTATGCGAACGGAGGAAAGATATTTGCTACAATTTCTCGATTTAGTGAAATTGCATCAAGGTATCTGCCCAAATGTCCGCGCTATTGGCGAGCACGTGGAATATGAGACCGATAGCTGGATCGGGGCGTCCTTGATGACGCGGGAAATCAACAGGCTTTGCAGACTTCTAGCGGGTTCATTTCGATATCTTCCCGAGCAAGATTCATTATACCTATCCAGAGCCATTCGTCTCACTGCCAAGATCGTCATCATGAATTCAATTGGAGCCGAGCGTGCTAGGTTTACCCAATCCGAAATCAAAGATGAGACTCGCTTCAAAACGCTTACCGACTTCGAATTCGCTGGGGAGAACACCAAGTATGACGTCGTCAAATTTGTCGTAGAGGAACAACCCATCAGCTTCCATCACGCATTACATTCTACGCTGTCATGGCTGATCGAGTGTGGAAAGCATATGTCGAATCAACAGCTCAAATCAATATTGAGTTTCACGGCCCAAGAACTCAAGATGAAGCCCAAACCCATGGGGCGTAGGTCACTGCCCAAGAGGGACCACGCACCCGAAGACTATTTGATGGCTGCCTTTGATTTCCCACTACGCGTGTGCACCTGGCTTGCTCAGATTAAGGCCGGCATGTGGGTGCGCAATGGGATCAGCCTCCGACATCAGGCAATGACCTATCGGAATATTGTCACTAGAGATGTCACTCACGCACGGGATATCTTCCTTCTTCAAACGGCTATGGTTGTCTGTGACCCTGCACGAGTTCTAGCTTCTATTATCGACCGCTTTGGTATGGAAAAGTGGGTTAAGGGCTTTTACGAAATGACGACTGCAGCGCAGGATGCAACCCAGCATCTAGATGTTGTGGAAGATATGATACATCTTTTGATTGTGTTGTTGAGCGATCGCACCTCCCTGATACCGACCACGGATGAGCAACAGACGCACCTTATGACGCTACATCGCGATATTACGCATATTCTCTGCTTTAAACCCCTATCCTTCAACGAAATATCTAACAAATTGCCGGAAAAGTTTCAGGAGCATGAAGACTTTCACAGAGTTCTTAACGAAGTCGCCACATTCAAACCTCCCGAGGGCGTTTCGGATGTTGGAAACTTTGAGCTTAAACCGGAGTTTATCGAGGATGTAGATCCGTACGTCGCGCATTACAATAAAAATCAACGAGAAGAATCGGAGACGGCGTATCGGAAATGGATGGCAAATAAGACGGGAAAACCGGCTGAAGAGATAGTATACGAACCGAGACTTAGGCCAATAGAAACTGGCGCTTTCGTTGGCCTTGCTGAATTTACATCGACAGGTTTATTCGGGCAAATCATCTATTATGCTCTTTTGTATCCCCTTGTTGCGGCACGATTTACCCCCAAGGTACCTTTCACACGGGTAGAGACGTTTCTGCAAGTTGTGCTACATTTGATACTTATTGCTATTTCTGAAGATAAGTCAAACGAGAGCGAGTTGCTCGGCTCGAACTCCTTTGTTCGTATTGCTTTAACAACTCAAGCTCGCGGTAATTTTATGGTGGAATCACCTGCCGCGAAAACCATTGTTTCTCTTTTGGACCTTCTATCTACGAATGAAGAGTTCAAAGCATGCCACTCTAAAATTGGCCTTATATTGAAGAGGATGAGGCAGAGATCCCCGCAGCATTTTGAAACCACCTACTTGCGACTAGGAATACCGTTGGACCGTATTGAAACCGCGTCTCCAGCGAATACGCATAACGCTGAGGAGGAGCGGGAGAGAAAGAAAAGAGCTGCCCTAGACCGACAAGCCAAAGTCATGGCTCAATTCCAGCAGCAACAAAAGAGCTTCTTGGAAATGCAAGGTGATATAGACTGGGGGGAGGAAGAGCTTGAGGAACTCGAAGACGCGGAACCCATGGAAGAGCGAAAGAATTTTTGGAAGTACCCAAGAGGCACATGTATTCTGTGCCAAGAAGAGACTGATGATGGGCGTCTCTATGGAACATTTGCTCTGTTCACCGAGAGTCTTATTTTACGGCAGACTGACCTTCAAAATCCGGACTTTGTTAGAGAAGCCGCGAACACGCCAGTTAATCTCGATCGGTCCGCTGAAGAAATTCGACCATTTGGCTTAGCACATGAGAATAGAACTGTTGTTGAGAAAGTCAATTCTGCTGGGCAGACCTTCGTGGCCGAAACGCAAGGTATTGGGAAAGGCTTTCCGGCCAATCTCTGCCGACCAGGCCCTGTGTCAGTTGGCTGTGGTCATATTATGCACTTTAGTTGTTTCGACACATATATGGAGGCCACTATTCGGAGGCACGGGCATCAGATTGCTCGTCACCACCCTGAATCCCTTGAGCGCCTAGAGTTCGTTTGTCCGCTATGTAAAGCACTCGGCAACGCATTCTTGCCCATCACCTGGGATGGAAAAGAAGAATCATACCCCGGTATATTGCAGAGTAGTGCCGACTTTAACTCCTTCATCGATCAACGTGCCAATGACTATTACACTTCAAATATCCGAGAGTCGCAGGCGCATTCCAAGAATATTTTCTCGGGCTATCTAAGGACAAAGATGCCAGAGACCCTCGCTGATATTACAAGAGAGCATGCTTGGGAGTGCGGAACTGCTCATTCAACGCCATCGAGTACCCCATTTGGCGAAATATTCTCTTCTATAACAACACCAGGTTCAAGTGTTCGGTCTCGTTCTCCCTCGGAAGCACGAAATCCTAACTCAGAACTTGCACTCGTCTACCAACGGCTTTGGGATACCCTACGGAAGAATAAACTTACTAGCGGCCTTGAAGCTGAGGGTAGCGACGAGAATTTGCCCAGCGGCAACACATTAGCACGGTCTGTAGGGTACTCAATATCCGCCGCTGAAATTCAACAACGGGGTGTCGAGGCCGAATATGGAATGACCCTAATCGAGAAGATCCCCGAACAGCTATTAATCCAACTTCGAATCTTGTCTGAAACAGTATCGTCTTATATCTCAGTGGGCGGCCTCAAGCATGGCGGGGATAATCAAATCGAAGTAGAGTTTCGGAAGAATAGTGAACGTCAGCACTACCAGCTCTTCGCGTCACAGTCTATTGAGAGGAGCGAATGCCCTCCTCTTCTCAATGAGGACCCCTTCATATTCATGTGTGAGGCCACATTTGGATTGTCGGTTGTAGAGAATATGGATCCCATGCATTTGGTCCGCCTCTGCTACCTTGCTGAGATCGTCAAAGTTGCTCATCAGGTGTCCAGAAACATGCCACTCTCGAAGTGTCTTGAGAGTATGGGTAGCCGTAATACGGACGATCCCGCTATGAATAACTTCGCTAATTTCTTCCATCATGTCATCATGACTGGCATGAATGTCAGCGCCGAGATAGAGGAGACATCCAATGACCTTCCCAACGTTGGGTTTAACCAGCCTGCACTAGACGGCCTAGCAAATCTGCATTCCTTCGTAAAAAAATATGCTCTAGTCTTCCTTCGGAAAACTGCAATCCTTCTCCATGTTCACCATGGCGTGGACTTTAATAGCCACATCTCCCCAGACCCAGAAGCTGATGAACTCACCCGACTTACAACCGCCATGCGATTGCCCTCCTTCGACGAGATGTGCACCGCGTTGACACCCCTTAGCAGCCAGTTCGGGTGGTCGCCGCGCGTGGTGACTCTGGTTAATGGTTGGATCAGTCACCAAACGGTATGGCGAGAAGATTCTAGGGAGGTTGGTCGTGAAGGACGTGTTTTGCCTGTATCGGCCCAGATCAGTCACCCGGGTATATTTGAACTTGTTGGATTACCCAAGAATTATGACACGCTCATCGAGGAATGCTCGAAGCGGCGATGCCCCAAGACAGGGAAGGATCTAGCTGACGCCATTATGTGCCTTACTTGCGGTGAAATCTTTTGCGGGCAGACTATGTGCTGCCTAATGGAATACCAAGAGCCGGGACCCAATAGGCCCACGATTCGAATTGGGGGGGCCCAACAACACATGCGTTTCAAGTAAGTTCAAAACTATCAGCGAGTATAGGCAACAGTTCCCTAACACCATTCACCTTCCAGATGCCAAGGTAATATTGGGCTGTTCATTAACATCCGCAAATGCGCCATCTTCTACGTGCACCGTGGGTCTGGAAGCTTCGGTAATGCACCCTACATTGATAAATATGGTGAGGTAGACGTAGGGTTGCGTCACGGCCGCCAACTATATCTCAGCCAGAAGCGGTATGACTCGATGCTTCGTAATTTGTGGCTTAGCCACGGCATCCCGAGTTTCATCAGCCGGAAACTAGAAGCGGATATCAATAACGGGGGATGGGAGACGATCTAATCTGTATCATTCATTCACTGGCAGTACTTCCCCGACGCGACCACGAAGGTATAGGAATCATGCATGGGTAGAAATGGAGACAGGTTACTGTATACATTCGTGAATTTGAGACTACGAAAGAGAGGGGATTCGGCGTTGATGATCTGCTCATTGATAGCACTAGCAAGCGAAAGAGAATATAGTGATCTGTAAGTCGCCCCATTATGACTATCTTATAGATCTAAAGCCTGTTGTATTTTGTTTTTGCATCTGGCGGGATATGTGCTCGTCTTCGAAATCAGGTTCAATTCCTCGCGATACCTTATATCGGCACATGGCATTCCCAGTAGATTCACTAGTTTTACAAATACTAATCCTAGCACTTTCTACCGACTATTGTTGTGGCATAACAGAGCTAGCTAGTTGTGTTTGCCCACTGATGTTTGAAGTACGCAAGTAAGCCTGCATCCCTCGTTTGGCCCAAATTAGGCAGTCCCTAACACCCGCCTCCCATATGATGCTGCGTCTGGCCTTAGGCAGATGGTAGATTTGAATATATAGGCCCCATCTGTTCCGCCCAGCCTCATAGGGCGCCAAGAGATATATAGTGAGTGTTATCAATACCGACTGGGGTGCAACGCGGCTCTAGTCGTACGTATACAATAAACCTTGGGTCAACGAGTGGCTCTATGTGGATTGTTGTGCACCAGTACAACATGCAATAAACTCATCCAATCTCCTCATTACTTGCTGGGCCGGTCTCAATGGGGCCGGGGAGATACCGAAATTATCAAAGAAAACGCACAAAAGCCTATACAGACGGGTTAATAGACGGGGAGCAGGTAGGGTCAGTTAAGTCATCGAAGCCGGTCTGTTATTCCGGTAGCTCGCGGCATATGTGCGAACCCACCATTAAAAGGAGGTGTACCGCTCATGTTTCCTTTTTGATATCTTCGTTCTGAAGACATGTATCAGTAACCACAAGTTCGCCCAGAGCCTCATTTACACCTGCCACGCCGTTGATTCCCTTAGCAGCCTCCGAGTCGTGATGTCTGTATACTCTGATCTCACCGTCCTGACCAGCGCTTGCCATTATGTCCTCGTGTACGTCTACCCAGAAACAGACACCTGTATGGCCCTGTATGCGCTGAACCACTTCCTTGTTCTTAACATCCCATAGTACAATCTCGCCATCCTCACTAGGAGCTGCAATGAATGCCTCACCATCAACTGACCCAAAGCACCCTCCTATACTAAACCCTTCATTCTTGTGGCCGGAGTATGTTTTCTTGACCGTGCCAGATACGTAATCCCAGAGGCGTAGGCAGGAGTCCATGCTAAAGGCTAAGACATATCGGCCATTAGGTGTAAAGCATACGGACGTAATCGGCGGGTTGTCCTCGTGTACTAACGTGCGCAGGCATTGCCCAGTGGAAGTATCCCAGATTCGCCTAAAGGGTCCCAGTTAGAATTTTGGACTACCAGAATGTTCTCGGAATGAGAACTATTGACTCACGTTAATCCATCTGTACTACAGCTCACGACTAAGGTTCCATCCTGACAAAAGTCGATCCCGCTAACGGGGTCGCTATGTGCCGGCAGGCTCCTCATCAGCCTACCGGCCCGAACATCCCACAGGAAAACAGCCTCATCGTAGCTCCCACTTGCAAGAATATTGCCTTTAGGGGAGAAGGCGAGGCAGTAGACATAACTATGATGGCCAAGGAGCGGTTTTGGCTTCATCGGTCGCCCTGTGACCCGATCCCAAAGTCGAATAGCTTTGTCGTCGGAGCCGGAGGCAATTGTCCTGGAATCTGGTGACCACGCAATGGCGGACACGCCGGCCATGTGACCGACAAGGGTGTCCATATGCCTCCCCGTACTTGCCTCCCATATTCTTATTGTTGCATCGGCCGACGACGACGCTATCCACCGTCCGTCAGGCGATATGCGGACTTGTGATATCGGTTTATGGTGGCCAGCTAATAGTAACCGGGGAACATACTGAGGTCTTACGGGCTGGCGTACCGGGGGCGTGGAATATTCATGCTCTTGGCCATCAGGTAGTGGGGTATCCCGAAGAGAACGGGGCATGGAATCACGATCGGGATCGAGGTCGGCGTGCCGTGCCGGCTCGGGTCCCGATCGCGATCCGGTTGATGAACTGTCAGACCGCGATCGCGACGGGGACCCCGACCGAGATCGCGTTCTTGACCTGGACCTGGACCTCGATTGGGAGCTCGAGGGGGAACGGCTATGTCGCGAATGATCGCTGGAGTAATATTCATCATCTCGTTTCCGATCGCGGCTTGGACTCCGGCTCAGGCTTTCGGTCTGGCTCTGGAGTGATTTCTCTCGTATGGAGACGCTCCGTGTGCTCTTTTCGTCGGGCTGGCCGCCCTGCTTTTCGAGGCTTTGGTAGCGAGGCGTGGAGTCGGCGCTATCGTCTTGCACTTTGCGCCGCTTCGAAGGAGGGCCAGCGTTGCCAGGGGGTTCGAGCTCAGCCATTGGGGGTGAGTTGTAAGTTTGCACGGTTACTTTTCGTTTCTTCCCCCTTCTCCTCCCTATTGTTGGTTTCGTATACAAAATACTATAAATAAGCGGGTGGGAGGAGAAACTAATGCAAGCAGGACGAAGGTTCTATGGTTGGCTGAAGGTTGCCGAGCTAGGTCGTTGACCAGGTTGTACTAAGTATGTAGCCTTACCCTGGATGATGGCAAAACAAACCAAAAAAAGGATAAGGCTGAATGTCTATCAGCGCAACCTACTTACCTCATTACCTACCTAGGTAGGCATCTAAGGCCCCCCTCCTCCCCCCACATTGGCCGTGAAAAAAACACTACTAGGTAGTACCCACCACTACCACGGGTGGTTCTGTAATGAACTTACTATAGGACCTAGACGTGCTGTGGTATAGTACTACGGATGGTAAGTACCAATGGCCGCTATATCTTCTTTCGGTTGGGGGAGCTGCCGGTAAACAGCATACCCGTATACGTAGTACTACCAGGTAGAGGTAGCATCAAGGTTAGGTAGGTACTATGAATGTACCTAGGTACTTAATATCAACTACATATACGGCAGAGGAAGAAATACACGTAGGTACCTTAGGTAAGTACCTTAGGTAGGTACCTATCTATACCTAATCTAGGCACATACCTACCTATACTACTAGTAGTAGGTACCTAATGGACACTACGAGCCCCGCAGGATCCGGTCCAATAAATCTCGAAGGAATCCCAGTGGATGGCTGCCAGTGGATCCGCCTTGTCTTGTTGAATGTACAGTACTTATTTATGTATTCACGTCGTCTCCTTCGTCCGCCCTCCTTTCTCCTCCCTTTTCCCTGCATCTACACTGCATCTACTCTGCATCTGCTCTACAATCTCAAAGAGAGGTCACATTGCATGATAGTTAGTAATCCATACCACACAAAGAATCCTCGCTCACCGTCTACTGTCCTGCTACACCGTCCTGCTACCCTGAGCCTTCTGCAAGTACAACATGACAAACGCTCTGTGTCACGCTCCCGGGTCCTGCTCTATCCTCTATCCCGGTAGCTAGCTGTCGGCCTCGCCCGTCAAGATGTAGGCGTAGGCCCACAAGGATGACAGGGATATCAGCGCCCCCAATGATACGGACCGCGAGGTCTAGCCTAGCCAGGAATCGCAACAGTCCGATATTGCGACCTTGCGATTACCCATCCTGGTATCATTCATCATGATCAGTTATGGCCAGTCATGATGGGCAACCTCGGAACATTCTTTGGGGCACGGGCAACGGGCAACGAGCAGCGACACATGATAACTGGCTTGGGATTCAAGTCCTTGTGCTGCGCTCTTGAGCTTGTCATACATCATATCAATACATAGCTAGGTACTCCGTATATCTCCTTTACTTCTCTGTTCAATCACGTAAAAGTACATACTTGCCTTGCGGTCCGCCTGCGTAATAGATACTTGAATATCTGCCTGCACACCGGCCGCCTCGGTAGGTAGTATTGCTCCATCCACCTTCCATTGACTCCACCGGGACGATGAGTTGACGCCGTAGCCAATCTGGGCATCCTGTACTTTCTTAATACAACCTTTTATACATCATTTGAGTAGTAGCCGCCCAGGTCAAGAACCCCCATACCCTAGCCGCAGTATTTGTTATTGTTGCTAGGATTATTATGTTCCCTTTGCCAAATTTGCATAATATTTGCGGGACAACCGAGTCTTATATTCAAACCAAGACACTCAGTAGTGCTCAGGACTGAGTCCGTCGAGGTCGATTTGTTTGCGCTCCAGATCGACAGCCATGGACGAGCTACCCATCGAGCTCAATGTCTTGACTTTAAACTGCTGGGGCCGGAAATACACGAGCCCTTACCGAGAAGAGCGCATGACAGCAATAGGACGCTATCTAGCAACGACTGAGCCTGTACCACATATTGTCGGCTTACAAGAGTGTTTCGAGTACCAGGACTACCTAAGCATAAGACGGGAGACACGCTTTGCCCTACCCTTTGGCAAATTCTACCACAGTGGCGCTTTTGGCTGTGGACTAGCTATCCTATCGCGATGGCCCGTTGAGGAAAGCAGCAGTATGCATAATTCGAACTTATTTTCCCATGTCCAGTCATTGCCAGGAGCAAGAGCATCTGCCGGGGATCACTTGTCATTCAGAATGACCGTTTTCGCCGGCAGGGCCTATAGGGATCTCGTAAGAGAAATTACTAACTCTAAGCGCTGCAGTGGTCCCATTCTCGTTCTGCGGGCGCCCATCAGGACTATTCAGGGGCGACATGTTCATGGGAGCGCAAGGTGTAGCATGTGCGCGTATTCGCTATGGCGAGGGTGAAGAGGACGTCGCCGAGGTTTTTAATACGAATGTATTTAAGCTCATACGGATCAACATGAACGGATGGATTGTTAAAGAAAGCTGACTAGATGACAGACACGATCCGGCTACGGCGATCACTCGCGGAAAAATAGTTACATCATTCATCGCTTGTCGCAAGCGTGGGAAATCGCAAAACTTGCGCGAAACGCTTCCGAGCGTGGTCATCTTGCTGTCGTGCTAGCAAGCCTCAATGCTACGCCCTTCTCACTACCGTACCGCTTGTTAACATCGCACGCCGCTATTCGGGATGCCTGGCGTGTGCTATATCCAGACAGTTCTTTAGGTTCAACATCTCATGAGCTAGAGCGTGCCCGCGGTCGTCCTACTCCCACGGCTGCCTTCAACATAGCTGAAAATGGCGTGACCAACAACAGTGCGTACAACACGTGGGCATGGCCAAGCTCCGAGCAGCGAGCGTTACGTTCCGGGAAACGGCCAATGCTCGTCTCGCCTGAGGTACCGGATGAGGACGGACAACGTGTCGATTACATCTTCTTCTCGCGGGGCGGTGATCCACACGCCTCTCCTACGGACCTGAGCGAGATTCTTAGCGCACATAATACATACACAGACGACGGCGTTGTAGCCGCGCCATCGCCGCCTGGTTGGATTATCAAGGATGCGCGCGTAGGGCTAGTTGCGCGCCATCCTGATCTCGGGTGTAGCCTCAGCGACCATTTCTCCGTAGAAGCGACACTGATTCTTCACACGCCAACACCACCTCGCCATCGACGCCGGTCTCGATCTCGGTCCATATCAAAGATCAATTGGCAGACCCAATATGCAACATTAGGAGACGACCCAACTATGTCTCCGAAGAAGTCAGGTACCGTGACTCAAAGCCAAAGTCCCCGTGGTATACCCAGCACGCCCAACAACGTCACTACTCGTTCAAATTCTAGAGCAAAGGAAAAAGGAAAAGAAAGAGGTAGACCAGCTACTCCGCGTAGCTTCACATCTACAGAAGCCGGTGTACATATCGCAGCAGGGACATACCTTCATTCACCCACTGCATCGTCGTACCGACGGGGCTCCCGAGATCGCGCGGCTTGGGACCTCCAACTATCGAGTCTAGAATTAGGGACCCCACCACATCTACCACTAACCGCATACGACGAGATCATACACTTAATCGACGCGCATGCCGTGCGCATGTACCGACAACGCAGGCTGGGAATATTGCATTTTGCTTTCTGGCTCGTGGTCCTCGTGGGCAGCTACGTAGGGATATGGTTCCTACCAGACGGCAAGGGCGCGTTCGGACTACTCGTCGCCAGCAGCCTAGGCTTCACAGCCGGCGTCGTGACTCTTTTGCTTGCTGTACTAGTCTATGCGGCCGAGCTCAACAAATTAAACGAGTTCGAGTGGGAGATTCGCAATGCGAAGGCCGTCATAAGTGGCATGGGCCCAGATGCGCTTGCTCACCAAGGAAGCGAAGAGGAAAAAGCATGGTGATGAGTAGTCGCCGTTTGTAATACCCTATAACCGCAAATCTATGAGCGGCAATAACGGGAAACGCAACAGGTCTTTGCTTTTATTTTAATTCTCGGAATCGAAAAAAGAGAGAGAGGGGGGGGGACGTTGTCCGATAACCGTGAGATGGAGAACGATTTATACGTTTTTAGGGGGGAGGCAGAGTTCAGAGATACCCCTTTTTCATTGCGGGCCGAGAGGATAAGGCTCGATTTATCTTTCTAGGTGTGTAGGGAACTAATGATACCAAGTAATCCAATACAAGTCGGATTTGCCTCCGGGATAATGATGCAATTCTAACACTGATCTCCAATACAGCTCCGCCTTCGATCAACTTCAGCTCCTCATCTTTCCCATACAAAACCCCCTATACGGAGTAAACACGCCAGCCCAATAGCCATTCTCGACTCCGGGATGTGATGCGATGTCCTTAGGTTCCGCAGCGCCTTCACCGAGCCATATTCACCTCTCTCGGTTCCTGATTCAAAGGCCTATACACTGTCGTATGGACGGCATCACCAAACCTAACGCCCACACCTCTAGCCCCGACTCCTCCGCACCCCCTAGTCATTCGCATCGCCGCCGCCGTCGCGGCCGGTCCTCCCACTTCCAGTTCCCTATACTCCGCAATACTCTCCATCCCACCGTGTGCATACACTCTCGGAGGTGGCATCCTCTCGACGCCATCGAACGTCGAAATAGCCGTGTTATCGGTATCCGTGACACGGCGGAATGTGTACCCGAGAAACGCCGTCTGCTTGCGGACTTTAAGCACTGTGGCCTTAGTCTTGCGGTCGCGAAGAAGACGGTCCCGCGGCCTTTTGCGCTCGCGCCGGCCGAACGTGCGAACAAACGCCTTCATCTGATCCGCCAGCATAACCTCTTGGAATTGTACTACCGCAAGTGGCGCCTGGGCGGAAGACGTCGACGTCGATGCGCCGTTAGCCGCGAGAGCGTTTATCTCGCGGTCCATCCGCTTGAGACGCGTCGAGTCGTACGGCGAGGCCACAAACTGCGCGAGAATCCCGCGCACGTGCCGTGGGAAGGCGACCAGTTGGGTCTGCATGGCCGCCGTCTTTTGCGGACTGCGACGGATCGCCGGAGCAGCACCGTGGACGGTGCCTGTGCGGGGTGGTACTTGTGCGGGTGGCGTGAATGGGCCCATATTCGGCGTCTCTCCCCCGGCGCAGCGCATCGCTAGAGGGTTGGCTTCAAGAGCCGGCGACACGTCTGAACTTTCCGATGCGGTGTCATCGTCGTCGTCGCTGCACGTGTCCGACCAGTCCGAGATGGGCTCCTCCTCGTCGAAATAATGCGTGTCTTCGATGCTGGCGATATGCGGTACGAACGGCGGCGTGATGAGATGTAGTTGTTCCCAGGGGATGTCGCGGAACCACTTGTGCGCCTTGATGTCTTCGGCGTCGTGCGGATACACTGAGCGGCCTCGGCCATCCCTCAATCGCTGACGGCCGCGGGTCGCGCCAGATATCGCTGGGTGATGATGCTCTGGCCCTGTATTTCGGAGGTGGTACCGCTTAGACGAGAGCCGGTTCTCTCGTGCACACACTAAGCTTGCTATAAGGTCCATACATCGCCTCGAGACCACGGGGCGTGGCGGGAACGCGAAGGTCTGCTCGTGATTCACAATGTTGCGCTTGGTTTGCTGCCGCCCGCCCTCCTCCGACAGGAAGGGCGTGTGACCGTAAAGGCACTCGTACAGGATGACGCCGAGGCTCTACTAATCGCATCTTGCATCATAGTCGCCCTCGCGGATGACCTCCGGTGCCATGTATTGGCTCGTACCCACGCAAGACCGAGCGGCGCTGCGGTTGCCACAGCGATTGCGCCAGTTGAGCAATGGCTCGTCGCGCGGGGTTGAAGTGGTACTGCTACTGTTCGTCGGCAGTGGCTGGCGCGCATGTTTCTGCATAGCCTGCGTCACACCCTGCGCCCACTTCATCGTGCCTTGGAGGCCCTCCGCACGGTCCGCCGCGTCGCCTTCCACGGAGAGGCCAAGCTTGTGTAGCAGGCTGTAGCGCTGGGTATGGTAGTAACTGGTGTCGTGGGACCAATGGCCGTCAAAGGCCAGGCCGAAGTCGGATATCTTCAGGTGACCTGTAGCCGAAATCAAGAAGTTGTCCGGTTTTATGTCGCGGTGGATGCAACGCAACGAGTGTGCTTCTTCGATACAGAGAATCATCTCCGCGATGTAAAACTTGGCCACCGGCTCGCTGAGGATGTTCTCGCGGATCAGAAGGCCGAGAAAATCTCCGCCGGGCATGTATTCCATCACAAGGTAGAGATTCCCGGCGTCTTGAAAACTCGCAATAAGCGGGACAATCCTACACAGCTTAATTAGTATTCACCAACACAGGTCTAGAGAGGGAGGGGAGAGAGGAGCTTGCCACCTAGAGCCCTCGGAAGCAACAAGGAAATCCCTCTCAGCCCGCAGGTGCCCTTCTTGGCTTGTCTTCAACATGGCTGATTTACGAATCACCTTCATAGCGTACACTTGGCTGTCTCGTTGGTAGCCGTCTTTCCTTGGCTTCTTACGCACAAGCCTGACGACCCCGAAGCTGCCCTTGCCGAGTATCTTGAGAACCTCATAGTCATCGGCCAGCTCGCCGCGCTCGCATTTCATAGCACCAAGGCTTCTGGCCGCCAAGACTCGGCTTTCGCGGAGATGGTTCGTCTCCTGTTGACAAAACAGGGCTCGTCGCATGTCTTTCTCGGCTGGGCTCAAGTCAAACCCGTGGTAAAGCTCACTCTCCAGGTATCTTCGGCGAAGAGAGCGTGGGGAGGGTTTATTGATTTTTTCGTTGAAGTATGTTTCGAGATATATTTTGGCAGCCGCGGCTTTTTCGACGGTCAGAATAGTAGGAGACGGCGGGGGGTCTGTTGCTTTTTCTTGTATCGTCGTCAGACCAGGGTCTACAGTTGTCGGGACCTTCTCGAGCTCTTTGTGGTGGTAAACTATGCTCGCGGGTCTCTGCTCTACCAGATCGTTATCTTTTCTAGATAGCTTTGACTCGAATGAAGTCGCCACTGTTGTGCCGGTGCCGTGGGTAGGGCCAGAAGACTTGCCGCTTGAATTCGTCGTAGTACTGTTAGATGTTGATATAGACAGAATGGCGGGAGCGCTAGCTGGCAAAAGCTTGTCCGTTGCTCGCTCTATTGAACGAATGGATGGCCTTGACTTCCTTTTAACACGATGGATCACGGTAACAGCTCCTCCGAATTGGCTTCTGAAGAATGGAAGAGACATCTTTCTGAAGAGCCGGTGTCGGTCAGGCGACCGCTCGCGAGGCGGAGGCGAGGCGGGCGCCCATACCGAACCCCCATTTGAATGGCCCGATGCTATAAATGCCGCATGAGCTAACCAAGTGAACCAAATGATATAGAATGCACCTTGAATGCGAGGAGAACATACCGCTATTGGTGACTGTCCGTAGAAGCGACATAATTGAACCTTGACGTCGAAGCTTCCGTGGCCGTTCAAATCCCTCCAATGTGCACGTGGATGTTGGCGACGAAGCGGCTGCTGACGACGCCTCATCATCTACTAACAGTGTTGCCATGGCGCTAACGCTGGCGAGGGTTACGTTTAATAATACAGGGCAATCATCAACAATGCCAAAGATATCATGAGTGGCAGTAACCGGGAAAACTATACCATAAGTGCCAGAAATAATGAATCCTAATTAAGCAGACCCCATCCAAAGCATGTTATTAAGCAGACGACGTCGCTTAGTGTCCTGTGACGTCGCTTGGACAAATCTTGGTATGAGGCCGCGAGTTCGTGCAATTTGTTGTCGGAAAGAAGCCAATTGACCGACCGATAATATGACGAAGCCATCAGGTGAAGCTAAGCTCAGCCCTTTCTCTAGTAGGCCATCGAAGCTTCCGTATGTCTAGAATAGCAGTCGCCGGGTGAGCTTTCTAGAGAAAAGAGAAAAGAAACTTCCGGCAGATCCTTCTAATACCCAGACACGTGGCAACGGGAGAGAGCGCAGTGACGGGGGTGGTTGGTTCATCTAGAGGTATCTTTACTACTTAAACTAGATAGGAGACAGGGAGTAGGTAGATAGATATGAAAACACGGGTAAGAACCATCCTCATAGGAAACGGGTTCTTCGAAAATCAACTTTTTATTAACGCCATCGATGCAATGCAGACCTCGTCATCCCTTGTGACAACATCTGCTTCCCGTGTCTAGGGAAGACCGGATCCTCGCAGACTCGCGTAGGTCGGAGACCCCATAGCGCAAGATTACAAACGAACCAAGGAGAAACTCGTTCAGAAGACGTTCAGCTCCAGCCGGAAAGATCAGAAATCATTAACCAGATAGAATACACCCATATTGGTATCCGCAGCCAGCAACAACCAAGCGTAATAAATATGAACACTTCAGAGGAATGTGCCGCAAGCCAATTAACGGTATTAGAACCATGTCCACTTAATTGATGCCGAGCAACTTGATGTCAAAGATTAACTGACTATTACCGGGGATGCCCGGTAGGGCTTTGCTGCCGTAGGCCAGTTGCGCAGGGATAGTGAGTCGTCGTTCTCCACCAACTGACATTCCTTGGATACCGACATCCCATCCCTTAATTACTTCGCCCAAGCCGGCCTTGAAGCTAAAGGGCTTTCCTTTTTTGTTCGCTATATAACGAGTTAGCCACTAGCCTAGAGGCTGGATAAGAGGAATTTGCCTACAGTCGAACACTTTGCCATCGGTGAGTTTACCGATATACCGGACCTCGACCCTGTTGCCCTTCTTAACAACACGACCAGTACCGATCTTGCGGTCATCGATAGTGACGCCCTGGACGACCTTGACACCCAGAGTCGCCCCCTTCTCGGCGGCGGCGGCAGGTCCAGTGGGACCCTGCTCAAGATTCTTGGCAAACTGAACCTTCTTATCGCTCTTGCCCGAAGATTCTTTGGGCGCCTCACCCTTGGCTTCTTCCTTGGCAACGGCTTCGCCCTTGTTGTTCTTGAGCTTCTTCTGTTGCTTCTTGCTCAATTTCCCCTCCTCGGTCGCGTTGGCTTTTGCGATCATGTCATCTAAGCTCTCGGTTTCGTCCTCGGCGGCGCGCTTATTCTTACCCTTTTTCGCCTCGACTAGCTTAGGAGCCTCCTCTTCCTCATCTGAATCGACCTCAGTCACACGCGGGTCTTGAATATCATCAAGCTCATCGACTTCCGAGTCAGAGTCATAGTCATCAATGCCATCAATTCCTTCAGGCAGGCCATAGTCTTCATCGTCGTCATTCTCAGTATCGGACACATCCTCCGTGTCAATAACGTAATTACCAGTAAGATGGATAGCATGCGTTCCCTTGACGACGAAGAAGACTTCCTCTTCCGCGCCTATAGTAATGTCTAGTGGCTGCTGGTAGTTCTGAAATACTGTTAATAGGTAAATAATGAAAAGGAGGGCTAGGAGATGGGCTTACACGCTCCGTGTCCAGTGTGCAAACGACTAGCTCCTCAATTTCAATGTCGTTAGACGATATGCTCTCGTCGTCATCATCGTCATCGCTAGATGTTGCAGGTTCCTTCCCCTTCTTGTTTGCCTTGCCATTGGGCTTAGCGTCGCCGTCATCCATCTCCTCATCAGAGTCCTCCGCCTCAGCAGCGGCAATGAGCTTCTTAAGAGCCTCTGCCTTAGCCTTCTTAGACTTGGCCTTGTCGCTAGGTCCGCCGTTGGGCTCGTCGTCATCGTCCTCGTCAGAGTCCTCGTCATCATCTCCAGCCATCAACTGCTGTAGGTAGTCCTCATCCATCTCACCGAAGTCACGGTCGAGGGAAGCGCGCTTGCGGATCAGCTTCAGGGTAGAGCGAGGAACGCTAGGAATGTTTCCGTCCTCATCGGCCTCAGGAGGTTCGGTAGGGTCGAGAGCAGCCATGGTGATACGGTACTAAGAGAAAGCTTCGTCAGTAACGGATCACCTCGGGGGTCGACTGTAGCAAGCAAGCATTGTATGCAAAAACCCAAAGGCGCGTACGCGATAGCTTCTTGATAATAGAAGCTTAACGAAAAATGAAGTACACTTACGCAAGCGTTCGGCATGCTGTCCTCCTGCATGGCAGGGACCATGACGCCCAGAGGCGGGACTTCAAGCCCATAGAGAGCAACTGGTGTCATCGACATGTTTATAGGTATTATCGTGAGTTGCGAGACTCAGGTTACTGTATGGCGCAAATGTACAGACAGAATATGAAGAAAACAACTTAAGGGAATGAACGTCAGACACTGGCCGGGGTCTTTAGGAGAGGGTGCAGAAAACTCGCAACTCAGACTGGGATGAAGGTGAAAAGAGAGATGGCTTGTCGACAACTCGAGTTCAAACTTTTTAGCTAGGATGGGGAAAAAAAAAAAAAAAGTAGGCAGTCCTTCCCACATAACCGTACCCCACTTTCCCCAAAAGATGCCGCCCTTCTGCAGAAAGTCCACTGAGGGCCATTCAAACCCACCATAGAACACCACTAATGCAGAACGAAGCTCCGCTACCCGTTGCGCCGCAACTGGAACTCTTGATAGCGCTCAGCGTTTAGAGTTTAGAGTTCAGAGTTCAGAGTTGAGTGTTCTGAATGACAAGAAGAAACAATGTGCTTAGGTTTGGTTACTCACTTTATTGTGTAACTCTAGGTTAGGTATTTAACTACTACCTAGGTAGGTAGGTACCTACCTACCAGGTAGGCAGGCAGGCAGGCAGGCAGGCAGGTACTTAGCTACAACCTACATGTACTACCTACCTGTATCTATCGTAGGTACCTAGGTAGGTAGGGAGATAAACCTCATTCTGTATGAGATCGATCCTGTCTATCTCATCCGCGAATGGATAGGTACCGAATGGAGTCAATTGGGCCCTCGTGGTTTCTGAGACAGGCAGCAGTTGAGTTGGTTGAATACCTAGACTACCTAGGTACTTAAGGTAGGTAGGTAATAGAAGTAAGGTAACGCCTATTAAAGGTACCCTCGCTACCTACCTGGGGTAGGTATACTAGGTTAGTAGATACCATACTTTATACCTCCATACTTTATATAATATTAGTACATATTTATTATTTATTCACAAGTTGAAACTCGCATAACCACCAGTATATATACCTATATACCTTACCTAGGTAGATGTATCTGTTTTTACTATATGGGCCCCACTATTGCATAGAAGTATGTAGGGGAGCAGCTCCAGGTGCTTCATGTTTGCGCTGCTCTATTCCTTCATGAAGCCTATTCTTGACATTCAAAATTCACCGTTGCGAGAAACATGGTTGCTAGCCAAGGAGCGCTATTTGCTATGAAATGATCGCCAATTCGATTTCAAGCTATTAAATTATAGATTTATATACCCAAATATATACGATGCCTCAAACAGGCTGCCGGGACCTGAAGCAGCAACTCCTCGCTCAAAAAACGTTTCAAGGATACTTGACCCCAAAGTTCTAGCTTCCACGCCCCGATACGTAATCAAGGAACCTATTCAACTGACTACCTAAGCTTCAGACCCGGTGGTTACCCTTTGTTTCTCAAATCATGCGGTAGCATTGCCACTTGCTGCAATTAGTTCCCCGATATGCTTCTCCACGGCCATTTCTTTATCCCGCCGCTGTCAGCAAGTTGCGAGAGGATAGAGTAGTTCGATGGATAATTTACTTGCCTCTGACGTATTCCTGAGGTCGATCGCCAACCTCGAGCTGCTCACAGACCAGCTCGACGAGCGGACGAGGGAAGTACTTGGGCGTAGCACGACAATACGCTGCCACGAGGTCGTTGCCATTCGTCACGCCACCTATTCCATTGCCCACATATTAGCTTAGACCCTGTAGTAAACCTCGCTCGAAGACCACAGTGGACGCTGTGGTTACATCCATCCAAAGCGAATTAAGAACACGACTTACCGCTCGACCAGAAGTTGCCGTCTTGTATCCACCGCAGCTCGTAGCCTTTCATGCTCGCCGGCGCGTACCCTTTCTGTTTGATGAGGTCTTGCAGCCCTCTCGGACCGCAAATATTCCTCCCCTTTAGGAGTCCCGCAGCGCCACAGACGAAGATGCCCGAGCACACGCTCAGGATATCCACGCCCTCCGTGGCCGCCTGCTTACTCAACCACTCGAGCGCGCCCTTGGGGAAATCGGCAGAGGGGTCAGGTCCAGGCACGTAGACAATGTCTAGCTTACCCGGGGCGACCTCGGCATCGCTGTAGTGATTGGTTGCGACGACCGCCTGGTTAGACGTCATAGGGATTCTCTCGCCAGCTTGCACGGAGCCGATATAATGAATTTGGACCGATGGGGCGCTATCGACGACGACCTTGGGCATCAGCCCGCGTAGTACGGAGAGGTACTCATAGCTCATTGACCCGAAGATGTCGACGCCCGCTGCGTCGAGGAGTTGGCAATCTATGGGAATGAAGACGCCGATGCGGATAGCTCGGCGGCCATCCGGCGCTTGAGACACTTTGTTGACATCTTTGAAGATAGACATTTTTCTGCCCTTTCAAGAGAGTTGTTATTTCAAGGTGAGGGTATATAGGGTATCTGAACTGAAACTGGACTTGAATAACGAACGGGATAGACAATGCATGTTATAATCAAGGCAGAAGTTCGCCTTGGACAAGGTGAGATTGCTCTATATTTATACGCGTCAACATTATAAGGCCTTGCAACCTATTCTCCGAGGCAGGTCGGTGTTTTTCAAGTCGTCGGTTAGATGGTACAACGATTGTGTTGAGTGGTTCTGGATATGAAAAATAGTGTTATGTGATTGGTCACTTCAGAAATGCTAACTCCGGCCACACTCGGGACTATCTACCGTCTATTTATACCGTTGACTTCGAACAAAGATGCAAACCTGTGAACAATTATTTGCCAAGCGCAGTCAACGTAGTTGTCGACTATCTAGGTGTGGATCAATTCAACTTTAAGCACCTTTAATGTGGGTGTTCTATGGCCTCAACCCACTTCGAAAGTCGCCATATCTTAAACAATATAAATATCCACCTCTCGGTGTCGAATAGAACGTCTAGAGCGTAATTTTTATGACATTTGGACTCGTGAGAGCAATACGACGTTATCATTGGTTGTTAGCTTGTAATACCTAACAACTGCTGTTGACGTACGGCCTTCTCCTCGGCCGCGCCCTGAAGTGCTGCTCATGCCTATATACATCGTAATTAGGTATTATCGGGCTAGGTTTGCTCATTAGCTGGGCTGCTGTGTCATCACAAGCCCTTTTGTCCTAGCTGGGCTAGCCCGGTCCCAAATTGGACTGAATGCCTCTTTTTGCATTCTAGAAGTCGATGCCCAAACCAGGCCCGTCTTCCTTTCACCATTTCTCGCCGTATAAACGAATGTCGTCAAGAAGTTTCCCCCGTTCTTGCGCTGTTCTCCTAGAACTCCGAGAGCCCATAAACTGATCCCATATCTAGAATGCCAATGCCGATGCCGTGCGTATCACATCATGTCCTCTATTTACACACGCTACCGAAAGCTTCTGTTCAAAATCCCAAACATTTGGGGTCTAAAACCCTTTAGTGGAAAATTGAGAATCGAAGAGAAAGCTCATATGGACTGGCGTAATATCGTGAAGAAAGCCGAGCCATACGAGGAAAAATTAAATTCAAAAAAGGTGGCGAATTACTATGAAAGAACTTCCGCAATGAATGACTTCGCCCTTTGCCTCGTTACTTTCTTGCTCACCGTATAGACTAGATCGTTGGTAAAGAAGTGCATTAGTTGAGCTTGGGCTGAGGGAATGGAACCGTAAAGAGGTGCGACAAGTGGAAACGTAAGATAGTCGACGAAATTCGACTTTAGGTTGCGGTGCGAGAAGCACATCCCTTTGGCCAAGCCGGCTTCTTGCATTTCCTTTTCACGAGTTGTGGCTCCAATCTTGTGGAAACGCTCATACAGGAAGAGCAAGAAGCCGCACTCCACAAGGCCAACGGTCCGAAGTACTTTGCAGATCTGGAAGATCCAACCAACATTGTGGGGATCAGAGCCACCCTCTGTGACCGACATGTATAGAGTTGAAGTAACCACTAAGATGGTCATCTGGAGAGGAAGAAAGTGGGCTTCAAATAGTCGGTGAGCAAGGAGGAATGTTCGCTGCCAGTCGGGTTCTTTAATTGTCTCAGAAATAACCTCGGAGTAGATCCCACTTTCAAGGGGCTGTTCAGGGTCCGCGTCAAAATGATTCTTGATATACGAATCATTGGGATGTTGCCTATCATTTGTTAGTTCATAATAGTTAGACCAAGTGTAAAGTGATATCTTACAGCGCAAGATGAAGAGGACGAAAGGCCCTTGTTGTATGCTTGCGTTCCTGCCAGAGCTCGACAAATTTCCTCATAGCGAACCCTACGTCGAGAGCCCCCCACATGTGTCGAAGTGCTTGCTTGTAACGCGCCGTCATGTCGTTATAAACTCGTCCAACTCCCTCACCACCGTCGCCTTTGACATTGCTCTGACTGACTGGGCTGTGGATGGTCCTAACTGTCAGGTTTCCGTTTAATGCAAAGAAGCACTTGAGATACATGTGCAGATCCTCGCCAATAGCCTCGGAATCGCAATCCCAGCCACCAACTCTGTCGACCAACTGGAGCGGAAGAGAATAAACTGATGTGGGAGGAGCAATAGATGAGCCACGGTAGAGACCAGACATGCCAGCAGCTCCCCACAGAATATCGGCAACTCGTACTATGGCTGGGACTTCGTGGGCATTACGATCGAAAATGATGGGCGCTGAATACAACGTAGTAGTCGCAGTTTCAGGATTCGAGTTATGCATGTTTGTCAGCAAAGCGAAATAATTTGACGATAGATGACTGTCAGCTACATATAAAATGTCAGTACCCAAATCAATTGAATTGATACGTCATTTTGCGGTTGGAATAGCCGACGTACCATCGATCCCGGTGATAATCACATCTTTTCTGAGGCTGAGAGGGTATTTTTCGCTGAGTTTACGGCCAGCCCAAGCCATGTTGCTTCCCTTTCCAGGGGCTTCGCCCGGGATGTCAGAGGGGTGCAGGGTGAAGTCAATTGACCGAAACTTTTTCGCAAATTCTTGGATTATTGTCATCGCCTTCACCTCCACATTTTGTTCGCGCGCCTCCATCGCCAAGTAGACCTTCAGGGTTGTCAGTTATACTAACATCTTAACTAGTGGTACCGACTATCCATGGACCAATCAAATGATGGCGCGAATGGTCGAGGGGTTACACGTAGCAAAATTTGTCTACTCACATCGTAGGTGTCGCGCGCTAGAGGGTGCGAAGCCATGACATCCAGCGTCTCCCGAAGCGTGTCCATCTCCTCCTTATAATTAGGAATAATGATAGCATGAATAACACGATCGACACCGGTTTCAGAATCAGGGACAAATTCCGCCTCAGTATCTCCCGCCTCGCTACTCGCAGTCGAAGAGGGTGAAGGCAACTCTTTCGAGGATGTCAGGGTCTCGGAACTCGAAAGCGATGTGAAGGAACCGCGACGGCGATGTGACAATTTATAGTCCTTCAGCGATTTGCTGCGAGCGGTTCTCTCGAGGCACCGGGAGATGTCGAAGATAGACCACATGGAGCGGATTGGGAAGGACGAGACCAGAATATGAATGGTCAAACAATAATAGGCGAAGATGAGCGTCCAGATACCGCCGCCCTCGTACGAGGTAGGAGTCGTAAAGGTAATACGGGCGGGCCGACTCAGTGAATCTCCCTCGGCGCGAGTTAGGGTGAATCCTGATGCTGCTGCTTCGCGGGTTATTACATAGTATGCGAGGGCAACGACGAAGACCATGGCTAATCCCGGCGCGCGCCTCGTTACCCAGATGAAAAGCATCGACATGGTGGCGGCAAATTGACTGGCTACCCGAATAAAGCCAGGGTTACTACTGACGACTTGTCGGACAAGAGAGCGACGAGGAGATTAATAACTGGGAGAAAGGAAGGACAGAAAGAGGCTACCAGAAAATAGCAAGGTGAAAAGACAACAGCGGAGAGTTGGAAGGGAACTTGCACTCAAACCGCGATGGAAGTTAATGCGCCCTCGAAGCTAGTACACGCTGCCATACACAAGCTGGGGATAGAGTCGAGATAGATTATTGGGATGAAGAGGAAAAAAAGGGTAGCAGAAAGAAAATCCTAGTACTAGTTAGGGGAACGTGAATTGGGCTGGGGCAGCGCGGAATTACATAGAGTGTAACGACGAAGGTAATGATAATTTGAAAAGGGGAGCCTTGTTTTTTAGGACGGGGATATTGAAATTAAAGAGAAATTAGCGGCCATTCAGAGCTTGTTCAGGTACAAGTACCTGGGTACTAGAAGCATGTAACACTGGAACGGGTACAGCAGGCAGCTATTAATGTACCCTGGTATAGTACATAATACAGGGGAAGAGAGGGGTGGAGGGCTGGGCTACTGCATGTGAGATACCTACAGCCAAGGTACATAGTACCTCGCTAGCTAATTTAGTGTAAGTAGGGGTTTAGCGTCAGGCAACACATGCATCCAAGGATCATTGAACTGTTGAACTGCTATTACTGTTAGCTGCATAAGCTGCGTGCGCTCTCTTAGGTACCTAGGCACTTAAAAGGCTTAGATGAAATCACTGTCTTTGTGTTGCATATGTTGAGGCTTTATCTATATCCGAATTAGGTAGCTTGGCATAGGTAGGGTGTACTGAAGTTAGTTATACAGTAAAGTCCAACATGAGAGAGCTCCAACGTCTCCTCGCACCACCCGATGGTTCGGGACTGTAAGTGTGTAACTTTGGCAGGCACTTAAGGTTGATGCAAACCACTACTTAGTACATTACATAGCCGGCTGCACCTTTGCAAAATGGGCTATGTCTGTTGTTCATTGGAGAGTCTCTCATGCCACCGCCATGCCACCGCCATGACACCGCCATATTCAACCTACCTAACCACCGGGCAGATCATCGCTCCATATTACCTTGGTTGAAATATGCGATTGTCGAGGTAGGCCAGAATCGGGCTAGAAGTATCTTGGGACTGCCTAGGGAGGTTACAGAATGCGGCACAAGCGTTCCACAAGGTAAGTTATAGGCAGCGAGATGCGGTATCGACATAGGTAGGTACAGGTACTGTAGGTGTTAATAGGCCAATTTATGTGGTGCTGATCTCAAACGTTCTATTATTATACAACACTACGGAGTACGGCGTAATGGTAAGGCTGAGTCGCGACTATAAATCCTATCACTTCCTATGCACCATCTACTTTGTATACCTACTTGGTATCTTATCAACTCAGCCCCCTCATGACTGTCCCTGAGTCAACATTATCATGCCGTCTCGAAGGACTGTATATCGATCCATCGTTCCATATGTACCAATCACAAACTTGGGGGTCGTCTCATGACAACATTGACCGCCCAACAATGCCTGTCTATAGTGGTAGTATAGCTGTACGTCTCTAGTGAAAGCGCTCCTCTACTTCCTTATCATCAGTCGCTATCTCTGTAGGTTGCATACTACGAAGAGGAGAAACACTGCATAAGTAGCGTCGCATTGCATGGCCACAGTCAGATGTTCTCTCTACACTAGGCATCTTACATCCATAGGTAGATAGGTAGTGGGACTTCATGGGCTCACTCATGCTGCTGTCTTCAATTTCGTCATTTGCCCCTCTCTAGTGCCCAATACAAATGTAGTGTAATGTTGCGCACCTTCGAAAGTGTAGTTTCATGAAAGTAGTTAGTCTCAGCGTTACTGAGTCCACGCTTTGTCAGCAGTTGCGCACGCACGACGCGGCACTTTGCTCTAAAGCAGAGTAACCGTCGGTTGAACTTTTCTACAAAAATGCGGACATGAGGCGACAGTCACCTTGGGTATACCTACTAACCTAGGCGAGTTGCGGGCTGCGCTTGTTTCATTCACGACTGCATATTACGTCTCCTCGATGGCCCCCTCGACACGCATATGTCTTAGTACCTTACTTACTCTAATTAGCTTGTGTGCACTACATATGCACCGGTACAGATTACAAACCAATCCGACTGTGAAGTCCAAGTTTAACCGTCATTTAAGAGCTTCGACAAACGAGGCGTAGGTGCCTTGTACCACAATTCAGGCCTACAGTATCTAACCCCCAAGATCCATCGTGTCCCACATCAAGTTTTCTCTGCGCTGTTTCATTGATGCAGAGGTGGTCCCGACTCACCCGGTTTAGTGGACACCCCACCTACATATACTACCTAGACAAAGTACTAGACAAAGTACAGTACACAGGCCAAACACAGGTAGTGTACCTCCTGCTTACCTACTATTAGGTACCTAGGCAGTAGCCGAGGCTGGTCTCCTTGGAGCTGGTCAATGCGCGGAAATGCGGTCATTGTGCTTCTGGTAAAGCACTAGTTGCCTCGGCTAGATGCAAGACTGTTAATATCCCGACATACTGTATCGTATACCGTAGGTAATAGGTCTAGCTATACTTATAATCTAGGTCGCACAAGTCAGCCTTTGGGAAGCATCATAACTTTTTAGTACTTCCCTTATTCTCTTCTTCGTGCCGAAAACGTACGTACTTCCCTAGCCATGGACCCGCAGCGTATACTACAACTGATCCGGGCGGGTCTGGTCGTATAAAGGGCTTTCAATATTTACCATAACGCGGTGTGCGCGCATTTCCATGTGTTTGCTGGTCTAAAACGTTCTTCTTTGCTCGACTGGCAGTTCATGTGACAAACTAGGCAATCAAATAGTGGGATGCGTAATTTCCACTCGACCAATAATATGGGAGGAAAAGGTCCCACGGGGTACCCTTGTCTACGCCCAAATTCTACCATGGTGTAAAAAATCGATGCCTATCCTAGCTTTATCGTTATGTCCGCTTACAGTCAGTTAGATGTTATGAGGCATTAACTCATTGGTTTGATTAACTCGAATTTTCTCATTTACTACTGGTATGTATGTATGCATGGGCATTTTTTACGCTTGATGATAGAGCAACTAGCCACTCGTAGCCTTTCTCAAGAGTAATCCAGGTCAAAGTCGAGGAACCAATCAAACCTTGCCACTCTTCTCTAAATTGACTAGTCGGAAGCTATCCTTTAAATCTTACTTTACAATATATAGTACAGATACCCGAACAGAAGCCCAAATAGGTAGTAAGTCCCTAGGTAATGGGCGGCCTCCACGGCTACTACTGTGCAAACAAATTCCCTCACACTGCCTTGTTCTCGGCGTTCTTTAGGTCCCTTTTCTTTTCCTTTTTTTTATTTAAATTTTTTTTATAAGTGTCTCGGACAGAGCTTTGGAGTCACGTGTACGTAAGTACGTAGATAGAATTATCTACCTGGTGTATTCGGTATGTCCCACTAGATAGAAAATCTGTCACTGGCTGTAAACCGTTAAGAAACAAAGTTGATAGAACTGTCAACTAGCTGTGTGTGTGTGTGTGTGTGGCTAACGTTGCTCGGAATCGGAGTGTTCGTCAATTTCCGGATATCCGATAAGGCTCCTGGGCCTACCTTCCAATACTAGTAGAACAGAAAAAAAGCCTTCTGGCTCACTGTCATTTCAACCTAATGTTTTCAACCGATCCTTCAACAGGATGCATACATATATACTATGTGCCTTCAGTAGACATGCAATTATAAATAGCTACTAGGCACTACCTATGTAGGTAGGTAGGTGCCTGGTAGGTAGGTACCTAAGAAGTCTACTACAGTTAATTATTTACTTCCTAGGTACCTACCTATGTAGGTACATATGTAGTACTTAGGTACTAGTAGACGTTAGTAGCAACCGAATTATATATGCATCCTTATTATCAGCACGCGTTGGTTGCAAAGGTGCTTAGGTAAGTACTATGGGTATTGCCCCTCTACCTGACAACACATACCTCTAAGTATAGTCAGTCATTGTTTTAGATTCACTAGCGGTTATACCACGTTACTGGCTAATGACGTTACTACTGTTTCGAGGAGCAGCTGAATAGATTGGTAGCTTCTCAGTTTCTCATGGGTTGGTTAGCTAGGTAGGGCCCGAGCCAGCAATGCGGGGATTCACTGAGTATAAACGACCTGACAAGTGCCCGCGATTTTCGTCCCTAGGACTGCCAAGTGGGCAGCCACACTTTCTCGTCTGACCCTCTGATGATGTAGCATGCACGCTATCTAGTCGTATAAGTCAGCAGGGACATGTTACTGTCTGGGATAGATAAGGCAGCAGCATTTCAGATGTGAGGCATTGTGGATGAGCCCCTCTATTACACGGGAATCTAAGCTACTGAGGCTGAGCATCGTCGATCGAAGGATCGTACGTGGCCTTAATGACGTAGGAGGATATAAGCTAGATGTTATCTATCGTCAAGAGCATGTTTCAGACATCTAGTTTCTAAACACATCTAGGTATATGTTTCGCAGTAGGTAGTCGCGAAATGTTATCGAAGACATTATCGTGACCACAAATGGGTGATGTAATTTACCCTAATAACTGGTGGGATGATATTGGTAGTTGGATAGTATTAATTATATCCCACCTTCGCTCGATACTGGAGTTAGTGAAGGATCCATCTAGGTATTCCACCCCAGTTGCGTCTGTGATTCACCCGGCCATATATCCTCGTTGCGAAATAAGACCTCTGATAGTTTGTGTTTGTGCTCACCAGTGAAAAAATTCTGTGAGTAAGGTCTTATTTCAATCCCTCCCCATCCCATTGCTGAAAAGGATTGCGGCGACCGCATACGGTGCGTACCTACGGATAATTTCGGTCTAGATCTTGATTATTCGTGCTTCCCGTAGGCACTACCATCGCTGTTAGAATACTGGGTTTCCTCGTGCTAGTACACACGGGAATATCGCACCTCGCCGAACATGGTCAATCCTTTTGGTCCATCACAAGTCACATCTTTAGGTTATATCGGTAGCCTCTATATGTAGCGCGTTTTGATCAATCGATGAGGTTCTTCCAACGAAGTCATAGTAGATGCTCTACTTAAATTCAAACGTTCTTGTCAAATAGCTTGGTGATCGGTTTTGCAGACTGTTCCACTATGTAAGTAGAGCTAGACGCAATACCACAGTACAGGTACTCACATCAATAAACTTTTCAAGCTCTTTGTCTAGGTTTGAGAGGTCGTCTTTCCGCCGCTTGTTATCGGCGATGAGTTTCTGCTTGCGTTTGAGGAGCTCCATTCGCTTCTGTTCGAGGGTTTCACGTTCGCTCCGCTCGTGCTCAATTCGTGCAACCATCAGTGCGTTCTCGTCGTCAGTCGCGTGCTCGGGCTTTAGCTCCAGGAACTCTTCTCCGGGTATAAGGGGAAGCCGTTGATACGAGTGACTATTTTGGATTTCTATTAGCTCTTGCGCAAGTTCAGTTACTGTGTGGCAGTAGGAGCTGCGAATCATGTCCAAGTAGGCGGAGGTTGGCGAATATCCAACAGCTATAATATTATCGATACTCTTAAATTTTCTTTCGAGGCCTTGATTGGGCGGAATGCTGGTGCTTGAGGCGACGGATGCCGGAACTACTGGCACGTCCTCTACTTGTGCTTGCTTATTGACGCCTCGGTCAGGTATGGAGACAGGAGTATCGGGCACTGACTCAAATGATTCGCAAGCCGCGATCTCGCCTTGTAGATGCCGTTGTTCGTAATACAAGTTCTGGAGCTGGAGGTGTAGGCGGTCGACCTCTTGGCGGGCTTCGGATGTTTGTACTTTCGTTTGACGCGCGGCTAAGTTTGCTGCTCTATGTAATCCGCGAAGCTGTGCGAGATTCGTAATCAGAAGTTTCTGTTGCTTAGAGGTCTCGAGTTGAGCTTCGATCGATGCGGTGTCCATCGGGCCAGCGGCAGCAATCTGGTCAACGAGGCTCAAGGCTTGTAGACGTGTGTCACGCGAAGCCGCAAGCACGGTTGCGAGCTCTGGATCCGTTACGGTTTCGTTGGTAGCCATGATTTCTTTGCTGAGGCTCTACTATGATGCTTGGTCGATCGATCGATTGATTGATTGATTGATTGATACGATATGTTGAAGGAGGTATTGCGTTGGGGCTGTGTCTTGGGATCATTATTGATGTAATACCCGTACCATTCGTCAATCGAGCCTTACCCGTGCCCGTGGCTAAAGTTTCCTGAATCGGGCGGACCAATGACCAATGACCAATGGTGGTTTCTGTTGAGGTTGACCCACAGGTACCTACCTGGCAGTCGGGCTGAAATATGGGGTGGTGGCGACGGCTGTCACTGGTTTGCCCGATAGAGGTACGTAGTACGGAGTACTTCCCTGGTATATTACTAGTACTGCACACCTACACTACGACTGTATGTAAGAGGCGGGTTTTTCAGCTTTCAAACAAAAAAGGAACAAAGAGTTAGGGTAGTAGTGTTCTGATTGGGCAAGAGCCCCTATACCCTATTTCAAATGATCTACCAAAAAGCCTTTAAATTGTCTCGGCGCGTCTCGGCCACAGAACTGTAGGTAGCTAAGCTGGTAGCTGTTTCGGGCGGCTGCTGTCATGCATTCACCGCACCCTTGCCGCTGTCAATTAAAAAGTACCTACATACCTACTAGTGTGTAGGGGTATTAAACAGACCATGTTCATGTATTACGGGCCTGCGAGGGTTTAAGCGGGATTGACCAGGCAGTACTGCCTAGGGCCCCTGTGATGTGGTTTTAATGTTAAGCAGCAAGAAAGACGATACCTCCTACGCGATGGGTCCCACTCCTTAGCTTGCCAAGTGTACCTGAACATGGAATGTTTTACCCAACACCACCCATAGTACATACCTATACTAGTACTATCGGTACCTGAAGGTAAGCTACGGTTTCTACCCGTACCTAAGTCAGTTCGCAGTAAAGTACTGCAGATTGCCGTACTTCGCTCTTCTGGATTTCCTTATTCTTGTTCTTTCAAAAGTATTACCTAGGTATTTCTTTGGTAATAAACCTATTCTCTAGGCATGTGATACAAACCCAACACCATAATTCAGCGAACTACAATCTACACGCCCCAATGTTGGTTGCTACGGTAAAGAGGGTACAAAAATATACCTAAACTTCTCCTTACTTAGGTACGGATACTTGTAGGAAAATACGGCCGACTCCACTACCGAATCCTCCCGACTGGCCAATCTCCGCGCGAAACCCACCGCATGTGATTATATCTGTATCTCGTTCGTCCCTGGTTGTTGGGACGGATCATACAGTCGTCGTACAGTTGTACCCAATTCGTGGCGAGAGTCCTTTTGACACGTGCTACCTCCTCGAACGCCCAGACGAAACGCTTCATTGCTCGTTGTCCTGCGTACTAGCTTTTTCTCTGGGCGTTTGCGCTCCCTCCTTGTGCGTACTTACGTTGAATTGACTCGTCATACCGCTCACTTCCACTGGATCCACCATGTCTTGCTCTTCGTCTTACGCTCTCGGGTCTATCCAAGATGCTCCCGAGGCCATGAGCTCTGGCGCGGCGATCCACGGCCGCGCAGCGATACAGCGCCGTCGTCACTCTTCAATTATTCCTCGTCGCCGGAAATCGATAGTCAACCAAATCATGGATGGAGAAGAGGCACTCTTGCTCAAGGTATGTTCGTTCTTGCATCCACCATTCTATTGATCGTAGTACTAATTTGGAAAAGGTCGATCTTTTTCTCTCCGACCTTGAGCGCCGCTTAGAATCTCTCGAGAGCTGCGGAGATTTGATGCACGTCGATGCTAGCATAGCGAAGGCTTTCTCGACTTTACAAGCTGTGCAAGAAAGATGTTCCCACGTATCCGAAGAAGTTATCGGCGCCGGCCGCCGGCGCCTCCAAATCATGGTTGAAACACTCGATGCTAGGTACCAGGGAGCCCTAGCAAGAGCTGAGTCTATGAACGAGAAGGCCCGGATGGGCATCGAACTTTTAGATAACATGTTGGATGACTTTGAGTCCCGAGCGATCAAGTTTCGAGACCAAGGATTTGCGAACGCTGCCGGAGCCGCCGAGAGCCTTATGGGCGGAGGCCGACGGGTGATGGATGAGGGCCTCGAGCGTGCCCGTGGGGTAGTCGACGAGAGTATTGGACGTGCCATGCGCGCAGCCGAATCCCTTGAGGAGCATGTTCAGAGCGCTATCGCACGAGCGCGCGAGCAGGGCTTGCTAAAATATGACGAATTACCTATTCCGTGGAGGGTCAACCCTCATATTATTAGTGGTTATCGTTTCTCTGACTCTAAGATTGAGTGCGTCCGTTCCATTTTTGGTGTCTCTAACGAGACAGTCAACATTTGGTCTCACGCGCTCGGCTTTTTCGTTGTTTTGTCGGTTGCCTTTTACTTCTATCCGACATCCGCCAATTTTTCCCTCTATACCAAAGCCGACGTTTTTATCGCAGCAGTTTTCTTCTTTGCCGCCTGTAAATGCCTAGTCTGCAGCACTATATGGCATACGATGAATTGCGTTGCGGATCAGACATTAATGGAGCGTTTCGCTTGCGTTGATTACACGGGCATATCATTACTAATCGCTGCGTCGATCATGACCACGGAGTACACGGCATTTTACTGCGAACCAATTTCCCGTTGGACCTGTAAGTGATTCTGGGAGTCGTTTTTGTTATCCTCTTTGCTGGTGGAGTACGAAAGCTTCTTCCCGAGTGGGAGCCATATGCTATATAAGCTTTCACAGTTCCAAAGCTGCCAATTGACGCTCGAAATGGCAATAACTAACCCCGGGTACTGTAGATATGACTGCTACCGCAGTTTTGGGTGTTGCAGGTACAATTTTGCCATGGCATCCCGCATTCAACGGCCAAGATATGGCTTGGCTAAGAGTCGGCTTCTTCATCGGGTTGGCGGCGACAGGCTTCATGCCGATTTTCCAGATCATCTTCACCCGCGGCTCGACCTGGGCTTACGAATTTTATGTTGATTCTAACTTGCTAAAATCGCTCTTAGTCTACGTTCTAGGGGCATGTGTCTATGCTAGCAAGGTTCCGGAGAGATGGTTCCCCGGCGCTTTCGATTTCTTTGGTAATGCCCATAACCTATGGCATGTAAGTGGATAACCCGTTAAGGACGACACAAGTCAGCACAACATCACTAACCACCAGAATAGATGGCGGTCCTTGGAGGGATTATCTACCACTACACTGCCATGCTACAGTTCTTTTCAGGTGCTTTCGAGAGAGCTAAACTTGGGTGCCCAACATACTGAGAACCAATACCTGAAATGGCATGGTTTTTTATTATTTACTATACTATAGGGAGGGCTATCTAGTATCGCATCTTCTAATATTCAACACCTTCAAGCTCCCATTGCTACTCTGGACCGCACTGGCGCTACAACCCTTCCCACCTATTATGCACATCCATAGTGCGAGCTTATACAAAGATGGCAAATACACTAGCTATAGCTACCACGAAGATGGGGCCTATTAAGGCTTGGCTCTGTTTGACAGCAACGGAAACATGGACCAAAGTGGAAACAGGTATGGAAGCCTGGACTGATGGCGAAGTGGATATAGAAGCTAGGGTTGACCGTGAGGCAGACGCGTTTGTTATCTGTACTACCACGGATGCTGAAAGCGGAAGTGTTTGGTGGCAGGTCGTTGGAAATTTCACGGTAAACGTCGTCTGAAGACCCATCGGGGGCTCGTCGAAAGGTTCGTCGAAAGGCTCCATGGAAAGTTCACCGTCAGAGTCCGGTATGCCAGTTGGGGTCGGCACCAGGTTCGCTGTGAGAAACGGTGTGACGGTGAAAGTGCGACTAACCCTCATCGGCCCGGTCATGGTTGGGCTAGGGTCTGCGATGCGGTAATTTGCGGCACTGGGCAGATCAAAGCCAGCCCTCTGAGCACACGATGCTAAGTCTTCATCCTGCGTAAGCGCTTAGCAATCTGGTTATCCGATTTAAATTGCCGTCCCAGCCTACCTCGAAGCAGCAATACCCCGCGACGGGTGCACAATAACTACCATCGTTGCAAAACCCGCTATCGAGTGGGCAGCATGTCTACTGGACAATTAGTACGAACAATTGCTTAGCACTATTTAACCTACCTGGCCAAGATTTGGGTTATAACACCATGGGCTGTCTAGCCCGCCACACGGTATTGAGCCATTGCCGTATGTTTGGTCGCAAGTCGTCGACTGTCGCCTACGAGATGGCTTGGGAAGCAGCGAATAGCCTTCTGTTGCTTGTGATAGCGACTCAAAAGCCGCCAGGAGAAACAATAAGGAGTATAACATGATGGTAATGCTGGGGGTGGGTTTCACGCCACGCAATATGTTTTGCTTAGAGGCTGGCAAGTGGGGGTAGCTTTTTCAGAGAACAAGGCTGCGGCTGGGTGATCAAAAATAACGATTTCCTAGACGAAGCGACGCCAACAACAAAGGGTGTTTAACGGACGAGAAAAGATGATGAATAGACGGCTACGACGATCTAGACGCATAGAGCGGACGAACGTACACATAGAGGCTAGAGATGTGAAGATCCGAAAAACAATGTTGTCCTTTTTGCATTTTCAGAAGTAGACATTAGAAGAGGACCTGCCTCTTTAATACACATTCATGGCTCCTGTTCCCTCGCAGTGAAGCAGGGAAAGGCAGATCACATCCTTTTTTTTGTGTGTGTGTGCACAATAAGCCTCTGTCTTGGTTGAGAACGATTAAGAATTGTTGCAATTTAATGCCTTGATAGCTGAGGCATGAACCAATCTATTAGGCCCCTACATTGCTCGTGCCACTCTTAAGAGAGGTGGTGGAATTTGGCAATCATTAGGTAGTTCGAATCGGTGTTATTAACTCTCCCTCTCGACCCTCCCTTATAATCCGCACCTCTACCTCATTTAGCCCATCTACTAGGTGCCACACAGCTAAGCGCCCCTTGTCATGATGAGTGGCATACCGTGCCATGATGCTTCCAGAATCCCCAATTCTCAAATCGAATTCATAAACCCAAACTTGGTGTCTGTATGAAACAAATTGCCCAGGACAATCCATAGGCAGTTAGACAATAATCAATTACTCCTAGCTCATGTTTCATACTCCGTTAACTACACTCTATAGTATATACCCTTTCTAGGGGTCTCAAGAGGTCAGGTCCCTTGCGTGTGCACGTATACACATGGCATATGCATACCTACGCGGGTGACGACATCCAACCTCGGACCTAGACTAGGTATTCTTGCCATCCTGTTCTTATATGATCGACCGGCGTCAACCGAGGGTTTCCCAACAATACCAATATAGCACGGTATGACCACAGATCGTGCAGGTCACCTGCGTATCACCGTACATGGGGTCAGAAACATCATAGCGGCTTGATCGAAATTCATTTCCCTCGCTCTTTTAGTCTTGACTAAAGGAACTTGGTGGGGTTTCATAGCAAGTGGTTTCTATATCTAAACCACGTCATTATCCCCTACTAAATTTCGTTCATTCCTTTCGACCCCAATGATTATAAAGCCAATCCATATTAATACAATAACGCCGTGTCAAACCAGGGGTGCGTATTCCTCTTTCATCGTAACGTCGTTCACCAGAAGTGCGTCCCATCGCCTGCTTTTATATCGCCGTCGTGTGTTTAAAAGTATAATACACGTCATAATCGTCTTCGACGAGCTTTGCTCTTCTGATTTGTTCGAAAGGGCAACTTGTTCCGTGGTCAAATAACTATGTCGCTAATCAATATATCCCGACATTGGACCCAGGTTAATTGATCTTATAACTAGTTTTAATCATCGGCATGTTTCAAGGACGCCCAAGCCGCAGAGTCAACCCTTCTTCATCACAAAGCATGATTAACGATTTCTTCATATACCTCGTTAGGTATCATTTTAATTATGGCCAAAGCGTGGGCTTTAATCTGGTCGGCATGCAAAGTCGGGAATGATCGCAACAGTTTGTTAGGGCTACATGATCGGGTTGGCATAAGCAGCTTCAGCAGAGTAGAAGGGTGGTAGTGACTGACCTCAAGGACCCGAGCAACTCGTTACGCATCATGATAAGCTGAGCGACGATGCAGAGAATGTTCAGGTGCGGTCCATAGGCAAATAGGAAATCCCATAATCGTAATACCTCGGGCAAAGGGGGGGTGCAAGCGCATAGTGTCAGCACTGGCGGAAAGGCGTATATTTCTGCCGAGAGACCCTTTGACGTGAGATACAGGCTCAATTTAGTGTCCACGATGCCCAAAACTTTATCTACGAGCGCAAGACCGCGGTGTACACCGTCCATGGCACCTCGAATATAGCCTGGGCACTCCTTAGTTAGGAGCTGATGAAAAGCTACAAAAGCTTCGGCCTCACTACGGGCAGCATATAAGAAAGGAGCCGCCAGCACGTTCATGCCCTGCACGTAAGTACCCGGCTCAGCCGCATTTATGTCCGGCCTGTCAGTCGTAAGTGTGAGGGCACGAGTGCGACTCCTCGCCGCTGGCGAAGATGAGATCGTTTGCGATGCGTCGCTACGGGCGGGGCTGGCATTGTTACTAGCAGGGAGTGATTGTCGACTGCTAGATGGACGACGTACTTCCTTAGAGTCATGCAGCCTCCAAGCGACAGCATTGAGCAGTCGGATCAAGCTTGCTTCGCTGACACGGCGACGGAAGAGCGGATCGGTGGTCAAGGTACGGAATGTGTCGTTGCGGATTTTGGAATAAGCGGGAGAGGCGCCGCGGTGGACGAGCTTGAGGTATTCGTCCGTCGTCAGGACAGGTGCATCAAGCAATATTAGCCAGATATATATTCGACTGGAGGACTAGGGCAGGGACCACGGTGATTAGCTTCGTGACTACGAGAGACTCCTCATCTGTGCCAACATACGGAATATATAGACAGATAGATCTCACCATGCCATCAACATCGCTTTTTATCCCCTGGTCCAACACCTTGAATCGCATATTTGCGAGAGCGCTGCTCACATCGTCGTCGGGCGGGCCATCTCTTATCAACCGATCCAAACTCAGAGCATCCGCAGCCGAGGAACTCCTGCCCAGCGTGGCGCGTTTCGCATAGAAGGAGGTAGACGACGAGCTTGCGTTACGGAGGTTTGGGGGGTTGGCACTACCGCTGGCATCGGAGTTGGCCCTGTGCCTCCGCGGTGATCGTTCGAGAGCCTGACGCCGGGTTGGAGAGATGTCTCTCGAATGTACGTCTCGAAGCGATTGCTGGGTGAGAACCGTGGATGAACAGCCGGGGATCTTAGTAGCAGCACCTAGATTGTGGGCGGATTGAAGCTTGCGCAGGGTCCTCTGTGTTCGTGGCGTGAGAGGAGTCTGAAGGTCGGCACCTCCGAGAGGAGATGGTGGGAGGAACGTCGCAGGGATCGAGTCCCTCGTTGGACTCGGCATCTTCGCCTACTACCTATTGCCTATTGCCTATAGCCTATAGCCTATACAAATACACGGTCGTCGCGGTTGCAATTCAAACGAACAAGTGACTAAGATGCCGAGCAACACGAATTTCCAATGCTTAAAGACGAGGTTGGGTGAAGTGGGACCCCTCACCTCCATGCCATGCGGGCGGCAGACGGGTACTTACACTACCTACCTAGGTAGGTTCCAAAAATAGGAAACGCGTCCCAGCTAAGCGTCGCGTTAGTTCGTATCGTAGTACAATGCTGCATCACAATTATCAAATAACTAACAAAACTTTTTGCGCTTGTTGGAGATTCATATAGGTAGAAGAAATCTTGTCAATTGCCCTGTCAATATTTACCATACGTTATTATGCCTAATAAAAGCTTTATGAGTGTTCTGCTCCGTGGCGGTCACCCCATACCCTTAAGCTTATACTAAGTATTATACTCTCTCTTACTACCTATAAGTAGGTATGTATCTAAGGCACCTACAGTTAGGTGTCTGAATATGATTATGTAGGTATCTACTAGGTAGTAAGTAAGTATGTGTTGGTTATATTTCTAGCCTTCATAAAGATGCTCATCTCACACACCATGGTCATTATTAGCATTAATCTTCATGTTGCAAAAGAGACTATGCACCCGATCGCCCATGGGAAGCTAGTATTGGCTATTACAAGCCTTCTCAATACATTCGTCCGATGGTACAATACCGGGGTCGCCGTGCTCAGTCAAGTTTGCTACAGCTCAAAGTTGGTCAACCTGAGTTCACCATTGTCTACTTCACTCTCTTCTCGCAGCAAGAGTCTGAATTTGGTAACCGTGAGCTCCACTACTGGCTCAGTATCTTCTTTGTTAAGTACCTACACTGAGCAGAATGTTTTTAAAGCTGTAGTAGGGGTGGTTGAGGAACAAAATTTGACGTAATGCATTTATTCACTCGATCAAAAAGCACACCATTACACTAGTAAATAAAGTCTTCATGGCTTGGGGAAACAGCGAGAAGCAAGCTTTGCCCAGCGAAGGCACTATCCAGACTAATGTTATAGCCTTATAGGTAAGCATCGACATTTTACCTGAAAATCCAAACCCCCCACAGGATCCAGAGTAATCCAGTCCCTCGTTAGGAGTACCTAATTACATGTAGCCTCGGGAATCTCCGCAGATGGGACGGGTAGACACTTGCACCTGCTCACGCAGCCATACCAGCAACATATCTATCCTCACGAAGAAAGGTAGATCAGTTGTAGGGGATGGCCGCCAAAAACTCAGCTGAAGGCGTGGCAAACACGTATAGTGAACGCACACGGCGAGCACACATCATGGATGCTATTGGTAGCATCCAGGATTCTAAGCATCACTTTCCGGTTTGGCGCCACGAGGTTTGGCAACATTTTGCTCGCGACATCCAAAGAGCAGGATTCGATTTGTGGTCGGGCGATCACGCCTTATTGATGGCTTCGGGCGCTACACCAAGAGTGGAAAGCTCTGCCGATGACCAGCATGAGTGGTGATTTCCCGTCTAAAGGAGACGGAGAGGTAGTGTGGTTATCGTAATGTATTTGAGAATAGTCCGGTCTCATTGACTGGCACGCAATCCCTTCATGAAGCTTCACTATAGACTAAAAGTCGATATGCCATCAGGTAGGGATGAAAAGAGGGCGCACATGCGTCAACATTGTACACTAAGCGTCATTGTCCAAGGGTACCTAAGGGTTGGAGGACCATTACTCCATTCGCACCCTACGTAGTACACTAGATAGATATCAGGGATGATCATACAAGTAGTTCTGTGCGTGTAGTTCTTAAGTCGACAAGTTCGAGATGCGCCATCTACGCCATCTACGCTACTGTGTAGATTGACATCCAAGAAATTCGTTCTTTTTTTGAGTACCTAGGTAGCCTAGTGGGTGTACTTACTACAGTATATGGACTACAGATTCATAACCCTTGTCTCTCCCATTATTTCGACCCACATCAAAAAAAAGCTTCCCTCATTTAACAGTCCATTACTAGTAATAACGAAGTAACACCGGCAAAGACATCGCATACTAATACACGCGAGTCAAGTGCCCCAGGTTCCAAGTCAGAGAAATAGTCTAGACATATGCTATGCGTGGCATTAATAAGTATCTCGTCCGAGAAAACCCGTAGACGTAGGTGCCTCCCCTAGGTACTTAAGGTGTACTATAGCTACTGTACTGCTCCCACACGTGGAGGTGAATCGGGGGAACTGTAGGGGGTTCTACTCCGTACAGAATCCGTACTAGTATTAGGGGGAGACCCGGGGGGGGAAGCAATGGCATCAATTTCAGCCTCAATCACACCATCGACGCTCGGGCCAAGTACTCGGCCAATGATGCGTGTGATTGGTCAGTTGTCGCTGTCAATCACCCAATTTGGAAAAAGATTTTTGAACTCCTTGCGACCCACATGTACACATGTACACACGTATCTACACCATGCTGCACTACCCTCATTACCTTAGTACTACCCAGTAGTAGGTTCTGCGACCAGCAGCAGTACGACCACTATATGGAAGTATAGCACGTACCTCATAGTAGAGAGGCAGGTAGGTACCTACCTGGTAGGGAGTTACATAGTAAGTAGTTAGGTAGGACATCGTTCTGGACATCCAAATACCGGGAACCACACCCCATTGAACTCCCTTAGTGTGTACCTAGATAGTGTAACAAAAGCTAATGTCGAGACCTTTATTCAAGGAGTTATGCCAGCCTTGTATGATGTGATGATATTGAACCCGGGACTACTAGACAGTTGCTCCTTTAGCTGCAATCTAGACTTTCAGGCAAAAGTTCAACAACAACAACAACAACAACAACAACAGTACCCATCAATCATCAGCTACTAGGTTAGTGTATTAGTATGTATGCGACGACGAAGATCCCACCCAGTCTAGCGTAATTCCGTTCAGTAGCCGTTACACTGCTTTGTCGAGTACCCGTTCCGAGTAATCCGCTAGGCCCCGAACGGAAAAGGGTCAATGGCGCCATAGAGGGTCACCTACTATCGACCAATCTGGTAGCTTGTCATATGACGACGACTCTCCCGTTGGAGAAGAATAACGCGCAATACTGGAGTACACATTACACGGCGGTCGATCTCCTCTTCCCGTATACTAGTAGTAGTAGTTGTCCCGACTTGAATATTGACCTCTTTTGTGATTTCAACATGTCTGTGACTCGACATCCGTCTGCATAGCCATATGCTCTAGCTGACCATATTGTCATACGGACAACCCTCTATCGGCTCCAGCGCGACTTGGGTCTACCTATTCTGTATACATTCCACTTTTCCGTATTGTTCACATCTTGCTATTAGGTGTGGCTTACCTTCTAGGTTAGATAGCCGGTATCTCGTATCGGTAGCAACTCACCTACTCTACGAGCCGACGACTTCGATACATATATAATCCGCTCGCCATCAACGTTTAGCCCGGATGCTTACACTGCACAGTTGGTGTTGTTTTTTTTCTCGGTGCTATTAAGTTGGTCAAAGAACTTGATGGTTGTATCGCCTTGGCTATTTCGACTATAAATAATACCACAGAAAGCTTGTCTTAATGTTGCAGCTGGGTCGCTTTGAAAGGATTCGAAGTGCTATATTGGAGGCTTGAGCACGCCATTCCCCCGGATCCCTACCTGACCAACCAGACTCCATCTTGGCGCTCAGGGCTTGTATCGTGCGTGATCACATACACCAGCATACGGGCAATACAAAGTCCTTGGCTCGCCTCCTCTATCTATAGTCTTTTTCTTCGTCGCATTCATATCGCCAAAATTTTGCCATGCCTTCAAGTAGGCAAGTTGGCCACGGCTTGGCCAAGGCTCTAGGTATCAAACTCCACGAGTCTGAGGCTGAAAGAGTCACTCGAGGAGAGTCCGTCTTCTCGATTCAAACCGCAGACTCTTTCTTTGAAGAGCAGCCGACGATTAAAGAAGCTTTAAGTAGCGTTATACCCTCGAAAAGGGGTATCTTGGACTACATCCTATCGCTATTTCCATTTTTATCTTGGATCGGTTTCTACAATGTGCAATGGCTCGTCGGTGATCTTGTTGCAGGTGAGCATCTCACGGCCACGCGATGTCAGTCGTTAGAGGCTTTCATACTGACAGTATTGCAGGCATAACCATAGGAGCAGTTGTTGTACCTCAGGGGATGGCATATGCTAAACTCGCCGAACTTCCCGTGCAGTTTGGCTTGTACTCGTCGTTCGTCGGTGTTATTATCTACTGGTTCTTCGCAACATCTAAGGATATCACTATCGGGGTATGTTTGTTACCTAATACAAAACAGTGCGTTCCTGTAGTTAACATACCGCATTAGCCCGTCGCCGTCCTTTCAACTGTCACAGGCACGGTAGTGAACAACGTCACTGCCGCGCACCCCCAGTACGAGGACGTACCCTGGGTCATTGCTTCAGCACTCGCTGTTATCTGCGGCGCCATTGTGCTTTTTATTGGTCTAATACGATTTGGCTGGATTGTTGAGCTGATCCCTGTGGTTTCGCTCGCAGCCTTCATGACGGGATCGGCTATTAGCATTGCCGCCGGACAAGTGCCTGGGCTGTTGGGAATTACTGGTTTCTCTACGAAAGACGCGACATACCTTGTTATCATCAACACCCTCAAGGGCCTGCCCAGGACGAACTTGAACGCGGCAATTGGTCTCACTGCTCTCTTTGCGCTCTACTTGATTCGATCTACGTGCACCTGGGCAGCTAAGAAGTTTCCAACCCACCAAAAACTGTTCTTCTTCTTGAATACGCTTAGGTCGGTTTTTGTAATTCTTTTATATACCCTAGTCAGCTGGCTAGTGAATATGCATCGTCGAGACTCGCCAGCTTTTCAAATCCTCGGCGAAGTCCCGCGAGGTGAGTAAAACTCGGGAGCCTCCCACACTCTATGACCGGTAGCTGATGACCCCCTAGGTTTCACGCATGCGGCCGTGCCTACAATTAACACCGATATCATCAGTTCCTTTGCCAGCGAAATCCCAGCTACTGTTATCGTGCTCCTCATCGAGCATATCGCTATTTCGAAATCGTTTGGTCGTGTTAATAACTACAGGATCAATCCATCACAGGAGATGGTGGCTATTGGAGTGACCAACGTGATCGGCCCTTTCCTTGGTGGATATCCCGCGACCGGTTCCTTCAGCCGAACAGCCATCAAGTCGAAAGCCGGTGTCAAAACCCCATTCGCTGGTGTCATTACGGGTGTAGTCGTGCTTCTGGCTATCTATGCGTTGACGGCGGTATTCTTCTACATCCCTAATGCCGGGCTTGCAGCCGTCATCATTCATGCTGTTGGTGACCTCATCACTTCACCTAATACTGTCTATGGATTTTGGCGTGTCTCACCCTTGGAGCCCATTATTTTCTTTATCGGTGTAGTCATTACCGTTTTCACCACCATCGAGATCGGTATCTACACGACAATTTCGGTCTCGTTTGCTGTGTTCCTTGTGCGAAATCTCAGGTCGAAAGGTGCATTCCTCGGAAGAGTCCAGGTACACTCTGTCGTTGGCGATCACGTTCTTGGTAACGATGACAGCGCAGCCGGCGAATATGGAACTTTTAAGCCCGAACCTACTAATTCTAGCTCCCTTACCCGCAACGTATTCCTTCCCATCGACCATCAGGACGGCTCCAACCCTGGGGTCCAGCTGACGAGCCCGTATCCCGGCATATTCATTTACCGCTTCTCTGAATTGCTCAACTACCCCAGTGCCAGCAGTACAATGGAATATCTAGTGGAATATATCTTTGCCCACACACGGCCTACGACCCTGAACGCCTATGAGCGACGAGGCGATCGCCCATGGAATGACCCAGGTCCAAAAAAGAATGAGGAGCTAAATACGAATCTCCCCTCTCTTAAAGCCATCATCCTCGACTTTAGCTCTGTTAATAACGTTGATGTGACATCAACGCAGATGCTGATAGACATCCGAAATCAACTAGACCGATACACGGCGCCGGAAGTGGTGGACTGGCACATAGCATGCATCTCTAACCGATGGACAAAGCGAGCGCTCGTGTCGGCGGGCTTCGGGTATCCGACGGTGCGCGCAGACGGGGCGCACTCGCGCTGGAAGTCCATCTTCAGCATTGCCGAGATCGGCGGATCCGAGTCTGCAGCCGCGGCTGCCGAGCGCGAGGCGAACGAAAAGGAACTCGTCGTCACACAAAGCAGGGCGGATGATCCCGAAGCCGGACGGTCCGAGGAAATCAGGCCCAGCGGTGCCTCCAGCACCTCGGCCTCGGATTCGGTGTCGAAGGCCAAGAACCCTGATCCTCGGTCACCTCGCAAGGCTGTCGTGCATGGCGTCAACCGCCCCCTATTCCACGTCGATCTGACAAGCGCCCTCGAGAGCGCTATTGCAAATGTGGAGGCGAGAAACCAGCTTGAGAGGCAACGTGCGACCGATGCTAATACTACCCCTTAAGTACGAGGAAGTAATCACCAATAGGTTTTGAGGCTTCATTCCCGGACTATAGTTTCAGGTGCAGGTGTTCGATGCTATGCGTCTCGCGAGGAGCAAAAGCCCCCGCCAGACATTTCGTGGATATATATATATATATATATATTACCCTCGAAAGGTAGGGCAGAATCTCGATAGCCTGCTCCCTATGGTTGTATGATGCGGCTGTCATATTTTAGTAGGAGCGTAGTGATAGAAGCGTTTGAACGCAGAAATACTGTAGATAGGATGCGACAGTTTCGGTTTGGGCCGAGAGGATTACTGAAGCAGCAGTTTTCATTATACCCATGTAGCATTTGGTCAGTCAATATTCAACCAGAGGTCGGACGAACCTCCATCAGCAAGCAAGCCAATCATTCATTCCTCTAGTGTTATGATACATGCGATAATTTACACGAAGTTTGTACAGCCATCTAGGTTTACCTTGGCTGCATCTATAAATATATGGTAGTCACTGGTGCTACTAGTATAATAACTGGGCCAACACCTCCCGGTAGAGCCAGCAAATAGTATAGAAAAACCTGTAGGTACTAGGATACTCTCGGAGAGAATGCCGCGGACAGTCATTAACGTTTCCGCTGGTCCTTGGGGTGCGGATAGGCGTCCGATGGTGACGACGAGGCGTAATACGTGAGATTACTAGTGCATGCCGCGAGCGCGCCGTCTTCTCGCCTCCTGCCGCGGTGTCACTCCTTCACATGGGGTCCAACGGTGTGTGGGTAGCATGGCCGTATAAAATGACTGGCGGATATACGCTACGCCATAGCAACGTCGTCAAGATTATTTTTTTTTCGGGGTCTAACTCACCTTGTCGATTACGAAGAGTCTGTCTCCAGGGTAAGTCGCATACCCAGCGCGGCCGGCCTAGCTACACCTAGAACCCCACGGCCTGGCAGCGTATCCTGGAAAATGCATCATCATTAAATCACCGTTTCCCGGGATGTATTGCACTCAAATTTTAATCAAATTATGACCTACATGCTGACCGGGCGGGCCTAGGCCGCAGCTGGGGCAGGCAAGAGGAGTGAGTGAGTTAGCAGCTAGCCAGCGGGTCAGCGAGCCAGTAGCACAGTTCTAGTAGTAGGAACATAGATGAGTATAGTAAGGTTATGGGGTTGTGTTCGTATTCCTGTATACCTATATAAAACAAAATTTTCTTTTGGCTTACAATAGGTTCGTAAGGCTGCCCATTGACGAAAAGCTTCTCGGGACTAAAGACCATCCCGTCAGCATCGAAAACTAATAATAAAATGAGTCAGAACTCAACCCCGAACCCGAATAAAACAGGATAGGAATCGGAAACGGTAAGAACATCAAAGAAAGAAAAGAAAAAAATTAAGTCTAGGTCCCACCTTCCATCCGTCGTCAGGCGGACCCCATTCTCTCTCTTTTTTTTTTTTTTTTGGCCTTATATCCGGCCGTGGTGGGTTGAGGCGGCCGGTCGGCTATAGGTGGTTACACCAAAACAAAGAGGGGGAGAGAGAATCACTGAGGGAGGGCCAAAAGCAAGCTATTCAAAAGGGTTTTTGTATGGACGATTCCCCTCGCCAATCGAAAATGGTTTTCTTCCCCTCCCTAGTTTGAAATTCTCTCTCTCTCTGGACAATTGCGTAGATTTAAGGAGGCTTGTATATATGCAATATGTGCTACTTACTCGGTTCCAAGGGTGGGATAACGTGACTAGGGGGATTGCAAGCTACCCAGGAGATTATAGAAGGGAATCATAAACCGTAATGTTTCATTGCTGACCTAAAACGTGTGTTTTATCTAGATTCTTTGCTATAATATACATGGTTTTATCCTGACTGTTGGTGTCATCAAGACATGGTGGAAAGTCGGAACCAAAAGGGACCAGCCAAAAGGGTGGGGGGAGACCAAATACTAGGACAACAGAAGCTTCCAGAGCTGAGTGTCAATCGGCCACCCGGAAGAGAGAGAAAGGTAGGCAAATTACGAAAGGCTGATAAAAATTGGGGTTGGGTAGTCGGCATGGGAATATTTCGTGTCTAAGTCTGTACACAGCCAGTGTGTCTCAAGAGGAACCAGTTCTCGAAGGGATGTTATGACCTAGGCTTGCCCTGATTAAGATGACCAGTCCACCTCTGCGCTTCTTCATGGAATAAACGGGGGTGTTATGCACCATATAGATGTCTATTTAACGCGTTTTGCGTAACGATCATCGTCCTGACTTGCACGCTTCCTGGAGCTCTCTGCGGGTTCGGATCCAGATCTCGAACTGACACCGCGTAAGCGAGCAATGATATCTCCGAGTTTGTTGCGATAGGACTGAGGAGCGTTAGTATTGGCGATGGTGCGTTCAATTCGACTAAGATCCGGAATTAAGTGGTTGACAACCTCTAATGGAAGTTTGTCCAAGATATCAAGGATAAAATTATGGCTCGACTCAACGATAAGCTCGTTGCAGAGGTTGATTTTCCTCGTGTTCTTTAGTTGGTCCTCGGTGTAACTGCCGTCGTCGTCACTAGGGCGCACTGCGTCGTGATCTTCATTACGACCAACGATCTGGTCTAGGATGTAGACTAGAGTGTTGGCCGCGGCACGGCGATCAAAATCGTCAAGCTCCCTCTCGGAGTAGAGAATAATAGACCTGATTTGCTCCAAGATATCTTTGAACGTCTTATAACACCATTGCGGATTCTTCGATAGTTCCACCCTTTCTAGATCCGAAGCTTTGACATACTTATCGAAGGCATCCAGCGCAGCATCAGCTCGGTCTCGGAATCGCCTGAACCGAGGATTTAGCGGCTCATGATCGCGCATAGAAGCTAGGAAGTATGAGAAAAGGGAGTCATTCTGTAGCAACATGCGGAAGATGGTTTCTTCGAGGTCACCCTCCTTCACTACTCTCTTCCCTACGTTCTCGCCTGTTAGGTCTGGCCGGTACGTTTCGACAGAGTTTCCGGATAAAGTAGCGAGGATCTCGCGGGCCGTCTGAATCCTACGTGGCCTAGGCTTTAAAGGCTCGCCAGCCATGATATCGCACCGAAGGCTATCGGCCAACACATCGAAATGATAATCGGGGATGTAATCGCAAACGTTGCCATGCTTCGTGGTGTATCCGTCTATGCGCCAAGTATGGGGATCGCTAGGCAATGGAACCAGTTGACTCAATATCTGATCACAAAGCCAGAGCGTGTGACGACAAGGATGTTGAAGACCAACGCTTCTCTCATCTTGTCGGCATGAGCAGCTAGGGCCGTCGTAAGGACCGCTACCATATGGGGCTCTGACGTGATATTCTATAGTCTCTGAGATGAGAAAGACATAGCCTTGCCCTCGGGGTGAGCAGCCACGAAGTGCGAGTTTTGAAGGCGTGCCCAGGGCCCTAGTGACGGCGTCCTTTGTTCCCGGGTCAAGGCCATGTACGGTATATCTCATGCCAGACGGGAATGTTGCGGTGCCAGCCGTTTCGTCGAAGTCGATACTTGTATCGATATCAGAGTCGTAGGTCAGTTCAGCCGAGTCTTCATCACGCCTCCGACTCTGGGATCCCCTCGATATCGACATGCTTCCAAGAGAAAGCTGACTCAACCGCTCAATAGGAAGTGACATTGAGGAGCGAACTATAGAGAAATGACAATGATGATGATGATAGTAATGCCTTCTTGGGTTTGTTTCTAAAACCGGCGACGGAGGTTATATAAAAAAAGGCAACGGACATAGTGGGCAACCAAACTGCGAGGGTTGTATTACACATGAAGTGACTTAGGTACTAAGCAGGTATGGATGAGATATGGATGAGGATGAGCACTACGAAGGAGAGGCCCATTAACGCGGCCACCTCCTTGGCCGTGTTGGTCGTCTCCTTCCCGAATATGTGGTCATACCACCGATCGCAACCATGCCAACGAGGCAGAGGATCCCTCAGGCTGATTGATGCCTCTGCAATCCGAGGTATCATGGCCGCAGAGCCGTGTAACACGACTTGGGGGCCCCATCGCTAATGGTACCTTAGAAACCGCCCTAATGGCCTATAGTGTGCCTATAGTTGTCCGAAGACATGTGAGAGAGACGGGAGTAGATCGTCAGAAGTTGTTGCATGAAGCAGCAATCTACCAGGCTAGGCAGCTAAGCAGCTAACTAAAGCATGCAAGTAAGTACGGTGGCCTGTAGGTGTAGAGTTCTCCAGAGGCTTCAGCCACCGAAAGATGCAACACCAGAAAACAGAACGCCAGACCGCCATACCGGGGTTGTGATTGGTGTATAAGCGGTGTTCGGGCAGGCTTCGTATGTTACCGACTGCTACGGTTTCTCGAATAGACCCGATAGAAGCACACGGACCCCTACTTAGGTATAGACCGTTGGCCTCGGCGGCCGGCCTAGTTTGTACCTGGGCAGTATAAAGAGCCGGCCATGGCCCCCAGTTGCAAAAAACGCTGCAGCTCTTGTATCCACGGGCCGCCATTTCTGGCCGCAAAGCCTCAGACCAGGCCGCCCTTCTCGCGGCCAGCACCACTACCAGCACCACTACCAGCACCGCTACCAGCACCGCTACTACCTGGCACCACTGTCCAACACACTAACTCCCAGCCCAAGGCGGCCCATTTCGGCGGCCCATCACCGATTTAAGGCTCCCCCCCCCTTTTAATTTCTCTCTTATCCCCGTCCTCGCGATCGTTTCTAGAATCAATTGAGGGCGCCCACGGTCCTCCCCCGCTATCAACACCGGTGCACACTGGTACGATGGGGCCTCTTGACCGTGCGCATTGGGCCGCTGTCAAGTGATTTTGGAGCCTTTCTAAAAGCCCGTCCCGACATCGCGGATAGCCGACGCCACGGTTCTCCCAATGCGGTCATATTCCACAGACGATCTCCCCATTTTGAGGATCGTGCTCCATCTCGTCTTCACCTTGGTCACCTTGACCTTCACACAAGGCATACTTTGCGGGTTCCCCCATTCATGTCGTTGGCATTGGCTCACCATCTTGTCATGTATGCTGGCTGTATATCGATAACAACTCTACTATACGGGACTATTGCGCCGCGTAGCTCCCTCTTCCAGGAGCCGACAATCCGTTCACGACAGCCAACACGCCCGAGCGAACTATCTAGGCTAGTCCCCAAGCTAGCTGTGATGACTCGCACATACTTAGTTCGCTCCTTATTCTGGACCATGATGTTTGATTGGCACCAGGAACGACGTCGCTATGCAGTTGTTCTAGATTTCGAGTCCGTCGTAGACGGCTTGCCGTAAGTCTGTGGCACGTTCATCACATGATGGGCTTAAGTCCCCTCGGACTGTTCTTCTACTTGTGAAATCATCCCATTATCCTTCTGAATTTGGCAGATTACACAAGTTTTGTTTTAAGAAGCCTACGGAGATTAGGCCGAAGCCCCGTGCGCAAAAAGATCGAATACGCCAACGAAGTCGCCTGGGTCTTATTCCTCACCATTTATTTATTCATTATTCTAGTGTGTCGAGGCGGGAATAAAGAACCGAAATTGCGAATGTGCCCTTCCCCTGCTAATAATTGGCCAACAACAATATTCCCTATCTTACGGATAGTGTCATTCGAGTAAAGGGGCTTACCGGTATGTTAGTATCTCTATGACCGACTAGGCTGGGTAGCTTAGTCTAGCTGGACAGGGGCTTTGCCACCTTCGTAGGTCAATGGAGTCTCAGACATACTTCCCAAGGTGATCGTGAATCGTGCTGTATAATAAGTGAGAGCAGCTTACCCCTCTCTATGGCAGGCCTAGAAAAATATAGCTCGGCTACCGAAGTGAGATAGTTAGTATATACACATTCTAGCATGAAGGGAATCGTGGCAAGACTAATAGCGATTCCCTAACCTATAACTGAGAGCGTTGCTTTCTGCTTTCTCCAACTTACTCCGTCGACCTTCGTTGTTGACTCATGGTATAGGCGTAAATTAGCGAGCAAAACTAATCGCGTGTAATGGAATCTCATTCTCTCCCGGAGAGGGTTCGTACTATTTGTTAGGCTTCGGTATGAATTCAACAAGCGATGGACGTGTGAATTAACATGGGCCGGTTCATATCGCCTCCTCGAAAAACCTAAGCCCTGACACTGGCCAATACCTTATCATCTACTATCACCATTACGTATACTGCGTTTGGATCTTCAGAAGAGAATCCAGAACCTCCTCAAGGCGCGGCCTATTATAGTAATTATAGTTCCAGAGTCCTTGTTCTCGCAGGCGATTTCTTTCACTCAAAAACTCTTCAGCCCACTTGAGCTCAGCTACCCAATGGGCCATGGCAGCAGCCTGGACTTGGTTGGCGTCATGATCCTCCTCGAGCCGATGACGCAACAATAAGTGACTCTGGTGCCTGACAATGATGCTACCGAGATTTTGTCGCCTTCCTCGCGTACAGCGGTCAATGACCTCCCTCAGCTCCGGCGGAGTTCGCTCATACTCAGGGAATTCGAGATTGGACTCCCATCGGTATGATTGCCACACAGCAGCCTTCTGGGGCCCGCTGACACCTTCGAAAATGCACCACAGTAATCGCCCAAGCATGTAAACCTCTGCCATTTCTTGCTCCTCGGGATTGAGGGCGATCCATGAAGCGTTGTAGCCATCCTGTGGGTTGGTATATCTGTCCTCTTGAAGGCGATCATAGTCAGGTACCAAGTTCCTCATGATCTCCTGATATTTTGAGCTCACTTCACTCGGGATTCGATCATCCGCAGCGACGAGGCGCATGTATTCGATGGCATTGACCTCAGGCGCCGCAAACTCACACCAAACCCCTCTCTGCTCGAAATCTACCATGACTATGTCAAAGTCCTTGGACATGACAAGATTGTCAAGGCGGAGATCGGGGTAGTAGGTCGACGAGCGGGTCCGCAGGTGTTCAAGGGCCTGTATCACTTGAATGGACCACCTGAGTTGATCTTCTCGTCGTAGACGATCATGGATACGAAGTTGAGGCAAGAGATCCCGAAGACTGCCGTGCTGGTGGTAAAACGTGGTGAACCCCACTATAGCATGCTTACCGCCAAAACTACACGCCTTCCTGATGAGGTGGATAGGACGCGAGATTATGTTTGCGTGCGGCTCTACAGTACACAATGTCTTCAGTTCGTGGTAGAGATACTTGACCCCACTCACTAATGCCTTGAAGATGAACAGCTGCCCCTGGATGCGAACGAGACACACGCTATCATGCAAAATAGAAACGACGTGCACGTCGAAGAAATCCACCACCTCGAGAGGCTGTAGCATCGTTCCCCATAAGGCTGTCAACCTTTTGAGTGACAGCAATTGCAACTCGAGGTTATGATTTGGACCGACTTTGACATTAATTTGACGAGTGTCGAATGATAGGTTCTCAAAAACTAGGCGTGATCCAAACGGCTTTGATTTGTAGAAGCGCTCGAAAGCATCTAGGTCCTCGAATGTAGACTCAGTCCAGATCTGCAGGGTCCTTATAATATGTTTAGTGATAGCGAGCTTTGACAATCGTGGAGCGTCTTTTGTATGGAACGCCTTGTGCAGATCGAGTTGCTCTCGGATATGGGATGGTTGGTCCTCGGGTATGAAAACGTCCATCCGCATCGGTGGAACGTTGGAAAGACAGACGGGGACGGCATAGTACTGGGTGCCCAGCCCAGTACAGCCGTCAATTCGCCATAGAGGGCTGTCAGGAAGATCGAGACTGTCTATTCGGTTTTTCGGGTTCAGGAGGGAATCGTCCCATGACGGTTGGGGGGCATCCTCTGAATATAGCCAGGCCTCGCCACCTGACGCCCGAAGAAAAGCTGCAGTAGGGTGGACCGCCTCCTCTACCGCCCTCTGGGACAGGTCCATGCCGCGCGTTCGCAACGGAGCCACCAGATAGGCCAAACCGGAAAGACAGTGGTGGGGTAACCGGATGGGAGACGGGGGAAATCTGGAGACGGACAAATTACCTGGGTAGCTAGACTCCCTTCTGGTCTACCCAACTAAAGATCGACAGGGCCGGATAGATAGGCCACAATAGCAATGATCCCCAGGTAGACTGTCCAGGTAAAGGCAATTGTAATTGTAATTGTAATCGTGATTGTGATTGTGATTGTGGTTGTAATTGTAATTGTTCAATAAAACAGGCATGCCTCCTACGCCTCTACTGTGCTTGCAGTGTCGAAGTTCCCCCCGATCGCGACGGACTCCAGCGATTTTCAATTCACTTGGTAGGAAAGACTTGCCTTTCAATGGAGGCTCGTAATTACTAGCTGCAGAAGTGAGTGGCCGAGTCGGCAGCGACCCGGCCGCTACTACTACTACCCATTACCCATTATCGAGGTACATTCGCTAATCAACGATGTCTCGCTAGGTGTCTGCCGTTCAATACCTGTATGATGTGTTCTTTATAAGTTGGTGCGCGTTGTGGCACAACTGAGACCTCACAATTTCCCCGAGGCTCGTGACTTGTCTTTCTTCGTTTCCCTTTCCCCCTCCCCTTTCCATTTTTAGGAGATTTTCAGCCTTGCCTACTGACTAGACATACATCCTCTCCTCTCTTTCCCTGGCAACGGTCGCTGATCCCAACTCCGCCAATGCGCATTTTCGAACGGTCCTGGGGAAGCCGACGATGTGATCAATATCTAGGTACCTATCATCTGAGTGATGCAAATAAAAAAACCAATGTGACCGGTGCGCCACTGTGCAGGGCGGCTGGCCATCGATAAGGTGAGGACAGCCGTTCGTAGTATATGATGCGATTGGTTAATCACATGCTTCATATTGACCATTAGAAACAGCATGCGTGTTTTGCGGCGTATAGAAGACTATAACACAGTACTATATTGAGGCGGCATCCCGAAACCAAATCCCTACCGCCAAAGGTAGCCTGGAGGATGTGAAGAGAAAAAATTTTGTTCGGCAGGGCAGGGACTCAACTATTGCTATTCCCAATGGCGCTTCTCTAATCTCCACCGACTCTTCTCTGGCAGCTTGGCCCGGCCGACGCGTCGGCTCACTGTACTGAAGATAAGCTTCACCGGGGGCAACGGATTCGAGAATGGCACTGACTTTATGACGATCATATCATGGGCCTAACTGGCGATGAGACCTGCATACACACAAATCGCCGGCATGCCAGACGACAGTCAGCCTCACGCTGGAAGTGTCTAGAACCATATGACAAAATTAAAGTATTGGTTCTTTAGGAGGGAAAAGCAAATGCTCTCTTGCCCATACCTGATGCACGATGCCACCAATCCGTCGTCACCGGCCAATCCCATCTGACAATCACCCCAGGGATACATACGCCTAGTCGGTCGACTACGTTGCGTTGCGTTGAGATGCGATGCGATGCGGCGCGGTGCGGTTTAAAAGCGAAGGGTTGCTCTATAAATATTCGAATCGGTCGTGTGGCCACGTCTGTTATCCGAATGGTTATAGATCTAGCCTTAGGGTAGGCGGAATATCGGCTCCGATCCGTTAGGACAAACTCAACGCTGCTACCTTCCTGATCCCCCGCCGCCCCAATGCTTCTTACTACTAGTATGTATGCCTCTCTGTCTCCCTGTCTCCTCTATTCTTCCACCAAAGCTCACCTATTAAGTTTACGTTCAGGCTTAGCGAGAATAATGTAAATCCAGGGGCCGGCGAATGCGACAAGGCAAGTACTGCGTGCTGTGTGGTTTGATAGCCGGCGCAAAAGAGACCAGGACCAGTTGCTTATAATGTTTACATCGAAGTCTATTGTAGCCTTGCAGGTACTTTTGGGACTATGTTTTGCGATGGCCGGTCTCCTACGCCACGGGGCCGATTAAGGGTAGCATTGAAATATACTTACCATTCCAGACCACCTATATGGCTGCATGATGTACCCAGGTAAGTATGCATATGCAAATACCGAGATGGGCATTGCCATAGGTTGTGAATTCGCGACTGTCCTTGACGCATCGTGCTTTAGTGCTCTGGTTGCCTTTACACCCCCCAACTATGGTGTACCCTAGAATTTGAATCTATATTTTCAACGCCTATCGTCATGGGTGTCGGAGAGAGAGTAACGTCTACAAAGAGCGAGGGCCATGGTACTTGGTCACTTTTTTTTTAATATCTTCTGTTGTTTACGACCGAATGTAGTTATGAAATTATTGTTTGGTACCTCTAGGTAGATAATACGTAGTTAGGTAGACGGTTCTGTACAGTACGGTAGGGAATGAAAAGTGGAACTAGGTTGGGGCATCTCAATACGGTTAATTTCTCCTAAATAGGCTAATCGTCTACCTTGTTGATTGGATGGAGCATTTCCTATCAAAACTGGGCCGGACGACTACCAGTACTTGACATACCTACCTATATAGTAGGTACTATACCTACTTCCTGTACTGTAGGTACTTCTACTGGTAGTGTACTAGCTACCTATGCTGTAAGGTACAGCGTCTGATAATAATAATATACGGTAAAGCTTACTACTAGTACATACCTAGGTACTTGGTGGTAGAAGATTGTGGCATCTGCTTGAGGCTTTAGTCGTGGCTATACCTACGTAAATTCTAGATTGTCGGTTCTCGGTAAAATACTGCTGTCAGGTAGGTAATTGTGCACGTACACTAGTGTACTAATTTAGTCTCCTCGCTATCTTCAAGCAGGGATCTAGGGTCCGGGGCATATCCGGGGAAAGCCTCATGTTCAATGTAAAACTTGTTCTCAACTGCTAGTACAAATTAGAAATCATGATCAGTACTAGTACAATTACGAGTCGTCCGGATTACACTTAGTCATACTTACTACTACTAATAGGTAATAATAATACTAGTAACGGCATTCTACACTAAGTAGTACTGTAGTGTGGTCGACAAGGAAAGTCAAGTGTATACTAGTATATAATAAATAGTATTATGTACTATACGTACTGTGTAGTAGAATTACTATTATGGGTACATAGGTTACGTAGTAAGGCACTCACTGTCCACCACCCACCAGGCTACCAGATCCGGTACACACCGAAGGCGGCACTCAAGGTACCTATGTAAGAGGTAGGCAATGTACTATAGATACCTACCTTCTCGACTTTCGCCTACTTTCACCTACTTTCCCCAGAAATTGACGTATTAGGCTTAGATAATTAAAACGTCCAATTCCACGTTGTGGAAGTCGTGCAAAAATAGTTAGTGTACTACCTAGTAATGCCCGATCTTTAGCCCGATCAGTCCGATTTGCCTATCTATTCTCAGCTTATAATTGGTGTCTTGTACTTCGTTGATTGGGAATCTCTTTAGACTCTACCTACCTAGTCTAGTGTACCACGTGGTGACAACCAAACAAAGCTGGCCCGTTAATGTAAGTACACTACCTAGGTACCTAGGTACTGTACGGTGCGAAACAGTTTGCATACCTAGTAGTACTACATATAGTACGTCGTAGGTATAGTAGTCCGAGTTCTCCGAGGGATATTCATGAGTTGGCGATCCTCGCAATTGTCCACGTCTACTACACTAGTAGTGTAAGTACATATAGAAGAAGCACATCTTCTATGTGAACAACGAGCAAACAATCAGGCTCGCCTTCTGCTCATCCATGCCACGGACATATCTTCTTTACATAACCGAACTTTGGCACCTTGTTATCATAATCAAGGTGCTCCTTGTTGCCCCGTACGTATGTACCTGTTTTACGAGTCTCGCGGTTCTATATCACACCGAACCATCTCCTTGGCAAATCAATGTGCCCACAACGGCGAAAGGGATGATTCGATTACGGAGACGCCTTTGCGGTATGACCACGGTTCTGATGCACTTCAGTACCGTAGTCAGCAGTGTCGTGTATTGTCCCAAATATGATATACCTACTTATTGTATGGCATAGCATGGCATTTCCAATTAATCAATGTGACTATCCGGTTTGCCTACAGTAGCGATGCTGTGCAACTTGGACTTCCGCTCGATAGCTCGCTTATTTACTATGCAAAGATCTTCAGTCTTCGGTGAGATCGCAAGTACGAGCGCGAGCAATTGCATGCAACCCTAAGGACCTACGTAGGATAGGTTGGAGCCCCCAGAACCCCGATTGGGATGCTAACCCGGTGAGAAACCTCCAATTGACGCGGCGTGGTTTGCTCGGTTGCAAGAGGCATGCCGTTGAGCAGCCCCTTCTGTTGCCCTGCCATTTCACTAGGGTTTGCTTTGCTTCATCTCCCGGCACGATAGGTTGTCGAACAGACCGAGATCTCCGACGATATTCCATCACTTACTAGTAAGGCACTATTTTGTGATATACCAGGCATTGCCCAAAAGGAATCGCTCAAAAAGAAAGTTACTCGATTAACATTTCAATATCAATCCTCCATTGGAGTCGCCTCTCACCGGCTGGTAGGGATAAAGTGTAGATATATAAGCGACTCTTAAGCCTCACTCTTGTCCTCGCACTAGTGTCACGAGGGTGCTAGCAGTCAGCCTACATGACATCGTCCCTATTCTCCGGGGAGAACTTACTTCTGAATGGTGGACATAATCATGCCGCCCCTATTGAGGCATCTTGTTGGTGGTGGCAAACCCAATTCCCGAAAGGGACCAGAAAGTCGCTCCGGATGGGAAACTTGTACCGTATCGCATACAGATTCTTCTGACGTGAGCCGTGTTTTCCTGCCTCAAGTGCCAGAGAAGGCAATTCAGGGGTTGTTATGCCCTCTTCACAGTTTAGATTCTCAACCCCCCCTGTTAGCGAAAAGCGCTCACTAGGACCACGTACGTATCCGTATTTTACTTTGTAAGAGCGACACGCCGCCTCATACTAAAGAGACGGTGCTCGGACATACGGTATACCTGAGGAGTGCACGATTAAGAGACAATGATAGAAAACATTAAGAGAAGAGAAAGGAAAAAAGAAAAAGGGGAAAATTTTTTTTAAAATAAAGTCCGAGAAGCAATAGACTGTTGGTTATAGACTGTACTAGTAGATATAGTGTATCTAGTATTGTCGTCAACCGGTCCCTGATACCTTTAAGTTGCGCCGAAGGGAGAAACCTCGGGACGTACACACTATAACACTCGGAGATTGAGGGGGGACGTTCGTGCCATTTGCCTGAACTGGTACCAGTACAGTACACTAAATGCTCGCTTCCATTCTCTTCCCGCTTCTGCGCCAGACATGGTCCATACCTTCGACTGCGTTATTACATGCCTAGCCTAGCGTATATTACTATTATTATTAGTATTAGTATGTCGTTTTTCTTCAACCTGCCCCTGTTCATCGTCGGTGCCCCTGTTTACGTATCGTGCCACAAGCGGATTACCTGCCGATGATTAATATTCGGCCCGCCATGGCGGTGCCAAAACGTTAACTCTTCCCCCCCGCCAAGGTCGAGGAGTGGAGGTATTTCCCTTTTGGATGTCCTATTGTTCCATATCTCCCCAGTACTGTGTAGTGTAGGAGACTTGATGCGCTTTTGCCCTGGTGGTTTTGTATTGTGTTGATTTTTCCGATGACAAAACGTGAGATGTTTCCGTATCGTCACAACTAGCTCAGTCACTTGATCAGACTCGTCGCTGTGTGATTTGCTTGACGCCGTGATGCATGAAGCCGGCTCCACCAGTTATCCCATCAGATACTCGTGCAACCCTCGTCCCCTTCACACGCTTGCTCCCCTTGGCACCCTCTTTTTAGATGTTCCCAGCTTCTGATTGCGCGGACTATTCTCCAGAGCAGATTTAGGGCTTTAGAAAAGACCATCAATACTGGCTGTCCCGAGTCTGTGTGGTGGTATGATCATTCTCTTTCCCGACAACAAGGGGGGCTCCCCTCAGCCTCGGCTTTGCTTTTGGTGTTGCTCTATTGCCACTCTTGGTTGGCCTCGCTGACATGGCAAATATGAGTTAGTTAGTTTTGCGCACAGGTTCAGGTTCCTTGGCCTGTTCCGTGGAATGCGCTGCGTGGGCAGCCAAACAGAGGCAGCCGGATATCCAACTGTTCTGTTATTAGAGATTAGATTAATCTGTAAGCTGTAAGCCGTAGAATGTTCTTTCTTCTTCACCTGTCCTGCCCCAGTCCAGTCCAGTCCAGCCCAGCGAGCGAGCGAGCGAGCGCAGTGTAATCTGCACATCTGTACGTAGGAATGGGAACCATACAACCATACAAACCACGTTATTATCCCTCCCCCCTCCCTCGCTCTCCAACCAACAATGATAGGCCATGACCCTGTCGGCCGCGACAGGATAAGGACCATGACCATGGACCGTGGACCATGAGGGAAATTCTCGGACCCTCTTCTCATGCTCGTACCAGTACAGCATCAGCGTACAGTCGTAGTGGACAGCCTCAGCATGCCTCCTTCTCTCTCGCTTTGTTCCTCTCGCTCTCTCTTGCACGTGTGGTCTTGCACTCCACATTGACCCCCCTAGTCTACTCTGATTATTTTTACTCGGTTGTCAGCAGCACGGATTATTGCGGTTTGATCATCCTAATTGCCACGAGAGTACAGAGAGAGGGAAATCCTGACTTCCTCAGTCCACCCCTCTTTAAACCGGTCAAGCCCTCCGGCTCAACCGCCGCTGTGATCCTCTTCACCGAGTCTCTTGTCCAGCAGAGTCCCGTTCTTCTCTCTTCCAATCATTGTCCATTCGGCTCTCACTGCCGGCAGCACGGCGTGTCCGTTTCTTTTGGTGATTTGGGCTCCCCTGGCCTTCCCGCATCCACACCCGCACGCCCACGCCTACGCCCACACTCGTTATCCATCCATTCAGCCCCTCAACCCAAGCAGGCCCAGACTCAGGAAGTCTTCTCCAGTATAGTTCACGGTTATACTGCACAACGGATCATAGCATAGCATAGCACAGCACAGCACAGCACAATACAGCATAGCACAACACGGCACGGCACAGCGCGAGGAGGAACGTTGCCACACGACTCAGACAGGCAGCAGGCAGACGACAGAGCACAACGCGAGCTGTCGCATCTGTCGCATTTTAGCTCTATTATCCTGGCTGCCCTTTTTTTTTTTTTTTTTTTTGTGAAGTAATGACATCTGTGAGATACTGATACGGGGCGTCTTTCTCTACCCACCCCCCTCTGAACTTGGGTAAGGCGCAACGCTCGCCACGACGTACCAGTGGTGCTGGTGCTGCCCTGTTAGTTTGCCGCTGGCGCTCTGCTGGTACTTGGGGTGGTTGGGTCTTGGTGTTGCCGTTGGCGCTCCCGGTGCTACTTGCTGCTGCTGCCGGTCTTGGTGCTGCTATAGCGCCTGTACATCAGATGTGCAAATCGATCCGCGCCAAAGTGCATACCCTGTCTTTGCACTGTTAGGATATTTGACTTGTCCAACACACCGTTCTATAAACGTACCGCTTCGAGTAACGCACGATGGTAAGATCTTCCTGCCAGATTATTTGGTTGCGTTCCACCCCATACGACGTCTTATTGCATAAGCCTTCGCCGATGTACAACCCGTATTGACTCGTGGATAGAATAATTCTAACCTGAGGAAACGCCGCCCTCATGGCCACGAGGGTGCCCCTGCGGTGCCTGTGGCCCATGATCCTTCTTCGTACCCTGCTACTTCTGCGACTGTGACTCCCCCCGAGGACCTCTCGCCGAGTCAGATACAAATACTTACCCAAGCTGCCGACATCCTCCAATGTTCACTCTCTGAGATATATAATCTTGATAAACGACGGTCTGGCCTGCCACATACTTACGCCCCCATTTCATCATATAGCATACCCTCCAAAAGACCACGCTTGAGCTCTGATCTCACGACAATGCCCCCCCATGAGAAACCAGCAGCAGTTGACCATGACGGCTCTGGCCACCCGGCCGAGTCGCTCAACAGCTTCACGTTGGGCATGGGGCCATCTCGTCTAACACAGTGTCTCGCCAGTTTTTCTATGTGTTCACCTTGTATGACATGTGAACCTCAAGGTCTGTAGCCGTAGCCCTTAATCATGACCATGCTGCAAGGATGCTAAATCCCACTCAGGTTATACCAGCATACCGGCAGCTAGCCCATATGGCTACACTGAGACACGGCCCTATATTGACAATAAGCCCCAACCTTCTCATTCAATGCCTAGTACACTACCTCCAGTTTCACCCAATTTATTTGCCAGTGATGGCCCTATCCTGACGCAGCAGATGTTCCCCAACTACCCTGTTTTGCAACCAGACCGATCAATGACCATTCAACCTTCCACTAGCCGCGAGGGAATGGTATACCCTGGGCCTGTATTTAGTCAAGGATATTCAGAGCAGCCAGGGCCGCACCCCAGCTCACCTATTTCACCTAGTAATCAGATTACAGGAGTCCAAGCCTTTGCTACTCCATCGTCGGGGGGGCCTGAAGGGCCTAGAAGACAATATAGTAACAATCAGGCCTATGGTCATACTGAAGTTGACAGAGCTCCTATTCATGCACCGTCCCGGGAATTAGATTTTGTTCCATCAAGCCAGAAGCCGCCTCCTGCAAGGAGAGGGCCTTTCAGAAACCAGCACGACAGGGAAAGGACTGCCGAAACAAGAAGGATCGGGAGTTGCATTCGCTGCAGGATGCAACGGATACGAGTATGTTCATAGTCCCATGAGTAGCTCCTTGAATGTGCGGTACTGTAGTGGTCTATTACTGACCAAGATATCAGTGTGAGACAAACCCGGACGACAAGGCTGGTACTTGCCTGACTTGTTTGCGGGTGTCAAACGTGAAAGTATGGAGGATGCCGTGCCTTCGATACAAGATCACTGACGTCAGGCTATTTAAGCCGGGGCCAGTGAAAGGCCACGAGTGGACACGACGGTGGGTGGAAGGTGTTCCGGACGATATATCGCATTGGGCTTCGACAGAAACCCGAAAGGTCAGGGTAACCGAGGGGTACACCAAAGACGCAGTTGAACTTCGGGTTAGGCAGTTTGTGCCTCAAGATGGTGACTCGCTCGAACGATCGTGGGTACATGATGGCGTTAAAAAGAGAGTCATAATACCCGCATACGCTATTGTGAATCTCGAGGAAGCAAAGAGCGCCTATTCTAGCTACATTAGCTGCAGCTTTGTGGAGTGCTGCAAGAAGATATTGTTCGGTAAGGATAAACTGTTGTGGGCGACATACGGAGCGGCACTGAGAGTCACGCGAGATCCCATGGCCGGTGACAAGGAAAAGGAGCTTTTGAAGAAGGCACTCCAACTCTGGATGGCCGTTCGGATGACTACCAAGTCAACGGTTATCGTGGGCGAAGAAACGCTGGGGATGACTCCCGACATCATGGATGACACAAGCCCTCTGCGGGGGAAAATCCCCCTTCCGCCAGTGATGGGAGCACAGATCGAGCTGGTTCTGATCCATCAAATACAGTCTAACCTCCGACGAGAGATGCTTGAGAATTTGCAGACCATAACACAGGCCAACAAGCAGGGTACGTGGTTTACCACGTATCTCATAACCTTCATACTATTGCATAACGTCGCTCTTCTCTGTCAACACGATGCCAGTTATGCTCGTAAGCATGGAATGAAGGTAAGTCGGCGCATCCCAGGCTGGAGAGTTACTACCATGGGAGCCAATGACTCCTGGTTGAAAGCTAGGTAGCTGATCATTTTGCCTTCAGTCCCGCTTTGCAAGAGAGGACATGGTCAGAGAGTACCAGTTGGGTGAGTTCTAGTCTCAACCCTACCTCCGGGAATTGGCATGCCTAATGTTCAAATAGGCGCCAACATTCTATTGGCGTATTTCCACTATTGCAACAAAGGTATGAGGCATAGTTCGCGGGTTTTGTGTGACAAGCTGCAGGGTGGTATTGACCAACAACAGGCATACACCCATTCTCCACAGAGTGCAAAGAGCAGGACTTAACGACGTTAGCCGCGCTTAATGAGCAAAGGGCCCAGTTTATTAGGCAAACGAAAGCACATATAGAGAAACACAGTAAGTCGCCCAGGCAAAAAGTAATCTGGCTAAGTTCCTTAGGACGAGGGGTTATCGAGGGGGGTATATGCATATGTGTCTTAGGTGCAGCATCAATAAGGTACAAAGTATAGTACTGACCAATGACCATTCATAGGAAAATCATGGCAGAAGATTCGAGACAGCCACGACTACGAGAACGACTTTTATTATATAAGCCAGCTATTTGAGGAGAATTGGATGCCACAGCCGACGATCTGACTCGCTGTCCCAGGTCCGAGACTCCTTCACACTAGCTTTCATGAGGCATGAGATTTGCATTGGAGAACCGCAGGAAGCTCATGCAGGAATGAGTAGCGTATGTTATTACTAAAGATCTAAGCTAGATAAAGACAAGAACGACTAGCGCTTATATGGGCTTGGATTCGATATGCATTGCATGAAGCACCGAGGCAGTGTAAACCCGGCTATAAGTTGACTATTGAGATGATTATTGTCTGTCTTAGAAAGGGGGGGGGGGAGCAATTGTTGCTAGGGAGAAGGGTTTACGAAACTGTGGTCACGTACGGGGCAACTACTATGTAAACACCCGAGCCGTTAGAGAGAGACAAATTCTCAGCCATATCTGTTCCTATCCCGTCCACTTAGACAAGGTTCCTGCGTCGGGCCGGCCTTCAAGACGTAGCTCCAGGATGTGGTGGTTCAATCTTAACAATGTACTAGTATATCCACTAACCCGGTTACGAGAAGAAGCAAAAAGACGGGGGTTGGGATATACCTTGATCCTATGCATCGTAGCAGTAGTGTAGATAGTATACCCTTCACCAACCTAGTCATCGAGCCCCGGGAATTCTGCAAGCTTCCTTATTAATCTGCTTTTGCGTCTGCATCTGGGCGAACATAATCTCACTATTTCCCAATATAGGATTGCTCTTCAGCTTACGTAGCCCATTAACTAGACATGCTGCCGGCTCACCCACCCCACCAGTCTAGTCTAGTGTATTGTCGATCGCTAGTGATGCAGGATAGGATAGGATATATATGATAACCGGGCTAGATCCGATGGGACTAAGCACTAACTGAGCCGCTTTTGACATGTGCTTGCATTATGGCAGTTGGATGCATGTGGTAAGGATATGGAGACCAAGAAGGTCATGCCTTTTGCTCCGACTCCTTGGGTAACTAGCTACTGTAAGGAAGACTAGTACCAAGGAAGAAAGATTGGCAAGCCAAGTTATGACCCGTCCCACGAGTTTCGTCTGTTGTGTTCCGGCTAGATGCTTCCTAGCGGGGCCGAGCGGCAGTCTAGGGAGAACCAGCCAATGTGGCGTTCAATCATGATAGAACGGGCAGCAATGGTGTCTTCCTAGTTATGATGAGCCTCATATTGTCGACCACCTACCTGTGCCGCCTTGCCCCATTCGGTGTATACTGAGCAGCACCGAGAAGCACCGCGAAGCACTGAGCAGAGATGGTTGCGGCTCAGGAAGCTGCCGGGTAATAGTTCCTCTGCAACCCCAACACCCTCAACAACTTCCCACTTACACGCCACCTAACTCCCGAATAACTCTCGTGCAGGACACACAACACACACAGTCTGGCATCTCCCCAAGAAATTTCTGCCGTTGTTTCACGGTATTATTGGGGAAATGTCAGGGTTGGGCTTCAACGATGCTGCCAGGGCTACATCGTTTGTCCTACACTACGTCCTAATTTCGTGGACTGCAACTGGGTTTGGTTTTCGTTCGTGTCCTTGTCCTGATATCTGTCAAATCATCACTCCGTTGTCACAACGAAGGCAACGCTAGGCGGCAAAATCCAAACATCACATCTCATCTCACTTCACTCCATGCCAGCCAGCCTCACTCCATCGTTTATGTGGTCTATGTGGTCAATGTGGCAGTAGGAGCACTTTCTTTGTCCGAGGAGCAGCTACTCTGCAAATACCCTCTTGCCTTCTATTTATGAAGCACGCAGTCGCCTTGGGGTGGAACCCACGACTTATTTGTTTTCGTTCGAGTCCTTCATTAGAGCCCCTTGTCCCTACCTATTTTTTCTTCACAACTTCCCTGGCGCCGTTGGGACCTGCCACCGGTTCCCTTGACCCATTATATACCCCTTCTATCTTGTTGGGACATCGGCACTCGACCATCTGACTCCATTCTCAGCCCATATCTGTTCTGTTGACATTGCATCCCAACCAACGATTCTGGCAATATCAGGCTTACTTGCAGCATCTTTTTGAAGCTTAGTCTTGGCCAAGGTCATTCTCTATTGGCCCAAACACGTTAAACACGTCATCGGCACGAGTGAATACTCCAATCGCGAAATGGGGGACTTTCAAGTTGTAGGTCCGGTGCTTGCCCCCAGTCTGAGCAGCAACGTTGGTCTATCTGTGCCGGGGCATGCAGAGGCACGTTCAGATCCTGCCCAGGATAGCTTAGTTGATCTACCGAGCGGCTATCCATCCCAGATATGCCATCCGTTCGCTTGGACCAAGGCGGACTTTGTGGGAGAAGCCAGCTATGTTTACCGTTTATCCGCGGCAGACCAAGCGGAGCTACGCCGGGCTAAAGATGATTTCAAAGGTACTTACTTACAGAAAAGGGTGTTTTGGGGTCAAATCCATGCTGATTTTGTTTTCTTCTTAGCTCAAGAGTTGGATGGGAACCTAGTCAACCAGGACAACTTCCCTCTACCAACTCTTGGACCCAAGTTGCGGACGCTAGGCGACGATATCTACAATGGCAAGGGTTTCCATGTGGTCCGCGGGCTCGATCCAAGTGCATATTCCGTCGAAGATCTTGCAATTATCCGGCTGGGTGTCCAAACATACATCGCTGATCAATGCGGCCGCCAAGACCATCGAGGGAATATGCTAGGTATTCACACAGTCTAACCATGGACAGCAAATCCAGATTTAAGCTTACACAAACCAGTGCATATTATAGCCGATAATTCGTCTGAAATTAAACTTGGCCATCATCGCCATTCCACCGCTTCTATCGTAAGCATTTTCAACCGAATAGCCCATGGGATTGGTTGTCAGCTAATAAAATATGCTACCTAGACATTCCACAACGAGGAAGCCGGTGACGTGATAAGCTGGCTAACCCGCGGCACCTCGAAGACTGGAGGCAGATGCATTGTTGCCCCTGTTTACACGATTTACAACATCCTTGCCGCCCATCGTCCGGATGTTATCCGGACGCTGACCAAGTCTGATTGGCCCATTGCGCTGTAAGTCCTCCGTTCATCTCTCGGAGTTTTGCTAATCGAGATGAAACTAACACTCAATGTGAACACGGCATCAGACCGCGCTTCCAGTGTCGTCCGTTAATGTTCTACCACGAGTCCAAGTTAATTATGAACTTTAGTCGCACGCCTCTGCTAGGCAGTGCTACGCACCCCAGACCAGGGCACCTCCCTCAGCTCAACGACCGCCAGTGCGAGGCCCTGAACCTGGTGGAGGCCATCGCCCGAGCTCTACAGATGGAGATCAAGACCCGCAGTGGCGATATGCACTTCATCAACAACTTTACCATCTTGCACCGGCGGGAGGGGTTCGTTGATGGTGCATCGCCGGATGAGAAGCGGCATCTAGTCCGCATGCGACTGCGGAGCTCGACCATGGGTTGGTCCATCCCAGACAGTCTCCACCAGGAATGGGAAGATGCATTTGCAGAGAAGGGACCCAAGACGTGGCACTTGGAGCCGATGCCCGGGGACGCCTTTCCCCTCCGCAAATACACCAACTAACGATAGCACGGTACAGTGGCCGCAGTAGTCACATTCGACGGTTGACTATGCTTCCCTATAGGAATCCTCCTAGGAATTCCCCTAGAAATCTCCCCTAGGAATCTCTCCTAGGAATCTCTCCTAGGAATCTCTCCTAGAAATCGTCCCTAGAAACCCCTCTTCCCTTCTTCTCCTAGGAACCCCCTCTAGGAAAGCCATGCAAGCAATCAACACGGAGTTCAGGTTCGGGGCAAAAAAAAAAACACAAACATAAATAAGGTCTCATCAAGGTTTACGGTTAGGAAAAGCTTATGGTTGTTTCTGTGGTGTGTAGCTTGCAACAATGTTAAAATGGCAATAGACTTACGTATTCCTAGTGGTGATGATTATGTGATGGTGGTAAAGGTACATGTGGTAGTGTAGTAAGAGTTACACCCCCACTACGTGAGAATCGACACCCTCCCTGTATGGTGATCATGTAGCGTAGTGGTGTTCAAGCGCGCTCTTGGCACTTCAGCTACCCACGCTCCTCACGCTACTTAGTACATCACACACACACACACACAAACAACGTCGTCTATACTAGCTAGTAGTTGAAGGAGTCGGTCAGGCTAGAATTTTCGGAAGACGGATTCTGGGTATGGCTAGGTATAGGGCAGCCAAGTCACAAACTCCTGTACAGTAGGTTGTTCTGTTCAAGGGTTACCCGGCGTACTAGTAGATATACACTTACTACTGGTAGTAGTATACCACCTACTGGTATGCACGATACGTGGACGTGGGGAAAAAAAAAACTAAAAAAACTACTGTAAGCGAAGGAACATGGGGCGTTACTACTAGTACTAGTATTATACTACTATTGAGTACAATAGACAATATATAGTAGAGAACTGGGCGGCGGAGACATGGTTGAGCGACAAGGTCAAGGTTGCTGACATGACATTACATAGTACGTACATACTACTAGTACTAGTAGTAGTAGATAGCCCAAGCAGAACCCAAGGCCTCGGATGGTGAGATATCATTTCCGGTTACCTGGTTTGACCTCGCGATCTCAACACCCTAGATTAGTGTGATCCTGGGAATGATATACTACAGCATTAGGTAGTCCTAGCTGTAGTAGACTGCCTCACCACAGTAACCTACGGCTTACAAGTAAGTTTAGGTTAGGTACCTACCCAGGTAGCTAGGTAGGTAGTGAGCGTGGTGTAGACTACCTACCTTACCTACCACTCGATTAGGTACGCACTACTACCACTTACCGTTGCCCTTGCCAATAAAGTTCCTTTCTGCCGCCATATCGGCTTTGATGTCTTCGGATCGTCACAGTGGAAACATAATAAGCAATTCTCTACCTTTTCCCTACTAAGTAGGTATGTAGTTCTAAGGTAGCTTTACTACGTATAGTACTAAGTATAATTCTATAGCGCGTAAGTAGTCGTGTGAATATATATATACCTAGGTAGGTATATATATAACCTAGTATACCCAGGTACCTAGGTACCTTACCTTATCTCTTGCCTCGTAAGTTGTACAACACTACCTACATATGTAGGTATACACGTAGGTTAGACCACTGTAGTACTGTACTACTAAGTAGTGTATATATAGTACCGTGTACGTACCTGGGGAGCTTGGTTACCATACTAGTATACTACTAGCAATGCATTGGTTGATACACGATACATAGTACATGGTATCCCTGAGGGAGACCATCCATGTCGCGGACTGCAGCAACCATGTCAACCCATCATTCTTCATCGTTCTTCATCTTTCTTCATCTCAGCCCATGTAAGTACAACAAGTATGTTCCCCACCGTATATTATCTCCAGGAGTCGAAACTACCGACCTACGTACTACTACTAGTAAGTAGTGCTGTAGTGTAGGTAGTAGCCGGTAGTAACCAGGTTAGATTAGTATCCAGATTGGCATCCCTCTCTCGACTCCCGACTCTTGACACGACCTCAACAAGATGGGCCGCCGCGCCTATTGAAAAGAGGAGTTCGGTTGCCGTTGGCCCCGCGATTCGAAAACCCGAGTTTCTGCCCGAGCAGGGCCGAGCAGGGCCGAGCACCGTTATGTAGTGTACTACACTATGTAAGTAGAGAAAACCAACCCCCAACGAAGCTGAATCTCATTCGGTACCATGGCTCGCATGGCGAACTAGCCACTCAGGGAAAGGAAACCACCGACTATCAATGCCTCGAGCCTTGAAACAAAATGCCTGCCTACCGATAGTGTAGCTATAAGTATAGAGCTACAGCCCTCGTACCTTTGCCGTCATTCACCGGTACGCAATTCTCTCCTGTAATTACAGTACAGTACTGCGCCCATCGGTTACCTTGTTTTTGCAGCGGCCTCCAGGAACGCTCAACTCGTTTCCTTGCGTCTCCTTGCGTCTCCTCGCGTCTCCTTTCGCCCTTTGTCTCGCCTAATTTACCCGTGGGATATCTATCTTGTCGGTATCAATTCCACGAAAAATCTCATTCCGTTCCCCTCAAAACTATGCTTTACATGCCGAGGGGTCCAACTAGCGCCCCCAAGGCAGCCAATCACTGCAGTCGTACAAGCCCAGACTGTATTTCCTATGATTAGGTGCAGGGTTTGGCAGACGTTTTTATCGACATGCATACACACCGGCGACATCTATCGTCTGTACCCTTCCAGAAATCCCGTAATAGCCGCGTAGGGCGGAGAATAGCATATGCAACGTGCATTACCTTACGCCGCCGTTACCCCGGTAGAGCTTGCGCACCCAGTACAACTGCAACTACGCTACAGTATACCCACGATATACTTTACCTAAAGTACTCGAGACTACATATACTAGAACGGGAGACGAGAAGACTACCCGCCGGTTCCGTCAGAAATAAATGGGTGCCCACGTAGGCAGGGTGGGCGCATGATAATACTAATAAGTTAAATACTACTAGTAGTAGGTTGCTTACAATCGAAGAAATACGAAATACAAGGAAACAGCAGACGTATCTACCGTAATATTACAGTCATAAGTTATGCAATCTCCCGGTAGCTGCATTCGCTATCTATTAACTAGGTAGGTGGAATTCGAGATGAGGCTGCGAGAAAGTTAGCCTCGCAATCGTTACGGGTGCATGACGTAAGGTACAATGCTGGTAGCATATACTCGTTCTGAGCAGGCCGGTGCACTATTTGGTGTGTGTTACACCCTTATTTGGTCCCTAGGGCCTCTCTCAATCTGGAAATCCACATAAGTCGACTCCTTGTAAGAAGGTTTCGATGCAACCTGTCGAGTACGCACACCCACCGGAGACTCACCCGGATCCGCGGTGCTTAGCGGTGCCAAGCAAGAAAGAATCTGAGTTAATTATGCCGTGGTCAGATCGATCTCTCACGTGTTTTTTCATACGATCTGCGGACTTTTTGCAGTGGTCTCATGTGGTTTCGTTATCGTATCTCGAGGTACGCTCTACCGCCTAGCCAGACAACGGCCATGTCCAGCTTCATAGCGAACATGTTGAATTGATTGATTGATTTTCCCTGTGCAGCCAAAATATTTCCCAGCTAGTGTCGTCCATACGGATCATTGGAACCTCGGCGGCGACAAGAGACGAGGTTAAATACAGCAGCATGTCTCGTTGGATTATATTTCATCCACGGGAATAACCGAGCATTTGGAATATCAATGAACAGTGCACGATTATAACCCGGGCAGTTCCCATGCATGCTCATACATGGCGTACCTGCATGCGAATGTTGGGACAGTTTGGGATATCCTTCCTTGGATGGTTGTCACATCCCGAATCGCGATGTCTAGAGATCGGAGACACACAAAAAGCAACGGTTATACAACACAGATAGCGAGATCAGCGATTTTCGGGACCAAAGCACCGCTTCAATGTGTACTGGATTTGTTCCACAACGGGCGCGGTGAGCTTATATTACAACTCACGGCGAACATCCTGTACATCTATAGTGGCTTGGATTTCTTTACTTTGACCCAGATCAAGCCTGTGCAGAGCTTCATTAGTTCCTACAGTTGGGCTTCCAATGATTGGAAAAGGGTTCCTGATGCTTCATGATAATTCTATTCCGCGAGTCTAACTGCTATAACTCAAACTCGTTTTCTTGGATGAGAGACACCTCGGTGAGCATAGCAACGCTAGCCATCAGTGATATGCTCTCGAAGTACTGGGAGTTAGGACCGGCCGATCGATCGATCGATCATATCGGTCCCATGCAGCCTCAATACGACATAGCTCTACGCGATACGGCCACATAGGCATTTCCCTGTTGTGATGCAAGAGGGTTGCTCTTTTGGGAGCTAAGTCTTAGGCATGGACCTCGCGCATTGGCATTCACCAACAACGGGGATCTATCTATGTACTAGTCTAGACTAGGAGACGTGTGCATATTGCAACAGCATGTGCAGTCAAGCTGTGATATTCTGGGTCGTCTCACACTGCGGAGGTAGGGCTATATTCTCAACGTTCCTTGAGCATCTCAACTGCCGCTGCCGCTGGAAATGGTGTAGTGTAGGTGGAGTACATGTACACCGTAAGTTTGGGATAACTAAGAAGGAAGAAAGCCGTTTCAAGACTCCAATAGCCTGCTAATTGATTAATAACATGTCATACCTGTCGATTCGCGGCGGGTAAGGGTTTTACTCTCCGGTCTGCGACGAGTACAACCTCCTACACGGCCAAATCATTTCAAATTCTTGACATGAGTTTCACGTTGTTAGACAACTAGCAAAGAGATAGAATAACCTGAGGGGTGTTTTCCATACACGAGAGAGAGAGAAGGGTTATGCCCAGAAGTCAGAAGTTGTAGACCACAAGAAAGTTGACGAGGATTAACCCAGATATCGTGTTACGGATTGAACAAGGGTTTTTTTTTTTTCGTGGTCAAGACCTCAATACCTACCCTTCCGTAGGTATCTCTATATCACTAGATAACACATAAGTGTTTGTTTCATCGTCAACATGGGCTACATGCCTACTATAAACCATTAAATCTACCCACCGTCGAGAAATAAAGTCCTCATAACAGGGATTCATCCACCCTCCCTTCGGTATCAGTTGCCCACGAAAGCTCCACGTTTACGCAACCACCCACGCCCCCATCAACCCCAAAACGTCCACTATTGATACCCTCAACAGGCCAAGGTATCATTTTTGGGCTCCTTCGTGCATGTCCTCGCTACCAGTGGTTATACCTTATGCCGATTACTGATCTTATATGGACTGGGTTAGGACCTTTGACGGGGAGCAGTTCACGAGAACCAGCTCAGGCTTATCGACTAACAGCTGGGCACGTATACCAGGCCATTTTGCCCAATATAGCTGACACAGAAAAAGCAACTAGTAACCACCAGGACGGCCGAGCGCAACATATGCATGCAATTCAGCTAGGAAGGCTAGGCGCCACACAGTACCGGCTGGGCTCCGCGAAGAACCCTGAGACCCTCCGATACCTTGCTCACCAGAACATGAGCAAAGATTTGATCCCGTGTCTTCGACGAACGGTAGACACGCGTTAGCCGCGGAGCTTTTCGCCCGTCATACTGGCCGACAAGGGGCCTGTTGCAGGACTTTGTCGACACACACCGGCGCCCAGATATTCCCTCAGGTACGACGTACTCAAAAGAATAACTCAGTCATCGCCATACATATACTCCCTCAATAACCGTGATTTATGCTGAATAGTAGGCGGGGGAGGGCCTCCATTGCCCGAACGCCCAGGGTTATACGGTGGCAATGATTAAACCACGGAAACGTCTGGTGTACGTGTTCAACAGGAGGCACCATACTTCGACACAGCCTATGTGTCAATACAACCCAGATAACGCTCGCCAGCGTGGCATCTGAAGATCCCGGCCGCTATCAGCGGGTAAGGGAAAAAAAAATATGAGGCTGTGAATCCCTGAACCGGACGACCGTCAGGCCGCTAATTCCAATTAGACACCAACCACGAACTTCAACGATTTCCATGTTTTCTGTGTCGCCCCCCTCCCCCCAGTCACTATGCTATATCGGGGTGAAGACGGGGGGGAAAGCCATCTTAGCGGTAGGACTTGCCGTCGAAGCTGCTGTAGTATCGAGCGTGAATTCGAGCGTACCCCGTACAAAACAGCAAAGGACACAACCCACCGATCCCACCTTGAAACACAAATAGTGATGTGCAGTCTAATTCTAGTATACCCAGCCCCGAAGAGAGCTGTAGCGTTCTTAGTCTGATGTGAAAATACTTACGCAAAGGTTACAGGCAGCCAAGAACAATACCTTGTTTTTCCTCTCCACGCACCCGATCGCTCGATCGAGTTCTATCCACGCTCCTATTCAAAACCCTCAACACTTGAGCATCCCACGGCCGTGGCAAACTGATGATACACTGGATAATAATTGGGCTTGACCGACCTCCATTGCCATCTAAGTGTACACCACCTAGCGGTGTATCTATCATATACTAACATCCGCTGCCTCCCTACTCCACGGCAGTGAAAGTAGAAATGACGATGAGTAAAGACCGATTCGATTGGGTGTCTGACTGTTACACTTGGCAATAGAGTGAGGCTTCGCCGATACCTACTAGCATACAGGCCTAGATAAAGTCAGTATTGATAGGTTGATGCCCCTAATCCGTGATCTCGGGGCGAGTGCCTGTTTCACGCCAACAAGCTTAGGGACATGCGGAATCCCCGCTCGCCCGGACGACGAAGAGCCCGAATGATGCGTAAATCTTCAGCTGAATAATCATCAGTTAACCCCGAAACTTCTACATTCCCCCCCCCTTGGGCTTCTTGTCACGCCGTTATTGTCGACACATGCCAAGGGAACATATTTGCCCAGAAATGTCGGTGGTTCCGAATTCAGAATCTGCTCACACCCCGATTTGTCTCGCGGGGAGGAGTTTTTGAAGCTTGGTGAGCAAACAGTAGGAGTATGCGAGTGAGTAATCTTGTGGTCGCCAACACACATTCCCCTGTGCCGGCATACCTTGGATTCGTTGAGGTAGAGGTTGCGAACATAGAACATACGGAGGTTTGGTATGTGGAGACGTAGTGACTCTTCTCCTTTAGCAAACTAAGTAGGATGCCCCCACGAGCAATTCTTATTCATTGTGATGTTATCGCGAGTACAATGGACGTATGTGACACACAGGCCAGAATGTTAGTAGAATATCCCGAGATAAGTTGTAGCCTCTTCACACAAAATTAGGTTCTCACCATATGTACAGACCAAGGTCTCTGATAGCATCATTATTGTGGTAACTGTTTTATCCTATCCAGTTCACACCTTAGGCATTTAAAGGGGAGAAAGACACGCCGAGAATAAACGCCGTGCAAATTCTTACTTGATTCTACTCCGCCGTGCATGGAATTGATCATACTAGATAGATAGGAGTTCATTGATTGCACAAGTCGACAGCACTGTGGTCCAGCTAACATAAAGAGGCGAGTCGTATACATCCGAGGACGGGAGGTTCGCTTTAGTCATCGCTAGATATATTTTTATAAGACATAGTTGGCAAGAATTCCTATTTCGTAACCCGCTTCTTCCTCGCCCCTTTCTACTCTTCCACCAGATATTACAGCATTACCTATAATCAAAAACTGATTTCATCAACCACTCACAAGCGAGAGGCTCGTTTGAAACTAAAATCCACACAATGACATTAGCTAGAAAAAGCATTAGCTCTAGTATCAGAAATAGCAATGATGGGTATGAGTATGATTAATATGAGTGACTCTCCGATTTATCAGTCCAAGCGTTGCGTTCCGCCAGAGGCCCAATAACAACTATCTAAGTCGGCAGTAGTTGGCGTCCCGAGTTCCAACTAAACACCTAACCTAGTCTATAATAGATAGAGCACACCAGAGACCGCTCATCCGGGATACAAAATTACTTACTTCGGCGGTACCATGACACTGCACTTCGAGCATATTACTGCGGTAAAATCTCGAACACACTGTCCGGATCCCCGGTATATGGGGTGTAATGGACACTTGTTGTGCGGGGGCCTACACTACCTATTCTAGGGAGTTCCCTGCCATATACACAACACCTTCTTTGTCCTAGAGGTGTGAATATCTACATATACTCACTAGCCACGGTTTTAAATACGTTGGTGTCTTGCCGGTTCTGACCACTTCTCGTAACCAAATATCAAAGGGCACGCACGATAGCTTCTTGGGCGTCAAAGCATATATGTTGAGCTAAGCGATGAAAATAACATAGTACATCTAGTCAGCGTCTAGTCATTTTATTTTCACCCTTCGAAATGCCGAGCATGGCACTGATGAATTGGCATATAGCTAAGAGCCCTCCAATTCGAAATAGCTTTCGTCGTGTGCATGTTCGCATGCCAATAGTCTACCCATTCACCGTCCGTTTCTCGCAAGGAAAGAGGCAAGGTACAACGGAGACGTAGTAATAGGTATTTCATTATTCATGATAAGTGTCGCTGATATGTAATATCCATCCCGTTTCTTTTCCCAACTTCGCATCTCTCCAGCGCCCACAAGTTTCCAATAGCCCGGAAACTGACAGACAGAAAACATCCCTTAGAAAAAGAAGAAAAATACCTGTTTTATCTTGCCCGCTAGCCTCAACTTGAATCTCGTGCGAGACCATGTATGTCCTATCCCACGACGCCAATATAAGTAAAATGTAACAAAATTTGTTCTATAATCACCCGTGTTACGGTTACTCGAGATTCGGGAGGTCCCAACCATCCATAGAAGACAACGCATCTAGGCCGTCAAAACTGATATCCTGCGCGACCTGGCCAGAATTGGTAGCATTCGTGGGTGAATGCCCACTGGACGTGAATAGAAATAGTTGCTGATCCGACATAGTCGACGGGGGTTGAGAGGTATTCACGTTACCCATGTTCCAGGCGTTAAAGCCAGCCTGCCAGTTCACGCCATCTTTGAGATACCATTCGTGTCCGTCGGCGACAAATATAGAACTTTGGGGGGTCAATTGTGTTGCACTCTGAGACGAAACGCCTTGTGGACTTTCTCTAGCTTGACTTCTGGTTGGAAAGGGGGCATAAGGCTGAGAATAATGGGGCATCACTTCATTTATGGGTGAGGGTTGCCAATGGGGAGAAGTGAGTCCTCTAATATCAACTGTTGACTTTCCTATGGCGACTGAATTGTTCATCATCTGTCCCGCTAGCTGTGGCTGTGGCCGAAAGTCTGGTGGGGGCACCATGGTAGTGGCAATTAATTCAGGAGACATACTGGTCTTGGGAACGATAGGAGGCGATTGAGCTAGAGGTGAGGGTATGGTATGGCTTGGGGGGCTTTGAGATCCCTGTGCTTGTTGGGGTGACGGTGTATTCTTAGCGCTTGACGTCGTCGTGACTAGGATGTGTGACCGAGGAGAAGGAACGTCGGAAGTATTAAATGTGCCCCATCGCTCGTCGGTTCTCTGTAGAACCTGAGCGGCCTCATCGGGCAGTTCAACCCTCCACTTGCGGGAGAGCACGCTAATGATACTAAGAGCCCTTCGTCCACAAAGCCAATCTTCAGCGATCTCTTCAAGATGCTTCACGCCGTGAATGATGTCTCTCCTCGCGGCTTTTTCCGGCAAGTTCAATAAATGGATGGTGCAGGCTGAGTGTAGCATGTATACAGCAATATTGCAGATTTGGCGCAGGTTGTATATCTTTTTATAGAGGCGCATTAACTTAGAAATGGCGCCCGCATTTGCGGTGCATATACGCCGGGGAGAAACATGTGGTGGTAGGGGTGAAGCCTTTGGGGCATAACGGAGAAACGGGCGGAATAAGTGTATATACTGAAGATGGAAGAACATGCTATGGCCCGTTAGTACCGTACATACAAAAGGGGTGACGATATATTTCTTGTTGGCTTACTGCATAAGTATGACATTCGGCAATTGCCCATCCCTAGGTTGAAGTTCTGCGGGCAATTGCTTGTGCCACTCCTCGAGACGGCGATGGAGTTCGCTCAGCTTTTTTAATTCAATCGACTTTCCACTGGATCGCCCTATATGGCTAGGGTGATAGAAGAAGAGTAATAGGTCACTGCTGATTTCACAAAGTGTAGACAACTGTAGTCCGATTGTGCGAGTCCTCGCTGGCTGCTTAGAGCTTACGCTGAACCCCGAGTCTGTGTAGGGACACCAGCCTTCTGCGTCCTCTTCCGGGAAAACGTCGTACTTCGGAACACTATACGAGTTTTTAGGGAGCTGGGGTAGCCTGCCCATATAATTGGACCAGCACTTGTCGAATAAGAAGCAGCCCCAGAATGTCACGTTTCGAGCATCGACTTCTTTTTCGTCGAGGTTTTCGAGATCGCCGTTGATGCCGCCGAGATTCATGTTGAGTCCTAAGTCCTGCGCCATCCTAAAGCTCATTCCACTATAAACCCAGCCTTTCGCTTCTCGACCACAGCCTGCTTCCCTAACAGACATCAATGCCAGAGCCTGAACTGTGGTTAAACGAGGTTTCTCGTATTCGTCATTATCGATTATGAGCCGTTTTGCCTCTCCAAAGAAATGATCTCCCTTAGTCCAGGTGTCACCTACTATTGCATAAGCAGTAGTGACGTTTGTAAAGTGGCAACCAAGGGCCAGCATGGCGTTGACGAGTAGAGAGGAGCAGTAGGTTGTCTTGTGCGACGCAGTGTGCTGCTTGCCCTTGAAGAAATCCCTATAAAACAAGCTTCGCGAGAGCGTGGTGAAGTAAGGATAGTGCCAGTTGAAGTACATGTTAAGCAGATGGGTGACAACTTCTGGATCCTTAGTGACATCAGACCAACTCGTGATGGGGTCAACATCTACTCCTTCCATGTCGAGAGCTTGCTGTTCATTGCTTAATGAGCCTGGCGCATCCCAATGTATAAGATGAGAAGTACCACCGATAAAGCGCGTGGTCCCGTTTTCAACCCGTAGCTCGCCCATCTTACGAGCCAGATCCCTCTCACCCTCAACGGGTATCTCGGTAGTATAGTCATCCTGTGATTGGACCTCATCCTGAGCTCCACTCATGATTTCTTGGTTGAGAATAGACTCGGCTATGGTATCCAGGTTGTCGCAGGTGCGAATTCGCTTAACAACGTCGTATACATCCTCCTCCTCGGCATTGAGGATCGCTTCGATGAGGATCTGAAGTGTGGAATTGGAGGCTTTCATGCTATCGATCTTCTCTCGGTATACACCTTTCCGCCGATGGTCCGAGTTTGGATCATAAACACACTCGGTACCGTAGACGCTTGCGCAGGCTGCGCAACTGGGCAGGGCGCCATCGCATTTTGATTTTCGCCGACGGCAAGCTATACAGGCACTATAAGGGCAAGCATCAGACCGTATTCACATTCGCAGTATCTAGACATGACTCGAGATAAGGCAATGGTAGGATAGGACAGGATACAACAGGAACAGGAACAGGACGGGACGGGAAAGGAAGACGTAGTATAGGTCGGGGGGGAGGAACGGTATCAGATCACGAGAGATTCACGTACGTGCTAACGCATCGGCGCTTTTGCAAGGAAGGATCACCGCCCCTCCTGGACTTCTTTTTAGTAGGAGGGGGAGCAATACCAGCAGTGGCAGCAGCGGCGGCAGCAGTAGTAGTAGCAGCAGTGGCGGGGCCAGTACTAGCTAGATGGGCTTGGTTGTGAGGTTGCAAGCCTGGCATAGACGAGCGATCCATCATATACGAAATCCCACAAGGCAGATGGACAACGGTAACGTAAGAGACAATACTAGAAGTCCCCGGAGGTATTCTGTACGGGGGTCGGCAACGACCTGGTGCAAGCGTACACGGGAGGGGTGCATTGGGCAAGTCGGGATAAGATGCTTACTTACAAATCTTCCGTATTCATACATGCAGGTGTGTCAGGTAGGTTAGATAGGTAGATATCCGCCGCCGCCGTGTTGTATACAGCCCTGGAGACGTCCGGGAGGCGGCGTTACGCTACCATATTCGATATTGAAGGGATTGATTACCTCCTAGCTCTACTTACTATACCTAGCAGCAACTATGTTAGATTAGTAGGTACACACGATCACAAACGATGCCCAGGCAGGACCCCAGGTCGTGTACCTAGTCTGTCTGTTTTTTCGCACGTGCACCCAGTGCATACTTAGTCTTCTAGGCAGCTTGGCGTGCAGTGACAATACCGCAGATCGGATAAGGGTACAGGATAAGGTACCTACTGGCAGGATACTGACGGGCTACAGCCTACAAACCCCACGTTTTAAGCCATGAGAATGCACGCATTAATAATACAAGAACTGCATGTGAGCGGGTATAGGCATTAATTCTCAACATTCCAACAACAATAGGCTTCTTTTTTTTTCTTCTCTCTCTCTCTCTTTTCCCCCGCCTCTCTTTGGGTTTAAGGTTAAGTAAGGGGCCATAGATTGGTGCCGTTTAAAACAAACAAACCAAAAAAGACTGAAGGGGAAAAAAAAAAAAAAAACATCATCTCTTCATGATATACCGTCGGTATTCGCAAATCTTATCCGGCTTCCTGCGGTACCTATTTAGATTCGAATATCAAACCATAACTACCCGGGATTAACTATACCTAGGTAACCTTTACGTAACTCGTCTACAATCATCGCACTTGTATAAATGTGACGGCGATACGAATTACAAACCTAACCCGCGTTTTCCAAATTAAATCAGTGTGTCAGTGAACACCTAATCTATCTACCTAGGCACTATGTATAAAGCTCGAGTTATACTAGGTAGACTGAACCATCTAATGGCTCTAACTGTTAACGATATATGACTCAATTGCCGGGATCGTAGGACTGGTACGCTTGAAATATATTCAACACCTAATCTTACTTCATATTCAAGTTCCTTCCGACACAGAGCTACAAGACTGGGTTAGCTAGTTGCGTTACAAAAAGATCGAGACTTCAACCAGATGCTAGTCGCGTATGTACTATCTAGATTTGGGGTGAAATTTCACGTAGATGTAGAGAGGGGTGGTGGGGCATGGGGGGCCTTCAGATGAGAATGTGCTATTTTGATTGGCTTGTGTAAGCTTTCCACTAGTAGGACCCTGCAAAGTCCCCAGCATTTCAGGTTGTATGAATAAATAGTACCGAGCAGTAACCTAGTAGGTACCTAGATAAGGTTCTGTTAGGTAGGTTTCTTAAGTACAGTCGCACAGGCGCAGGTGTACCCCGGTAGTCCCGCCAACTCGATTTGATGAAGCTCTCTTTAGCGCGCGACCTTGTTTGGCTCGTAAAATATCTTTCTTCCTGCTTTATTGAATACTGAGAGAAGCTCAATATATGTTGCGCTGGGCCTGTGAAGAGACTGATCAGAAGCTAAAAGTGTTCTTAAATCGATATCAGGTAAATTATTCATCGCTCGCCGTCTTCTTTATATTCGCGATCCTCCTCCCCTCCCTCCCGCTCCGTTCAGTGGACGTGGTTCATTCGCGTCGCACATTTTCTTCTCTGCCCCTCCAACCTCCTGTTCTAGCCATTTTTGCACACCCACCTTTACATAGTCACCGATCCTAACTAGCTCTTATGCTGTAGCTCGTCATTCGTTGAAATCAGTATCGAGTCTCAAAAATGAGCAATACCAACACCAAGCCTGTCGAGACCGTCGACCCTGCCGCCGCTGCTGTCCCAGAGGATAAGGCGAATGACTCCGAGGTCAAGGCGGAAGAGAAACCTATTGACGAGTCTGCAACTGGAGAGGATGGTGCAAAGGGGGATACACCCGAGGGTACCACTGCCGAAGATGGCAAACCGTCAATCTTTAGACCACCAGAGGGAATGCTCCGGGTTAGCGGCCCCCGTCAGCAGAAAAAGTTTGTGAAGTCAGATCCCACTTCTCTCACAGAGACGGATGACCCCCGCGAGATTCGCAAACAAGTAAGCCTACCTACGTTACCCGACGATTGATTAACCCGTCTCACGCGTGACAATTAGGTCGAGTTCTATTTCGGCGACAGCAACCTTCCCGAGGACAAATTTTTATGGGAAAAGGTTGGCGGCGAGGAGAACAAACCAGTTCCTGTCAGCCTAATCTGTAGCTTCTCCCGCATGCGCCGCTTCAGACCATATGAGGCTGTCGTCAAGGCTCTCAAGGCTAGCAACTTCCTCGTCGTTGATGGCCCCGAAGGTGAAGAGACCATTCGCAGAAAGAACGCGGTTGATACCGAGAAGCGCAACAAGCGGGAAGAACGCAGTGTATATGTTAAGGGATTCGGCGACGAAACATCGTCTACCCAGTTTGACATCGAGGCTTTCTTTGCCCAATATGGACAATTCGACTCGGTTCGCCTTCGACGAGCAGAACCGCCCGAGAAGGTTTTCAAGGGTTCTATCTTTGTGGAGTGGTCTGACAAAGAGACTGCCGAAAAATTTATGGCAGTGGAACCCCAGCCCCAATGGAAAGGACACCCCCTTCATATCATGTGGAAGCTCGACTATATGAAGCAGAAATCAGAAGCCATCCGAGATGGCAAAATTAATGCTGGTGGCCGCAAGTTTGGACGTGGATCTCACCGTGGCCGTGGTCATTCCCGAGGCAATGACCGGGGAGGGGACAAGGATGACTGGAAAAAGCGCCGTGAGCAAGATCAGAAAGACGGTTTCAGCGATCGCCGGGATAATAATCGTGGACGTGGACGTGGCCGAGGTCGCGGTAATTTCCGTGGGCGCGGTGGACGCAATAACAATGATGCTCGCGGCCAGGACACCCCCGCCAAACCAGCAGACGATGGACGCCCCAAAATCCATGTTAGCAAGGAGGGAGCAAAGATCATAGAAGCAGAAAAGGCTAAGTCGGGCGAGACGAACGGCAAGCGAGCCAGGGACGATGATACATCAGCAGGCGAGCCTCCTGCCAAGAAGATCGATGCTAAAGAGGGAGTGACAGAAACTACGTGAAGCCACTCAGGCTCGTGGTTTTCCCCCTCAGTGCCACTTTTCCGTGGTGCCCTTGCCTAAAGCATACCTGTAATCTGACTGTGTATCCTTCGCTGAGCCGTGTGGCTCTCAAACGAATTAGGAACAGCGGTGCGACTTATCAATGCCGCAAGGTAAAGCGGGCCTTGAAATGGCCTAGGCGTTAGGGTTTCGGTTCTATAGATCCTCGGCAGTTACTGTTAGTTGATACAACAATGACTACCACTACAGTACATATGTTTCCGATGGGGCTTGTCAGGGATTGAAATGTTTCGTCCCAGCTATCTAAATTTTTGTTGGAACTTAGGGTCTATTAATGGTATCTATATGGGAAATACAATGCCAAATGCTACGTCGTACAGTTATCGACGGTCGATGCCTGACGTCCAATACTCCTACAAGATGCCTTCCGCCGCTCCGTCTTGCCAAAGACAACTTTAGCAGTGAATGATTACGCTGTGCTTCGTGTATTAGTATCAGCAAGCACAGCGCAGAACCTCTCAGCCTATAATTCGTCTCTCAGAGCTCTTATCTGGAAGAAAGAGGGATAAATTCAAATTTCTCTCTATGTTTTTCGTATCTTTCGTTTTCGCGAAACACCTCGCATTTTTCGAACTCCCAGTCCCCAACTTAACCCCCAGCCGCAAACGGACTCCTCTTTCGCAGCCTCTCGCCATATTTCCATAGTAAGAAGGGGCCGGGAAACCCTAACGCGACGCCTAGCAGCGCAAGAAGAGTGTTACCCCAGCCGTAGCCAAGGCGATCGTATAGACTGGGCGCGAAGAGCGGAAAGCCGAAGCCAGCGAGGGAGCGAAAGACGGTCCCGGCACTAACGGCAGAGGCCGCGAACCGTGTGTATGTGTCGACGAGAAAGGTTTGCAGACATTGAAAGCTAATGATGGTGGCGGTGGCGAAGAGGAAGGCGCCAATGTTCGGGAAGATCCAGTGCGTCTTGTACTCTGCCGTCCACCCGTACACGACGAGCCCGATGGGCATCAAAACTGCCCCTGGTATCATCATCGGTACTCTGTACTCTGGGCGTCCGGGCCCGCCGTACCGCTTCTTCAGATGCACATAGATACGGTCTTGCAGCGGCGCGCAGACCTGCGCGCCTACAAAAAAACCTAGGCCGAGCGAGATGTAGTTGAGCCCGCCAATGCCGATAGACTCGCCGTAGCCTTTGGGTGCCGGGCCCGACCAGAGTGTGGGGAAAGAGGTCAGAACAATGTAGATTAGACCGTACACGTAGAGCATGTACACGGCAATAACTTGGACAATGATCTGTGTGGTGATCATGCGGAAGGGCCGCACCAACGCGATACGCAGCGTTTTACCCACGGTACGGTCCGGATGGTCGTACGGCGTATGCAGTGCGACATTACCAGTCTCCTTAACCAGACGTCGCTTTTTCCAAACTAGCAGGAGAGGCCCATACGTTTCCTTGAGGAAGAACACACCTGCCCCCTGGATCACGGCGTCCGCGATAGTGGTGGCGTAGAATGCCCATCGCCAGGTCGTGTTCTGCGCGATGAAGGCACCGGCGATAGGCCCGATAGCCGGCCCAACTAGTGGTGCAAGACTGTAGATAGAAAGCGCCTTGCCCCGATCCTCGGCAACGAATAGATCACTCAGAACACCGCCGCCGATTGCGAGAGGTGCCGAACCGCCCAGTCCCGCAAGAAATCGGAAGGCAATGAGCTGGCTCTTGGTGCGGGCCAGCCCACACCCCAGATTAAAAAATAAGTAGATTAGGTTCACGAGCTGTAGCACGAGAACACGGCCGTACAGTTCGGAGAGTGGCCCCCACCTAAATCATGCCAGTCAGTCTGAATCCGTCCTAAATTCAGCCACGGAGTGAGCGGCGAGGTGAGAACGGCGACGTACACCAATGGTCCAATTGCATAAGCAAGGATGAAAATCGATAACGTGAGGTTCTTTTCGACTAAATTTGTACCGGTTAGCGGTTGAGCTTTTCCACTAAACCAACTCATATTGAGGGATAGGGTACTCAGGGGCATATGATCTTTTACTTACAGGCCTGGGTGATGCCTAGGTCGTCCGCAATAGACTCTAGTGCGGGGGCCACGAGAGACGAGGATATAGGAGATATTAATGTAAAAAGGGAAACGGTGAAAACGGCGGCCCATTTCTTAGAGAATTTCCAGTTTTTGGGGTTTTGGGGGTCGTCAGGCCCCGTCCATGTCACTAGATTAGGGTCATTGGGATCGGGCGCTGTAGTGTCCACCTTCTCCGTGAGCTCTGGCCCAAGCTCTGGATCCCTTTGGTTCTGAAAGCCATCCCGGATTTCGGATTCGGAGATGTGACGGGACAAAGAACGTGACACGGTACGTGACGCTGGACGCGAGGTCTGACGTTGCTCCTCTTCCCAGGAGACGGATACGCTGGTAGTAGTACTGGTGTCGTCGACGTCTGTGTCCATGTCGTGGTTGTGCGTCTTCTCGACCTCGGTGGAGTCTCTTATCTTGGGGGGATCTTGTGGGCGAGAAATTGCTTGTGTCTGCTCTCTAGAGCCTGGAGAGCCTAGAGAGCCGGATTGCTTCTCGTCTTCTGCTTTGTTCATTTTCACCACCGCGCTACCCACTATTCGCTAGTCTCTTCGGTAATTGTAACAGGTCTAATTTTCTAATCAAGCGACAGACGGCAACTCGGAGCTCATAGCTTCGGCGGGATTCGAATTTTCCTATGGACCACAGGCGGAAAATGTGATTTTATTTCTTTACTATGCCGCAAGATATTGTACCGTACAGGCGTCGAAGAGCTTAAGTATGAAATGCCTAAGCCAAAATTAAATAGTAGGAGACAAAGAAAAATTCAAATAATTTTATCCCAACTCAAATGTTTGTTTGCCCTCGGTTTCGACAGGCTTGAGATGTTCGGCAGCTTAGAAGGAGCGGAGAAGAGAACCTACGGAGGGAGAGAAGGAAGAAATAGAAAGAAAGAAAGGACTACAAACAAAAGTTCACCACGCCAGTTATGTATGTATTGACGTTCAAGGATTTACGGGAATCGCTGTGCCGTCGGCTAGAGTCGTCCTTCAATATTTTACTACTTAGTACATGTTACTAGTCTAAGATGGGGTGGTGGAGGTGGTATAAAGGCGAAGAGGCGAACGAACCAATTCCATGGGGATAGCGATTGACATGGGTAATTGGCAATGGCAAACCACAACTGCCCAATGACCGGCGTGAATATATAACAAAGTTTGGAACTAACATGTACCGATCTCGTAAAACTGGCCGGTCCGGGTACCGTTCGGGCTCGAAGGCGGACTTAATCTGCATCTAGAGCATTTAGAGGCTCGGACAGTCGCTCGGATATGCGTTGAGTGGATCTGGATTAGTTCTCGGAAGCGAAACGGCTTGTGGATTGTTAGCACCATACGTACAAGTTTGGATACTATTTTACAGTAATTGATAGGGGGATTATTGAGTCATGGACGGTGATTTATCTCGTCCGAAGGCTTACGCCGCCCCGATATTCCCGAATCTCTCTGCAGGTCGCCCTTGTCAGGCGAGCAGTTCGGACAAGGATACACTATTTGGAGGTTTTACCTGCCTAATACCTACCTATATGCAGGCATCTAGGTGGTCATGACATAAAATCCTACGTGTAAATGCATATAGGGAGTAAGCAATAGTGGTCAATGCTAAGGGCACCCGGCGATGAAGTACCTACAATCTCACATCGTCGTAATTCCGAAGAAGTACTGACGCATTAATCATGCAAGGTTGCGTAGGTTCCAGATCGTCGGACTGAATCTCAAGATCTCAAGACTAAATTAGTCAGAATAACTAGCTTATCTTTAACAAAACAAAACCTAGGCACCTCCAGGGCTCCTAACAGGTACCTACCTTAGGTAGGTAGACAGAACAGGAGGGTGCAAGAAATAGTGTTAGTGTAGTTCCGGAAATTTGGAGGGATCTACACCACTTACGCCACCTAACCTGTTTATCACCGTCGATTATTTCGGGGTCAAACACAAAAATGCAATCCGATCCGTATGACAAACCACAGTGCCCATGGCGACTTGGTCTTCTTTTAAGTACTACGTACGTACAACTTTAGATGGTTCACTAGGTACCTAAATACCTAAATACCTAAATAGTTAAGAGGTGGGTCAAATGTATCGATAGTCCTTATCGATACCGGCCGTTCAAAAGAAGGTAGATTCTTGAGCTTGGACCACCAGGTACTCCGTAGACATGACCAGCCTTTAGTCTACCTACATGTAGGTAGTCTCCTACCTATATGTAAGTACCTAGTCTGGCAATTGATAGCACGTGATAAGCATATCCAGAAATTTTGGTCAATCGTAGGGTCCAGAACGCGCCGGAGGTCATACGACAGCCGATATCAAATTGACTGAGTGCAAGCCAGCCCAGCTACTGCGCCGGCCAAGATGAAGCCTAGGAGATTTCATGGTCTCAAGCGGCCAGTAAGTCCACAGCTTGCTCCTTTCCAACTCTCGAGCAGCTTACCTCTATCAATACACGAACGCACAACCTCCCAGTCTCCGTTCTCACCTCATCAACGGCTCGATCCAACTCTGCAGACACCGTAGCTGACAAGCGATTTCGTGCTCTACAGAAACTGCGGCAATCATGGAACAAGTACAACCTTTATAATATTTTCAAGGCGATGAACCCCAAGATCGGCTTGGGTACTACGCAGACCTTCTTCCAACAGAAATGGCGCGCCAAGGGCATGTTGCGTACCTATCATGGTGAACACATTGTAGAACGCAAGTGGGAACGCATGTTCAACAGACGTCTCCTGAGTGTCATCGACATGGACACCGAATCCATGGCCAAGATGGACGGCTCCGAAATGGCAGCTGGGCGGGGTTCTGGGATAGATCAACGACCCAGACCCGGTGACAAGCGCACTAGTCGTACCCTCACCCCTTACATGCAGATGACATTTGCTCCTATGGAGAGGAGGCTAGATATCGCCGTTTTTAGGGCTATGTTTGCCAGTAGTGCAAGACAAGCTAGACAATTCTGTGTCCACGGTGCTGTCAAGGTTAATGGCAAAGTTGTAAGTGCTTTTCGATTTACAAGATGCCGACACACGCTGACCAGATACTACCAATAGGTGCCCTACCCAGCTTATCGCCTAAATCCGGGAGATATGTTCCAAGTCGACCCTGAGCGTGTCCTATATGCAACTGGTCTGCCGAAATTACCCCCCAGCGACTCTAAGCAACCATCGTCTCACGCCGGAGAAAATGAAGCAACTGAGGAAGCAGTCGAGAAGGAAGCTGAGGCCATCTCCGAAGAGGAATCCGAAGCGCTAGCTGCCAAAGCAGAACAGGATCCGGATACAACCGACGCGCCAGAGGCCGCCCCAGTAAACATGAAACCAACGCGGACACAAATCCAAGACCTAACAGCACAAGCCAAAGCGATCCTTAGCGAGGAGCCGTTAAGCGTAACGCAAAAGAAAAGTCTACGCAAATTCATTCAAAGTGCTAAACCCTTGCTCTCGCGCGCGGGCCGACCCCACGCCTCGTCCACAGAAATTGCTGATGAGCTATCTACACTGGTAACCGAGCTAGATCTTGGGGTCGGCCGTGATGACAAGGCAGCATCCGAAGAGGCAGCGCCCTCAGACCCAATTGCAGGTCTGACCGATTCTGAGCTGAAGAAGCTAGAAGAGCGCATGGAAGAACACATGCGTGAGGAAAAAGAAAATCCGCATGATCCTTCCAAACCGTATGTGACCCCCTGGCGGCCGCGCAATTACATGGCCCCCTTCGCCTTCATCCCCCAATACCTTGAGGTGAACCAGAATATCTGCTCGGCCGTCTATCTACGACACCCCGTAGCAAGGAAGGGTAACGCCGAAGTCCCTACACCATACCCTTATGAAACGAGCCAGCTTGCTTTTAATTGGTATCTCCGAAGACGGTAAACAGCTTTATGGTTAGCTATAAAATGATATTTGATGGTGACGGTTGGGAATTAACGAAGAGAAACGACGAATGGGAACGCATGTGATGTCAATCACGCGGTTCCTTTATACTTGCTCGCTTGTACACCACACCCTGTACCAACCCTCCCTGCGTCGCCTGGTGGAATCGGCGACGGGAAAAGGGGAGAGGGCGAGAGAAGAATTCTCTGTGCATATTTGCCTACAATGTACCTATCAACTCAAAGATCTATCAGTGTAGAGAAAAGACATGTATAAAAATATGTATTAACTATGCACCAGAAAGGAACCTCTAATATGGCGACTCAATAGAAAAGGGCGTCTGATGCATAGAAGCCAGTCAACCATCTTGAATAAGGACTCTAGTTGCCAGTCCGCATTGAATTGCCACACCATATCATTTAATTATTTTACTGTGCCTTTTTTTTTCCCTTCCATTAATATCCTCAGCCCCCGGATATTTACCACCACGAAGGTTTCTAAATACTCCCACAGGGGCCCTCCTAGACAAATGAACACAACGCAAAAGGCAAACGCGACATACAGAAAGCAATTACCACCTGCTGCCAGTCGATACCAACCTAAGCAGGGAAAACCAATGCTATCTGATCGCCCGACGTCCGTCTGTTTGGCCCAGATAGCAGTGGTCTGTCCGGTGGTTGACGGAGATGTCACACCGTATGACATCCCCATACAACTTCCAGCCTGTACCGCCCTCAACCATGTAAGCTTGTGGCAACCCATGAACTCTAAATCCGGGATGATGACTAGCACAGAAGCACATATAGCAAACTGATTTAAGGCTCCAGTGACCGGGTTGGTACGACCCCTCGAAGCATAATATCATCACGAGGCGGTAACATCCTTACTCTATCTACACCGTTAGGGCCCCGGGGGTTCGATTCCCTCGGTGGCCATGTTTTTGCGTCTTGGTTATTGTATTTCCTCTTTCATTCACCTTCATTGATTATTGTCCTTGCTTTATATATACATCAACATCTCCCAGATCTTGTTGTCATAGTTGCCCTCGAAGCTAAGCCATCTTCACCAAAGAGCTACAAGCAAAGCTCGATGTACACCACAAGTTAATTATTATAATTTTTTCTATTTCACCAAGCCATGTCTGTTCTATTGCGTTTGCATTGAAGCTTTAGTGCCAAATATCCATCCACAAAATACAAGAAACATACACATAGAAATGGACGTGCTAGTAAGGCCAGCTCTCAAAGTCAGAGTACAGACGAAACTAACGGGGAGCCTACACGACCGCCCATAGTGTCAATATCTGTTGAATTCGAACGCAGTACATATTCTGTAATATAGGCGGCATGTTACGATAACATTGGAATTACACAGCAGACAAGGAAAAAAAACAGCTGTTTGCAACTAAGGAAACTAGAGGCGTGGCCATCGATACGGCCAGTGGTGTCGAACACTGAGAACACTGAGGGCATCTCCCTCGTTCAGATGGTACAAGCCAGCGAGACTTGCAAACCAACCCATCTGATGAGAGATCGTTCCTCCTAAAATACAGGCATCTAGCTGCGTGAAATCTTTTGCTGCTAGACATTATCATTTTAATCTTCCACAGCCGGCTCGTCCGTTTCCTCCACCCTGGGTATACTATCATGGACCCCGACGAACAAACAAACCGGCGACCTCGCAGAGGATTGTCGGCTAAACACACTAGGAGAGCAGGGAGAGAGGACCATCAGATGTAGTGGGAAACTCTTTGAGAAACATATTTTGTCCAGTCAAAAGGGATTCCTGGTAGATGCTGCGGCTTTGGTGCATATTCGCCATTATGCCATACCCATCTTCTCCTCCAGTCTGAATAGTATTTAGATAGCCATGCAAGGGGGAAAGAGTGGCCGTGCGATATCAGATGCTCAGAAGACGGTTTATCAACCAGTGGGAGCACCCAACTTGCTCACGCCCACCCATCGCTCCAAGTCGTAGACTTCAAAGTTGACGCCAGTTTTGTATCTTGGAACCCGACTTGAAGCATATGAAATCAACCACCCTTTAGCATAAGGTTTAGTATTCTTTCATGAGAATGGCTGTCCCGAGATGAGCTTGTTTTCGTGGGGTTTATTAAGTGGGAATTAAAAGCAAAGAAGATGAATAGACAGAGAGAAGTGAAATGAAATATGGCAGGCTGGTATAGAACAGGCGTCATGAAGGCTCGGGCGTGGCACGTAGACTGAAAACAAACGTCGAAAGGAGCCTAGCGTAGGGAGAAACCCTTGCGCTTGCCTCCTTCCTTCTCTATCGGCTTGCCGCTCTCGACTCTGGCCTTCTTGTCTTCGAGTTCTAACCGTTGCCGCTCCAGCTGCTCTTTCATCTCGCGGTGGCGGGCGTACAACTCCTCTTCGCTCTGTTTCAGTTTGCTCTCTTTCTCGGACACCTTTTGCTGGAAAACCATCTTCATCTCGGCCTCCATCTTGGCGAGCTTCTGTTCGTGAAGGGCCCGCTCTTCCTCCTGCTTGACTGCAGGGTTGACCTCCTTGAAAACACTGGGGTCCTGGGCCACACCCATAGCAGTGAGCTTGTCTGTTCTGTAGTTCTCGTACAAGTTGTTATTGGTGTGCTCCTTGAGTTCCTCCATATGTGTTCGAATGAGCATCTGACGAAGCTTAACAAAGTCGCAATGTTCCTCGTTATCTACTTCGATGATACCCCAAGGGTAGCGTCGGCCGCGGACTTGGCGCCCATCGGCATTAGTAACCTCGTCGTTGCTACCGACGACGGCAAAGGGCACCTTTGACATGATCTCATTATTCTCAGCAATGGTTTCTTCATCGTCTAACTCATAGCGAGGACCTTCAAAGATCTGGATACCGTGGTGTTTAATGTCGGCAAGAATCTCAAGTCGACGTTAGTCTCAGTGTACTCGCGGGTGACTTGGTAGACTTACTCTAGACTTGAAGCTCGTGATCTCTTCGTCGGTAAGAGTATCTGACTTGGCAATGACGGGAATTAGGTTGACCTTGGTATGCAGACGACGCATGACTTCGATGTCCAGAGGCTTCAACGAATGGCCGGTGGGTTGAATGAAGAACACACACGCATGAATGCGGTTATCCACGATGTTCATGCGATTTACCTTGTTCTCGGCATCTAGGTAAGCATCGTAACGCTGCTCAATGTTGTCGACAATGGGTCTCCAAGATTCATCGTTGTTGACAAAGTCACCGAATCCAGGAGTGTCAACAACAGTCAGTCGCAGGCGAACACCGGCCTCCTCAATATCCGCGCTGATAGATTGAATAGAAACAGTCTTGGGTATTATGTCAAGGCTAGGTCCCTTTCGGTCCTTGGGAGGGTACAGCGAAGTGTTGAAGAGAGTGTTGACTAGAGTAGATTTACCCAGGCCCGATTCACCTAAGAAACAGAGTGTAAGCCCTTGATCTTTAGATATAGTTGAATAATGTACATACCAACAACCATAACATTGAAGTTGAATCCTTTTCGAACGCTCTTGCGGTGCCATTGGTTGGGAAGATTGGCAAATCCAACGTAGCCTGTCAGTTTTCTTCGAACAATATTCTTATTGTCATTGATAATTGGGCCTGAAGAAAGGACTGTCGGTTTCATGTCAGACACGTCAAGGGTTGGAGACGGAACTGAAGACGCAAGCTGAACGTCCACTGGCACAGGCGATCCACTCGTACCGTTTGCAGCTACGCACAATTAAGTTAGTAAATGGTTGATGCTGAATGCAATTGGAAATTGTTTTTAAGGCTGCCAGGATTTAGGTAGCAGGATAGGTCCATAGGCAGGTACCAGGCATTGCGTCCACATAAAACTCATCGTAGGATATGGGTTTGTGAGGTCCTAGCGAAGGAGCATCGACAACAAGCATGCTCCGAAAGTGACGCATTGATGGAACCTGGTTCTCCTGATCCGCCATGCTGCTAGTCCTCGCAGATAAAGGTGGAGTGTGGATAAGTTCGCCATGTTTAGAATAGGCAGACTGGGTCAAAATAAGGTTGTTGTCCAGTTGAACACTGCCACTCCGTGCCTTGCTATGACCATTGAGGAAAGCTGGCATTGTGTGTAGTGCAATGCAAGTAATTTTGGGGGATTTTTTTCTCTTGGCCGTGGGGGAAAGCTTGCTCCTAACGATGGTTGACTATTCCAAAGTACCAAAAAAAAAAAAAGACCCAAGAAGTAATAGATCAACCAAGAAAACGAAAGTGAAGTCCAGTAACGAGCGCGTTGGTGATGTTTGATTCGAAGAGGGGAGAAATTGGTCGATCGAGAGCAACGTGGTCCGAGTAGGCAAATGAGCGTTTCAGGGCGGCCGGTCATAGTCTCAACTGGAAGCGACGGTGGAAACGACTTGGCGCGTCGATGGCCATTCGGCGACAGCGACAACTGTAGAAGAATATATATGCTTACCCATTATGAATGCTTCAAGGGATGTCGAGGCCTAAGAAATATCGCTAAGGAGGCAGTCGCAACGAATCTGAGTGTGCGGAGAGAAGGTTAGTGCTGGTTCTATTTGTGCAACTATGAGTCGAAACGGGAAAAGAGCTGTTGTGGGCGATAGTAGATGTAGAAGTAGTCGATGAGGCAGCATCGGAAAGAGGTATGTATCACCAAGCATAGATTCCCTCCACGTCACCGCACCAAAGCGCGAAAGGACAGAGGGACGTAAAGGCTAGGTCGGGAAGGTGATGAGATGCCGAGCGCCTGAAAAGCTGGCCAAAGACGGTAGAGAGGTAGGTAGTAGCCAGATGTGCAGATTGTGAATACTGGTTGTAGCTCACGTACCGAAAGATGATGTTTCTGCTTCAGACTCGCGTGTCGAGTCGTGTCAACGGCGTTGCAGGTCACAGACACGGGAAAGGAGAACGAGCGATCTGGTGCCAGAAGTGGGAGAAGAGGTAGTCGCGTGTGATGATGGTATTATGCTGCTGCTAGTACCTGGACGTAGTGAATGTCGAAACTGCAGTCAGTTCAAGTGGAAGGGAAAAAGAAGGAGTCGAATAAAATTAGGCCTGGACGGGATTGTGGATAAAGGAGATGGTTTGGCTCTGGTAGAAAAGGGACGTGACAGGGTGTTGAGAGCGGCCTATCCTATTAGCTCTAATCTGCTAAAATTATCAGTTAAGGGAGCTTCTGGAGGTGATGAAATACATGGGTACAACCACCTAGCACTACCAGTAGAATATTTTCTTAGTGGACTAGACTAGCTGCCTACCTCCTAGTGTACGTGGTCGTGGCCCAGACAGTGGCCCAGATTCCCCCCATCCACGATTTTAAACTTCTCCAGTCAAAGGTATGCGGTGGCTTGAGCCTAGTACCTACCTGCGCACTAGATGCCTGGCCACGGTACCTGTAGCTAAGCACCATGGTACCTGGCCAAAAGAGGCTGGTGTTGTATCTACCCAACTTTTTTTTTTTTGTACACTACCTACCTAACCAACATACCTATGTAGGTAAGCGGTGGCCCCCTACTGTACAGGGAAATCAGTGGTAGATTGGCAGATTGAACGCACCGAACGTGCCAAATTGTGGCTGGTGTTTGCCAGCTAGGTAAGTCGGTACCTATCGGTGATTCGAATGTAGGTAAAGTAAGGGTCCGTGCTCTCAGGGGATGTGGCCCACCAAATTGAGCTCCCGATTGGGTGATCACTTTCGACGACTCATGCCGATGACCACTTAAGTACCTAGGTAGGTACACTACCTCTAGAAGACAGACAGGCCACATCACCGTGATATTCCCAAGCCCTTAATAACAACCCAAAAAAAAGGTAGGTATCTAAAACTTACCGATTTTCGAATTACCTACCTAGGCCGGCACATATTCCGGTTCTCTTTGCTTCGATGCTACATATGTGTGGCGTGCAATACCCGCACTGCTTTCAGATTTAATTTATCCTATAGGTGGCTATAGCTTACCTGTATGATCCAGCCGGGGAAGTGATTCCCGCCGCCTATAGTACCTGAGTTACAACTACATGCTACATATGTAAGAAAAGCGGCTAACCTCGTTTCTCACACCCGCTCAGTCTGCCCGCTCAGAACCAGCTCAGAACCAGCTCAGAACCGGCTGTACCAGGTAGGTAGGTAGGTAGAGTAGTAACAAGTGAAGAGTGTGCGGATACCAGACGCTCAGGGCTCCCTTTCCAAAATACCTCGACCATTGGCATTGTACTATAAGCTACCTTATATATAAGGTTTGAATCGGGTCTCACTACCTACCTATCTAGTAGGTACCTAAGACAGACATTCACATACCGCGAACTACCTAGATATCACTACACTGCTCACCTGGGCAGGTGCCGGGCGCTCAACATTTGCTCTACCTAGGTAGTGCCCGCGTATGCTCTGCTGTTTGAATGCATATTTGCCGATGAAACGCGGGTGAAGGCATGTCTTGTTTCAACGGCAACTCTACCTACCGTAGGTACCTAGGTACTTACTGCCTAAACCTACCAGTGGCTACCTTGGCTAGCAGTAGCCTGTCTAGGCAGGCAAGGCAAGCGCAAACAAACCATCCCACGACTAAGTACCCAAAGTTCACAGCCCTCAACAGGATGTTATCAATACATATCTCGTCACGATGCAGACGGGACATAATCACAGGAAGAAGCCGCGCATGCGGATATGCTCGTGTTCAAAAAGCACAGGTTGCCGCAAAGAGTGTTAATGGTCACAATCCTCGTATATGAACAGGGGACCCCTGGCAAAAAAAACAGCTACCCCTGGTTTCCGCCTTGATATGTCTGTACTGCGCCTGTACTAACGCCCACCCTATTATCTAAGATATCTGAGATAGCTGTAGGTACCCAATCTAGGTATGTCTATGATGTCTATGATGTCTATGGCACGTGATGTCCATCTTCCGTCCATCTTCCACTATATCTATCTATCTATATTAAGGTTCACTCATACGGGATGGAGTGCGGCAGACAGGTATCTAGATAACCTAGATGGATCTATATGGGTCGGATTCTAATAGGTCAACTTACCTAGTGCCTAACCTCAACAATGAGTGAGCACTTATCAGCACATATTAGGGGTGTATACCTATATGTATGTATGTATGTATGTAACAAGCAGCTACGTAGACTACCCTAAAGTACCTTAGTAGGTGCCTAGGTTAGGTAGGCTCAACAACAGACACGTTGACGCTCGCAACCCCGGACTACGATCGTGCTATGTGTCGACATACTCCTCAACCAAAGGCTTCATCATCCGCCCCCGCCAGCCCGCAGGTATACTTTAAATGCCTTCGATTCGCCGGGATAAGTTATGTTAACAGACTTCGAGCCTCTTCGGCCGATCGGGCCGCTGCTGCAGAACTGAGGTATATGACTTAGTAATATGATGGTATATGTATCTTGTCATATAGAAAGGAAGGCAGCAATCTTTTAGTTACTACCTTAATACCTGATGACTAACCATGACGATTTCTCAATCAGCAAAGGCACCCAATGGAGGTGTTGTTGTACCATACTTGACTCAGTGAAATGAGTATCAACCTATCACTTGAGTCTGGAAATCTTTGCAATGGGTACTTGACAAGGGAATAGCTATCAAACTACTCGGCCGCATGATACAGTGACCCGGGCAATTCATGTGCAGTTCCCACTCGGTGAGGAAAGACAACAAACGGTTCGTTGGCAAATGCACCAGGTACCAATGTGACGAGCCTAGGTTGTCATGTTGTCGTGTTGTCCGACGTCAAATCACCGGCAACGGCACTACTATACGCCATCAATAGCGCTGTACATATCGTGGTACAAGGGAAGCCAGGGAGCAGTAGTCTCGATCCGTTTCTGCAGCCACATCCGCAGCCCATCCCCAAGGGGTCCGGTGGCGTCACGCCAACGAAAATCACACATCTCAATGCTCTTATCTAGCCGAGCTTTGCCACCTCTCGTGACGCTCGAACTTGCTAATTAATTACAGACGTTGTTTTACCTACACCAGCGAGAGAGAAAGAGTCCGAGCTCTATTCATCAGCCTACGGCTTGATGTATTGGTGGATAAGTGCACAAAGCATCCGAGTCTCATAGGTCCTCGGGAACTTGGACATGCAAGGTAATAGAAACGCATAGAGATGCGATAGTGGGCGTGATATCGTAATATCATCAACGAAAGTAAGAAAACCAAATTTACGTAGTCTATGTAATTGATTGTGAATAAGCATTCCCCCCTCTAGCCTTAACACCACCCAATGCTGAACCGCCTGTGACCTCTAAACCGTGCCCAACTCTCTTTCGAGCCGAAGTCAAAATCATCGGCGCCATAACCCCTTTTAATCCCCAGCGTAAGCTGCATGGTTGCGTGCTACTGAGGGAAGTATGCATTTACTCGCCGGAAATTGCGAACTTACTCATGCTCCTAAGCCTGGCACCGAATATATACAATGTCCAGATACCGATGACGCCAACGACACTTAAGCCACCCAGCAAGCTATTGCCTCTCGCCACACCCAGGTCCTCAAACATGGGCGGGGCAAATAGCACAGCGGCAAACGCGAGCGCGGAGCGGAAGAAGTCGTTGCCAGCAAACAGGCTTGCCGCGTACTTGGGGTAGCTGAGGGCGACGTAGACAAAGATACATTGGAACACGACAAAGACGGTGGCACCGTACAGGGTTATGCCAGCCGTGGGTGCGACCCAATGTATATCGGGGCGCGCGGTCCACGCGAAAACAAATAAGCCCAAGGTCGGGCCGAACGCCGCGGCGAGCGCAGGCACGAGCCGTGTCTCTGGGACTGGCTCCCCAACGGCGCGGATCCGTGGGTTCATATAGAAATGTATGTACGAGGCGTAGATGACAGCGCCGAGGAGACACGCGACAAGGATAGATAGGAAGACTAGACCGATCTGGCCGGGCGTCATCTCGTAGTACACTGGGTACACGAGCTCGAAACTCTCAAAGAAAGAGTAGTACGTCGCATATACGACAGCTGTGTACAGCTGAACGAATAAAATGGCCGGATCCTTGACGGTGATCTCAAGCGGCTTGATGAGCGCATCGATGAAGACGGCGCCGTTCGACATACCCTGCTGGTCGATCTCGGATTGCGACATGAAGGCTGGATTGCCCGTGGCTTGGCGCAGGCGCTGCGCACGTTGTAGAAGGAGTGTCGCCGGTGACGTTTCTGGTAGGAAGGCGAACATGACTGGGAAGATAGCGGATCCGGCGAAGAGAATCTCCAGGAGGGACCACCGCCAGCCTAGGACCGGTACCGAGAAACCTGATAGCAGAGGGCCGAGTGCCGGGCCACAGTAGCTGGCGCTCACCCACGCGATGAGTGCGTAAGGTAGGTGCAGGTCGTTGTATAAATCACCAAGCGAGGCGCCACCGTTCGCAAGACAGGGCGACCCAAAGAAACCCTGTAGGAAGCGAAGGGCCATAAGGCCAGGGTAATTCGTCACAAGCGCCGTCGGGATCGATATAATGACGAAAGCCAACATGGTCCAGAAGTAGACCGGATTCCGCCCAACACTGGGAAGCTCGCTCAGGGGTGACCAGAGTAAGGGCCCAATACCGTAACCCAACACATATAGAGCAAGCCCTAAGGAGGCTTCGGTGGCGTTGACACCAAACTCCTTCACGAGGCCGGATTCTGAATTGATGTAGATTGCACTCGACGTATATACGACAAAGGTGTAAAAGCAAATTATTAGTGAGACGAATATCCGGCGCAGATTCGTCCAGTTTCGGGGATTCTCCGGGTCGTCCGTGGAATACCAATCCACAAGAATGATGCCCTCTATGGTGCGGCGAGGTACAATGGGCATTGACTTCACTTTCTCAATCGCTTGTTCAATGTCGTCTCGGACGTTGTATTTTTCACTCGAGAGTGTCTCAGCTGGGCTCTCAGTCCCAGCTAAGCTGACAACCCTGGGTGAAGATGATATCTCGTCTCCCTTTTCTCTCTGGACCTTCTCGTCGTTGATGCATAGCGTCGATGCATCAGAGGGACAGGTAGATGGATGTGGGTATTCGGCTTTGCGGGAGAGTCACTCGTCTGGAAGCCGGGAATCCGCCTTTTCCTCTAGATATTGGAGCACACGGTTACGGGTGACGAAGCGGACCAATTGCCCTAATGGTGTATCGCGTATAATGACCAACATGTTACGCCACCTCGTGATGCCTAGGCGCCAAGTTAAGGTGTGATGTAATATCTACAACACTTTATACACAGTGCTTTTGGTCTTGGGGGGAAGTGAGGACAAGGCACTCTCTTTAATGTCACGATGGTTAGACTACTATTCACTTTGAAACATTAACATGACTGTAGGGACGCCCCTTTTTAAACACACTCGATTCGCAATATTGCAATATTTAACCTGACTAAAAACAAAACAGAAGCATCTCGAGTCCAGGATCACTAATGCCATATTCCCCTAGATTGTCGTGCTATAGAACTATGAGGAAAATATGGATGAAAAATCTCTAGCGTTGGTTTCAAAGCAGTATTGCACACGGGATTACCAATCCAAGGATTGAGGGGAAACATGATTGGCTGTAGAGACTTTTGTAGTATACCTAAGGTACCTAAGGTTACCTAATCAGCCTACCTAGGAGATACCTATAGGTACCTAGGTAGGTATAGCTGACGGTAGCTTAATAAGATTGACTGGAGATCTCAATGAGAACGAATCAGTCATCATATTCTCGATTTACCGCGCTTTAAACTATGTAGACTGCCACATGAACATACAAATTTATTTGCAAGAGCCAGGGAAGGTTATGTAGTCTTAGCTTCACTAGCTATATTCGTTGTGCCTACGGCATATAATTTCTACACCGCAAACCGTAGACATGAATCGTGTCTTCGACTTTGGGCTGAAGAATGTACACATTAAATTAATTAGAAGGAAAACAATCGACAAGCCCTTCCCTCCCAAAGATGGTAAGTATACTGACTCCTAGTTATCATATGATAGCTGAGGGTTCTACTGTATTTCTCATGACTCCGTATATCGTTGATCATCTGCATCATAATGTTACCATATACGCCTAGTCGATCCGTCGTGTCTAGGCAACGATCTGGCGTCATGCCTTAATGGGTGCCAACGATGTTGTCAAATGAGCGGTGCCCAACGGCCGAGTACTATATATTTGGTTTAGCAATTGCTATACTGAGTAAGATAAGTGGATGTCTTCACTTACACCTGGAACGAAGGCGTCACCCCACGGCTGCAGCCACGTATCTACGGATCGATTATCGTTAGCACAAGACGATTCAAGAACTCTCATGAGTAGTGGGAGTGAACTAGGAAACATGGGAAACTCACCCCAGGTAGTCGCGGGCTTGGTCTGAGCGAGCCAGGTGAAGGTCTTGTTGGTGCCCGACAAAAGCTCGTCTTGTGGAAATGCCTTCGCGATGGTATCGTAAACGTTCTGACTGACTCCGTTGAAGGGGCCGCGGTAGTCTTGCCCAATACTCTGCACAATCACAGCCTCCTCGATCTCGAAGTAGTCGACGATGGTGGTAGAGCCGTGTAGGGCGATGGCTTGGAAAACTTTACGTACTCGTTCGGGGGCCCACTATAACACTAGAAGTCAGTTACTGACAAACTGGGCGTCATCTGTGAGCATTTAGGAGGCGTAGGAGGCTCCTAACATGTGATACTAACCTGAGAAGGGGCCTTTGGGTTCTTGAGGGAGGCAGAGATAGGAAGATGACTCGAGGATTACTTACGAACTTGCCGATAGGGTGCTCCCTTAACCACGTGCGGGCACCGATGGCCCCGTCGACCTCAAAGCGTTTGTCCGTGCTGACCCAGCGGGAGCCGGGGGTCATGTCCCAACCGAGGTCGTGTAGCATAGTGGCGATAGCGTGAACTTCGAGGTCAACCTGTCTTTTCAAGGTCGCATTGGCGTTGATCATGGCCGCGCCAAAGAGCCACGACCGCATCTGATGAGAGTAGAGATAATCCGGGAACTGTTTAATCAAGGCCTGGGCATCACGAACAATCTGGGTGTCGATCACCTCGACTCCAGCGATTTTTGTCGTGCGCTGAGTATATAGAGCCGCTGTGGCGGTGGCTAAGGTCAAGAGGGAGAACAGCTTCATTTTCACGGATTATTGTGCTGCGAATGTATGAAGAAAGCAAGCCACTGAGGACTAGAGGGCGAAAGGCAATGGCGATGATGAGCGTAGTTCTCTAGTCGGCTTCGAAACGGATGCTCAAGAAGCCTTATATACACCTCTTGACCTTATAGTTATCTCCTTTAACCAAGACATATCTGATCATTATTCCCATTACAAATATTTCAACACTGGAGGCTGACATATCACATCGCAAGCGCATCATGGCTTCTTTTTGACCCAATTTGAAATCAGATAGTCGATCAAATTTGACAACTGGACGAGAACCTGACATTGTATCCCGGCAAGCCATACATTGATAACTACTGGTAGATCTGCCTTATATCAAATTGTTCATCACATGCACGCTATGACCACCCACAAAGGAGTACACGGGAGTAGTAACAGGGAGAGAATAACTTCATTGTCATGTATTACAGAGACGACGCGCTGTCCTCGGCGGGAACCCATCCTAGCCTTCAGCTAGGCCAGTGTGCTCACCCTCCCTGAGTCTGATAGGAAGGAGCTCACATACGGTTGGGTTACACCTTTGAGCCTCCGCATAGCTTGCCAAGTAATTACTACTGCATGGAGATCACCGAGGAATCGCAATTAAGCTTTTGTTAGCTCACTCAGTAGCCACTGTTGGGGGGGCCGGCAAGGCCACCAAATGATCGTGCCGCCAAATGGGCCAGTGAAAAAGCTTCGGTGAAGTGCTGCATAGCGGCAGGATTCCCTCTCAGCCGAGATCCTATGTCTAGCGTACACCGACACTTCGGACTCATCGGCCATCAGGAAGGACATATCTGGCGAGAATGATGTCAGATTGTGGTGTTGCTTGTTTACCTTATTTGCAATACGGGCTAACACGCCTGTATAACTAAGTTGGGGAAATGATAGCAGGGTGCGGTAGCAGTTCCGATCAGCATTGTGGATGTTGGGATGCTGACTTAGTGCTTAGCAGCAAGCGATTGGACAAAAGCGAGAGGCATGTCAGGGGTACGTTCCGAACTAGATCAAAATATGGTACAACGCTCCTGTGGAATACTGTACGAAATAGAAATACTCTGAAGTCCCAGGACCTACTGTAAGATACCTAGCCGCTATCGTCGAGGATGAGAACTACCGAACAGCCTCGCCTTGGACTGTTCCCATTCCCCCCCACCCTTTGCTTCTAGGATCAAATGATTACCTTCGAGCTACTGGCTCTCTGCGTTCTTTGGCACTTTGACTAGGCACTTTGAGAGGGAATGCACGCAAACGAGTGTTGTCGTGGTTCCTACCGGTATCTATGTTTATAATCCGGGACCATGAGAATTAGAAATTCTTTGGTGCGTTTTTCCATTGGTGTGGCTGGCTATGCGCCGTGGTTGGATAGATGCCAACCTTGGCTGACAGTTATACTATTTAGTACAATATGGTAGGGTACGCCCTGTCAATAGTGAACCAAAGACTAGGAGAGACTGCATGAAACCCACCACCCCCTATTGTGGCGTGGAGGCTTCTGAATGCCGTATAGTCAATATGGGAAACCTCTGCCTTGGCTTGTAGTGAGATGATGCATAAGTTCCAGCCTAATCGTGCATGGGTACCTGGCGAGCATGTCACACAACAGAATCAACAGGGGACGTATATAGCACCGAACACAACATAACGGCATGGTATTGGTTCGAGCTCACAGTAGATTCCAGAAAGTCTACGACGAGGAACTATTGGATATCGAGAATCTCGTGTATTTGTTTTAATTGTCATCGTCGTACTGGCGTCTATGTAGACATCGAATCAGCAATAGGGAGTCTAGCTGATCCTAGCGAGTATTGTCTTAAAGAGTCTGGATATTGAGGCATATTCCCGTATTTACCCCCAACGGACATTAAGAATTTGATATCATTTTCATGAAAGAGGCGTCGGCGACGACATTCTTCTAGTAATTCCTCAGATCTTGGGTCATGGGCATGGATACACCTCCGGAGAAGAGCTAGGGCCGAGTTCTTGCTTATCCACCATGTCTCGGACGAGTTAGGAGACGTCCGAGCGCGCATCTCATCTAAATAATGAAAAGCCATTCCGTAGTCATGCTGTATTGAGCAGATTCGAACCATGTGGTCCAAAATAGGCTCGGTTGGTTTCAAAGAGAAAGCCTCCATCTCAGCGATGAGGAAGTTCATAGACTTCTTCTGCGTACATTTTTTGAGCAAGATCTCGAAGGTCTGCAAGTCAGGACCGTCTACACAGACCTGGCGAATAGTCCTATATAGATCAAATGCAATCTTGAAGCCCCCATGGATTGCAGTAGATTCTAAAACGACGTTGAAAGCGGCCGCTGGGATAGTATATTGCACCTTGAGTTCGTGTAGTATCTTGAGTGCCTTATCTGTTGATGCTGACGAATCACGGAGTACTTGGAAAATCGGCCGCGTACTAGCTAGGTCGGGAGAAAGGTCTGCCTTAGCCATGATACAAAGAACAGTGAGCGCCTTTCGCAGATCATCATGCCGTGTGTGGACGTGGATGAGGGCCTCGTAATGATGCATACTCAATTTTACACCGCGTGTAGAGAGTTCTTGAATCGCACCCATGGATAACGCCGTATCTCCATGCCTTGCTGCCGCATTCAGCACATTTAAAACCACGCCGTCAGGTGGGTGGACTTGGCCAGGTGTAACTGAGTGATCCCATATAAACTTGATACCGGGCTGGAAGGCATCCCGACTGAACACATCTAGTAAGAACTGCCAGGTATTCAAAGACAAGGGAGCCCGCTTCACAGCATCTACTATTCTCTGACGGTGCCTGAGTATGGCAAGGGTTTCTTCGTGGAAGCCCAAGTCTCCAAATGTGTAGAGAAACACGTCAAACAGCCATGGGGGGACGTTAATGGGAATCTTGTTCAACTCCTCCAATTTTAAGAGGGCAAGCTCATATTGACCGTCTCGTAAAAGACCAATGATAATGCTAACCTCGGTAATTGGTGTTAAATTGTACCATCGATTCTTCATCTCGTGAAGAACCTGAGCCCGGAGCACGTAGTCGGGATGAACGGCAGTCACCTGCATGTCTGGGTTAGCCTAAGACCTGACGGCGGATTGGAAACACTAGCTTGGACGCCTTACCTCTATGAGAGCTTGATATATCCCTGGTGTTGTTGGTATGTTGTGGTTCTGCACTTCTTTGAGAAGATGTGCAGCCGCCTTAGCAGAGCCATACTGCTTGTCGATGTTTGCCTTGATTAGGCTTTCGTAGAGAGCTGAATTGGGCCTTTCCCCCCTCTCCTTCACGAGGTACTGGACGAGCCGTGCAATGGAAAAATATGTGCCCTCGGCACCTTGTAGTTCCTTTAAGGCAGCGTAGAGAGCACGGGTTGGTGTCTTGTCTAGCTTGATACTAAGGGAATCCGAATCCTGAAAAATAGCACCAGGGGCCCATGGGTTTCGCTTTGCTAGTCGCTTTAGATAGGCAAAGCGTGGGCTTTCCGACCCTTCACTATGTTTGGACGTAGATTTGAGGGGTGCTACAGCGTGACTGTATTGTCGCCGGCATTGTCGCCGAGGGTATCTCGATGAAGCGCTGCTGCGATTGCCGAATGACGATCCTGATCGCGGACGGGGAACATGCCAGAAGTCGAATGGTTTGGAGAGTGATACAACATCAACCGAGGGGCACAGACATCGCCAAAGTCCGTCGACAACAATGCGGTCCCCGGGCATGGATAGGGTCAGGGTCGCAAGGCGCGTAAACCGTTACGGCGCAAAGTCGAAGGATCTATGTACGTAACCTTGAAATGAGCAAAGATGCAAGTAGCTAAATCTTGTCGGGACGATAATGCCATTCCCTTGCAGTTGACTGCCAGCTGGGTGGTGTGTTGGTACAAGATGACGTGGGCCGTTATTAAACAGGGCTGTGCCGGGGCAGACCCATGTCAATCTACCCAGTCCACCCTGCTTTTGCCAGCCTAGCCACACCACCAACCACTTTTCTGCGCCACAGCATCTACAGTTGGTCGGTACTTGGTATTGAGATACCTATATAATACTATATAACGTTACGTACAACTAGGTATATACTAGTAAATCCTAAGCAAGCATCTCGGGGAACATTGTAAACGTCACGTATTTGATTGAGTGGTATTTGTGCTGTATTTCTAGATGCGCCGAGGGTGTAGCTCAATGTCGCGCTTAGTATGATCATCGCTTGACTTTCTGAGATTCCTCATCAAAGACTTGTTCTCTGTTGGGGTGGGGTGGTAATGAGAAATAGGGGACCGTTGACTACTGTCCATACCTTAGTTTGCCGTGTAGTAGGAAAGCACCCGAGGGCTGCAACGGCGCAATCCTGTTTTGAGAGAGTAACAAATTATCGTACCAAGATTGCTGGCAACTTCAAAAGGCGATCCTGGAATACTACGAGCCACTAATCCCCCGATACCCTGTGTCTTCACGTCGGGTATATTACCATATAGGCGGATTTCGAGCCTTTAGTTCGCTGGGCGGATGATGGGTTTCATGAGCCACCTACAACTCTTGAGGCAGCTTGCATGAGCTTGTTCTGTTGTGGCTTTAGGTTGGAGAGTCTGGCGAAGTGCGCAGAGGGGTTAACGGTCATTCCATTCAAGCCCCTCGTCCTCTGCCCCGGCCTCTTCCCTGACCACGGCCACGGCCTCTATCGCCTCCTCTTCCACCATGGTCTCCACGCTGTGGCCCATGCCCACCGCGACCGCCTCTAAATCCACCACCTTGGGAATGTTGTTGATCCTTAACTAGATCGATGATTTCGTCGGGGACTCTTAGGTATTTGATCTATCTCGGAAGTGAGCAAGAGCTGTTGGCTCGATAAGGGTAGGAAGGCCGAGACTTACGTTGTTACCCTTGACGTAAACTTCTGTGAGTCGAACAAACTTGTCCGCTTCCTAGGCGCTGCGGGGTTAGGTATTGTATTGTGATTAGACGTATATTAGCAAATGGTGTCATACCGGGCTCGTCTGTACTACCTCTTTCAGGGTAAGGTTCATCCAGGTGTCGCATTGAACTAAATGGCCATTGAGGGTCTCGCCGTTCTTCAGCTCAACGAGCATAGGGTGGCCCTGAGCGGCGTTTAGAAGCCCAAGGGGCAACTAGGAGTGGGTGATATTAGTCCGTATACAATTAAAACCGTGTAGAAGCAAGACCTATACCATGTTGCCTCTTCAGTTGCGCCTTTGGCTGTACTCGATGGCGATTCGCGTCGATAAGCGGGATGTATTTTCGTGGGGAGCTTTCAGAAGGGATTGTTTCTAATGGACGAGGCTGATGCAACTCTGGAGTACCTTAGATACCTAGGTCTAGTGGGGGTTGATACTTTAGGAGTGCTTTAGTGCCTTAGGGAAGATAGGTGACCTTACCTAAGGTGCCTTGGGTCCCGCTGGCATACCTATCCACTAGGTACCTCAAGTACCTACGTAAGTATTTTTGATTCACACGTACCTCGCCCAACCTACCGGTGGGTCATTTTCTCGTAATCATTCCTTAATCGTCTCCTATAATCCGTATCAAATAACTCGGTTCAACTCGGTTCAACTCACATTGATATCCGTTAAGAAGGCCTGTGCCCAACTCTGCCCCAACAACTATTCAACGTTTGACCGGCCAGGTACACGACGTTTTACAGGTAGGGAGATAACAGGGTTCGGGATAAGCCGTAAAGGCCTTATTAGGAGGTACCTACCTAAGGTCAGCACAGCACGGTACCGGCGCAACATACCTACTTACTTAGTACTTTAGGTACCTAGCATAGCATAGGTAACCTACCTAAGCTAATGTACCTTTCCAGCACGGCTCTCCAGCACAGCCCGCTTCTCATCAGGCAACAGTTTTATCCCCCTCCTCCCCTTCCATCCCTCATCATAGTATTGTAGATAGGTAGATTTCTTTTTATCTCTCTCAACAACCTAACCCACCTTCATCGTGGCGGTTGCGTAGTTGTCGCCACGTCGAGGCAATTCCCTCCTTTCGGTTGCCTATAGTTCACTTTGTATAGTTGATACATATACGTACAATCATTACTTGCCTGCCTGCCTAGTTCACGATGCTTGGCCTGTTTAAGGCCGCGGTATGGCTGGCGCCCGTGGTAGAGTTGGCGTTGGCGGCTGCAGTACCTACTAGAGATGGTAAGAAGACATCACGATCTCAGTCTGACATTGGCTTGAAGCCCCGTTTTTGGTGTTGACCGTGTGTCCCGTTGAAGTTATTTCACCGAGCTCCTTAATCACGCTTGAATTGGACCGAAACTCAAACAGTAGTGCTCTTGGACAGACAGTGAGTCGTTATTCCCGTATTTAGCAATCAATCTCCACTTGCGGCACCAATAGCAGCAGCCATTTTTTTAATTCAATATACTCTCTCTCCAGACTCTCGACTTGCGTGTTTTCGAATCAACTACTCGTTGCGGTTATGGAAACGTCACTCTCAATGGAGAGCCTCTGGATCAAGATAACCTTGGACTCGGATCAGGCTCTATCATTACAGATAGTGGTAGCGTTCTTTTGGCTAATTGGAGATTCACCTGCGTTCATCTTGAACCAGACTCTCAAGTCCAATTATTGACTGTTCACATCGTTTCCGTTGACGGTCAAGATGTTGACGACGTCGCCTTCTCTGTACAATTTCAGCAGACCGCGCCCATCTCCATCTCCCATGTCGACGGTGCCACGGCGAGTTCACTACCGTCGGCATCCGACTCATCCTACGATCGGTATCCAAGCCTAGAAGATGAGCTGGCCGAGTTGGACATGCTGAAGGAGCAGCTTCTTGCACTTGAACACTCTATTGCCTTCAAGGTCGCCCATATCTCTAACGCCTTCAACTTGGACGGATCCGAGGAGCTGCTCCAACTCACCAACTGTGGTGGCTTGAAATGCTTCTTTAGTACAATATATAATCGGATAAAGTCCGCAGCCAGTAAATTATATCGCGGCGACCAGAGAGAGTCGGGTGCTCCGGCCGGTCACCCCCATTGGTCGTCCGGTCACGGAGGTCAACATCCACTAATAGAGGCTGATGGTGAGAAACGGCTCGATAGCATTCCTTCGCTACAAGAGCAAGAGAGCGTTAGCACCCAGGGCAAAACAGAGGGCCCAGCATCTATAGCTAGCCAGGGTACTGGCCACTCAACACAACTTAACCAACTTTCTGTTAATGAACCTGTGAGTCCTCTCGACAATTTAAATCTAGATTGTATTAGCTGATAACTAGTAGCACCAGATTCAACACATATTGATTTTAATTGTAGTAGGTTTGGCCATTGTCATCAACCTCACTATTATGGTCCTTATGTTCCAATGCGTGAGACTTCTACGCCAACGCCGTCGAGCTCGATGGGAGAAGCGGCGTCGCCAGCTGCGAGAATCCCGCGATGCTTGCAATGCACTTGTTGCAACTAAATACATGGATTTGATCCAATGGCTCAGAGACGGTCTTAGGCGTGAGAGCGCCGAGGATCAAGAAAAAGAAAAAGAAAAAGAAACTATTATGAGGCGGATGCACGAGTCGGACAGCGACGAGGAATCTTCAGATACTCTGTCTATTAGTATGGAGGAAGAGATCGCCCAGTTTCGTGCTGCTGCGGGCTTTGTGGGAAATTTAGTCGCGGCTGAGGAGGGACGGGGCAGAGATCGATTGTCTGACAGTCTTGGTTTCACCCGACCTCGCCGAGCCTCGACACCCTCAAGTATTAGCACATGCCCAACATATAGGTCTGTGGATGAATCTCTGCCTGCGTACGACGATAACTGTTCTCCGGAGTATGTCGCCGATGGATTACGGTATACACCTGCTAGTTTAACAGCGGCAAGTTCGTCGCCTAGAAGTTCGATTTCGGAAGGCTCAACGGCATGTTCATCGCTGGACGAGGACATGGAGAAGAAGGATTGAAGCGTTCCAATAAGTATTAATGACATTGTAGGATTTGCTTAATATTTTGACTTGGTTTTGGAATCATATATACTCTATGTAGCAAGCGCGACCATGACTTTCGAACATACATCTACTGGCGGTTTGGAAATATAGTAGCGGTTTTGATTTTCTCGTATTTCTCGTAGTTGTGTTATAAGAAGGCTTAGGTATTCGAGCTGTGAGGCATGCGCCATCTAGCGAAAAGAGAACCCTAGTGAGAGTTGGAGCCGGCTAGATTAGACACCCATATACCACTTGTCCTAGTGCTATGTCCTTCTATAAATGGGAACGCATGGCTTGCGTGCGAGGACCCGAAAGGAGGTGGAAGACGGGCACGGAGGACTAGTTTAACGTGTTGTTGTGTCTCACTAGATATCAAACCAAACGCCAAATCAGAAAAGGTCGAACGTCGGTCACCTCTTTTTACCATATCCATCAGCTCGAGACAGACGACCTAACACTTAGGTATTTTAAATGTCCAGGAGGCCTCGGACCCCGGTCAAGCTAGTCGAAGTGGCGCGCCTATACTTTGGGCAATCGGGTTATGGCAGTGGAAGGTCTAGGGCTCATCTGGGTTAGGTAGATCATTACGACTGTCTATACAAGTTTTATGTTCAAAGGGGCGGATTGTATATTATGTAGTGTCACGATATTTATCTAGATTTTTCGGTCTTGTCTTCGTTTTGCCCATCTTCTATCATAACATCCCGTCCCTCACATTATATGGAGCAGCCCAATCGCAGTTCAAAAGAGGAATTGATCGCCCTTAAGCTGAAGTGCTGACGTACGCTACTAGCATTCCGGCTTACTCTCCCTTCATTATACCTATATCATACATACATAACAAGTAGAGCTAAATGGGGTCAACAAGAGAGAATCAGCAAGGAAGCGGTACGTCACACGGGAAACGTGACGAAGCCCCCCCGCCCTACAACGAGGCATCACCCCTCCAAGACGCGGCGGCGGCGATAGACCCCAAGAATCCTTACGATGGATCACGGGATGCCGTAGAATCACCACGGCCGACCGTAGAGTCACCGTTCAACTTCCCGCCGGCCTACGCAAGCGGGCACACATCCGGCTTGGCGGTAGAATATTCAGACCTACCAGAGGTCGTGCCAACACCCGAGGCGGGATATGAGTATTCGGATTTACCAGAGGCCTTTTTCCCAACGGCAAGCAATATCACCTCAATCCCACCCCCGCCTGTATTCCTCGCGATACCACAGATCGCCGCAAGGGCCACCTCTCCCTTCGCCCCGGCGTTCAACGCGGCTATTCTCCTGCGCCGGGGGATATCCCGGGAAGCGTTCATCTCGTTCCTGTCGACGCTATCGGCGTTTATCAACGCCAAAGTATCCGAGCGCGCGCTCACGCACGCCCTGGACGTCGGGCGCAGCTTAAACTCCATCCCGAAGAAATTCTCCAAGGACACCGTCGCGCACGTTAAGAGCGTTGGCCGGAACGTCCACGAGTCGGCCAAGAAAGGCGACGTCATCGGCGCGGGCTTCAACGTGCTGGGTGGCGTCGTCGCAATCCCCGTAGTAGCGGCCCTGCGCGTCGTCAACGCCACCCTGCATCAGCTCCCGGCCGCCGTTGGCGACGGGCTCTCGAAGAAGCCGCTTTCGCCCCGCGAGCGCGCTGACGCGTACCTCGCCGTTGCGCAGAAGGACTGGTTCAACAGTCGCGGGCTGAAGGCCTCGCTCTGCAATACAGCAGAGCTGCTGCTGCTACACGCGCAGTTCTGCGGCACTAGCTCCGGCTCGAGTAGTGAGAACGACGTGGCCGTCAGGAACCTCGTGAACTTAATGCACAGGGTGTGGGAAAGGGGGCCTGAGGGCCAGCTCCAGGCCTTACAAAGTGAATATGGATTTTCGCCTCTTGAGATCGTGGATGGAAAGTCTGGTAAGACACAATGCCTGGAGGTCAGCCCGGGCACGTTATGGCTAGTCTTGACCGAAGCCCCTAGTGAGGCTGAAGAACTACCAGGAGATGAATCGCATTAAAATATCGTGGGTACGAAGCTAGAACGCGATAGCTACAGCAACGAACGGAGTTGGCCCCAAGCAAAGCTATGCGCGCTTGAGAGCGAAATAAGCGCAGATTTTTTTCAATGACTGACTTTAAATGCTTATTCTAATTCTCTTTCTATTGCAGCAGCAGTTATAGGTATGATAGAATTACTAGAACCGGGTGACTATGCGTACAGACTCGTTGTCTCTATACAGCAATTATGTAGGAAAAGGCGACCTAGGCCCGTACAACACGGAGTTAGGCATCTGGCCTCGTGAATATAGTGCCTATTGACCATTGTTCTCATATATGGCGAATTCTACAACTGCGGACCCCCGCCCTTCGAACAGTAACAAGAAGTACGTGCGAAACATTAGGTTACATGTGTAATAGACTGATATGGATGCTACCGTATATTACACGAGCAATTTGATCTGCGAGTGAACAGAGCAGCACTTGTGCTTTACCAGGTTATCTTAAACCTCACATATCTTGACTAACATCATGTCTGTACTTGCCCATATGCCTCTTTATCAGACTTGACGCCCTTTTTAACGACGCTATTGTATGGATGGTGGTGGTCTGGTGCATCTAATGGTTAGATGAGCCAGTTCTTAGTAGATCGTATATTGCCTGCTCGTCGTTCCCACCATATTGACTTGAATATGTGGGTGCAGCTGATCTATGGTTTCCATGAGTGTTTTGCCGATTGTTGGCATAGTTAGCTTGATTAGTGCTATTAGCGGCTGTGAAACCATACCAGCTCTGCTGGCCTGGCTGGTTGAGACTGGGCGGCTGGGATGAATAGGAGGTGTAATTATGTGGTTGTGATTGGTTATACGAGGCATTCTGATTGGAAGCCCGCGAATCTGAAGCTCGTGTGCTGTAACCGTGGGGTGCTGATGTATTACTAGCTGGCAACGGATATGTACTCGAGCTACTATTGGGTTGTGCGCTTCGCGTCTGGGAAGTTGGCCACTGATTCGTAGTAGAATTAGTAGTACCCGTGTACGCTGAGGTGCTATTTAGAGCCTGGCTTAAGGGATTTAAAGCTCCAGAGGTTCGTCCATAATCATAAGATGGTGCAGACGAGTACGACGAGGGTGCCGTGGTGGTGGTGGTTGTATTATTCTGGTACGAACTCGATTCATACGTCGTTCTTGTAGAGCTTTGGTCATGCCCTGCATCGGTATATTGTTCGTTTCTAGTGTTGTCGTACCGAGGGTACGAGTCGTACTTAGGAATAGAACTGGAGATTGTGGGACTGCTATAAGAGGAGGTACTAGTTGTTGGTTGATGTGAAGTGGTAGGTGGAGCTTGTGGTGGAGGCCGTGAATTGGTGGCTACTGGGGTGTTGCTTTGTGAATTACGGCTCTGTCTTGGGTGAACGTGAGCAGCACTCTGATAGGGCGACCTCGTCATTGGCGATTGGAATTGGGTCGGTTGAGGGGTTCCTTGATTCAAACTCTCATATCCCTGCTTCTCAGGCTCCGGCCTTGATTTTCGTGACCTCGACCGTTTGGCCGCTGGTTGATGCGCCGCCTTCGGGGACGCGCTTGTTGAGTGATGTATTGATGGCGAAGAACCCCAGCTAGGCGTATGCGTAGGAATCGTCGGTGGGGGAACAGGAGTCTGCTTGGATTGACTGGTCGGGAGACTCTTCCTGTGAGATGAGGAAGCCGATTGTTTTTTCTGGGGTGGCGCAGGTGCCGCAAGTGACTCTAAGTCTGGCAAGCCATGGACCTGCTGCGGCTGCGTTGATGTTGGTGGAAATGTTACGGGCGGGGCCGGTTGTGCAACATCTTCATTGATCTGTGATTGGGGATATGTAAAAGTAGGAATAGAGGCAGTCCCTGCTGCTGCTTGAGCGCTCGATGTTTGTGGGAAACCGATTCCATTGTGTGAATTTCGGTAGTAATTACTAGTATTTACAGACTCTGTAGCAACAGCCTGGTGCTCAACCGGCCCTGACAGAATATTTGGATCAGGTATGAATTCCTCGTTTTCAATATCTGGAGGCGGCTGAGGTGGAACAAGAGTCTGTAATTCTGACGGACCTGGAATTGACATCTGCCCTGTGTTTTCTGCTTCGTGCTGAACAGGATCATTCTCCTCTGGGCGATCCGAGTCATCCTGTTCAACCGTTTCTGCCGATTTTTCCGACTTCCGTCGCGGCTTGGGAGGTAAGTAAACGCAGTCAACTCTGGCATCAATACAGACAGAACAGTTAGGATGTTCTTTAGTACACTGGAGAGGATGGTTATTAACCTGTAGTCAAATGTAAGTTTGTTGGGATAATGACTTACTGCAACCTTACGCTGCCTGCAAGTATCGCAGCGCCCACGGGTTTTTCGAGCTCGGGCGACCCTTGGTTTCAGTGCTGACTCGGTAGTTCCTAGTTCCCCATCCTGTTCTAGTGGTACGACTGCCCCATTACCTATAGAAACCTCGGTGGGCGGCCCATCCGATTTTCTCTTCCTACTTCGCGGTTTTCTTGTGGGCGTATTAGTACTTCCCGTTAGTGTTTCCGAGGTAGCCTTTCCGGCCGAAGCATCTGCAGCTTGTCCTGTTGCTGACGTTGGGTTAGAGGGTCCAGCTTGCTCTTTTTCATCTGGATGAACAATCCTTAGTCGCTCCGCGCCGTACTTGGCGAGCATTTCCAAGGAGGCGGATTGTAAATTAGGCGCCTGGTTGGCAAAAATATTGAATTGCTCAGGAGACAAGGTTGTCGGATCAATCCCCTTCCCTGAAAGAAGCTCAATTGCGGTTTGCCGCCGCCGCTCGGCTTCTGCTGGAGGCACATTCAAGAACCCTGTGGGGCCTGGCTTTTCCACTGCACTATTGGGATGGGCCTGGGCCTGGGACGTGTTCTGGCCACCCTCGAGTCCTCCAATACTAGTTCCCGAGGCTTTACCCGTCTTTCTTCGCCTCTTGCTGCTTCCTCCATCTTCTCCTTCGACTGGCGGGGGGCGCTTCGCTTTCGGCGTTCTCTTGCGAGCACTTTCTTCACCATCTACGAGCGGTGGCTTTGCTCTGGGTGTCTTTTTCTTCGGGCTGCCTTCTCTATCCGCCGGTCGTGGACACCTGGCCTTGGGCGTTCGTTGGCTGCTCTGATTACTGCTACGAACAGGAATCGGAGTGGGCACAAGCCGTTCTACCAATTGCGTGACCGTCTTATGAAGTGGTGTATGTTCGTACTTAGCAATGATGCTTCTACTAGATTTAGAGAATGCGATCGTGAGTGTCCCGCGACAATCAAACGCGGGACGAGCTGTACAGATATTAGCGTCTCATTTCAACGTCGGCAATAGAGGAAGGAACTAGGCTCTTTACAGAGATTAATGGGATCGAAGCCTCCGCTCCCACTGTGGCTTGCGATAACAGGGCGATCCGGATTTTTGGCATTTGCGCGATTCCAAGCCTGAAGAGAGTCTTTACAAATGTATGTAAACCGCCAGCCCTGTGCACCCCTCGTCACTTGGCGGACGGTCCATGCGCTGCTATCAACGGCTCCTATAGCATTGGATATATGTTTTGCCACGGCTTTTTGTAGAATTGGGTCATCGACGGGCTGGTTCTGCACGGTTTCGGAAGCTATAATGGTTCTTGTGATGGGTACCTGCTGTGACTGGGCTGGATTTTGATCTGGATCTGGATTATCGGTCGCGCTGTTCTCGGTATCGGCTGGTATTTGAAAAGTAGTGTGTGACAGGAGCTCAAAACTAGGGGAAACATGCTCGGCACGCGTATCGGTCGTTTTGGCTGCAAGTAGTTGGTGAAGTCGGCTTTGGAGATCCTCGACGGAGCTACACGTTGTATTTGGCCGCGGAGCGCTCAATCCAAGGGCATCCATCTTGCCAACAATGACAATTAAATATCCACCCCTGCCGCGTTACGAAAGCCTCGCGAGGCCAACAAAGAGACCGGCAAATGATGGGATGGTGAGCGGCGAAGATGCAACAGGTGGAGAGGACCGCGTTAGTTGTCTAAACGCGATGCTATATCAGCTACCTGAGGACGTACCTCTCTACCTGAGTTCCTGTCCACTGTCCTGACTTACCTACAGGTAATGTGGGGTGAGTTCGTTTAGACGGTACCTAGAGGTAGGTGGGGGGCCTGTAGGCAGTACCTAGGTACCTGGTACCGGTGAGACTGCCTACCAGGTGACCAGAATCTCAGTGTTCCCCACAAGCAAAGTAATTCAAGCAATTTTCTACTCCGTACCGATAATATAAAATAAAACATCAGCCACACTACTTACATTTAATTCAAACGGTTTTTTATAATACGACAACACTTATTTAATCTATTAACAAATTTAAAACTATATTTTAGCACAACTTGGTTGAATTACATTGTTTGCCAAGACCAAATTACTTTGCTTGTGGTGAACGCTGGGCCAGATAGCTGAATCTCTACCTAGGTGAGCCATAGGACTAGTCCTCCTAGGGTAGTTGTAGTGACTTTATTGGCAAGCAGAAATATCCATGGGTCGCACGCAAGACCTGGATCACCCAAAGTTCGGCACATTTCGTTCGATATGGATTTATGGATACAAGGGTTGATAAAAGCAGCATTCAAAGCTCTCCCGACACATAGTACATAGATGAAATCGAACCCTGAACACCTCCCGAGTGATTACTCCCGCATATCTATTACCTATTACACGTTTTCCTCCACCCATTGTTCTAGCCTCTCTACCAGGTCTTTCTTCAAACCCTTTGTGTCAAGACCGCGACCACTCACGGCACTCCGGAGCTCTGCGACTGTAAGCTTCGTTAATGTTCCTGCATCGTAGCGTTGCCGCAGCTCTATGTTGCTCAGTCCATCCTCACCCGTACTCTTATCTTTCGTTGTTATACGTCTTGGCTTTTTCGCAGGCCGAGGCTCATCTTCTTCATTAGCTCCCTCCAATTCGCGCTTGATCTTCTTTTGTTCCTGGATCTGCCCGACCACATTGTCTGCGGCCTGAGACCACTCTTGAATATATCCACCGCAGCGCTTGTGTATTGCCCGATACTTGGGCACTGTTGCATCTTCAGGTTGATCAGGGACGACATCTTCTAACGCAAGCGCCTGGAGAATCTTGTAGTGCCATTGAAGTGCTGGATTGGGATATTTCGAGGGATTGTAAGCACCACCTGGCAACTGCAACTGCTGGACAACCTTGTTCATCCTATCTGTCAAGGCGTTTGTCGTCCGGACGACTGTCCCCAGTTCGGGCCCATCACGCACATCATCTATAAACGGAATGGGATACAGCCATAGTCCTGCGGGCATATATTGCGTACCTGACTTCTCATCGGATGTGTCCTTCGATGGGATAACAGCAACGAGCTGCGGATTGCCATTTTTCCGCGCAATGTGCCAAGCCACACCCACCTTCTTAGATTTAAGTAGCTTTTGCCACAAAGCTGTAAAAACGCGTGTTGATCCAATATAGCTTTCCTCACTCGGAAAAATGTAGATGGATTTCTTAATAGAAGCCCAGAACTTCAACAATGACCGATCTTTGAAGCCGATAATTCGAATGCAAGCGCCCCCAAACTGTTTTATCGACTTTTGCTCTTCATCTGCGAAGTAGACATATTCGCTCCCAAACTTGTATGCTTTCTTTACCTCATAGTTTTCAACCGTCCGAGCGCTGTCTTCTGCCAACCGAGCAGTCTCACCCACAGCAACCTGTGGCGTCTCACCCTCAAGCCAGATGTAGCAACTTCGGGCAGGGGTTTGCTTCTGAGTGATGTTATACCCCTTGACAGATATTGTGAGACCAGGCCCAACTTCAAACGGCATACCACTGAAATACGCCCTCTTCGGAGTTTGCCTGGAATTGATATTGGAGACAAGCGAGTGAAGCAGATCCAAGCCATCGCTAGACTTAGCCAGTGCGATTCTTCCAGGATTTGCTTCGTCGAGGACCGGGTCACTATATATGATATCCTATTATGGTTAGGCTACGAATATAGATTGGGTATTTGAGGCAAAACCTACATCGTAGAATTTGCTAGTGTCAAACTTTGAATCTCCGTGAGTGATGGGGAAAAGCTCGATACTACAACCATGGTCATGAATATCTTTAGCACCAACGGCGGGGTCCCACGAAGGATTTTTCTTCATGCCCGCACAAGGGTCATCATTATCGGTGATAATGAAGAGCCTTCTAGAGCCAAAATTGGGTGCCTTTGTCTGGAAGAGATGTAGCACCAAACGTAGTAACATAACTATATCTGCAGGCTGCTTAGACGGGGTTAAGATTTCGTCAGCATCTTCGCCTTCCTCCACTAGGCCTCTCAAGGCTTTCACGTCATCGGCGGCAGGCACCTCCAAATCGGTGAGAAGATAGCAATGGGGATTTTGAAGCTTGGTGTCGGTAGCTTTTGATTTCTCTGTGCCGAAAAGAATAATACCGATCATGTCCCCGGGGTTGGAAATAATGCGTTGCTGCATCACTTGATAGGCACACTTCAAAGCAGTCAAAGCAGCAGAATCTTTATTGGCGTTCTTATCCTCGGACTTGGGCGGAGCTTGCAACATAGACTCGCTAACTTGAATCGCGAAAATGAGCGCATCTTTCTGAGCCTTGTAGTGCTACAAAGAGTTAGTAGCGCAGCGATGTCAATGTGCAACCCAGCCGAACATACACTTTCAGTAAATTCATCCTCCTCGTCTTCCTCGTCCTCTTCCTCCTTTCGCTCGTAATTCCATCGGTCGGCCATACTGCCAAGAGACTGAATCGCCCAGTAGCCCTGGAGAAATTCGCTACTCGAAAGGATGAGAGACCGGAGATGGGTAAGATATCTTGTTGACTAGGAATGAGGAATCGAAGCAGGCGTTAGTCGCTACCTTTGTATCAGCCTAGGTTTCATCTAGGCAGCCGTCGCGCTGTGGGGTTGTGAGACGCGATTTCAAAGGACATTTCATGATGCCGCCAGTACGTACCTGGTCGTAGGCATTCGCGTGCTCAGGTGATCTCAATCTCAACCTAAGTACTTAGGTACTGTGGGGTTGCAAACAAACGGACGCAAGGGCATACATACATATGTAGGTATATTGGACTGGCGGTTAGAGCTCTTCACTGCACTAAGAGACCAAGCTACCAGGTACCTAGACCTAACCTAGATGTAGGTACCTCGGTAGGCACCTACCCACCTGGTACCTAGGTAGTGTATACAACACCAGGCCACTGCGGCGGGGCTATCTGAGCCTTACAGTACGGAGTAATTGGGGGTGTCCTATTGGCTGGCTGCATGACTGTTGCCACTTCGACACAAGACAATTAGCGATTACCCGGCCATGCAGCAGTCGCAGCGATCGCAGCGAACTTCGCAACTTGAACCGAATTTCTCAAATCAATAATCTGTATAAAGCCCTAAATCCATGTTCCCCCACCTCCCTCCGACTACAGTCCAGGTGTGCATGCGACTTCGCCACGGCGACTCTACTTCTTGTTTTCGACCTTGCGAGTAGGAAGTGATTGCACAGAATGGCAGCCCGTCATTCTATAGCGCACCTCTCGCGCCGAGCAGCCGGAGCTACCGCCTGTTCGCCTATACGTACTTCCTGGCCAGCAAGAAAGAGCGCTTCACAGACACGAAAATTCGCGAGTCCCGTGCCTCCAGTCACGCAAAATGCGGCCGGGTCAAAGGGACCTACGGCCATGGTCTTCTTAAACATGGGCGGGCCTTCGACTGTAGACGAGGTCGCAGACTTTCTAAAACGTCTTTTTGTAAGTTCCCGTTGCCCATCCATGCTCAGATCCGCACGACGTTGTCTGACCACTAGGTGTCACAGCAAGATGGCGATTTAATACCACTCGGTCGACTACAAGATTACATCGGCTCTTTCATATCCTCCAGAAGAACCCCGAAGATTCAGAAGCAATACGCAGAAATCGGCGGCGGTTCCCCCATTCGCAAGTGGTCCGAATACCAGAACGCCGAAATGTGCAAAATCCTCGACCGCATATCGCCCGAGACTGCACCTCATAAGCCATACGTTGCCTTTCGCTACGCCAACCCCCTAACTGAAGAGATGTATAATAAATTATTCGATGATGGTTTTGGTAGTGGCAAAGGCGGTCGTGCCGTAGCATTCACGCAATATCCGCAATATTCATGTTCAACTACTGGCAGCAGCTTGAACGAGTTATGGAAGTGGCGCCAGAGACTTGAGGGAAAGGCAGGCCCGGGCGCAATTCAATGGAGTGTCATTGACCGATGGCCAGTTCATCCTGGCCTGGTAGATGCATTTGCTAGTAATATTGAAAATACGCTAGCCGAATATCCCGAGGAGCGGAGAAGCCAGGCAATCCTACTCTTCTCTGCGCACAGTTTACCCATGACGGTGGTCAATCGAGGTCTGTAGCGAACTCCGCCATGTTGAAGCGCCTTTGCTAACTTTGTCATAGGTGACCCATACCCCGCAGAGGTCGCCGCAACAGTATATGCTGTTATGCAACGCCTGAAATTCTCCAACCCCTATAGATTGTGTTGGCAATCCCAGGTTGGCCCGCAACCGTGGCTCGGGCCTCAGACACAAACATCAGTCGAGGAGTACATCGCCAAGGGACAGAAAGATCTAGTCCTCATTCCTATTGCATTTACATCCGACCATATCGAGACCTTGTTCGAATTGGATAAGGAGGTTATAGGGGAATCAGGCCACGCCGATACAGTAAAGCGGGTAGAGAGCCTGAACGGCAACCCCATATTTATTAACGCACTGGCAGACCTCGCCAAAAGTCATCTAAGCAATGGCGTCGCGTGCTCGTACCAGATGGGTTTGAGGTGCCCTGGCTGCAAGAGCGAACGCTGTGCTGAGTCGAAAAAATTCTTTGCTAGTGTCGAGAACTCATTCGCTGTATGAATGATATAGGCCTCGTGCTGTAATATTATCGGACATGATATACATGGCTTTCAAACATCGTTATGCCATGGATGGCGACCTAGTGTATCAAGTGTGTATATATATGTATATATTTATCTCGGGAGTTAAAGCATCTAAGTTAAGTACATTACTATTTATATTTATAGAACCTGTGGTTTTATATAAACCTCTCCACGTTAGGATATACCATGCATCACGTCTCCTAAATAGTATATGGATCTGACACCTTTTATCTACCCAGGTACCCTGGTATCTCTCTAGTACCGCCGGCCTACTATTATGTACTACTTACCTAGTATGTACATGGCACGTAGTACATAGTAGATAATCATTAGGTAGTGTCCAGCCGCCCATGTAGGTACCTCTAGTACATGTAATGACGGAGCCCAAATTTACCGACATACCGAGTGTGCCAGGTCCCCACAACCAATTACTACAGAGTATGTACCCCATCATCATCGTCATTATCATCATGCAGCAGCCAAGGCCACGGACGGGGGACCGCTATGGGCTGCCGTGGGTACATTGCACCAGATTTACGTAGTACATAGTCGTGTAACAACAGTCGGTGGCCAATTCTCATGCAGATGAGAGAGTCGCATCATTGTGAACAGCACACGTCGGCAGCTAGCTGTTGTTTTGTTTTGTTTTGTTTTGTTTCATGGGCATTCATTGATCCCCTTGATCCCCTTGATTGATAGATAGACAGAAGATTGGGTTGATTGATTGATTGATGGATTGATTGATTGATTGATGGATTGATTGATTGATTGATGGATTGATTGACTGATTCTGGTCACTTGGGTGTGGTAATGTCCCTTAGGTAGGCTAAGCCGTCTCACGATTGGCGCCAATCTTACTACCATAGTACCTACCTAGTCCGATCCCTCGAATGAATTTATTCCGAATTCCGGTTATCAATCAATCAATCAAGCGCCAAAGAGGTACCCGACTCTCCAAACTCCGTCAGGACTCCGTATCCAACAAAACAGGGCAAACAGGCATGATGGATGACTTTTGGGTACCTAACCCGGATTACACTACTCTACACCCTAATCCTAGTCCTAGCCCAGACTACCTACCTTAGGTACAATCGTAGATTGTGCCAACAGGGATCGGCCCTATCCCAGGGAGAGACAATCGTCATCATTGAAGACTACCCATATACATGCGTTGTCATGTTCCCGACCACTCGCTCTTCTACTCTCCTATTTGTTACACCAACATTAAACTAACACTCCTCCAACTCAGCCGGTCTTTCGGCCGTGCCCGCTCTCCCCAAGGTACTAGTCTACGCTAGACTAGAGGCCATTCCACTCACAGTCCTCCGAGCTTTGAAATCATCACTCCTCCCGATCATCCGTATATATTCCACTGCCTAGCTAAACTCATGCGCTCCTTCTTTGCGCTTTCGCTTTGCTCAATCTCGTAGCGCATTCGACACTGAGTTCTAATCCTATGGACGTAAGAGAACGCTAGTTAGTCAGTGCTAGTAGGTCGCCCGAATAGCAACTCCGTTGTTCGACTACCCTCAGATTCGAAAATGACGAGTGAGGCAGAGCCTAGAATACATGGGCGCACACCAATCGTAATGGTCGATAACGAGGCAAACACCCAAACCGGATCAACAGAGGAGACGCCGCTGCTGGACACAGAGGCCGAACAGCCGGAGGAGGGCATCGAAAATAATGGTGATGGGATAGGAAAGCAGAGTTGGGATAGCAGTGATGATTTCAAGGGCTTGTCGCGGTGGAGAACGCCGACTGTATGTCTTGGGTTAGGGAATACGTTGTCAAAAGCAGCCCATGCTAATAAATACTTAGGTATATTGGCTATTAGGGCCCTACTTCTTATTCACTCTTGCCTTCGGGGGTCTCGTTGTTCCCAGGATCGAGTTGTAAGTGATTGTGAACTATCTTTCCATACGGTCTATACACTTACTCCCATCCCTCCTCGGCAGGATCGTGACTCTCGTCTGTCGCCACTACTTTGCTGAACGACATATCCTAGATCCTGGTAGTCCTTTTTTTCCTACTATAGGCGTGAACAATTCGCAGTGCAATTCGGCGCCCGTTCAGAAGAACGTGGCAGCATTTAATCTAGTATTGAGCGCCCTAGCTGGCGGGCTCAGTGCCCTTTCTGCTCCGAAGCTTGGGTCATTGTCTGACCGATATGGCCGGAAACGACTACTCGTCATTGCCTCGTGCGGCGGAATTGTGAATGAAACTATCACCATCTTAGCCGCAAAATACCCCGACGTTGTCGACTATCGCTTTCTCATACTAGGAAGCTTCTTTGAGTAAGACTTCTCCCTCAAGATTTTACTACGAGACACTATAAGAGACATTTACTAACTACTAATTTCTGGCAGCGGAATCACGGGATCATTCACCGCAGTCTCAGTGCTAGGAAACTCATATGTTAGCGACTGTACTCCTCCATCGAAGCGCGGGGTTGCTCTTGGATATCTCCAAGCTTGTCTTTTTACTGGCCTCGCTTTCGGTCCCGTTCTAGCTGGGAAATTCACCGTTTGGACTGGTTCAGTTCTCTCGATTTTCTATGTGGCGTTGGGGTGTCATGTCGTTGTCATTTCGTTTTTATGGTTTGTTGTGCCAGAGTCATTGTCGAAGAAACGCCGGATGATAGCCCAGGAAAAGCACCAGGCCGACCAAGAAACGATACAAGCAATGCTCCCAGGTTCCGCTAGAGGGCCCCCCGAATCACGGCTTCCAGCTTGGATTGCCAGCGACAGGCTTCGTACTTGGCTACTCGTCCTTCTCAACGCAAACCCCTTGGCACCTCTCAAGATGTTTGTCCCAAGCGGCCGAGAAAACCGTCGGTTGCGTCGCAATTTTATTCTCCTTGGCTTCATCGACGCTGTTCTTATATCAGCAACATTAGGGGCCGGAACTGTGTTGATCCTGTATGCAAAATTCATGTTCGATTGGAAAACTTTGGAGTCGTCTCTTTTCATATCAATCGTCAGCTTTTTCCGCGTCATCGTTCTTCTTGTCCTCTTTCCCACGGTCAATTATTTCTTCCGCATTCGCCCTCTACGCCGCGCACAAGCGGCAAGCGGCGATTTCCGCATTGAGGAAACGCATTCCGGCGCCGACGAGCTTGACGTCTGGCTGCTACGGCTTGCTCTACTCTGCGATACGATCGGCGTTGTAGGATATGTTTTCGTACGGACACAAGAACTCTTCGTGCTATCGGCTGTATGTACAGCGTTCGGCGGTTTAGCAAGCGCGACAATCCAGTCCACGATGACGAAACAAGTCCCAGCCGAGCAAGTCGGCTCCATGTTGGGGGCTATGGGCCTTTTGCATGCTGTCAGTCGGGTTTTCGCGCCCATAATTTTCGATGGCATCTACGCTGGGACCATTGAGACATTCCCACAAGCGTTTGTGGTTGTCCTCGCATCCCTATTTGGACTGGCCGTTCTTGCTAGCCTCTTCATTAGGCCGTATTGTAAGTTAATGCTTCGGATTGGTGTGGCTTATCACATTGTTTTTTACTAACCGTATCGAAGTGGTTCTTCAGGAAGGCTACACCCCAGTACCAGAACGAGATTTAAGGAATCAGTATCAATCAACCAATCCCAATGCCAATGGACTCCCGAGTGAGGCTATACCGAGTGCCTAAATGGACGTATTCTATGTGATCGATTTAATTTTGTACCAGTTTTTATTATCATGTCCATGAGTTGTACATGTCTTCCATATTACGTCGGGAGCATTGATATTTACATAATAGATGGAGCACGGGAAGGAGCAAGTGGCGTTGGGGCAGTACAGCTAAGATCTAGATTGATATACCGAAATCGACGGCAGCCTCCAATTTGTATACATTTGATAAACTTTGGATTTATAGATTATATAGCAGATGTAATTGGTAAAACCGGCCATCCGTTGCAGAATTTTAAAGATATCGCGTAATAACTTTTGCTCACGATACACCCTTTCCCCGAATCTCGAGGTCCTAACGACCTTTCGTATTCATCTTCCAGAATACTAGCTAAGCGAAGTGCTTCAGAGTCGTCAGCAGTATCTCAACCACCGCGAGTTGCTACAATATATACCTGGTTCTTCGTCCGTGAAATTACACACAGCGTTCGAAATGTCTAGGACTCGATCTGCACTTGATGGTTTATCTTTTGTGTGTCTTGTTTGTGCTGTGTATACCGTTCCCGATGTTATTGCTAGCAGCTCCATCTATCTATAGGGCCATATGGCCAAATAACGACAAATAGCTATGTCGAACCTAGTCGGAAACACCTTTAATATCCATAGCCTCGAAGACTACGGACTATTCTAATCTCCAGCGTTGATCTATGTTTCACGTACACAGCGACCGTAATTCGCCTCCAGATAATTCTCGGCTATCCTCCAAGGTATTTGGGTTTTACGATAGGATAGCGCGTTCCAAATACCCATTCATATTGTTCATCGAAGCCTACGCGAGGTATCAGGTGAACGTGACAGCTGCCAAGATGAAGAGATCATGAGCTCTTATTTTCCCTTTTATCCATGATCCCGCCTCGCCCTTACATTCTCCTTCCAGCCCCACCTCTACGATACCTCTCTATCGAGAAAGTTAAGGCTGTATATCTAGGACCTCACGTACAATGACTATAGTTTAAATAGTGGCCCATATTTTTCAAATACCGTTTCTCATTATTTCAACTACATCGTTGGCTACCGACCCCTGCGAACGGCAAGAGAGGTTAACTGGTTATCATAATTAACTGTTGCCTTATCTCGTTGCCGTACTTGTTCTCTAGAGATACGCTTGTACTAAAAATTTTATTGCTAGCTGAAAGCGGCAGTTTCCGTACCATGCCCTGCCGGAGACTTGAATGACTACTTTGAAGGCAACAAAACTGTCTGTGAAAGATCATGTAGGTGAGCAATTTTGATTGACCCCGTCCCGCCCTGAAGGCACATGCTCGCCGGTGCTAAGACTGCCACATCTCCGGAACGAAGAGATATTCCGTATATTAGTGGTAACGCTCAGCATAGACAGTCTAGGCTTTCCGCGTAGCAACAAGTACTCATTACACCCCTATACTAGAATTATAACACCGAGGCTCAAGATAGGGCTCCTCTCTCCTCTACCGTAGGTCTCTACGGAAGTGGTAACGTAAAGCTATTACCTTCTCTGTTTAAGTGTACTATGGGGCTTTGTCGTCGAAGAGGGGGCGACATGAGTACTCGGAAAATTTAGGGAAGAAGCCGGGAGTCTTTTCCTTAATAACAGATTGACTCCGGGATGGGGTTGGTAGACCTACGTAGAATAATGGGAAATCTAAAGTGCTAAAACTTGCTGTTAGTGTGGATGGTGACCGCCGTTCGGAGTCACCGTCACACATTATAGAATATAAAGGTGTTATATATATATGACGCCTTAGTCAAGTGTATCTAGGCTCTTTTCGCAACAACATTCACTCATCAAATCCCCATACTAGGACCCCGACGGTCGGTGGATGTGTCTCAGATCGTGGGAAGCTGTGGCGAGAGTCGCTCGGACAGATCTGCGAGTGGATAAATAAAGGGGACAACTACCAAAGCAACTCTCTGCGAGTAGGATGAAATGTTGAGTAAGCGAATGGCATTAGCCCAACTGACTTGGCACTAGCTTTCCTTCATGATTGTTTGGAAACGCATTCGTTGATACACAAATAAGCATGCTGGACTGACAGTCGGGTACCAGCTACTTACATATGGATTCCAAGCTAACAAGTGAGCTCGGAACCATGCGGCAGTCAACCCCGGGCGAGCGTAGTATCGAAGAGAAGTCGTTGTTGAAGCTTGGCGCCGGGGCACTGGGGCGCATGTCGTTCGTTATTATAATTAAACTACTACGCCTCTCAAAATAGTTGTTTTGTTAGGCACATTGCTGGGTACTAGGAGACCAACGCGGCGTATTGTGGAGTCCCGTTGGCTGCAAGGAGGTGGACAGTAGGCTCGGTTTCGAGATTACTTCGTCAACGCACGCACCGGCCTAGTTGGTTAATCACGCCCCAGCATCGGTGGTAACGATACGAATGAGGTGTTCCCGTCGGTACAATGAGGGAGAATCCTTCGGGCCTTGATTCGTCATGAGCTTCATGTGAATCATGCGAATTCCATGGCTTGCTAACCCTTTCGAGACCGATACTTCCAACACGATGACTGAGGAAACTTACATGTCATAGGACTTTCGGGGGTTGTCTCGAATTACCAAGTACGGTAAAAGACGTTAGCCCGTCTGACGGTGACACTCCTTGAGGCTCCGTATATATCAGTTTCGCTATCCCATTTCAAATACGAAGACGAAGTCGGGCCGTGTGAAGTGAGTATCAAGTTATTCGTACAGCTCGTACGACATTATGCACTCCCCTTTGGCTCTATTCTGGATGAGCTTTAGTGGACTCGTCTAACCTCGGCTTGTTGGATCTATACGGTGCTCGGCTCTGTCAACTCGGAATTATAGCTCACCCACCTCGCAGGCACGAAAACTAGCGATGTTACGCCGTCTTATGATATCGTCTCTCCCAGTGGTCTAGGCGGTATGAACCCACACCGCCTCAACAGCTATTGAGAATTATGGTGTGTGTTGCCCCCCCCCCGGTATTTGAGGGACGATGAGATGGCTGAAAGAATCTCCGCATCTGACGATTCTACACTGCTGGCCTTTGATTGGTGCCTGTGTTTGCCCTGGATTCTTGGTGAGACGTAGAACCGCTTGGTGGTCAATCGCTAAAGGAATACGAAGGATTTCTGACTGGCGTTGAAACCATCAAGTCACGCGTCAGATCTCGTCTTCCAAATTCCTCGCCGATATGCAAATACAAGAGAAAAGCCCCCTGAGGCAAAATAGGGCCTCCCCGGATTTCGTGATCCGTTATAACGGACTGGTTTCCGTGCTTGTGACCCAACCCCCCGAAGCTACGGGTCCGTCTACCGCCTTGGCAACCAGCCCTTAGCAGGTATGAAAGAGACTTTTGTGCTACTGTGTAGGTAAACGAAATAAAGTAGCTGAATAAGCCGCCACTTTAGCTATGAGATGCATATCCGACACGTGGTGGTGATCGCTGCTGTGTAACGGGGGTAAAATGACGGTCGAATGGTCCCCTAGTTTCCTACGGTGGGAGATGCGAGATCAGCGCGAGGCGTGAGCGTATACAAGATGACTGCAGAAGCCTGTATTTTGAATTGGACACAAAAAAAAAGAGAGAAAACCCGGATCGGACCTTCAGCACCATGCGGCTCCTACGCCACTCACCACGGCCACATGGAATAGGTATCTGCAAGGATGATTAATGGGCGCAGGAAGCAACGCTGGGTATTTAACCATAGACCGCCTTTGCGGCGTTTGGGTTACGGTTGGCCATGCGCTCTGGTGGCCTGGATGCTTTATCGACACTGAACCGAGACGCCAAAGCTGCACTGCTTACCTACTATTGATGCATCATAAGACAGGGTAGGTAGGTAGAGTGCTGGGACACGGGAATGGTAGGGTGCTATCTATTCGCTTCGAATCTTCCGTAATATCGCTATCAGATCGCGCTTATTCGTATAGTGTGGTGTAGGTAGAGAGTGGTATAGAATCCAAGAATCCAACCAAGCTTCGGACGACCATGGGCTAAGCTGACCACCACTTCAGCTACAGCGGGTCGGAATACCACATGCACGTGGTTTTGCAGCCCGCTTAAGAGCGACATTTGCGTTCGGGTTGCTTATCGTCTTTTCGTTAGCCCGTAATTATCACGTGCCTGTGGTCCGAGCATGGCGATGAGGAATCATGAAATAGCACAATTTGCCTCGTTATCCAGGCCAGCGTGCGAGATAAAAAGGGCAGTGTGGCACTAGGAGCACTACGGTAGAAGCGCTAGCCTAGTCGCGCGACTATTTTCCTCCATACTTATGATCTTGGCCACTCAATGGTATTTACAGACGAACAAGGGCCCAATCACATGCATTTCCCCTCCTCCTCGGCGTAAGAAATTGGTCAGAAGCAGCGCCACACGCGAGTCGAGGCCGTGATACTGGCTGATTGATGTCTCAGCCGCATGATTAGCTCATCCTTCGAAGGGGGCCTGATGGAGAGAGAGCTGGAAGAATCTTTCTCGTTTGTCTGGTTCGCTGATTTAATCACACTCGACGGGGTTACCGCGCGCTAAGGCGATATAAATCTGGTATATGTCTTCGCCACCTGAAACAGCTTATATGATTCGGAGGCGGCGAAGAAGCGGGTGAGGTCAGTGATTCGGATTCAGGACCGACGGCGCCACACGGATTAGTCATCTTCAATCATCGTTGGTGGTAGCCATGCCATACCTGGGTAGAGACGACAACCCATTCGCTTCTAATGAAGAATTATCCCCAGTAATGGCAGCGTCGAAGGATTCCGTGCCTCTTCTTCCCGTGCCCATAGTAGGGTTACCAGCCATTAGGGTTCGGCGGAAGCCCTCCTTCGAAGCCATCCTACAGGATTTCGTCAAAAAGCTGGTGCATATTCCAAGCCGAACGCTAAGGGGGTGAGACGGGATGCCTAGGCCACACATTTGTAGTCCTGAATCGCTTCGCAATGTCCAGTTTCGCTGTGACTATTCAATTGACAATCGCGCCCAGCCCCTTGAAGGCAATATCGTATTATCAAATTGGCGTTTGCTCTCGTGTGAGCTTGGCAAATGGCGTGGCCACTGCAATATCTGTTTGCAGCATCCTCTCATGTGACCTTGACTGAGTCCTTGAGTCAAATCGGCGTTACATCATCCGAAGCTATTTACTTATTCTGTGATTTAGGCGCTCTATATCAAAGTCACTTGTCATCCATGTAGTTCAGCCACGAGACATTAAGCATGGAGAGGTGGGTTGCGAGATAGAGGGTCGAATGGATGCTGTGACGATCCATTCACCACGCATCGGCGCGAGGAATGAATCCTGAACACCTAAACGCATGTATTCTAATTTTGTAGTTTGCAACCTTATATGTATGGATAGCGGATGTTTTCGCTAGCCTTGAAAAATGTGGCATATAATTTCCGACATTTGCTCTTTGTTGATGCAAGAAGCTGCATGCTGATCCATGTAGCACCACGAGAATGAAAATAGGGTTTGGCTTGCTGCATACCCGCCGTAGTGTCATCGAACAGCAGTGCAGGCCATTTTATTAATCGGTAGGCCTCTGCTATATTCGTCGGGCGTTTGGGCCGTCGGTATTGTCTTCTCTCGCGCTGTCTTAGCCGCACTGTTTAGGGAATGCTGATCCGATCTGGTGCATTGTCGGGAAGCGGACTAGGTCTTGCATCTCGAATATCATCAGCATTGTACATGGCGGCCTAAGTAAAGCGAGAGTAAGAATGAGAGGATAATGCGTGAGAGTTTACCATAGGATTCCATGCGTGTGCCTCGGTAGAGACACGGGTAAATACTGTTTGTACGTAGTATCCTTGGCCCAAAGCACTCTCTGGGCGCAGGTATACTTAAACCAAACTATCGCTGGAATAGACGGTGATGACCATTGGCCAACCCCGGCGCCCTGTCCGAACCCTGTCTGCACTAAATATTGGGAAAGGGGTGTCTAAGTAAGAAGCCTTCATATGCCTCTCTGGGAAGCAACAAACCCTAGCGTAGGCGTTATGTGAATGAGGCTTGTAAGCATGTCAGACTAAATAACACCAAGTATCCTACCAGTCGTAGAAAGCCACATCATCGCCGAATTGCATTCGAAACGAGCAGGCCTGTTGCTTGCCTTGAAGCCGGCATCACCCAATCCTCCTCGTACTGTACCCACTCCACGGCTCCAAGATTATCGAGCCGGGTCGTCTTAGCCCGTCATGTTCTTTCGCGATCCGTAGATACCTATACCACCACCCGCAAAATAACCGGGCAATCTCTTCCTGCCGCAAACTGGGCAGGTGTTTATCGAACTAAACAGAATACTGTACACAAGTACGAATAGCGTCAACTGGTCTAGGCGAGACTATGTCCTTGGCGGCGGCCCATGTACCACACAGCAGTACGCTTAGTGACCCGAAACACGATTGCCGGTGACGATGTAGAAACCATCCTAGAAACCATCCTACTAGTAGAGGGATTCCTCGTTGGAAGCCTATTGGACGCAACTTTATCTAATGGAGCTGAATGATACATACTAGTAGTAGACTGATCGGTGCTTGCCTCCTTACCTACTTACCTTAGGTAGTGTACTGCAATCAGGTGTACAATGGATGAAGGCAAATTTAATGGCTATTGGCGAATCCTTCTAATTTATGTAAGCGATGTAACGCCCTCGTCACTATTTTTAGTCCGAATAACCTTAAATTCTTCGAAATTGGGGTCTGCGTAGACTGTCGGCGGGCCAGTTTCAGGCCTTCCATCTAACTATCAATAACGTAATACGAATTTGGGAAACTCTTGTTGTACGTAGTAGTGCTATTAGGTAGGTGCAGTACCTACCTCCTAGGTAGTTTAAATTTATTTCTTAATTCTTAATGCTATCGAATAGAGCCGACTAGGGCCTGGCTTTTTGTGTATACCTTCGTATCGCTACCCTTGCTTCCCATCCCTACACTACCCAGGTATAGCGAATAGAGGCTTGCACAATACTTACTTGTAGTACTTCAAAGTGTGAGGAATCGTAGATGCCCTAGCCTACTGTAGGGATGAATAAGCGCACCCTCCATGCTTAGAGAAAGAGCCTAGGCGGAACCTACTAGTAGGTACTCTAGACTGAAATGATTACCAGGTAGTGCACGTTGCAAGTCACATCGCAATGGATGGGAAGATGATCTTATTTAGTGGGTTCTAGGGGCAGATGTGTTCTAGCGCGCGGTACTGACGGCATCGAGTTGACAACCTTACAAAGCACGTTGCCTATTTTTAATTAAGCTTGTTATGATCGGCGTCTGTGCAGCGCTGCACTGTTTCAGCTACGGCTAGGAACAGAAGGAAGAGAGCTTACAGAGTACTATGTAACAATTGATTGAGGGTTGAGACGAATCGTAGGGCTGTTCATTTTGAGGCACCGGAACCAGACCAGATAGATGTATGGCTGGCTCATGGTCCCATTCTTTTGACGTTGCGACCGACTACTACGTACTTAGTACTGAGTAAATCGTTGAGGGCATTCTCGGCCTAGCCGTTTCCCGAACACGTTGCTCTCATATTCGCCATAAAACCCATTCCCTTCAGACACGTGCAGTGGTCTCATAAGCCTCTGGGTATATCCTAGTACCTCTACCGAGGAAATGTGCATAAGGGTATACTAGTATAATCTTGCGTCAAGTATGCATGAAATGCGTAAATTTATACAAAAATATTATGAAAGCGGCTGGCGGAGGCGGAATGAACAGGGGAGGAGGGGTGGAGGAGCGCGATTCGCGCTGATCCTCACCTGTTTATCCCAAACTTGGTTACAAGGTTGCTAATTTTGTTAACGCTTATTCCAAGGGGAAGCTAAATGCGATCGGTTTTTAGGACAGTAGCTTTTACGTCCTCATTGACCGCTCTCATTGTCCCGAACGCTCGTTCTCGTTTTCAGACAGTGGTCATATGGCTCAAAGTATGAGAGAGAGAGATAGAATAAATACTATGTAATAAAGGGCGTCACGGCGCTATTTGTCTTATGTCAGACCTGACACTGGCGAGTAAAGCATACAACGAGGTATTGGCTGGGAGAAGAGCTCTCAACGCCACCTATCGAATCCATTAACCCTTTAGAAAAATATTAGTTTTGTAGGCCGTAACGCTTCCTCGTCTCACTAATCCTGCACTGAGATTATACTTGTAGAATGACTGTAACCCCTCATATATCACTACATACTGAGTAGAAGCTCTCGGGACCGTACGCTGCTCATACCATCAACCATTTCCCGATAGTTGGCGGCAGCTCTTGCGATACGGAGTACGGTCTACTAAGTAATGAATCTTAGTAGGTAAATTACTTCTAGAGTAGACTAACTACGTCGAGCTTGGTAGGCGTGCAGTATCCCACTCTTAGGATTCACCAAGACCCGATGCGGGGCTATATGAAGTCAGGTGAGACAAGGCGGTCAAAGTCCAATCAGGCCGGCTCAGAGATTGGCTCAGAGATTGGCTCAGAGATGGCTTAGTTATTAGGTAAAGGAAGAACAAGCAAGGCAGTTCTGGAAAGTTATAACGACGGAACAATCCGTAGATGGCAGTGCTGAACTTGTTTTTTTGGTACCTGCAATGCGGGGCTGTGCCGTTACCTAGGTACCTGAGGCATGCTCTTGTGCTAATTAACCCCGTAGTTTAAGTGCTGATACCTGTATATACAGTAGGTACCTAGGTGCTAGTAGAAACTCTGCCCTATACGACGGATACCACTACCTACCTAGGTAGGTACCTAGGTAGGTATGTACCTAGAGGGACTATCCTGCCTCAGCACTACAGTACTTACCATCAGCCGTTTTGCGTGATTACGGGGAACGGAACTTAGATCGAGAGGTTGTGCGAAGAACAAGATCTTGTGCAACAGGGGGCCTCGAACCCGAACCCGCCGAAAATTTATGCATGTCTATAACGAATCACTTAATGTACTAACTACCAAGACTTTATGGCACGTACTAATACTACATAGTAAATAGTGTAGATGGTATCTACTTAGTACATACCGTAGTGTACTACTATGTATGTAGTACCTGTGTAAACGGCGATGAAAGCTGGTAAAAACTCTCCTCGTAGTCGTCTTGTGGTGTACGCCGGCCCGACCGTGTACCAAACCGCCCAAGAGGAGAAGTTGGGAGCGCAGTGAAGCCCGCTAGACGAATATCATGGAGGTGGATGAGTCGCTAACAGGTATTGGTCTCCCTTGTTGCTGTTAAGCTTATTTCTCGGTTAAGTTTGACAGCAAATGAGTCGTCCAGTTCAACTCCCCAGCCGCAGCGACGGGGCGCCGGTACTCTCAGAATCTAGCCAGCAGGCCCGCGCCGAGTAGGTACTGGCTGTTGAGGGGCTAGCGGCCGAAAATGACATCTGTGGAGAAGCTTCTTTTCTTGTCTGCTCTACCCTGCTCTACCCTGTTCTACCCTGCTCTACTCTAGTGTACGAAGTAGGCTAGGCTAGTATATGAGACTTTCGAGTCCTGCCATAGATAGATACACTAGCGTTGACTCTACTTAGTAGATACTGCCTCCTGAGACTAGACCGTCTAGGTAAGGTAGTCAGATTTTGGTGCCATCTCGCTCGTGGGAAATTGGCCATCCCCACAACCACAACTGAACCCTCCATCCCCGGGGACTCCTTGTCAAAAAAGCCTTTGGTGAACGATGAGCACGTTTACGCTGCGTGTCTCGCTGCGCGTCTGCCTATTTGCCTATTTAGTTGGTAGGTACACGATGGTGCCGAGGGGCTCGGAAGCGTCATCCCAACTCTCTCATCCCATCGTCGTCTACATACTAGTAGTACGATATCCGCCGGCGACGAAAGACGCTTATTTCGGCCGTATTGCCCTCCAAGTATTACGTCAGGTAGCCTATCTAGTGTGCCTAGTGCTTTATCCTACAGTACTAACCATTGTTACCAGTCACGTACTGTAGATAGCTGGCTATCAGCTTCGTCGTGACCGAAATAGTCCGCAGTACCCACCATGGCCACCTCGCGATGCAGACAATGACGATGAATGCTGATCTACTTGTGCTGGCTGGCGATCGGCGACTATGATGTGATGTACATAGTAGTGTAGGTAGCTAATATGTTGGAAGGCACTTTAGGATCACAAAAAAAACCCTTAGTGCCTCAAACCTGCAGTACAGTATGGCATGGTGCTGTTTCTAAGCGGGTAAGGTTCTATCTGATTAAGACCGAGGAGGACCCCGCGCGGCTTCCGAGGCTTCCTAGACCCCGGTGACTGAATACCCGAGTCCCTTTTGTTGTGCCTAGTGAAGTGGAAGAACATGGTGTTACGGGAGCCTGAATCTCCATGGGCCGTGGCTAACTGGTGTACGATGGTATACCTACTCCGTACTGCCACAGTCTTGATGCTATCCTGACAACCTTCCACACCCTCCCCCCCCCCCCCCCCCTGCGTACATGAACAAAACGGGCCAAGTCGCAATGTCGCACAGCTGTGCGAGATTAGCATTTCTCTAGTGTATGGCCATGGACTTTCTAAAACTGGTATCATTACCCAGTTCACGGCCGCTCTAGTCTATCTAGTCTGCACTAATGCCGATACGGAATACGTCTAACTCCTGACAATACACGGCCCAATTTGGTGGAGCAAGCTGGGGCTCAGGAGGTGGGAAATTCGCCGTGAGAAATCCTGGTGTCTCCTCTCTATTGCACACTACCTATCTCGTGCCAAGAGTATGCATGGAACTCCTCGGCTCCGACGTGGTTGGCGGTTCATGAGGCGTAGTAGGATAGGACAGAAGCGATTCCCACACCTTGTTCATGTCTGAGAAGAGCCTTGTCCTAGTCCCACACCCCCCCTGTTCCTGCTTTTTGCGATGCTGCAGGAACTGCTATTGTAGGAACTGCAATTTGGCCCTTGTGGCGCCATCCAGTGCAGGGTCTGTACTTACACTACTATACATGTAGCATACACTAAGTACCTAGTGTGCGTCGAGGCCTTACTACTCCTTGTACCCCCGTTGGTGTGAGAGACTCGCAGAGATTCATAAAGGCCAGTCCATTTCCTCCCTCTCGAATATTTGAAATCTCCCTGAGTTCGACTTCATACCCTGTCCATCTCACAATCGCCCAAGTTGAACAGTAGTATATCGCTTCTCACTCTTCACCTCTACGAGCAATGGCGGCTGTCACTCAGAATCCGGGCAACCCTTCCACTAAGAGACCAGAGCGTCTCCGGGATACGTTATACGCAGACATGATGAAGCCCGATGAGGATCTCAGCAAGATGGCAGACCCTGCAGAACGCAGGAGGATCCAGAACCGTCTCGCTCAGCGTGCTTACCGTATGTATTCAGCAAAGTTCCCACGTAGCTGAGCCTAACCACTAACACATGTTGAAGGGCGCAAGATGCGGGAGCAGAAGAACGAGGTCGAGAAGTTGAGAGACCAGATCAAGAAGCTGCAGGAGACACCCGAATCAAGTAATACTAGCAGGCAGAGCACACCCTGCACACCACCAGAGAGCAGCAGTACACCTGCTATGCCTACGGCATCCCTATCGCCGCCTAACTTCGAGATTGCAAACACACCTTCGTCGGAGCACCAATGGGTAGGAGGATATTTCCATGAGTGGCCTGCTGCGCCAGCACCCCAAGAAAGCTTCATGACGGGCTTGATCTCTCCCACGGAACTTGAAGCCCCACCTCCTTATGACGACTCACTACGTGGAGGGTACTCATCTGATGGGTTCGGTGGTGCCCCCAGCATGATGAAGTCCCCCCCAACGAGCCGGCAACATCTTAAATCACGACGTACTTCGTCTCAGTCGAAACGGCCGCGCCCCAACTTGCCTCGTAGTATCGGCAGCCCTAGTCAGGCGCCACAAAGCCCCCATTCCCCATGGATGACCCCTCAGGCGCCACCCATGGACGTTCACGTTCCACCTGGAGTTATGATGATGGCACCCGAATCTCAAATGCCCGTATATTCACCTCACTTCGATCTCCACCCACGCCCAGAGGAGTTTCACTACCCCTCGCCACCTCATATGGACGATGCGTCGGCCTGGCAGATGCCCACTGCAGATGGGCTAGTAAGGACTCAATCAGACTCGAACCTCAGTGCCAGGTCGGCGCCCCGATCCCTGCCCGATGCTAACGCTCCCATACTGCATCTCGCAGTGGCCGGTGGTCACATCGATACACTACGAATTATTCTCAAGCAATGCAACGTTTCGGTCAACGTGCGGGACAGCGCCGGCTACACACCACTCCAGCGTGCCATAATCAATGGCCACACGGACATTGTAGAACTGCTACTTAAGCACGGCGCAGAGGTCAACATCGATGGGTGAGAGACTTTTAGAGCACCCAAAGCACGTGCACACGCATTGACGACGGAAAACTGGGATTGCATGCATATTGGGAGTTTTATTGATTTTTACTTGGCCGGCTTGGGTTTTTGGGTTGGGTGAGCCTCTTGAACATTGGGGAGAGCAGCATGGGGTTCGGGGTTTGTGGCGTGAATTGACTTTGGATACCCCTTTCTGCGAATGCTGCTCGCTTGAGCAGCTTCCTATCCTGTCCCCGAAAATTATAGAGAGGGTTATCTTGATGCGGATGCATCTACTTGTGATCACAAGGAAGGTCAGACACTATACTTTCTGGTCTTGTGATAGTTAGACTGAGGCCTACTACTCTGTAGCCAGACCTCTTCAAAGAATACAATGGCATTAAGCCATCCTTGATAACCCATCCATGTATGTCTCACTTCCCGTAAGCAGCAACGTGCATGTTTGTGACGTCCTGGTTATAAAACATAACCTTGTGGCTTAATACAATAGACAACCACCCTCTGACCCGCGAAGCGTTGGAATCTGTTGCTCGGTTACCTACCCTGTCACGACTTCGTGTTGAGAGAACGGGAGGCAAGATTCGCCGATGGCTGCTCTCGCTTTGGGGTTGGTGGCAAAACACTAAGTCAGCTATCGACAGGCACGCACACACTATAGCCAAGTCTATCTATGCCACTAGCGAATCGGTTCAGAATGCGGCACCAACTCTATCTACAGTATCTATCATTGCCGCCCGTCGAAGCTGAGATGTTGGGTCACATCCGGACGCTGGCAACCGCCCAGTGACGGCGATTGGCCCTGTTACTCTCTAGACTATCTACCTACCTACCTAACCTAAACCTGCTGTAGTGAGTCACAAAGCGACCTCCTCCAGCACTTCTTGGTGTGGGTGGTAGAACCCACTGAACAAGCTTGAACGCCAAGAAATAAGTGCTGGCGTGGCGTTTTCTAGAAGGCCGCACCATCCATGTCACCGATAACGAAAAAGCGAGATCAAGCACGCAAAGGCCATGGCCATTCCGCGCAGAGTAGGTTGTCCGTCGCCCACTCCAGCAAGCTGCGTGGTACAGAGTACATTACGTACATACAGGCATATAAAACATACACACGCTACGGAGCACACACCGACGCTACTGCGGGCAATGCGGGTAATAATAAGGTTGCCGAAGACTATCAGGTTTTTCCTCCTCACGCCCCAGCTCCTGCTTGGCCGTTTACGGTCAGCTTGAGCTCTCGACCCTGGCTGCTTGTCGGCCGAAGGATTCGATCTGGCTCTGATGGAGAAATCCCTCCACCGTTCGAGCTAATCAGCGGGGGAGAGAACGGAGCGGTATTTGGAATTGTTACGAGATGAAGCATCCGCGAAACGTGGTGAGAGATACTGGCTAGGAGGACTGCGTGCAATTCATACTAGCGTGCCTGAAGGACCCCCTCGCAGCATGAAAGACGGCTGCCCTGGCGATCCTCGATTCTAGATCCTAGGTTTCTGTCTACTGCGAAGTCTAACACTACACTATACCATACTACTTCTATACTACTGCCGTATAGCTCTTCTTACACGGAATAGCGCGTCCTCATTATTGCGAGAGGCTACTGACGACCACGAGCAGTAGAGGCCTAGCTCGACAGCCTCGCACCTGACTAGCTACAGCAGCATAAACGGTGGACTCTGGTACCTACAGTATGTGGGAAGCGTAAGACCAAGAGGACACCGCACAAGACTGGTTCAACGTTCATTAGCGGTCAACGATCGGCTTTGCGGTTCGCTCGAGCCCGTCTGGTTACGCCCTGGTCTGGTCTGGTCAGGTATCAGGGGTTGCGATTGGCCGGTGGGCTGGCAACACTGGGCAACAGACACCTCGTAACAACATCCACTAAGTGCGTAACTTTGGCGCACAGCTTGGCATGTTGAAGAAAGTTTCCAACTTCCTATCCTGGCCAGCTTCGGACTTGCATTTCGAATAATCCCTACTAATATGATACCTAAGCAGTCAGTCTACTGTACGAGTACATAGTACGCTGCGCTACAGCGGCCGTTGTGGATAGACCTACAGCCGTGAACAATAACGCCTGCTGCCTACACGGCGGACGTAGGGCAGCTGAAGACGCCGTCGAGGTATGGCTGGCTAGCTCGCCGGTTTCTCTCTCGGGTAATCGCATCTTATTACGTGGTATCAAGGTGCTTAGTTGGCCGCCATGGTGACGCTTTTGACATAAGACAGGCGGCATTACATAATAAATATATGAAAATTAGAGTGCTTTCTGTCACACGAAAATGTATGCATCATCAAGCGAAACCCGCTCGAGCTAGGGATTTTGAGTTATCCATTAGGCGAGTCCGAAGATCCCACGCAGGGATCTCACATCCCCATCCCGCTTTCAATCCAATGAATTCCGCGATAGCTGGGAGATGAGGCCCACCACGCAGCGCCCAAAAAGTAAGCTTATAACGTACCTAAACGTCTCCCGCATGTCTGCACATAGGCTTCTGCATGGCAGCGTAACGTCCGGCCATCGGCTATCTTATCGACCTCGTCAAGCTCATCTTTTCCTTTATACTAGTATAGCAGAGGTTGCGTCCAGTGCCACCTTTTGACCACCTCTTCCCCACCACCTTGACGCGATAACGTGGCACCCTTACTTTCGGTGGTCCAAACAGACTTACAGGCAGATGCCCGTGCGTGCATGATCCAAGCCCACGCTTTTTGGGGGTCACCTTCTCAAGGACACTTTGGTATGTTACCCACCCACAAACGGTAGGTGAAGTAGTCTAGTGTAGGATGAAGATAGCGAGCCCAGCCATGTGAGGTCGCCGTCCAGGGCTTTTCGGGCACTAGGGCCAGCTCTCTCTTCTCTTATCAGAGCCGCAGTCTACCTAACTATGCCTATTTTTGCCATTATATACATCACACTAAACTACACTGCTTCTTGCGTTTCGTCGAGTGGACGTCGGTTAGGTGAGCACTATCAGATGGCAAGACTACCAAGAAATTGACGGGCCACGAACACGCACGCGGATGTAACGGGGTGACATGGGCATGACCCAACCACATCTCGTCTCCCCAGAAAAGGTCTGAAACCCGTCCATTCAGCGAACCTTGCGCCCGCCTGTACCTGTGCCTGTGCCTGTGCCTGTGCCTGCGCCTGCGCCTGCGATAGCAAGCAATAGGCGACAGAAGCCTCACGTATCCCACCCGTGAAGATAGTCTAAATGATTGCCTGATCCAGCAACACCGGCTTCGTCACAAAAGCTTGGCTGGATGGTCATTGTAGTAAGTCATACGTTTTTAACAAAACACGTATAATAATATCACCAACTACACTACGCATATCCCGGCCCCGTCAGCTTTCTAGCCTGTCCATGTTGATGGGAATCGGCTAGAATAGACGGACGTAAAGGAGACCCGAGCGCCGCAAAGGACGCGTGTTCGTGTTGGTTGTTATTCCGAGCCACAACCGACTAATTTCTAAACCCGCGAGGCTTGGTAGTGTACACTAATGAGAGAAGACGGGTCGGTATGATCGGAATGAAGATCCCAAATCTAATTCTTTCCGTACATTAGTAGTACGACGCAAAAGAGCCGAGCAGACCAACAAAATGCTCGTCCACTTAGTAGTAGTGTAGAAACAATGCTAATTAAGCACAATAATTCTTTATTTTAATTTTACACTAGCACCACAAAATAGTACTATTACATAAAATGAACCAGTTAAGAAGAAGCGGCCTTGTCGCTTGGTGTATCGATGTTAATCCCGGCTGGTCTTGGGCTAGAGAGTACAACTTCACCGCATCCCCAGGCTCATCATTGCTTAGATTCGCCTAGGTATGAACAACGACAGTTTCACATTAGTTAGACGAAAGCATTCGGAAGGCCTGGAACAGGGACGTGGAGCGCCACACACGCAATACTTTCGTTGTGTGCTCGGTTGTGAGTGGTCGGCCGCTGCTTTCTCCGACTTCTGCTTCTTTTCTTTTTCGTGATAGTCGAGACAAGCACATGGGTCGGCGAATAGAAGGCTCGCCATCGTTGCAGGGGAATCCGTATTAAGAAGCTACACAACATGTGCCCAGAATCGTGTACCTGCCTAACGAGTGCACATATACCGATGCAGCCCAAGTGCCGTCGCTACCAGACGCCACGGAGCCGGAAGATGCTATAACTGTAACGTCTATTCAACTTCCTGCCTCTCCACCACTATCGTGGAATCAGATTCTACGAAGCGACGTCAGATCTGTTATCAACGTTTGAGGAAGCCTTGGCGGCCATGTCCCTGCTTCGAGCTTTCTTTTCGAGTTTCTTTCCTAGGGCTTACTCCGATATCCTGAATGTTACTCTAGTCGGAATGCAACACCACAATGAACGGCGTGACAGCGGTTGTAGTCTTAGTGTTACGAACTAGGTTATTCGGCACTCATCTTGTCTTCCTGGCCTGCCCTGTCAAGGCATGTGTCGCCGTTCTAGAAGTCCACTTAACTGCCCCCAGTACTGCCCAGAGTCTCATCGGCTGCGTTGATCGACATCCCATCTATCGTAATAGAATCTCGGCCGGTAAGAGTGGCCACACTAACCCTGTATGAAGGTTTATATCCACTACACATGATAACATATGCCACGCGTCTAATTTTTGCGCCCGACATTCTCTTTGGAGCTTGGACATTTGAGGAATGCAGGTCATCGGGAGCCTGATGCGAGTATACCCTCCCCCCCCTCTGGTGCATCGAAACGGGGTTTTCCGCAGTAGAAACTTTCTGTGCATTTTCTTCGGTGCATGAAGAAGGACCCTGTGACCGTCGCGCCAATGTTTGAATTGCATTATGGCTACATGACACCCTGTATACTCTATCTGATAAGAAAGATGACTCCTGCGGCGTGTTAGCGTAGGGATTAAGGGATTAATGCTCGGACGTTGTGGTCCCAACGGTCTTTAGTGAGAATACTCAAAGAGAAACATAATTCCAATTTCAAAAATTCTACCACTCATTCCGAGGGCACCGCCCGGGTTGAGGCCAACGACGTAACTATACGACGGGCAGGCACACCATATAATGGGATGCATAAGGCCAAGACGCAACATATAAGACAGTTCTCCAATGAAGTTCCTTAGCGCTGGCGACACACTTAAAGAGATGGCGAACCATCGGGGTGTAACATTGCGTTACCGAGGTTACAGATGTCGAGGGCTATAACGTCTTCTCAGTATGGGATTACGTGAACGCATGTGACTTATCATCAAGTGCAAGCGAGGAGGCACTCTCTTCGAATGTTTGATGGGCCAAAGCTAGCAGAGGAGCCATAAAATCAAGATGGTTGAAGAACCCCAAAGTTTCTATCCGAGCGACCAACGGTAAATGCTGACCAAACGGCTAGTCACCGTAGGCAGGTAAACTGACGAGTATTCGACGGTTCCTCCTTGTGCCGGGTCACAGCATCTAGAAACAAGACAGAAACGGAATCTCGCGATGTGGAGGGGGAACCGTTCGCGAGAGGCCAGGCGGCCGCCACTCTGGGGTTGCCAGCAGTGTGGATTAACTGGTAGGTTGTGCGTCCTGTCGTGATACCATGCCTCGCTTCCAGTACCAGATTGGGGGCATCTCTGGGGGCGATAGATTGGCTGCAGGTTCACTAAAGCGAACAGACGTACTAGGCAGGATGCGTCGTTTCAATGGGACACCGCTGCAATAGACGTTGTAACCAGGATATGTCCGAAGTTGCGAGAAAAAAAAACAGCAACTAGAGACGAGCTTAGTACTTGAATGATATAAGTGCGATGCAGGGCATCCGTATATGTACACGCCAGAAGAGCGGCCTGCCTTATTGGCGCTTCGAATTGACTACACGCCCCCTCCCCTAGACATGCCCCAGAGCAAGCGAACAACGTATTTCAGAGCATAACAAAGCCGTCTTCGATGTCGTGATCCTTGGTTGCTTGATCCTGGCTCACGAGCCCCAATTCCACCATCTTATCGTAGACTAGATCAGATATGGCGGCCATGCCTTCAGGCCTAGGGTGATAGGCGCCACCTTGGCGGAATAGCTTCCAAGTGAAGCCGGAGATCCAGGGGTTCTCGGCCCCAACGGCATGTGCCTCACTCGGCTCTGCGACGCCAACGGTGCTGCACCACTCTTCACGCCCGAGCACGGCCTTGCGGGTCGCTTCTAGTAACCGCGCGGCCACCTCTCTATGATGGGCGATGCGGTCGGCGCCGAAGACGACGTCTTCACCAGGCCGGGTATCTGGGCCTAACACTGCCTGGTACTCGACGACGAGAACGTAGGCTTTGGGTGCCTTGCGATGGATGGCATCGAGAACGGTCGCGTACCGCTCCGCGAGGCTATCTACATCTAGTTGGAGCTGGGTTTTGACCTCGTGATCCGGGTCGGCACCGCGGCACAGGAGTAGTACACTTCCCAGCCAGCTCCGGCTCAGCGTATCTTGAAAGATGCCCCCGATGTACCCGATGTCGTTACCACCGCCGAGAACCAAAACCAACTCGCTGTCGGCGGGCATGTCATCAATCTGTGGAGCAAACCACCTCCCGCCCGCATACTGTGGGGTATCGAGGAGGTGTAGCAGCGTCGCGCCACACACGCTTAGATCCGTCAAGGTGCCGCCTGCGCGCTCGGCGACGAGGTGTGCATAATTGGCACCCGAGCGTCCGGCGTTGTGATTTTCTACGGGCACAATGGTTGGCCCTGCTGCAAAGGATGAGCCGAGACTTGCTATCCGAAGAGGCATTACTTCTGTGTGTAGGTCACTTATTTGCAGTAGCACGGCAGAGAAACGTCCGATGTCGCGAAACCTGACGTTTTAGATGAGTATCGGGGGTTACAAGTGTCACCGGGATTGCATCGGATCGGGTCACGTACGCATGTGCTCCGACAACTAGATGTGTGCATCAGTCTTTGTTGATTTGCTTGCGGTTCGTGTTGGTAAGTAGGTGGGTATTTTCAAGCTACGTCGGGTTCCAATATCGAGGTGGCACGGTGAGGTCAAAAAAGAGGTGTCGACCCCCTTAATAGTGCCTTAATAGTGCGGCTGAGCTGGTCAGATAGATACCTACCTACGGGTAGGTACACTTAGGTATGGAATCACCTCCTAAAGTACCTACCTAGGTGGCAGTACTGCCTTACAGAGGTACCTACTTAGTAGATGGCTCAGGTAACACTTGAGGCCATTGATCGCTGTAATTGGCCACCGTAGACCCTACCTACCTACTACCTAGGTAGTAGGTACTTCTCCGGTAGGAGGTAGGCACAAAATACTTACCTAAGGTACCTGCACCGTGCTTGCGACACGACACCGCCAAGCTGTGGAAGTACTTAAGGTACCTGCTTAAATCATTGGGTATCACAGCTTATGTATTTCACCGAGGGATGTCTTGCTTGTTTATTACACGACATGACCTTGACATGTAGCACAGTTGATAGGATTGAAACAGCCTTCCCTCCCTCTTTATCTCCTTCGCCTTCATCTGCTTGTGAAAGTTCTTCATGGACAAACTAAAACAAAAGACAAGTATAAATAGTATAAATAGAGAGCTCGGGTGTCTTGGCATCTACATCTAGACCTTCTAACCCCGGGCCACGCCGCTGGCCGGCCGGCAGACAGCTTCAAAATGTACTGCGATCCGAGTGGACAATGCCGTCGCACAAGATCGTCCCCGAGCGCTTGGAACGAAACGAAATTGCGACGTATTGTGCCTACGTTGCAAACAAAAAACCGCAGGAATTATTTCTTTCCTTTTCCCTCCCTCAGTTGACTTGACCCGACTTGACTTGACCTGAGGTGTCTTATCGCCTCCCCACTAGCTCCGTCACTCTGGATCGACTCCGGCCTCTTGCTATCGGAACAGTGTTTCAACAGTCTGATATAACAAATCCAACCCGTTTATTTCGACGTGTTGTAAAACCCGCCGAACCATCCCGCCCAGACACCACTCCAGGAGGAGCTGGGTATAACAAGGCTTTGCCGTCATTGGTTACGTACGCCATTTCTGGGTGTTCCGCTTCGCATTACACTGGCGTTGGCACTTCTATTCCCGGCTTTTGTATGGGACGTTCCAAGTGCAGCCCCAAGACACAGCACGATCTGATCGCGCACCACGGCGTCGACAGAACAGCAGAACGGCCGTATCATGCCGCCTCCCAAGCTGAGCAAGAACCAAGTGTTCTTTGGTACTTTCATACACTCCAAAGGCCTCGATGAGCTAGAGTATTTGCACAATGCGGCCGTTTGTGTAGATACGTCGGGAAAGATCATCGCTGTAGAGACCAATTGCAACCAGCAAAAAGCTGTCGAGACGTTGTATGGCAGGCTAGGCTGGAGTCTAGATGATGTGTCTGTCGTTCGGGCTCGGGACGGGGGGCAATTCTTCTTCCCTGGCTTCGTCGGTAGGTACTTTGGTCCCTTGAATAGACCGGCCGTGAGTCGTCACATTTTCTCCTAACACCAGACGACTAGATACACATGTCCACGCCTCTCAGTATCCCAATGTCGGTATTTTTGGGAAGTCGACCTTATTAGACTGGTTGAACACATATACGTTCCCCATGGAGGCTTCGTTATCATCGCTTCCCAAAGCGCGTAGAGTGTACACACGATGCATAAGACAGACACTGGCGCACGGCACCACTACGGCAGCATACTATGCGACTATCGATGTCGACGCCACTAATCTCCTAGCCGATCTTTGTTACTCTATGGGCCAGCGCGCTTTCATCGGCCGCGTGTGCATGGATCATCTTGGTCCAGAGTATTATATTGACGAATCACCTGATCAGGCACTAGCTGCTACCCGGGCTACGATCGAGCACGTCCGCAGCTTAGATAGCGACTACGAACTGGTGAGCCCAATCCTCACCCCAAGGTTTGCGCCTGCGTGCAGCGTCGAGGCAATGAAAGGGCTTTCGGAGCTTCAGAAGCAGACACAGCTGCCCATGCAGACACACATCTCAGAAAACCGCGACGAAGTCAAACTGGTGAAGGAGCTTTTCCCAAATAGCAAAAACTACGCCGATGTATACGATACACACGGGCTTCTAAACGAAAAAATGATTCTAGCCCACGCCATTCACCTTACTGAGGAAGAGGCGGATCTCATTGCAGAGAGAAATACGAAGGTTGCCCACTGCCCAGTTAGCAACTCGGCTCTTTCGAGCGGGGTTGCACGGGTGCGCTGGCTGTTGGAAAAGGGCATCCAGGTTGGACTTGGGACCGACATGAGCGGCGGTTATAGCCCAAGCATACTCGAGGCGGCGAGGCAGGCCAAGTTGGCATCGAATCACTTGGCCATGCCGGAAGGGCAATTAGACGGTTTGCCACAAGATGAACGCGACAAAGCCAAGTTGAGCATAGATGAGGTTCTGTACCTCGCAACGAGAGGGGGCGCACAGGTCGTGGGTCTGGCAGACAAAATCGGGGCTTTCGAAGTAGGGATGCAGTGGGATGCCCAGCTCATCGACCTGGGTATCGTCCCCGCCGAGGTTACCGAGGATGATTTCACGACCCATGGCAACGTGGATATATTCGGTTGGGAAAAATGGGATGAACGGATCGCGAAATGGGTTTTCAGTGGCGACAGCCGTAATACCAAGAGAGTATGGGTGCAAGGACGACTTGTGCACCAGCAGACTTAGAAAGATTAGACTGAAGACCGAAGACGGAGGGCTCTTCAAACTTTGTGGTATAGACTGACCAACCTAGAAGGAGCAGGATAGAACATCAACACTTATAGTAGAGCACTCTATGCCTGATGTCTATAAAAGATTGGCAATTTTATTGATACATAATTTGGCCTAGAAGGCCTCAAAATGCGACCCGGATGTCGACTGAACTAGAGAATCTGCGTCCTCATACCCATCATAACTGAACGTTTCAAGCCCCCACGGCGTAGCTCCAATGACATTAGGTAGGATCATACGACTAGCTGCTAGTCACTGCCCGTAAAAGGCTTGTCCCACTTATCGGGATTAGCAGCGTATCTTCTGCCGGAGTACAAAGGAGAACTGGTCAGCGTGATACATACATAACAATTCCCACGAGCCGTTTCCAACGACGCGAAGCCGCACCGCTTTTGAGAGTAAGATAGACACCCAGCCTCCCTCAAGGCCTTTAATAGCCTTATGGGTGTCATTTCATTGTCAATAGGTAAGCAATTTGTCTTAGTGGTCAACAATACCCACTACTCGAGCTAGGTAGGGCCGTTTTGCATCGTGGGGTTCCACGCTGTGACGAGGTTCAGTGAATGGACTCCTCCATGCGAAGCCAACGTTGTTCAATGGCGTAGTCGGAGAGCTGGGCAGCAGTTTCTAATCTAGGTTTCAATGCTGACATCGGTTGGCAAAAAAAGGTTAGTTCTTTAGGTTCCGCGTAGGTTAAAGCCAAAGTAATTCAACTATGTAGAGGGTCATAATGGGGGTTATGTATCATGTTGGTGTCCTAAGAGCATGTGGGTGGTCATAGTTGACCTCAAAACATTGAAGACGAATAGCAGTTCAACTGGTTTGAACATAAGAAAGAATGGTCTCTTAAGAATTTCTAAAACGACGTAATGGATACATAGGTGCCTTGCTATAATACACTCTTATCAATGATGGTCTAATACAGCCTTAATTCAACCCATTGCACAAATCGCCTTCCATCCACTAGGCTCAATGGTCACCATTGACCTGGACCTCGGGCGCGCCGGCCCCATTAACGCCGTTTACTTTACTGCTATCGTCTTGATAGCTGTCCCAGTTCTGGAGAATCTGGGCTATCTTTGGTGAACTTGTCAGATTATATACATCTTGGAAGTACTCCTTGGTAAGCTCGAATGGACGAGCGGTGACATTAGGAATGTACTTTCCAACGAGCTTGGAAGGATCAATAGATGTCTTATTGATCTTCTTTAGAAGAATGTTGCGGAAAGGCTTGACACCGGACCGTAAGAATGTAGAGTGGAATGGTACGTCAATACCCTTGAGTGGGATGGTAGCGAACCCTCGCTGTAATTCTAGAGGTCGCGGCTTAGCTAAGGTCTGTTGAGCAGAGCCTTTGATGATGTCAGCGAGTTGCTGCTTCAAGTCCTCACTGCTAACGTTGTTGAGCAGCTGATTGGTATCAATTTTCTGGGCCTTCAAGAAATTGGTGACACTAGTAAGTGTATCGAGGGCGCGAAGGTCACCGGCGCATACGTATTGCATGTTGGCAATGTTGAAGTTGACGATCTCTAAAAGCCAACCGGTCTCCTCAGCAATGCTACGGACCAAGAAGCGAAGTGCGCTCTCGCCAAATGTCTTAGAGATGCGACTGGGGTTCACGGCGCACATGGAGTAGTTAGATCGTCCCTGGGCATCTCGCTCAACTGCCACTTGCATAGTTAATCCACGGTAGAAGACAACAGATACCAATGACTCGATAGGGAGCACATTGGCCAGAGCAGCAAGAGCCGAATATTCTCCTAATGAGTGGCCGGCGAACGTGCTGTCTCGTGGTACCAGACCTTTCGCATTCATGTCTTCGAAGCTGGCTTTCTCCATTAGGGTCAAGGCGGGTTGGGTGAATTGTGTAGCCGACAGGAGGCCGGCAGGAGATCGGTAGGTGTACGACGTTGTCTTCTCGTTAATTTCCTTGAAGATACGCTCAGATTTTACGGTTCCATCTGCACCGATGGTCTCGAAGTTCATTTGCATGTAATTTTCTCGTATGGCCTTGCCACGGGGGCCACCAAAGTGAACGGTGAGTTCCCTTGGATTGTTTTTCACAATATTTAGGATAGAGAAGCCTGAAGACTGTCAGCGGGAGTGCTAAAACATGAGAAGTAAACTTACCATATGTATCCAGGAGATACTTATCGGCCCTATCCCAAACCTCCTTAGCAACTGGACTGGATGCATACAAGTCCATGCCCATCCCTTGTTCTTGCGAACCCTGGCCAGTGAAGACATAGGCTGTGACTGGCTGCTCAACCTCAGCCTCACCAAGCAGAACCTTCTCCTCAGTCTCTTTGTTGCTAGCCTCGACCTTGATAATCTTTCGGCCGCCAATCATGCCGACGTGTTGAAGCTTGACCTCGATATCATCATTGGGAAGCACCATGCCGACCAAGGAAGCATGGAAGCTTCGGACCCGACCAACATTATTCTCGGCAGCCCATGTTTCTACCAAGCTTCGGACAGCTGCACTCGAGTACATACCATGCGTGATTGTACCCGGTAGATTGGCATAGCTAGAAAAGACACGGGAAACATGAATGGGATTATAGTCGCCCGAAACTTTGGCGTACGTCTCGTTCGAGGCAGGTGCCTTGAGGAGAAGGGGAGTCTTACCACTCAGAGGAATGGCGTTCTCAAATAGGATGGGTTGTTCAATGGATGAACCGTGACGTTCTAGGTAGTCAAGAACAGGGTTTCCATGGGAAACGCCAGCCTTGTAGTCCACACTGCCAATTTGAATGATTTCCTTGGTAGGGAGCTCAAGTAGCACTTGACCAAAAGTTGCTACGCTGTTGAAAACGGTCTTATTCTTGAATGTGACCAGACTCTGAAGGCGGAAAGTCAATGTCTGGTCAAGCAGCTCAATCTCATGGTTGTCAAATTGGATCCAGTCCTTGGATCGTAAGACAGTAATGTCCTTCGACGTAGAAAGATGAACTTGCATTGGGGTTTCAAGTTTACGTTGGAAGGTGTTCTCATAATCGGTATAAACACCGCGGTACAAAAATTGTGACGTGACCTGCATGACGGCCTGATTATTTCGAGAAATAGTACCGCAAACTTCCACCATCTTGCCGGAGTCTTGGTTAATCACAGCATTGATCTGAGCAGTCGTCTTTACTTCATCGCCCTTTTGTAGTGGCTCTGCGCCGGGCATCATGCGGAACCCGTTAGATAGGTGAACAAGCTTCAGAAGATCGCCGTCAATCTTGCGAGGGAAGATTGGCTTCGTGATCGCCTTCCACCCAACTACAATAGCAAAATCCATGGGTGCGAGCATGTCTTTCCCAGGACGGTCGACAAATGCTTCGCCTGTATTGCCAACGGCATGCACAAAATCATTGATCTCGCTGCTGGTAATGGTCGTCTTACCGCCGTCAAACTGAGAGTGGACGTCACCATCGAGGTTAAGCGGATCATTGCCGAACCATGCCCGCCAGTAGAACTCTTTGATGCGGTCATTGCGGCCCTCCATAACTTCATGAATGGGGGCATAACCGGCTTCTGGCCGATAAACAAATCTGAGAGGTAAAGAGACGGGTTGACCCAGGGCTGTGGCGTCTTTGACCATACTGACAGTGATCTCGCTCTTACCGTCGAATGTAACCTCAATCACATCCTGGTAGTGGTTGTGACGGGGCTGCTCACGCACAATGATAGAGGTTTTTGCAGGTTCAAGAGGGTGTCGGATCTCGACAAACAGCCCGCGGACGGGCGCGAAGATTCGTTTCATTGGATTGGTTTGGTATTTCTTCCCCTGAACTACGACCTCGGATGTGAAGAGGGCATGTCGCCAACCGCGGGTCGGGCCAGCTAATAGGGAGAGCCAAGTCTCAATAGATGGTAGTGTGGCAGCGGGGGATGAAGAGAGACGGTAAGTAGTCTGTTGCTCATCCTCGGAAATAACAAGACCTTCTAGATCTGAAGGCGCCTCTGGTTCAATCAGTTTACCACCAAAGTATTCACTCGTTGGAATTGAGTCGACTTTGCTCTTGTATACGTCTTTTGTCAGCCTTGAGATGTGGCCATTGTGGATGCCATCTAGAATATCTTTAATAGGCTCGTCTAGTTTAGTCGAGAATTTGGCGGCCATGGGACCTTGTAGGATACAGGTTCGGCCGACGTCCTGGCCAATAACTGCTTCTAAATCTTCTGATTGCCAAAGAGAATCTTTCTTGAAGAAAAACTCGAAGTTTTCGTCTAAAGCCGGAACAAAAGTCACGGGCTTTTGGCCACGACGTTGGCAAAGGAGTAGAAAGTGCTGCACATCTTGGGCGTTGATGATTTGAGTATCGGCCTCGGAATAGTGAGCAAGAATCTTCTCAATAGTAGGGAATGGCTCGTTGAGATCTGTGTAGTTCTGCAACAGGGATGGCTGATTCGGACTGGTGGTAAACCGCTCCTCTAGGCGATGAATAAAATCACCCGTTAGCTTTTTGTAGGAGCGATCAATCCAGCGGGCCTCGTGCTTGACGTAGAGAAGTTCGACCATGCGCCGCACCACTTCACCGTAAGTCATGTCCTCGAGATCCACCGTCTGGCCACCTTTATTGCGGCCAAACCAGACCTTTTGGAAATCATCGTTGAGCTTCCTGATGATGTAGTCGCGATTCTTCTTGAGCTCTGCCACACGTTTCTCTTTAGGCAAGCTGAATATTTTCTGGTCCATCTCCGCCCAAAACAGGACTCCTCGAGTTGCAAGCTTGTGAATTGGCTCACCCATCTCTGACCTCACAGTAATAACGCCGCCGGCAGGACCTTTGTAAGTCTTCTCCCACTGGTCGTCATCTAGGCCCTTCGCATCAACGATGGCCTGTTTGGCGGCTTTACTGGTATGCGCTTCCTTTGCAACCATCATACGACTGCCGAAAAGACAACCATCGAATGGCATTGCCGGATAGCCGTATTTCTTTGACCAGTCGCCAGTAAGGTAGGGATAGGTGTCTTCTGCCCCGCCAAATCCACTACCAGCCACTAAAATGATGTTGTCTGACCGTCTGATACGGCCGTACATTTGGAGAATGGGTTGGTGGAAGTCTTCAAAGGAGTGATGTCCTCCGCCTCGACCACCAGTCCATTGGAGAATGACGGGAAACGTGGGATTGGCTTTGGCGATGTTGATAACAGATTGAATTGCCTCCAAAGAGCCAGGTTTGAAGGATATATGCTTGAGGCCCAAAGTCTCGATATACTCCTGCGCAACCTCAATAGATGGTACACCCGCGCCGATTGTAAGTCCCTCAATAGGAACACCCTCGGATCGAAGTCGGCCGAGTAGTGGTATTTGCCAACCCATGGCCCTTGGGTTAACGTAGATCAAGTTAACGGCGATACCACGACCCGAGGGAATGGCCTGTTCAATCTTATTCAACGCTTCCGACATCGTCTTGGCATTGTAATATCCGCCACCACCAAGCTCAATTTGGTAGCCAGCATTCATGGTTGCAGCTACGAAATCCCAGGGCACAGTAGCGGGGGTCATACCGGCAACGACGACTGGCGGTACACCGAGTAATCTGCTCATCTTTGTGTCTACGTAGATTTTTCCCGTGGACGTCTTGACGAGACGTGGGCCATATTTCTTAACCCAATCGTCGGCATAAACAATTGCGTGTTCCTCATCTCGGTCAAACAACTCGGACTTATATCCGATCTCTTGTGCGGAGCCATCCACAGTTCCAGCGAGAATAACGCGCACGCCTGTACCCTCCTTGTTACGGCTGGTTAAGACGCCAAGACCGGAGATACCTCCTGGTCCGAAGTCAAGCACGTGAGTCGCTTCAGGGAACTGAGTTGCCTTTTCCCATTGTACCGAATCTCGTGTAATCATACGCACTAGGGACGGAACGATATCACCTTGAACTGTGTCCCTCAAGTCTTCGCCGGTACACGTATTGTAGACCGCAATTCCTAGGGATGATACGTCTATCTTGACGCCACTAAGATCTTGATCGATAAGCTTGGTCGCATCGGCAAGATATTTGCTGTGAAATGGTGCAGTTATAGGCAAGAATCGATTAACAAAGCGGACCTTCCGTTCTGTGTGAGGTATTCTGTTCTGGTCTAACCCTGTAGGAGCCTTGACTTTTCGTAATTGTAGATTAAGACCATATAATGAAATGGGAGGACCGGTCACTACCATATTTCTTGGACTGTTGACTAGCGAGATGGCGATATGGCGGTCTTCGGGTAGATATTGATTTGTCGCGTCGATGTGCTTTTGCACCTCACTCTGAGGTAAATCACGAATGCTCAACATAGGCGTTGGCTCCCCCTCACCATTGTCGATTGAGTCTCGGAGCGTACCTGGTGTTAAAGAGGTTCTGGGGAATACTTGCTGGCTACGAGCACCAATCCAGAACAGGATTGTTAATGCATGGCTGGCATGTTTCTCGAACGACTCCCAGGAGTCAGCGGCTGCCGTGGCTGCAGCGACTACCACGCCTTGGGAGTGGCCCGTTGCACCCTTGATACGTTCTCGTAGAATGCCGGGGTGGACACCTAGGCCTTTACCGAGAATTTGGTAGTGACATAGCTGTACCAAACCGATCAAAGGGAAACTGACTGGTGCCGAAACTAGATAGTCCGTATCCGGGGTCGCATCAGGCGAACGTAGCCATTCAATGACATCGATACCCTTTGCATACAGTTTCTCGGCCCGGGGGTCCCGCGCCAAATTGTGAAGAAGCTCGGCTGATCTTGTAACCAGCTCGCCCACAAATGAAGGATATGTTTCGTATACTTCGCGAAGCTCGTCAAAGTACTCAACAATGTTTCCTTGGCCGCCAAAGATACTGTAAATAGTTGTGGCCCCTTCATCGGCAGCTCTAAACAAGGCGGATTCATGAGGCTTCATTGCCCGGTTAGCGACAGAACGAGCAGCATAGTAGCTCTTGACCACGGTAATCTGCTTCTCGAGGATTCCGGGGAGAGTTTTGGCTAAAGCATGTACGTCGTTCCCTCGAAGATACATACGCTCAAAATCGTTAAGAATGAGCTTCAAAACTTCTTCGTAGGACCCCTGGGCATCGTCTTCGCCCTCATCTACTTCGTGTGCCACGAAGCCCATGTACCGGGCGACGAGCTCAGCTACTGATGATGGTTCGTCATCCTGAGCTAACTCGTCCGTCGGAGTAGGTAGACCGGCCGTAAAGCGGTCTTTGAGTTCTGAGGCATGAAAATGTAGGTTTGTTGGCACAAGAAACGAAGACTCGAGCGATCCGTGAGATAGGGTTAAAGGTCGGAGAGAGGATGAGGATCTAGGGGTAGACACGCCGGTCTGAGGTCCCGTGTTTGTGCCGTACATTGTGCAGGAATGTCGATTCACTTCTATCGTCGGCTAGGGACGTTTCCTCGTATACTAGATATTCGTGATTAGCAACCGGGAAAATTGGGAAGACAAGTAGAGCACAAATACAAGGCCTTACATTAATATTGGAATTATCTCCGTTGACTCAGCGAAGAGCAGGAGATTTCTGTAGCGCTGTAGCGGAGAGTTATGGTTTAAACCCCGCCGAACAATGAGAGAAGTAGACGCCACGAGCAAGAGGTAGTTCTACTAGAAGCGTCGGGTGACTCGAGCGCCAGGTAAAGGTGGTGGTGGAAAGTATAGTAGGTGTATTATTTTTGAAGCAACAACACGAAAACAACCTCGCTTCGTTTGCGGGCAATTATGTGTCAGACCGCTAGGACTTGAGATTTTGAGAGAAATGTAAGTTGGAATGAGAGAAACAATCCACAATACCTAGGTCGGTGTATGCTGGGAAGTGTGAAGTTGACGGAGGTAGTTTACGGTTGCTTGAAGCTTCATTCAACTTAGATGGTTTTTTTTTCCCTGGGGAGCAATGACAAGATGTACTGAGTATGTACCTGCTCAACCAGGTACTCTAGCTGGTACATACTAGCGGGCAATTTTGGTGTTCAGCACTACGATACGCGCTAAATGGTGGAGTTAGGTACTTCACAGCTACTTCAGAAGATACCTCTCTCCTCCCTGCCCATCATTTAGCGGGCGATACCCTTCACCCAGTCCAGCCCAGTCCCTCCCAGTCCCTTGCCGGACTCCTCAACACGCTACCCTGGCGGGTACTATGTTCATCATCCAATGATACCGAAAAGCCAAAATTTGCTGGTAGGCGGCGAAAAAAGGCCCATCCATTACTTCGCGCCAAATAGTTTTGCAACATCTTGTTGGGGATTGGGTGCCACACCTGCAACGTATCCCCCTGTTGAAAATTATGGATTCTGCCAGGGGAAGTTGAAGAATCCTAATCTGGACCTACAGAGTAACCACATTACGAACCCCCGAGAGGTATCTCTACATAGCCCATTACAGCTATCCTGAATTCGCGTTATCTACGACATATCGTATGTTCAAGGGAGAACCGCAAAAAGAACCAACTCGAATGAATAGATTGTTGCGCCGAGCAGTCCCCGTGAAACTTTATAGAATCGAGTCTTGTCCTGAATTGTCAGACTGGCGCCGCTCGTTACGAAGCTAGAGTGTCCATCACTGGACATAAAAGCCACCTCAGTATGTAAGTGGCACGTAGTTAACTTGTCGTCCAGCGCTGCGCACGATTCCGTCTGGACCCGTCTTGAAATCGCCTGGCGTTCTAGGAGAGGTGAGCTCACGAAAAGTATAGCGAGACAACAAATACGATGTGGAATATTACAAAGAAAAACCTAATGTTGTGTCGCTTATAGAATGAAGCCAAATCAAAGACATATGGGACCAATATCTTAGACTCAAGCTCAACCTTGGCAGAAACACTCGGATTCTACTAGTACTAGTAGTCGGAGTGCATGTAATAGATACCTAGACTCCTACACAAGTAGGTACCTAGGTAGATTACAAGGTCCAATTCATGTCTTCCATCCAGCCCGTTCCACTGGGACTACGGGACAGCGGCTGCCAAGCCGCCTTATGTACACGAATGGGGCGACGGCATTGATATTCGCTGTTTGAATTGAAAACCGAGCAGAGGCATGTGTCTACTGTAAGCTCCTATCCAAGGATAATGAGTTGTCTCCCGGTAGTTCCTCGGGCAGCTCGGGCTTAGGAGTTGTGTAGAAAGAGCCGAACACCTGGAGAGCACGAAGCGTTGGACACATGAGAAGAGGAAAGCCGCTATCAAGACAGATCAGTGACAGGACAATACTACTAGTACACTAAAGTTACGCGAGTAATTCTCGTTCATTTTGCAGATTAATGAAACAATGATGCGAGATGAAGTCGTGTGGGGGAAGTCGGTGGCCCGGAACATTGTTGCCTAAGTACTTTAGTGCGTATATCTACCCACTAGTACTACTAATACACACAAGGTATAGTACTACGTATACCTAGTACACTACCTAGGTACTAGCAGTATTACCATATGTACGTAGAGGTAGTGTGTACTGCTAGTGCGCTACTTAGCAAAAGACTGACCCAAAGCCTGTCAAAGGACACATGAGATCGTTGAGAAATGGTGGATACAAGGAGTGAGGTCGAAGACAAATCAGAAAAGGCATGGGAGAGTACATCAATAGGCAGAGGTGGGGGCGAGAAGGGGGGCTCCATGCAGGCTGATGCAGCCAAGTTACAGACGCTACTACAAGGTCTACTACAAGGTAGTACTCCGGTACAACTGTACCGACAACAGCTACTTTCGCTTGACCCAAGTCCAATAACATCATTGGACCTGCACCTGACTGGTACCTACTAGTAGGTAGGTATCCTTTGCCCCGGGCGCCGAGGGGCACACCCCCAGGTCCCATGTAACCAACCAAGACCAATTGACCAAAAAAAAAAAATTAAGATTTCACGTTCACAATGAGTTCAACATTTGGGAAAGCTCCCGTTTGACCCTCCGTCTGCCACTCCCTGTGTGCTCCCATTTTGGCATAGGGCAGTTGCAAGGATACTACTTACACTCCTTGATTGACCAGGCCAGAAACCTGGCGTGCATGTTCTCTACCTACTGCAGAAGCTCATCCTAGACCACCTGTCCACAGTCCACAGTACAGTATTGTATTTATTGTGTTTTGCGTAGTACTACGTAGGTATCTGTCTACCTACCTTAGTGTAGGTTCATCAGGCGTAGTAACTCTAGGTATCTGCTAGTATTAACCACCTACATACCTACCAATTGACGTCGGGTTGCAGTTCGGACTCGAAAGTGACCTTTTTTTTTTTTTTTTTCATCCTCCCTACCTCTATCCATCTATCAGGGTGCGTCTCGTCGAAGTGTTCTTGCCTACCTATTATTTCCTCACATAATTCTCCAATCTCTTGTGCAGGAACAATCGCACAGTTTTCAAGGACCTCAGCTCCAAGAGAGTCCTCGACTTTATAAACACGTCCCTTTAATAGACACTTAATCGATTCCGTTCAAATCTGCTTTAACTCGACCCGACAACTTCTATAATCCATCGGTCCGTCCCGCCGTTGTTCCTACCAGACCAACGAAGCCGAGTCGAAGCATCGGTGCACAAAGTCTGAAAACACAACGGCTTAGCACTTCGGTACATACCAAGACGCCTCTACGAAGTTCGACGGCCCAACAAAATACAGATACCCCCACCGTCAACTATCGGTTCCGTCGCTCATACCTATCCTCCTATTCATCTTACGCGTATTCATTAACCCATTCGACACTGTTGTCACAATCAAAATGCGTCCTGAAATTGAGCAAGAACTTGCTCATACGTTGCTCGTCGAGCTACTAGCATACCAATTCGCTTCACCCGTAAGATGGATCGAAACACAGGATGTCTTTTTGGCCGAGAAGACGGCGGAAAGAATCGTAGAGGTTGGCCCAGCAGATACATTAGGTGTAATGGCCAAAAGAACGCTGGCCTCGAAATATGAAGCGTTTGATGCCGCCAAATCGGTTCAGCGTCAAATTCTGTGTTATAACAAGGATGCGAAAGAGATCTACTACGATGTAGATCCAGTTGAGGAAGAACCTGAACCTTCACCTAATGCTGCAGAGAGCTCCTCGAGCCAGGCACCCGCCCCGGCCGCCGGCGCTGCCCCGGTTGCTACAGCTCCAGCGCCTAGCGCAGGTCCAGCAGCCGCAGTTCCCGACTCACCAATAACGGCCCTCGAAATTGTGAGGGCCTTGATTGCTCAGAAACTAAAGAAGCCATTCCTAGAGGTTCCGCTAGCGAAAGCCATTAAAGACCTGGTCGGAGGTGAGTGGTCACTCTTTTAATTTATCGGGCAATATACTAACAATGATGTAGGTAAATCAACATTGCAAAACGAAATCCTGGGTGATCTAGGCAAAGAGTTTGGGTCAACTCCAGAAAAACCAGAGGATACTCCCTTGGACGAACTTTCGGCGCTTATGCAAGCGACCTTCAATGGTCAGCTGGGAAAGCACTCCCAGTCATTAGTGGCGCGTTTGGTGTCGTCGAAAATGCCTGGTGGTTTCAACATCACCCTTGTCCGAAAGTACTTAGAAACCCGCTGGGGTCTCGCATCTGGTCGCCAAGATGGCGTTCTGGTTTTAGCTATAACCATGGAGCCGCCGTCACGTTTGCCTTCCGAGGCTGAGGCCAAAGCATATTTCGACGACGTAGTTCAGAAATATGCTTCTAATGCGGGCATCACCCTATCGACCGCGGCGTCAGCTGGTCCGGCAGCTGGTGGTAATGGAGGTATGATGATGGATCCTGCCGCCATTGACGCTCTCACCAAGGACCAGCGGGCACTCTTCAAGCAGCAACTTGAGCTTCTTGCACGATACTTAAAGATGGACCTCCGCGCTGGTGATAAGGCCGCGCAGACAACCAGCGAATCACAACAAATCCTACAAGCCCAATTAGATTTATGGAATGCTGAGCATGGTGATTTTTATGCAGCTGGTATAGAGCCTGTTTTCAGTCCTCTCAAGGCTCGCACTTACGATTCATCTTGGAATTGGGCACGTCAAGATGCGCTCAGCATGTATTATGATGTGATCTTTGGTCGACTTCAAGTAGTCGACCGGGAAATCGTTAGTCAATGCATACGCATCATGACCAAGTCGAACCCTCTCCTTCTAGAATTCATGCAATATCACATTGATAACTGCCCGACAGAACGGGGGGAGACATACAAACTTGCCAAAGAGTTAGGCGAGCAACTCATTGAGAACTGCAAAGAGGTGCTTAATGTGTCACCGGTCTACAAAGATGTCGCTATTCCAACAGGGCCACACACAACAGTTGATGCTCGTGGCAACCTCAGTTATGAAGAAGTGCCTCGGCAAAGTTGTCGAAAACTTGAACATTACGTGCAGCAGATGGCAGAAGGCGGCAAAATTTCCGAATATGGCAATCGAACCAAGGTACAAAACGATCTTGGCCGACTGGTGAAGCTCATTAAGGAGCAGCATAAAATGTCAAAAACCGCGAAGCTTGAATTCAAAAATCTGTACGGCAACGTCCTCCGTTCTCTCGCCATGAACGAGAGCCAAATACTACCAAAAGACAGTAGTAAAGCGAACGGCCTTGTAAAGAAGACCGGCCTGAAGGCAAATGGTCAAACGAACAAAGGCAAGATGGAAACAATTCCTTTCCTACATCTCAAGCGCCACAACCTGCATGGCTGGGATTATAGCAAGAAGCTCACAGGGGTTTACCTGGATTGTCTAGAGGAAGCAGCTAAGTCGGGCATCACATATGAGGGCAAATATGCGCTCATGACCGGTGCTGGTGCAGGATCTATCGGCGCCGAGGTCCTACAGGGCCTCATAAGCGGCGGTGCCAAGGTTATTGTGACAACCAGTCGATTCTCGCGACAGGTGACTGAATACTATCAGTCCATGTATGCCAGGTATGGCGCCCGCGGGTCTCAACTCGTCGTGGTACCATTCAACCAAGGTAGTAAGCAAGACGTCGAGGCGCTGATCGAATACATCTATGATCCTAAGACTGGTCTTGGATGGGATCTTGATTATATCATTCCCTTCGCTGCCATACCGGAAAATGGACGACAGATCGACGGCATTGATTCGAAATCGGAACTCGCCCACCGCATCATGCTGACCAACCTATTGCGCTTGCTAGGATGTGTGAAGAGCCAGAAGTCTGAGCGTGGATTTGAGACCCGTCCTGCACAAGTAGTGTTGCCTCTATCTCCTAACCACGGAACTTTCGGCAATGATGGTCTTTACTCCGAATCCAAACTCGGGCTCGAAACTCTGTTCAATCGCTGGCATTCTGAGGACTGGGCTAACTATCTTACCATCTGCGGAGCTGTCATTGGCTGGACTCGCGGGACCGGTTTGATGTCGGGTAATAACATTGTTGCTGAAGGTGTCGAGCAGTTCGGTGTTCGCACTTTCTCCCAGCAAGAGATGGCATTTAATCTCCTTGGCCTAATGTCACCTGATATTGTAGACATTTGTCAAAATGAGCCTGTCTTCGCTGATCTCAACGGCGGCCTTCAATTCATTCCAGACTTGAATGACACAATGACACGACTTCGGAAAAACATCATGGAAACCAGCGAAGTCCGCAGAGCCGTCACTAAAGAAACCGCTTTGGAGAATAAGATTGTCCATGGTGAAGACTCAGAAGTGCTATATAGAAAGAAGGTCGTTGAGCCACGGGCGAACATTAAATTCGACTTCCCGACTTTGCCAGACTGGGAGAAGGAAATCAAGCCTCTTAACAAGAACCTCCAAGGCATGGTCGACCTAGATAAGGTGGTTGTGGTGACTGGGTTTGCCGAAGTCAGTCCCTGGGGCAATGCAAGGACCCGCTGGGAGATAGAAGCTTACGGCGAGTTCTCATTAGAGGGCTGCATAGAGATGGCCTGGGTCATGGGTCTCATTAAAAATCACAACGGGCCTATTAAGGGTCAACCATATTCAGGCTGGGTGGACGCGAAGACCGGGGAACCCGTTGAAGACAAGGATGTGAAGCCGAAGTACGAAAAGTACATTCTTGAACACGCGGGGATCCGCCTCATCGAGCCGGAGCTATTTGAAGGGTATGACCCCAATAAAAAGATGATGCTTCACGAGGTATCGTTGGAAGAAGATTTAGAGCCGTTCGAAGGTTCCAAGGAAACTGCCGAGGAATTTAAGAGGCAACATGGTGACAAGTGCGAGATTTTTGAAATCCCAGAATCAGGTGAATACATCATCCGCATGAAGAGAGGTGCTACACTATGGATCCCTAAGGCTCTTCGGTTTGACCGCCTTGTTGCTGGTCAGCTTCCGACAGGTTGGGATGCGAAGAAGTATGGTGTTCCTGATGATATCATCTCTCAAGTCGACCGGGTAACACTGTTCGTTCTTGTGTCCGTCGCAGAAGCCCTCTTAACCTCGGGTATTTCGGATCCTTACGAATTCTACAAGTACGTACACGTGTCCGAACTTGGAAATTGTATCGGTTCCGGAATGGGTGGTATGACCGCTCTCAACGGCATGTACAATAAGCGGAAGATGGACCAACAAGTCCAGAACGACATTCTCCAGGAATCCTTCATCAACACCATGGCAGCTTGGGTCAACATGTTGTTGCTTTCGTCTTCTGGGCCTATCAAAACCCCCGTTGGTGCTTGCGCTACGGCTGTGGAGTCTATTGACATCGGTTACGAGACAATCATGGAGGGTAAGGCACGTGTGTGCATTGTTGGTGGGTTTGACGACTTCAGCGAGGAGGGCTCCTTCGAATTCGCCAACATGAAGGCAACAAGCAACGCCGTCGATGAGTTTGCACATGGTCGTACTCCACAAGAGATGTCGCGTCCCACTACGACGACTCGAAACGGCTTCATGGAATCTCAAGGGTGCGGTGTCCAGGTTATCATGACGGCTAAGCTTGCGATTGATATGGGTCTCCCGGTTTACGGTATTCTTGCTCTAACGACGACAGCAAGCGACAAAATCGGTCGTTCTGTACCAGCACCTGGTCAAGGTGTTCTGACGACCGCACGCGAAGCACCCGGAAAGTTCCCATCTCCTTTACTTGACATCAATTATCGCCGTCGCCAAATCGGTCTTCGCAAAAAGCAAATTCGCAGCTGGAAGGAGTTGGAGCTTGAGTATCTCTATGAAGAGGTCGCAGCAATGCAAGCTCAAGGTCACCAATTCGACGAGAAGGAGTACACCCAAGAGAGGGCTGTTCACATTGAAAAGGAAGCAGAAAGGCAAGAGAAAGAAGCTCTCCGAAGCTTTGGCAACAATTTCTGGAAGCAAGACCCAACAATCGCTCCACTACGTGGATGTTTGGCTACTTGGGGGTTGACAATCGATGACCTCGGGGTTGCATCCTTCCACGGCACTTCGACCAAGGCGAATGATAAGAATGAGTCTTCAGTCATCTGCCAACAGCTGCGCCACCTCGGTCGCAAGAAGGGCAACGCCGTTATGGGCATCTTCCAGAAATACCTAACCGGACACCCGAAGGGTGCTGCTGGCGCTTGGATGTTCAACGGCTGTCTTCAAGTGTTGAACTCGGGCCTAGTCCCTGGCAATCGCAACGCCGACAATATCGATGAAGTCATGGAACAGTTTGACTTGATCGTATACCCTAGTCGGAGCATCCAGACGGACGGTGTTAAGGCGTTCTCAGTTACGTCCTTTGGCTTTGGTCAGAAGGGCGCCCAGGCTATCGGTATTCATCCTCGATACCTGTTTGCGGCACTTGACCAAGAGACATTTGCCGAATACCAAGCTAAGGTGACAGCTCGTCAGAAGAAAGCCTATAGGTACTTCCATAACGGCCTCGTTCACAACTCTCTCTTCCAAGCCAAGTCAAACTCGCCCTACACCGACGAACAGCTCACATCAGTTCTGCTCAACCCTGACGCGAGAGTCACTGAGGACAAGAAGACTGCCGACCTGATATATGCCGCGAATTTTGCCAAGCAGGCCAGCGCACCACATATCGCAAGAACTAGGACTACCAAGGAAGTAGTTGAAGGCCTAGCCCGTAGTCTTGAGACGGGGAAGAACAATAAGGTTGGTGTCGACGTAGAAGACATTGCAGCCATCAACATCGACAATGACACGTTTGTGGATCGTAATTTCACCGAAGCAGAAATCGCTTATTGTCGGAAGACGCCGAGCCCGCAAAGTTCTTTCGCCGGGCGCTGGAGCGCAAAGGAGGCTGTATTCAAAAGCCTAGGCGTCCAGAGCAAAGGCGCTGGTGCGCCCCTAAAGGAGATCGAAATATTACCCAACGAGAAGGGTGCGCCTATTGTCTCGGTAAGTTTGCAACCAAATGGTCCCTTTCTTTACTAGTCGACTGATTGTCTCCAGCTCCACGGTGACGCGGCAGATGCTGCAAAGAAGGCTGGCGTAAAGGAGATCACCGTCTCCATCTCGCACTCGGAGACACAGTCTATCGCCATTGCTGTGGCGACCTTCTAAATGTGCGACAACCCTGTCTGTTGACTTTTATACGTTATGAGTTTGGCGTTTGGCCGTGTGGGCTAGGTATTCCAATTCAGTGTGTACGATGATGCGTTGGTATGAGATAAGACACCAGGTACCTAGTATTTATTCCGACTCTGGAAGAGGTGCTCAGGAAAATAACGAAGGCAAAAAGAGCAGTCGTAGAGATAGCCGTGCCGTCCGTCCGTCCATCCATCCACGGGGCTCGACGAAGCTACATACACAGTAGAACATCAATAATGAAAATCATAATGAATATCGCTGATGAGGTAAAGAAGAGGCTAGTATGTCAGTTTTATGTTTTCTTATTTCTGCAGTGTGATGCTGGTTGGGTTGACCTGCTCTGACATGTGAAACTTGCTTGCTGTAGAGGGTGGGGCCGGATACCTACCTACCTACCTAGGTACCTGGGCACGTAGCCTCAAGTAAGTATCTAACCTACCTAGGTACCTAGATACTTACCTAAGTAGACTACCTGTATGTAGGTACCTAGGTATGTATGGGTACGGTATCAATGAAATACACACTTCTCCCGTCCGGTACACGCACGCCATTATTATGTAGAATCTGTCACAGCCTTTACGTCATAGGCTTTAGCCTCTATTGCACAAAGGGAGTGGGAATGCGGAGGCTCCTAGTTACTTGTTATGCATACCCTCCAGAGAAAGGTGTGTCCACACTAGAAAATCAACATAGTTGCCGACGAGATAGAATCGCATTTGCTTCTTCTCCCATGCTCAGTTCAACATCGTCCCTTCGTGCCGCTGTTACTACTACTGCTATTGCTACTTCCCGAACGAACCAGTCTCCGCGCCGTTTTCGTCAACTCCGTTTCGTCGTCGTAAGCGGCCGGTCTCGTCATGTTCCCTGTCCCATTTTTCTAACTCCTCGACTGGAATTTTGACCAGTCGATGGGTGTTAGCGCCTTCATCGTCGACGGTTAAAATCTCCGGGCGCAATCGGTAGCCTCTCCAGTTTGGTATAACATACATCCAGATGACGTAGTAAATCACGCAGAGGACAATCCTGGTAAGCGGCGTCAGTTTTTCAGCGTCTCATCAATGCAGGCGTTGGGAATTGAGAGGAGCAAACAGTTCAACTTACACGCCAATGCCCACCGCAGCATAGGTGGCGTACCAGAAACTAACTTCGCCGGCGTATGGGCCTCCCTTTGGCGGAATCCAAGGCGTCGCAATGGTGTATACTTGTACCAGCAGGAAGAATATTAGACAGATATCCCAAGCCTTGAAAGCTGGCCTCCCGCGGCCGAGGCGTTTCTGCCTATATCGGATGATATAAACGCCAATGGCCATGGCTACGAAGAAGACTCCGTCCGGGTAAGATTTCAGACTAACGACTATACATTAAGCAGATTAGCAAAAGTCCATTTTAGCTGGCCGGTCGCCATTCCCGTTGGAAAATGACTTACCAAACTGGAATGCATCACCCGCTGGAGGGGCAATGATGAAAATAATTGTAACTATCCACTTTAGTATATAGGGTCCTATCGGCGTTCCAAAGGGCTTTGTAGAGACCCAGAACTCAGTAAATGGAAGTACCCCTTGCCTATTTTCAAGGATCCCTTTGGTTAGCATTTCGTTTAGAAGTAAGACTTATAGAGTTAGTTAGGACCTACCTTCCAATCTCACGAATAAGTCGAGATTGGCCAATGAGGACGGCTAAGAGGTTGCCAAACGCGCTGATGAGAACTAATGCATTCAAGGCATCCTGTGCGCGACCCTCGCCAAATACAGCGGCAAAAAAGACAGATGCCGCAATAGCTTTCGATTGGGCAAATGTTTCCTTCGGGACTTTCACTATGCGTGAGCACCATGACTATACAAAACCCGTAGAAGAAGGAGGGGGCATACCCGCAGAGAAATATGCAATATTACAAAGAATATACAGTACCGAGACTATAGAGACGGCAACTGCGCCGTTTCGCTTCAGTGTAGGAATAGGGTTCTTAATCTCGTTCACCAAGGCAAAAGCGTTGGCGTATCCGCTAAATGCGAAGATAATATTGACTAGGGCGACCGATAGATCGTTTCCGTTCGTCGTGGTGCCTTCGAACGCATTGCGGAAATTGGCACCAGGGTCCGAGACTCGAGGAACACGTCCACCAAGGACGACAAATCCCGTGATACTGATGCTGTAGGAACCATATATTTAGTTCCGTAGTTGTTGCGATGCTTCCCAGGTCAGTACGTACAATATGAGAGTGAGAATTTTAACGCCGCCGATGAGATTTGTGGCCCAAAGCGAGTATTTATTGTGTGCTATAACGCCTATAATGCATCATATGAGATATTGCCCGTATTTTGGGTAGCGTCCAAGACTCACATATGGCGGCAAGGGTATAAGCTGCCACGGCAACGCCTTTAACTTGCCAATCCGTTGGCGTTTTACTATCGGGGATCAGACTCAGTAATTGTCGTTGGTCATTTAATAAGCCTCGGCAGTTTTCAGGAGCAATAAGCCAGAGCCTGCTAGAAGGTGAAATAAGAAACGGGTTACATACTGAGCCAATGCCCATAGGTAATTAGATAACACTAGAAACAAAACATTGAGTAAGCTTTCGTGACCGCGAGATAGCAAGATGAGCGCGATACGCACCAATCGCATTACTAGCGCTGAAGGAGAGAACAACCGAGTAGAAAGCAAAAGAAATAGGGAAGAAATGCTTTGGCCTCGGGTATGCCTGCTCGAGGTAAACAACTTCGGATCCGGATCGGTTGGGAAAGTAGCTCGCCAGCTCGAGGTAGACTGCGAAACCCGCGACGGCCAAAAGTATGCCAATCACCCAGTAAAAAAGAGCGAGGCCAATTGAGCCCGTCTTCCCCAAGATGGTGCCCGCTATGTAACGATGTTAGCTTCCATTCAGCACAGCGGCGAGGTGATAAAGCTGGCCGGCCATATCGGAACACACGCACGCGTCGAGAAGATGCCGGTGCCAATCATCTGGTTAACATTGAGGAAGATGACGGTCACCCAACCAACATGATATCCGAGTGGCGATTTGGATTCTACCGGCGCACCGACTGCCTCTTGGTAAGTCAACCCTGAGCCATTGTGCGCCTTAGCTCCCGTGTAGGTGAGTTCGCCGTCGTGGATCACTTCTAATTCGCTAGAGGTGTCCGAGTGTGCGGATGCATTCACCTCACTAACTGCAGGCCGCGCCCAAAACTTGGGAACGCTCATGTCGACAAGCGGAACCACTCAGCGACTGAAGGCGTCCAAGGATGGTTCGAAGGATATTCTAGGAGATGCGAGCGAAAGGGGACATTGCGGCGCTGTAGGGATGTCGACATCTTATACATGGTACAAGACGATCATCAGATGATGGGGCGCCCGGGCTTAGGGGGAGGAGGGTCGTGCAAAGATTGATACACATGATAACCCTTGTCCAAACTGCGAGATTAGGTGCTTCGAGCTATCGTGCCAAGGCCCAGAATAAAGAACTTCCAAATAGAATGCTGTATCGCCCAACACGGATGGAGCCAAGATGAGCACGCAATGGACGCCAATCTTTCGTTACCACAGAACCATGTGGCTGGAAAATCAGCGACGAAGAAAAAGATGCCTCGGGCCAACTACATGCGCCGTTCAATTCCGGTTTACTAGTATTGCGGCCAACGCTACGATTAAACATAAGATTCGCAACGCGAAGCGATATGAGGCCATCGGCCCATGCGATTGTGTAATGTGATAATCGTTAAAACATAAGTACCCGTCGCCCGCCACCGCCCAGGAGATAAGAGTTGGAGCACATAACCAGCTTCCTACTTCACGTTTCTCGGCCTGCAGCATCTAATCTACTAAAATCTAGCATTACAGCTTAGCCGCTAGGTAGAGACCGGCGCAAATGACTTCATATATAAAGTCGATTTAACGCTAAACATTCAACCAAGATTGCGTGCCCAATCCATAGATAAAATGCCTATGTCCTACCTAAGGGAGCTACATAAATATATGTATGACCCATTTGATCTGATCTAGAAAAGGGCCGGTTATGACTCCTGGTTTTAACTTTGATGTTTAACATACAAGAGCGCGATAACGCAGTTTTATACTACATAACCCCTGAAATTACTTTTCATGAAAGTGACCTCAAGAGTAAAAAAACCAAGACGCATTGGGCTTGGTGAATTTTATGGTACGAGCTACAATGATATAATATCTGGTATATACTTGTAGCACTCTCATATTATGTTTGTAGGGGATGCTGTTCCATATCCATAACATATAAGGGGTTTGATCAAGCAAACCGACCATTGTGTGAGATTGATAATGAGCTCCCGCCAAGTCAACTTTTCATCAATCATAAATTACATTACACCTGGAGCCAACCGTTTTTAACTCGTGTAATTATCGAAGTCGGTAGAGTGAACTATAGAATGGTTCCCGTCCCTCCTTTCATATGTATAATAGACTCGGCTGCCCACCGCTATTGATGAAATTCTTGCTCGTTGATACTCATAGTTCGTCGGTTGTTCCTAGAAACAAAAGATTCTCTAATTTTGATCTATAGAGCCCCTACTTAAAATCAATAAATTCGATACGTGAGAGTTTACAACTAAGCCAATTTCTATATGCAAAGGTAGGTTTAAAGCACGCAATATGTACTGAGCCATCGGCCTAGTGCAAGATATAAAGCATATGAGGACACCAAATTATTCAAAAAGGAAGAAGAAGAAATATACACTGTCACGGTGCCCTGCGTACCCATGGAATATTCGGCAGTTATAGTGATATGGCGCTGCAGTTCCATTCCGCAGCATAGGCTACCAATTACCTTGATAGACGCACACATCCATAATGAGTTATTGGCTGTTTTCTTGTCTCGAGAATCTGTCCCTCTCATGAGAATCAACGGCATACACTTATATGTCACTCATGCACATACGCAGCCAGCAGCCAACCTAACTGTGACACCCGGCCTAGAGCTTCTCAAGCCACACAGATGAAACTCATATCTATAGCCAACATTCTCCTCCCCGGGATAGTCGACAATTCAAACTCCCCAGACCCAACCTTTTAGGTCTCTCAAGATCCCATGGCGAAAACGTGACACGTGCCAAAGTTGGCACGTGGTGACAATAAGTTCCGTGTGCCAAGATACGCTATCTAGAGCGGTCCCAGATAGTCAGCGCCGGGGGCTCTTGTTATAGGCAATGACTAGTAGGCGTTATAGCAGGTACCTACGCTATGTCAAGCGTTAAGTCTCAAGGGAAAACTCATCCTATGTATAACAACCCCTAGGTCAGACTACACATACAGCAGTTGGTAGCGCGTTGGACTATGATTGTGATTTGCTATAAATCCATAGGTCGTCCCTCGCGGGTGTAAGTGTGCGATGAGGATTGAAATGCCGATTACCGCACGGCATGAAGGAGTTTGGCTGGCATATAATATGAGGAAGCAGACAGACCGTCCGGCAATGGTGGTTTTATTTAGATCGGCTTGTAGACAATTCAAGGAGGTTTCTTTCCCTCTGTATCGCCTACACCGTCGGACTAGTGAGAAAGTCGTACCCTCATATCCAATGCAAGCAATTCAATGTTTAAAAAGATATGGCCGTGCAAAGACTACGCATAGCTGTAAGAGTGGCTCTGGAGGGGGATCATGCGTCAAACTTGCGCAGGAGGTGCACAGCAAACGCTGGGCTTGCTTTTATCGTACAGCGCCGGAAGATCGGGTTGATCACAAGGACATGCCCGGTTCGGGACATACATTAGTGGAATTCTAACTTACTTACTACTAAGCAATCTGTTGACCTACATGTGGCAAAATCTTGTGGCGTTGGTAGAGCCAACAATTGACTGGGTCACGTTTTCACTTGGGCTCGTATTCGGTCCTGTTTGTAACTTTGGCACTTGAGGTGAAGGATTTCGGGAAAGCTTCGCAGTACCTAACGTTAGGTAGTCATCACCATGCCGTACACTGCGCGCATGTTTGTAGGCTGATTGCTTAGGTAGTACCTACGAGTTTGATAAGTCGACTTAAGGTACTAGGAGTCAAGGACGAGACTAGACTAGACTACGATGCATGCTAAACACCAGTCATGAGTTAAAAGTTTCTAATTTGAAGAGCATTGAATGCCTACCTATAAACAGTACACTACCGACTAGGTTAGATCTCTGGCCAGTGCTGCTCCCAAGTCTCCGTGATGGGCGACGGGCGACTAGAGTTTGTCCGGACCTCACTCAGTCTGGGGGTACAATAAATGATGCTTGTTGTTGCGCAAGGAGCCTATACTACATATACGTATCTGGAGTCTGCGCTATGTCCGCAGCGTCTTTTTAATCTAGGAGGTATGTATGACCGCGTTTATAATATGTTGGGATATGCGGGAAGAGGATTTTATAGCGGGCGGCTGCGCTGTGGACGTCACCTATCACCTATTTCTGCATGAGCGGGCGTACCGTCCTACCCCGGATCAGGATCCAAAGGTTAGCGATCCGACTGGTCACTTTCGCTGCATGGCGCTAATCCGAGCGGTCAGCAATTGTTTATTCCCATCTTCGCTCGATGCAGTTTTATCCATTGGCATGTTGGCGTCCTGGGCGCGACAAGAGTGCTTATGGGGGCATTAGTTTCTCTCGATGTCCTGACCTCCAGGCCACACATGATGAAGCTGGCTAAATCGTACACTTTGCCCCTAGCTGTGATGGTTTTAGCATCTCCGGCTCGCACGAAAGATGCCGTTGGCTGCTTCACTCTCCCGAGCGTTGGTGCTAGCTACAAGGCCACACCGACGCAACCGAGGCATAACGGAAAGGCTGGGTATACGAAGAATACCCAATTGGCGGGGCTTCTTATCCCACTGGGAAACTTACGAGCAAAACGATATCCAAGAAACAGGCCCAGTGAGCTCCTATCGTAGTACAACATACGGTAGGTAAGCTCAACCCAGTGACCGAGGCTCCTCACTGAATGTCGCACCTCTAGCACAAAGAGGTGTTTTGTATATTAGTAATGAACATTAGCATTGTTAGTACGGGCTCTCTGCGCAACAACAAGTGTTCATTACACACCTATACTAAGGATTATGACACTGAACACATACTTTGGGTACGCAGAGAACTCCCCTAGGCGATTATGCTAAGATATATGTAAACCAATAGAACATGTACCTTCCTCGTGGGCCTTTACTAGGCATACTCACGAACTATGCTGATGGCCGCCTGTTTTCAATGATAGGACTAGTAAGTAAAAATTGATGTTATTTCTCCCCTATCCTAAGATACCGGCTCAAGCCATGAGCGGCATTAATTACGTAGTAGTCCTCAATATTATCTGTGGCCTCCTCGCGCTGCTCGAGATTATGTAAACCAACTGTATCTATATGGTGATAGGCTGAGTACGAAAGGTACTATTATCGTTAGGAGTTCAATAAACGCGACCTGCTCGACGGGCCATTTGGGCCTGAGTTGAGATCGGGCCCGTTCTATGAAGACGCGGGCGTTATCACCAAATCGATCCACGAGCTCATGGAGAATTTCATCAACCCATACTATATCAATGATAGAGTGGTGGCTCAAGATATAGAGCTACAAGCCTGGGATCGAGAGACGAGAGCCACGCAGGTCTACGGCCCCCCGCGTATCAACACCAAGCCGGTGTCAGAGTCCCTTATACTCCTACAAGCCCCTATCATTGCTTACCATAGCCGACAAGCACTTACTCCAAATTCTTCAATAGGCAAGCCATCGCCGATATCTCCACACATCAGGCCTGTCTAAGTACCAGAACGGATGGCACCAATCTAAACTCGATGTCCCTTCCGTTTGTCCCAGCCAGGTCCCTGTAACTGATCCCATCTAGAAAGGGGTTTGCGGAGAAGGATCTTAGTACACAATTCTGAATCCCTTTAATCGAACCACATATAACATCTGGGACAAAAGAGAGAGAGTGTGTGTGTGTGCGAGAAAAGTATTGCTATGAAGAGTGATTTCTAGCCTCTAAGTCCTTATAGTATCTCAGGTTTCTATATACGTCGTCGGCTACCATCCTGTATGGTGGGACACCAACGAAACACTTTCTCATCGTTTCGATGATGAATTGTTGCTAGCAAGAATAACCTCTGAGACCCGATACTGACCTTCAGCGTTGAATTTCGCACTCGTACTTTTTACGGACCTGGCGTCCATCGGGTAATGCCACTATATGTGATGCCTGTCCTATGCATATAAACGCCCAATCAATGACGTTACGTAAGGTGAGAGGAACCCGGTATAGCCACACTAGCTACTATGTATGTCTATACAGCCTATACGACAAGGAAATAGTGCGTGCGTCTGGTGGGGAAGCCCCGAGTTCGTGTGTCGTCGTTATAACAACATTGGAACAATCGCTAGGAATGCACTCTCCGATACCCCGACTACGATGACGGGCCGATGCACTCACCATCGCATCGTTTCCCTAGTCTCTAACTAGTGTCTGGTCGGCGGATACTCATATCATACATATAACCGGAAGGGCCACGTGGGTTCCGGTGGCCAAGGTAACTAGTTATGCGCCGTGGCCATTCTTAGATTTAGGAGATGAGTGGCTCACGAATTGCAGAGCTAGGTGGCATTCAATTGAAATAAGAGTAGAAATGTTAACAAAAAACGTTAGTCAGGTGGTACCGATGCTTGTAGTTTAGTATCTACCTACTAGGCTACGTCGGATGAGTGGGAGGTCTCGTCGGAGGTGATGACGACGCCCTCTACGGATCAGTGTTCGGTTCGCATAGCATCATGGTGTTGACAATGCAAGTAGTTGTGGCTATCGTGATTCTACACTAAAGACGATACTTAGCGGACCAGTACCTCGAAATCATTCAAGTCCTACCGATCCTATAAATATAGCTACTCGACTGCCTAAAAGTGTGTGTGGCCTCCGTAAGCGTAACAGGGAGCTCCTGACTTGAATCTCCTTAGCAGAGGCGGTTTTGCTACTTTCAGCACCTGAAATGACACGAACTTTTAACTGTTAGAAGACGAAGCTCGGCACAATTGGTTGCCTGGCGGAGGCAGCAACATCCCGAGGGCGTCTAGTGAGAAACAAATAGGCTTCGAAGCAGACAACAAGCTTCTTACGGCGCTATCGTGTCACAATTCCGAAAGCAACAACCTGATATGCGATGCGAAGTGAGTGAGGTACCCCTTCTGGGGGAAGCGTACCCTCGCCGACGTCGTGTCTTCTCCGTAATGCTAAGAACCAAACTTCCCACATCTTACGTATTTAGCCTCAAGACTAGGACTCCTGCGGCATATGATAATGTCGGCACCGAGAATATGAATAACTTACCTAGACTGTCTTAGCCTAACGAAGACCTACATCGCCTCGCCTTGTTTGTTTTTGTCACGGTGGTTCCAAGCCAGACGCCCTGTACCGAACGCCAAGCACGCACGCACGCGTTAGTTAGTTCGAATTGTCGTCATCTGGAGGTCCTATCCACGGCTCTCAAATGTGAGATGGTGCTTTCGCGTAGCGCAACGAATGAGATATGTAGAGCTTAGTCAAGTTGCGAGCGCAACGTGGCCGATAGCCGCTGTACACGTGGGATGATCCTCGCCTAATCGGATCACCGAGGACAAATGCCATTCTACACAGTAAGTTAAAGGTCGAGGCAGAAGTCAGAGGTTTGCGCTTTCGGACTATCTCCGACCACCTCCTCCCATCTTTGCCGCGGTTCCGGGGTAAGGGAATCGTTTTTGTCTTTTTGAGGATGGGTTGGTGTAGGCAGGGAAGAGATATGCTGGTAGCGTTTGTTAGTTTGTTCTCTAATTTTGTGCGGGTTCTATCAACGGGACTCCTTGTCTAGTTCAAGCTAATAGGGGAAGTTTATCACATCGGCCAGGGTTCACTTTTCCTGCTTCACTATTTATTTTTTATTTTGGGATCAACGACAGACGCCATAGAACTCCCGGGTGTTTCTCCAAAAAATCAGGCAAAAGATAAAACGCGGGGGACTACAAAAATATACGGCACTGTAATAGAGTTGACAAGTACCAGACAGGGCGGAAATCTTCCGTCCCGAAGCCAAGACGGTGCCACCCGTCCACTCATCCCCCGGTCTAGTATGGTACACCCTGGATAATGCTTCCAGGGGCCTCCTGGCTTACGGCAAAGGACTGTAATTCTTTGTTGTGGTTAGGATAACCTACACTATCAACCCTGACATTATAACGCACGATGACGCTAAATGGTTAGATAAAAACTAGATGGTCCTAATGAAAGACACTTAGTAAATGCACAGCGGTAGCGTAGGCAGATTTTCTACTCTCCTCCATCTGGCATCTGGGGGGCAATTCCAAATCTTTCCACAGGACAACCATTTACGTTTCCTCGAGTAAAATTTCCCGATTGGGACAAATCATGTCTCCGTTGAGATAGGGCGCGATCTGTCATGTACTATGTAATGTAGTATGCATCAAGAAAACTGACCTCGTCGCTTATTATACGGGACGGCATAGGTAGCGCCAACCGCATTTCCCATGATAAGTAAGGAGTGCCGTTACTTAGTAGTATAAGTACACTAACCTAGGGACTTCAGCCCAGGCTAAAGTTGGGCACGGCGCAGATAGCCGTATCCCGCATTTTGAAAGATGTGGCATCGGGATGTCTGTTCCATATGTTTGTGGTGTGTGGTAGAAAGCAGTGTGGCAGCAGTGTGCGACTTCTCCCCTGTTCGACTGTTCAAAGTCTAGACTACTTCGAAAGGCAAAGGACACGAGGTTAGCCAAACGGTAAAACATACCTAGGCACTCATGCTTACATAGTAAGGGCGAGCGGTTCTTGGCGTGAAGTTCCTCCGATCTTACGGCACCAGAAGCAATACGTACATATTGGATAGGCTCCATCCTGGTGCATACTAGGGCCTAGCACGACGTTCTGCCACGCGCTTCATCGTCTTCAGCTTGCTACGGTAACATCCTACCCCCCCATGCAATACTACACAAAAGCACGAGGTTTTACATTAACGATATTGGCTGTCAATAGTTACCACTTATCGCATGCACTGAGCACACAACACCGTAGGTATCTTTTCCATCTCTCCTGCATCTACTAGTATCTACATGCAGCAGGATTTGATACAGGCCACATGACTGTCAGGCAGCCCTGAACTGTAACCTGCGGAGAATCCGGTGTCTGTATCCCCGTCAGTCCCAGTCTCCGTACACCTAGTACATACTAATAGTACTGTAAGCCTGCAGGTAAGAAGGGCAGTTCGACTCCTTTCAAGTCCCCTCTGTAGCCACTAGATGTCCAGGCAGCCCATACAGTTTATGGCACCTTGGCGTGAGGCTGAATCGCGGCCCGCGTCTACACTACACGCAATGTAGTCTAGTGTGCTAGAAGTATGTTCGGATGTATGCCTCGGCTGACGGGTCCGAAGCTAAGTTGTCTAGTGTAGCCTGTGTACATACCGTACCTACTAGTAGGCATGGCATTTGTCCGTTGTGGCGTACACAGCACTCGTACTCTGAGTAAGTTTAGCTACCACAATCTGCGCATGCATACGATTATCGATGCATTTGGCAGCCCGTCAAGCGCTAGCCTAGCACCTTAGCCTCTATCCCTGGGCCAGCCAACTTGCCAAATACGTTGGATATGGTGTGTATGTCAGGGGGCCTATCTGCAACTCCGCCGTTGAGCTGAACACCTAAACGGGAAGGGAATTTCCCCCACACAGCAAGAAGATAACAATGCTAGGGGGTGCTGGTCCAAGATCGCCCGTCCCTGCTAAGTTGATTTCTTCAGCATCAACCCTAACCCGAATCAGAGCCTTCTTAGCGAGAGTGTTCCACCATGTTGAGAGAGCGCCTATAGCTGTGTCCGGAGCCGTTGATCTCGTCCATCCCTGGCATGAGCTAAATCGGACGACGACACCAGCAGGGACTAAAACATCCTGGTTCCCATCATACATCGCTCGCACGCGTTGCTGTGACTAAGAGGTTGCCGTGACTAGAAGGCAGGTGGTGGAGGGAAGGGGGTGAGCTTGTAAGGTAGATGCAGATTGTGGCTGAAATGCGGCAAGAATTAACTTAGCGTCCGATTACCTGCAGTCACTACCCTCCAGATGTTCTGCCAGGATTTCAAAATAGGTTCTTCATGTAAAAGAACGAGTACATCTGCCGACCTCTACCTACACTACGTTTTAAACAGATGCAGGATGGCGCCACTGCAGTCATCCAGGTGTGCCGACGCCTAGCTCTTTGAATGCTTGCCCTTGGCTTCCCCTTAACCATCCCTCGTCATCATTGGACTACTTATACTCGCCTCCGGCTTGACAGCGGCATTGCATGGTCCAACCAGAACTAGGTTAAACTTCACACACTTCAATCCTCTCACGATGACCGGACGACAGGCCACGAGAACACGACAAAAGTACAAGGATAGTTGTACGCATTGCGCTGGAGCGAAGGTTAGGTGCAGCAAAGAAAAGCCACGCTGTACACGATGCAATGAGAGGGGCCTCGAGTGCTCATATGGTCTCTCTTATCGCTACGGACGTCTTCCAGCTCGTGCTAAGCTGAGCGCCGCCGGCTATATCGACCAGGCGGCTGTGAAAGCTCCGTCCACGCCTAGAGAGCTCATCCCAAACGGCTCCCGGACGCCTTCCCCAGCCTCGGAGTCGATTGCCATGCCGATGTCTTGGCTCAGCGAATCGAACATGAATATGCTGAACGCCAACACATCGGCCATCAACGGGTTCACAAGTTTGAACTACCACGATCATAGCTTCATGGGGCATACCTATGATACAACCACTACGCCGTTGGCTCCTATGCCCACACAGGCATTCCAGACCCTTCCTCCCACTTCGTTCAACACTATCAACTACATCCCTTCCTTGGATGTACTGAATCACCCTGCCCCCCGGCGACATCATTCGAGGAGCGTTTCCAGTGCGTCAAGCATGCCCTCGGGGTATGACTATAATACTGGGACTTTCTCGAATACTTCTCCTGGGAATTTTGGCACACCGCCAGAGACCTCTAATATGCAGCACGATTGCCTTTCACAGGCGGCTGCTACGTTGTTGTCGCTACGTCACGAGCCAATATCGGGGCGAGCTAAAACCCAAGAAACCATGGAGTATATCCTCCAGATGATTGACTGCGATTGCTTCGCCCAGGACAGTCATGTGCGGATGTTTATGGTGCTTGTTGGCTTTGAAGTTATGGAGAGGTACTCGAGGGCGACCCAAGACGATATGGCAATGGCAAGCACCGAAGGCATTCTCGAGGACTTACAAGTGGTGCTGAAGCTGATCGAGCGGCTGCTCAGACGCCTCAGAGAGACTGGAACCGGGAGCTATACGCAAGGCCTGACACCAGGCTCCCCACCAAGCCAGATCCGAGGCAATACCATATCCTTTGCGGTCTTCGGACAGCTCGAAGCTGATCTACGCAAAAACTTACGGGGCATTTCACACAATACAGTCGATGTTCTTCGGCGGGTCTAAGTAGCAGTTTATGATAGCATTGGCGTTGGGGATTTGTACATTAGTGCTGCTTTTACATGTATGATACTTTCTTATGGTCACTCGGGGAGATGCTCGTAGTCATGAGTCATGTATTTTAATGGAAAGCTCGTGCGGTGCGGCACGGTCAGTGGCAAGAGAGATACCAGGAGCGAATGATAGACTAATGCAAACGATTCAACGGTTGAACCACGATAATAAAACCAACCACGCATGGCTCGTGTGTATGTGAACAAGCCCTTCCAAATCAGTATCCCCCTGTCTCGAGTGTGGCCCACGCAGTAGCCCACAGTACTATTTGATCCGGTACTATTTGATCTACCGTTCCTCAGCAACCTAGACACGTGTCTTGCATGCCGAACCCGGTTCCCTTGTCGAGGCAGAACCAGAAACCAGCGCCTGGACTTCTACTAGTACTAGTAGGTAACATGTTCTAGTCTGGTGGCGTTAGTACCCCGTCTTAATACCTCCCCCAGACCTTCCTTATCCACCGCTCCCCTACACGGTACACTAGCAGAGACCTGCTTACCCTACGTTCCCATGCTTGGCTCACCGAGCACTACTATACTTACATATGTACGCCAATCCTTCGAGCCGTTCCGTCTAATCGAACCCCTCGATTGTGCGATTGTAGGCTTACCTTTCTCGAAAGCACTACCGACCCCGGCTCACGGAGGTTATTGATCCTGCGCCACATCGAGATGATAGGTGGTGTTAGGTCCCGGCTGTAAATCATTGCGCGCCTAGATGTTACGTGTGAATACCTATGGCAATTTAGCCAATGCTACCTTCTGCAGCCAAAGGTGAAGGCCATATCTATGAATAGAAAGACACGATGATACGGTTACCTAACCTAGGTGTCTTGCAACTGCATGATGCAATACACCTGCATGCTTTTTCATGGTAATTTCCGCACTCTCAGCTCTGATTCGTATTGCAAACCTCCTCCATATCGGATAGTAGCACTGCTAGGCATAGAATACCACGAGACCTGTTTACTACCGACAAATAAGGGGATATGATCAATAACGACTCTAAGTAAGCATCTAGAGACCATCCAATGCTCTCAAGGTGCTGATATTTGCCTTATTGCAGACGTTCTGGGCATATACGACCAAGCAGCCCAACACGCACACAAAACCGTTCCCAGTCAGCCGAGTAAGAAATAATCCCTATAACTTTCCTCCGCGCCGTTTCCCACAAGAAAACCGGGGTACTTCTAGCCCTCAGCCCATCGCCTCACCGTCCAATATAGGCGAAGGCTGGAAACAAAGGCTACGCGCTGGGGAGGTAAGGCGAACGACAAGCGAAATGAGAACTCTATTATCAGCTAGTCTGATGACAAAGTGAATACCCACGGGGGGTACATAGCCACCAGCAGGGCCTAGTAAATCCTTATGATGCAGCGCAACGCTACATACCTAACGCCCCAGCCAGATCTGCAGGACGAGCTATTGTTTTGTTCCATGCCGCTGCATGCCTCACCTGATACAACGGTGCACCCTCTTCCAGATTGTGATATGCCCCTTAAGTTCTCAGGCCGTCTTTAGTCTAAAATCTTTCGACCACCTCCAAACCTACAAACGTTCCTTATCAGAAACAGATTTGGAGGCTGTGGAATGTGCCAAGATAGCGACGACCTCGTGCTCGCGTTGCTTGTCTCAAAATCTGCGAGAGGCCTCACAACTGTCATGACATGTCTGACTCTTCGCCAGTCGGCATACGCCTCACCTGTAAGCTCATGGTGACCGCAATTTCAGGGGTATATGGGCAGAATCCGGGCCGGGTGTTGTGACTGTTTAGATCTGATGGGAGGCAAGGGGACTGACTTTGCTTGTCATGTTTGGGGTTCACATGAAGCATTGAGGCCGGCGCTTTTGATGCGGAAATAATACCGCGAGCATAGACGTGGGTAACATTATATATATTCTTGGAGAGGCACTCGAGGCTTCGTTCGGTAGGGAATACGAGGCCCCAAATGAGGCCATGGCGATACACAGATTACCACAACATGCCAGGTCTTAATACGAACAGCCCAGGTCATACACTTTGCTGTGATGTCAGACTTACATCTAGAGGACTCCTTAATAAGGCAGAGTAGGGTATGACAACAGAATTGATGGTCTCGTGTATTCGATAAGTTAGGGCTAGATTTTAGGGACGTAAATAACGCATCCTTGAGTACATGATTGCTTTTAAACCTGTAGTGAATGTGAGTAGAGTTAGCGCAATGATAGTACTCAGGAAGAGTCAAAGGCGCAGATTTACACACGAATAATGAGTTTGCCCTCGGCGATCTGCAACAGACAGAAGGTTTAACTAGTAGAGCGGATTTTCCAGTATCGAGGCCGCCTTTTTATCCTCCTTAGGTATTATGGTGCCTGCCACTGAGACCCATCAGTGTCTCGGACCACACAAATAGAAGCCTACACATTGTACTTAGAAACTTGACGCTAGGGATTAATATCAAGACCGGAGTGAGAAATAGGCGGTAACGACAGGGATTGCGGCCGGGTCGGGCATTTCAATATACCAGAATACGCCATTTCTTTCTGGATCAGCCTATCTATATCATTATTCGCCATGCTAGGTATTGCAACGCCTCTGCAAGGTCAACTGTGGTAATACATCTTGATAGACGGCCCCCATACGCCCCCCTGTCACTGGCATTTATTTACCAGCAAATCTGCTTCCTCATCCCGTGAAACTTTTACTACCATACAAAGAAACCAAACATGTTCATTCCTGATTTAAACTATAATATATTGTGCCAAAACAGGCAAACAAACAAGGCAAGTACCTGAGTGGTGCAACGACTCCTTAATTTGTAGGTATTGCCTTGCGTGATAGGGCAAGACGTGACCATGGCTTCTACGCCTCGTATTGGCCATACGATTGTAAGATATAGCAGGCCCATTAAGATAGGTGTATAATACATGTATGGTAGCCTCTTGCTGCGATGCTACCTTGAAACTTGATAAGTACCTAGGTGGTCGATAAAACGACTTGCCGCTAATCCATTTTTCCGAGTTGTCAGCGTGACATTGATGCTTAAGAGCTAAATAAGACGGCAATATTTGCACAAACAAGCATATAAGCAATGCTATACTGGTATTCATTTTGCCCCCAAATTAGCTTCTATATCTAGGTCGTATTAAGTAAATCGGATGAAGCTGACAGTCATAGCTCCTTGGTATGGACACTAGACAAGTTGTTATCGTAGGTCGTGAGCTCAAATAAATAAATCAACGGTCTCGACGCTCAATCGGAACCCGGAATACACAAACGGAGGCATATATCTTCCTGTAGGAAGGTCCTTGCACTGCCGTTCTAAGCTGACCGATAAGCTGACCGCATCCACGATACGACGTTGAGGCTCAAGAGTCTGATTCACTAGCTACCTATAATGCCTTTTCCCGAGCAAACAGTGCCATTGTGGATGATTTATAGAGTAACTACATCCTTTAAGATGACAAGCATGGCCGGCGATTCAGTAGTCCCGCAATCGTGCCCTGAGGAGATCAGGGTGCGTGGACTTGCTTCTCGCGACTAGCCTATTTCTTCTATGAAGCATCTAACCTAGTTACCTGATATATAATCAATATGTTGGTCATATGGCCTAGTACAAACGCGAAATTACCATTTAGCAAATACTGTGGCGATTCAAACTCACCGTGGGGGCCATCCGTTCAAATGCCCAATGAAATATAATACTAGTGGGTATATGGCCGTTCGTACTTACCGTCCAATCGTAGGCAGTGCCGTTAAGGTGCGGTCTCTCATTTATATCATCGAGTTTCACTAAATCCTCCGATAAAAAGTAACCATTGCTCTTGTATAAATATAGATAAAGCATCACAGCCCATTATTACAAATTGATATAAACCTAAATTATTTATAAGGGTTTATTTTGTTAATAATGAATTTATAATATATAAAATATAAGATTTAATAGTTCTTTTATATATTACCATTAAATATTAAGATATTTCTTTAGCTAACCTAGTTCCTTGTATAAAGCCAAAGACAGCGAGAAATAAAGCTATTAAGGCAACTTTAAGCAAGCCAGAATAGTTGCCAACTAGTGTAGATAGTTTAGGGCGGGCGCCACCCTAGAATCCTTCATCTTGGCTAAGGACCTTCGACACCTTGGAAGATGATCGTTAATTCGAAGTCATTCTAAGCCCTCTCAGTAGCCCTTGTTATAGCTTTGAGGTCTATTAGCTTCTGAATGTCTAGGGAGGCTGCAAGAAATACATTATTATACTCAATCACGAGTGCTACAGTTCGCACTGAGGGTTTCATCATATATCATCATATCTTACGGCGCGAGATTCTAGTCTACCCGAAAATATACCGCTAATATACAACAGCCTGGACCGGTCCACATGTGAATGACAGCCGGCACATCGGGCTCTGACGCACCTTGAGTTGGAGCTGGAGACCTTCTAGTAGACTTTCAGGGCAACACCATTGATTTCTACTATGAGAATTATCATTTAGTTAGAGTTGGTTTACTGGAACTTGTGGGGTGGGTTTTCTCATTTATGGATTTGCTGAGGTTTAAAAGATCTTTTTCTTTATGTGGGAGTTCCGGAACTGGCGTATTACATCGTCGGGGGTGCTTTGTGTGGTATAGTATGGTTCAGTACACAGTTCGGACATGGAGTGTATCTTGACGGAATGCCTCTCAAAATGTCTACTTCGGATGGAGGCCCTAAAAAAGGCTTTTGCTTCGGTACCTAGTACAGGCGTCCACAATATTTAGTGCCATCTATCCCGCCTAGAGACGGTTTAGGAGAGGAAAGTATTACTATTCCTATACTCCAAGCATATAAGACGTAGGGTCAGTGATGAGATATATTTTCATACTCACTTAGGCAGAGTTGATAGAAATAAATAGATAGCCCCCAGGCTATCGATAGAGCCATCCTGACACAGTGAATCCCAGACGCATTGAACCTTTGCTTCATTTTTACCGTATTATTATCGGAGCACCACTTAGTAGCTTATGATAGCCCAATCAATAGCGATTTGCTCGTATAAACCTAATCACTTATAGCAGTATGTCTTGCTATCCCGGATTAATATTCTATAATGTGTAGTGCTACAAATGCCACCCACCAGGAATAGCCAGTCATCTCCCTTCCAGGTAGCCCGGAGGAATGATTGCGAAATGCACAGAGGCTCCATCCCCTCTGGATGGGTTCAGTTGCATAACCCTATTAGGACGGGGATATCGTCTGATTTTCGGGTGCGTTTGGCTTCGGGATGCTGGCAAGTTCAATATTGTTGATCGGTGCGGGTGCCGAACGGCGCGTACAAGCAGAGCAGAAGGCACCGAGAGAAACAATGCACAAGACCCAAATTAGAGCGCCAATTCCGGCACAGGCCGCCGTAGTTTGACCAAAAGATTTCCAAGAGCCCCGGATCTCATCGTACGAGTTGTAGTTGTCAAAGGATAGTATGTAGGCGGCCCATGATGCAGCCCATGCCCAGGCTGATATCCAGAAAATGGCACTTAAAAGCTGGCCGACCAAGACGCCGATTCGATAATAGAACTGGGGCGCATAATACTGTGTGACGAGCATACCACCGTAAACGAGCAATGCCCAGATCGACTAGTGACACGATTAGATCCCAAGGTATCTAACGCCAGGAAATTCCGTGTAGGACTTACAACAAATATCAAGAAGCCTGGGACACCCGAGTCATAGTAATAATGGCCAGAGAGAGATTCGGCGTAGGCAGCTAGGCCTAATATGATGATAGACAGCAGTATTATCGATACTACAATATATATGTAGAATTTGGGGAGGGAAGGGACCCCACGGACAACCAGACCTCTCGCCGACATATCTAGGGAGATAGCCGGCGCAGTAGAGAGCTGAGAGGGCTTCGGGTTAGAGTTTTGGAAAGCTTCGGACACTTGCAGGAGAAAGATTCTTCTATAACAAAAAGGGATGCGCAAGGAATGAGTGCTTCCTATACATGCCAGAGAGAAACGTTTCCGATAGGAGCCGCCTAAAGCTGGCGACGGTATAAGCTAGTGGCGTCACATATTGAGTGCGATGTCTTAGAGTTAAGGACAGCACTGATCGGGAAACAATGTAGCTGAATGCGGCGGGATGTTTCATGGATCGTATAAACTTTTGGCTTTTGGTTTACATTAGACATGAGCATCACTGCTTCGGGCATGGATAGATAGTATAGTCGCTTTGGGCCCGGATATCGGACGAGTTGCACGGACTGGCAAACCTCTGTTTTCTTGGCCCAGGATGCACAACTGCACTCACTAATGATGTGTGCTTGGTGGCTGCATTAATACTAGCCATTCGACCGTTCTAGAGCGCGGCAGTGATTGTGACGTATAAGCAACACGTACATCCCCAAACCGCGATCACGCTATTAACAACATAAAAGGAATATGCGTACACCTCCTGTGTTCTATATGTAGTTAGCTGCACAAGCTGCTTCTGGCGGCCGAGGCGGGCCGCATTCTGCAAACCTAACGACAGAACTAACTATAGCCAACTAGAGTATTGATGAAGAACGTTGTGGATGCGCAAGCGGTATACGATGTCATGTGACAGTACTAGGACCGAGGACCAGGTTGACCCTAACCGAACTATCATATACCTACCTAGGTAGCTGTTTAGGTTTATTTGAAGTTCAAGTGCGTAGACGATGATAGCGGTGGACGATCTTAAAAATCGACTTTATTAGACGAAAATACTTACTCAGCCGTTGAGCACTTTGTCTGTCCTAGATATCTATTTCCGATTGGCTCGTGCACGTCGACCCGCGAATGGAGATCCTTATCTGTACGTGGATTATGTTCTATGGGCTCGATGAAACATATATACTGTATATACCTACCTACACGTAGGTAGGTACCATACCTATATACGTATATACAGGTAGGAGGTAGGAGGTAGGTACCTACCTTAGTTAGGTAGGGTTATAGGTTGGCCACTTGAGGGTTCCTTCCTACCTATTTCCGCCATCGTAATAAATAATGAAATGTTACTGCAAATCGCGCTTACTACCTTTTATGCCTCCTACAGATTTAGGTACCTAGGTAGGTATTCGCTACCTCCTTTTTCGCCACCGTGGCAATGGGCTTCGACCACATTACACCACGGACGTAATTATAGAACCCATGCCCAAACCACTTGCAATTATTGCATTAACTCGCACTTCGTTTCCTCGCCCCGCTTCGTGACAATGGATGCTGATGGCAACACTAGCCCGTCGCCGGATCGATATGCTAGGGACAACTGTTTATCTATTGATTCCAAAATCGACCCATTCTCTCTCGTTCTCCAGATCAACGATTCTGTTCCTCGGCTCACATCGGATGCCGGACCTGATGGTTTGACAAGTGATTCTTGTCTTCCGCCGTTCCAGCTTCCGATGGCTGATCTTCGAGAACAATTTGACATGCCCGAGGAATCTAGTGGTTTAGTAGCCGAAGCTGTCCAGGATGATGATATCAAGTGTGATGGTCAGTATGATACGCCGCTAGCGCGATATGAAGCTCGCAAGCGTCTATACGGCTTGAAGCTAGACCCCCCAGCTCTGTCTAGTGACCCAGAATACGACTGTCGTGAGCTTGCGAGGAGCATCCAGAAACAACGGCAGCCAAATATCAGCTCCGAAACGTTTCCATTTGAAAGACTGAACATAGATAATGATGAAGGATTGCAATTTCCCGCTTCTGCCCGCCAATTTGGACAGCAGCTTGACTTGATAATGTGTAAAGAAAAGCTTGATGTGCCTAGGGAGGTAGTGTATCAACTGGCTCGCGCTCTTCACGGCGATTGGTCTTGCGATGAACACTATAGATCACTGAAAGGGGAGGTGTCACGCCGAGCCGTACGTTTGAATTCTGAATTCCTCTTTTACCCACTGGCTTACATGCTTCAGCTTGCGCGCGAGTTGAAAGTTACCCCTCCCCTTAGCCCGTATATGGATCAAGAAGAGTACTTCGTCCCGGGTGTCGAAACCTGCGCAGTACCAATTATGTCCGATTTCAGTTCGATACTTAGCGACGACGTAAAAGCGGCGGAGTCTGCCGCCCTGCAGAAGGAGTCTGAGAGAGGTATTTCGCCGGTACTTGATGTTGGCACTCCTGTGTTATCTCCTTTGCTTGGATCACCGATACTTCCTAGACACCAGCCCAAAATTAGCTCAATCAGAATGGAAAGCCCTCTATCGCCGATTACATCACCATTCCGGTCTGCCAATGAAGAACCTAAGATTCTGACACTACTGAAAAGTATGGATGTGGATCATACATTGTCTCGTCCGAAATCCTTTGGAAAGGCTGCGTTACAGATAAATAGTACGAATAGCGCCGTTGACCATGATATTGAAGTGATGATGAAAGAAAGTGCGGCCTCCGTGTTGAAAGGCATCGAACAAGAGAACATTAGTATAGTAGATGCTATAGCTCGAGTTGAAGTGCCGATCATGGATTTTTCGATTCCAGATCCTGAGTGGCACAGCTTCCCCATGGATCCTTGGGTTCATCTAAAGTGGCTGTACGAGTCATGGAACATTACGATACCTCCTTGGCCGAGAGAGCCTCGGGCGGACTCGAAGCTTCGCTGGGTTCCGTTTTTAAGAAACACCAACTTGCAAACTTTAACAAAGGAAGCGATTGACTGTGAGAGCATCTTGTCGCAACTTCTCGACCCCCCAGATGCTACGGAGGTACCAACAAGCATAAATTACGTATGGAAACGGCCGGGTTTGACCATCTTGCGCGAGCCAGAAGGCGATGAAGATTTTGAGCACATAAAATCACCCGCAAATGCTATAAATGATCTGGTAGGCCTTGCTAGGAAAAGGCGATACGAAAATAGTCTAGTGGATATGAGGATGAGTCTTTCACCAAGCTTAGCTTCGCCCATTGACCTTGCTATACCCTCACGGCATGGGAGGCCGTTGCGGCGGACTTCAGGGGGCGACATCATTGGTCAGGCAGTTCTTTTGCCTGGGATGGAATCCAGTTCGAACGTCTCGAATTTGCTTTCGAACTACATCAACATTCACATAGCGAAGCGTCGTAAACAAGACAAGAGCCTCTTCTTTCTACCTACTTCTAGGCCCAAAATTGAATTACCACCTGCACCAACCCGCGAGCTGTCTCAGGCTAAAGGAGACAAATCTATTCTGTCTAAGTCAGCAGGTTTGCTGCAGAAGAAGAAAACATCACCAATTCCGTGCCCAAAGCTGGCCATTTCGGGCGCTCCCACAAAGCTCATCAAAGGGTTAATTCTTAGCCGAAGACTGTTTTCTATCCTTGAAAAACTCTACCCCGCCGCAGAGGTTATCGAGCGTGATTTCGATCGTTGGAATACAGTCGCTTGGAGTCCCTATTCTGTATTGAGATCACCTGTCGTGTCGCCTCTTGCGGCTGAAGCTGACGTTATAATCTCTCCCGTTACAGGGATCATCGTAACAACACTGCTGAAAGCCATACAAGAACCACTACCTTCTCACGGGGGCCAGTCCTCAATTCGCGAGCGGATTGCCTGCGTGGCATTGCGCTACGAGCGATTGATTGTGCTTGTATCCGAAGGGAATGCCGAAGACGAGACAGTGCGCGACTTTACGCCCTCAGAGGTCACAGCGTACGCAAAATTCGTTATTTTCGTCGCAGGCCTTAATTGCAATACTGAAGTGCTCTACATTGGCGGAGGGGAGGTCACATTGGCAAAATGGCTTGTTTCTTGCGCAGTTCGGTGCGCGCCTGAGGCAGCTGAAACCCAAGAGTATATTATTCAAGACGAGACAAAGTGGGAGATATTCCTTCGCCGAGCAGGGTTTAACGCTTACGCAGCACAAGCTATCCTCGTTCGCCTTAGGGACGGAAAGGATAATCTTGAGGGAAAAAGTGACTGCGCTGGATATGGTTTAGTCGCGTTTATGACGATGACAGATGTTGAGCGAATACAGAGTTTCCGGGATTTAATGGGAGGTGAGAACGTGCTAACCAGGGTAAATGGGATATTGAGGACGAGATGGAGTCGAACAACTCATGCCTACTAGTTTCATTGTCTCGACAATTGCTGATTTGTCAATTGTACTAAAAAGTGCTTACCGGTTCAACCACTGTTGGCTATACTTAGAGGTTGTTTGTCGTAGCAGCCATTCTCATCTTAATCCAGAGCTTGCAGACGCTATGTATTGTATTAGATGTATTAATACAATTTATCTTGTTACTATAAGGCTAGTTATCACGAATCGCTCCTAGGCTCCGACAAACTCCCTTCCCTCTTACTCGGAGGACCCGTAACGCTCCATATTTTCAAGCTACTTTCCTTATTTTGCCTATGCATCCAGGGTATCCGGCCCCCAACCCTCTCAGATTCACTATCTCTTTCGCTGTCATCGTTGCCTTCCTCGGAATCACTACCGAGGCTCTGATCACCGCTACCAAGTGAACTAGAGTCTGATGGATCGTCGTCTTCGTCAGGAAATTCCCATGATCCAGCACACGTCGCAACGACCGTGCCACTAGGATGCAGGCAGGCACTACCAACGGTAGATTGATGCGCAGCCCATTCCCAAGCGGGCGCGTGAGAACCTTCCAGACTTCCGATACCCTCCCAAACTTTCACTATGCCACTTGATGTCCCAGACCACAATTCGAAGCCACTACTCTCACCTGTGCCAGGGAATACATCGCAGGTGAGCCGTTGGTTTCCTAACGCATCGCGTCCTGTCAAGTAACCAAGGAGCTTTCCTGTCACGCGTACATCGTATAGAAGAGCGCCACGGGACTTACGCTCGCATATTACGAGATACCGACCACAAGGGCTCCATATAGTCTGAGTTATACCGTCTCCACCTATTCCGTCCGGATGCTCGCCCCGGCCACCATTGTTATTCTCACTCATCTTCTCATGAGTAGCGGTCTCCTGCACGGCGTTTGCAATCCCCCACGTCGCGATACACTCTCCAGCTTGGGCGAAGTCGTATAGCCCAACCCACCGAGTCCACGTACCCGCAGCAACAAGACTCGCACTGTTTCCTGTGTCCATTGGCTGCTCGCCTAGCGCTGAAACGGTGCCTCGCATACCGACGCCTCCTCCCTTCGATAGGTGCCGCTCTGAAGGAATCGTGCGAATCCGCGCCACTGGCTCTTCGCCTGTCCGCAGTATGTCGAAGCGTGCTAGAAGGCTGCGGTTCCCCGCTATAAAATGACTGCCTGGAGACTGCCAGAGAAGGGACGTAGCAGTGAGGAATGTCTCACTTCTAGCTTTAGTGAAGTAATAGGAAGATAGAGGAAGGTGTGAATTTGCGGGGGTGGGAGAAGGAGAGGGAGTAAGGTGGAATAACTGAATAGGATGGTCTCGAGTCGAGACTAGCAGCTGCTGTGTCCATGGCTCGGCGAGGGAGAAGTACGGCGCCCCTGATAGCACATTGCTTGGTTCGGGAAGCTGGATGTATGTTTGTGATTTTAATGTGAGTTCATCGCTTGTAGAAAGGAGATCCTCGGGTACGATATATCCAGATACTAGATCTGTAGAAGAGTAGGTCAACAACGTCGTCCCATCGGCGGTCCACTGTGCGCTTTCGAGATAATCGAGGATACCATCTCGCGGCTTTGTGAAGCCACCCTCGCCATTTCTGCTTTTTGATAGGGTAGGAAACTTGGCGGATATGTCTCCTGTTGAGGCTACGAGTTTGACCCTATCTCGCGATGGGTCATATTGCGTTTCCATTGCGATGAACAGATTCGATTTCGGTACGTTTGGTCTATTCTTAGCATGATACTAAATCAGGGCCCGGCTCGCGCTAGATGCTCAAGCAGGGAGACACAGAAAAATCCCTACAAAAGACCCAAAAAAAAAACCCCCCACCAAAACAACAAAGATTGTTATCATTGACCTCTGGCAATGCTTGAGCTTTGAGGGCTTCGTCGTTATAGATAGATAGTGAAGTTGCTTATCGATTACCTTAGGTAGACTTAGGAGGTACTAAAAACGCCCGAATCACTATCCTAGGTAGTTACTGCAGGGGCTGGCTGAATAGCTAGAACAGGCAACGTCATTGTGGACTGACTGGTCTACCTAGGTAGCTTCCCCGGCTCTGCTCCACTAAGTGGGTACCTACCTAGTAGACAGAGTGCTGTACAAGTACAGTCGTGGGTCGCCCTGTATAATATTGGTAGTTACTATGTACTTAGGTACCTATCTACTGGTAGGTTATAGGAGGTACCTAGGTAATTAAGTATCTAAACCGCCAGGTACAACGATCATCATATTCTATCCATTCCAAACCATCACTTCCTTTAACCGAAGCTTGAGGCAGGTATTATCCGTCGACTTTGCGGTAGACATCGTACATCGATGCTTCGATAGCTAACGGCGATTCCTTGAATAACTACTAGCCCTCGGCCTCGCGAACTTCATCCTTTTAATTGTAGCTCATCCAAGTGTGTGTCGTGAATTAGATACCAGCACGACAACAAGCTTACACTACTACTAGGGTCAGGCGGACCACCTCGCTAGAAAGAACTGAACCTGTCGATCACCCGCACTCCCAGACGGCCGACCTGTCATCCAGAGCAATACCTCCTCAAGTCGTAGATGGTCTAAGAAGCCATCGGAAGAGGCTGCTTTCACTTCTCCCGCGACTCTGCGTCCACTCCCATCAACGCCTCGTTTACACACTAGGCATTTCACAAGCTCGACACCGACACCGACACCGTCGCGAAAAGTGCTCTAATGGAAGACCGCTGCCAGCTGCTCCGTGAGGGCGGCTTCACCAATTTCTTCATCTCTATGTGTGTAGTACTCGCCGGCGCGCTCTCGGCCGTGCCATGTTCGAAATGCGGATGGTACTGACTATTTCTTCGTCCAGTCTCATCCTTCTTGGCATCTTGCTCTCCTATGTCACGCAACATTACCGAATTATTTCACGCGGCTCCTCCGAGGGTATCTCGCCCTATTTTGTCTTGCTCGGTGTGACTTCCGCCAACGCCCAGTTTGGTAACATCCTGTCTCTTCCCGAGTCACGGGCCGATGTCGCGTGTTGCAAGGAAGTAAGCCCCTTCGAGTGCACAGCTGGTTTGTTGGGTATCGCCCAGATCGGGACTCAGTGGATTTGCTTTGCTACCATGTTAGTACACTCGTTCCCCCTTTAGGTGCCGTTGCTGTTTTCGATTTTACTAACGCATGGAATGACACCTAGTCTCGTTCTGTTTTTAGTCTTCTTCCGACGGGACGACGCCGATATTGCCGCCGAAGAACTTGAACGCGATCCTGATCAACCTTCCTGGAGAACGGCCCTCACGGTAGGCGGGGTCTGCCTGGTCCATGGTCTCTTCGTGGTTATTATCTCTGCTGCTCTTGCCTTCGGTTCTCCCTCGCACTTGGGTGCTTGGGCTAACATTCTGGGAGTCATGGCAGCAGTACTTGCGGCTATCCAATATATCCCCCAAATTTGGACCACTTACAAACTAAAACATGCGGGGAGTCTGAGCATCTTAATGATGACGATTCAAACACCGGGCGGGCTTATCTTTGCAGCTAGTCTTGCCGCACGGCTGGGTTGGGGGGGCTGGAGTTCTTGGGGCGTTTACGTCCTGACCGCTTTCATGCAAGGTATCGTACTGACGATGGCCATCAGATATGAATGGCCGTCGTATAGAGATAGTGAAAGCCATTCGCCTTCACCGCTTCCACAACAACGCCCAGCGTATAATCGACGTACAACACCTAGAGTCTTACCATCTCCTGGCCCGTACTCGGCGCATCTGCACGCGTATGGTGAGACACAGGAAGAAATTGAACGCGCGCTCGATCGCGAAAGTGTGCAAGGTGTCGGGGAAAATCAGCCGCTCCTTGCACCAGGCGGCATCGGTAGCTCGGGCACGCGATAGTCACGTACTGGCTTACCGTCTTGGCTTCTTCTTTTAATAACGTGACTAGAAGTGATCTGATTGGTTTTCGTTTGGTTTGAGACAGCACTCGTTCTTAACCCTAGGCTTGATCATCTATGTATATACTGCCCGTCGGATGGAACAAAAATTTAACCCACCAGTCCTGCGGTATATCAATATCCATTGTGAGGCCCTCTGCAACCGACTTGTCGAGTATTATTTAAACATTAAGACGATGCGATCACTATGAAGAACTATTCTACACTTACGCTATGTTTAGATAGGCCTTGGCGAACCGGTCCCCCAAACGCCCTGTTTATAGGCACGGATGGATTAACCAGTAGTAATGACAGCAGCCGGTCAAATAACAACTTCATCGCACAGCAGAAACAGTCAACCATGACTTCTTTTTCTTTGGCTGCAGATATCCGTTCAGCTATCAAGCCCCAGGATCTCCTCTGGTACGAACTTCAGCGTTGTGACACCAGTGCGAGGGGGACCTGAGGATTGTTAGGCCAACATTGCATCCTGTTGTACTGCAGCGGGTCGGTTCAATACACCCTTTTCGCATAGGCATGAAGACTTTCTACTTTTCCTTGACATCGGCTCAATGCAAGATGCACTAGCGATCATGCGAACTACACGGCTTTGAGCCAGGAACAAAAACCCCACGAGTAAATTGAGTGGCCCCCTCGGATCGAATCTGGCGCAGGTGGGCTGCATGCCACACAACGTGCCGCTTAGCTGGTACAGTTTCAAGTTGGGGAACCTATGTGCATCCGTCGATCCAACACAACATACATTACCCGCGACTATGAGAAGACATTAGCCAACAAGTCAACATACCCGCGAGCGTGGGGGTAAATGTCCTCTTTACCTTCCAGATAGCTTGATCCAGCCGGACGCTTTGACACGATGTCTCTATCCCGGGCTCCTGATCATCGGGGAAACCGGGCGACTTGGTCTCCTTCATTCAATGTAATTAAGCCGTCAAACTAGATGCGAGACGCTAGCATCTACCACCACCTTGCCATATAAGCTGTGTTCAACCACTATGGGCTTCGCCCTAACTTGCTTTTCGTTGGTCCGACAATTTCCAATAATTATTTTCTTTCTGAGATAGGGCGAACTGTGTTAACTGAGCGATTAGCTATTGGAACGAACAACTCGAATATTTCTGTTCCTGTTGTTGTTGCCAGCTCATGATAATTCATACACATCTCTTCGCTAATCGGTCCTCGCCCCTCAAGATGCTTCAGGAGAGACAGAGCTCTCATGCGCCTTGCCCTGCTGGCAATGGCACCATGATCGGAGGCCAACAGCAGTTTGTGGTTTTTTGCAATGCTCGCTTTCGGGGCAACGAGGTTTTACGCCAGAAAACGGACTCACTCGAAACGTGCACGGAGCTATGGTATGTAACACTTTCAAAATGATTATTCTTTGGTTGTTCGCAACGTATGAAGATTCGACCTGCCGACCTCGATACTAACCCCGATATAAATACAGTACATCATTTCAAAACCCGCGGTGCGAGGGTGCCCAGTTCGCAAACAACAACGACTGCGTACTAGTTGGGAACCTAGTACCAGAGGGCACGCGGCCCAGCCGTTTCTTTGATAGTGCGGCGGCCGTTTTCCCACAGCCCGGCCCAACAAGTTCATGCTTACAGCAAGGGACGGGTACCACGTTTCTAAGTCAGAATTCAAGGTTCACCCTCCAATGCGGCAAGATTGTCAACGGCAATGATCTAGAGCAGCAATTTCAGATGACTTTTGAGTCGTGTATCGCTGCATGTAGTGCTAACTCGGCTTGTGGCGGTGTTACCTACGATCCTCGGCAGGCCACCGGCTTCAAGAACTGCTACCTGAAAACGACGATAGATGTCGCCGGCGTCTTTGACAAGGCAAGCGTTGATTCGGCTGTTCTCATGGATAATGCAGACCAGGCGGTAGAGACGAGTACAATCGCAATTGCGGACGCCCCTACGGCGGGGACCTCCGGGACTACGACGTTTGTAACAGCGATTCCGGTCCCTAGCACGGTGTCTGTACCCATTACGGTCATCCCTACGGGTTCTGCAGCCGAAGCATCTAGTGAGACCACTTTTACTGGAACTAATAATGATCCGGGTGATGTGAATAGCCATGGACGCCCCAAATTCAATAGCACCGGGTCGAGCGCCTCGTCCAATGCCTGGATCGCTGCACCTATCATCGGTAGTATAGCTGCATTAGCACTTATTCTCACCATTTTGGTTCTGTGGCAACGACGGCGGCGGCGGCGAGACAATCCTCCGCTTGCCAACGGAAAGGCCAACCCAATATCGAGAGCTGCTAGGGGGCTAGGAGGTGCCGCTAGCCGCGTGTCCCGTGGTCAGATATTCGGCGGAGAGAAAACGAGACTGGGAGACTCGGAGTCGGACGATGATTACCGTCTCGGGAATAACCGCGGCGGATTCAGAGTCATTAGCGGAAGTGGACGCCGTCTGGGTCTCGACGGACAGGAAATTCTCGGCACGGGCCCGGGATTAGGCGGCATGATTGTTACAACCGGCGGAGGGAAGATTGTGGACATGAATAGAGGCGGTGCCCGGTCGAGTAGTCCCGCAAATTCGGCCGGGCTGCGGGACAGCCAGAACGGGCTACGTCAGAACAAGCTCACATGGCTTGACTCTCAACCCGGAATACCGGCAGGGTTCCGGGGGCCTGGTGTTGAATAATCCGTGTGGCCTGTTAAGCGCAGTGCATATAACTGCGAGGGAGGATCGATAGACTGGGACCTATACTAGAAAGGGAGTTGTACATCAGGTGAGGGCGCTTGGAATATCCTTTCATATTTCGCTGGGTGGTGCTTTATTTCGCCGACATTCCTGCCGTAAACTCTTGTACAGTAGTAAAATTAGCACCGAACTTTTTTATTTTTTTATTTTGTTCCTCTCATTTCCGTCCGTCGAATGAATGCGCCCCTGATTCCGGCCTGGCTCAACACCTGTTGTCTTCAGCCTCGATCAATAATGAATGCCCCCCCTAACTAAGGGGGTGAGAGAACCTACCCGGAATCGTCTAGAGGGTCCACTGAACAACAGTCAACAACCCCGGGGGTAAATACAGTCAGCGAGCTGCAAAACTCTACTATGTAAGTACCTAGGTTTAGGTAGGTATGTACGACGACCCTTGGGGATGCTGTGGGAGCTGCTGTGGGACCCTGCAAAACTATAAAGCCCATGTGGTTGAATTGGGACTCCGATTGGCCAAGCTGCCGGTTTTTGGCATAGTGCAGTCGATAGCCGGCGACGAGTCAGAGACAATGTGTCATCCACCCATCCCTCAACGACTACGTGCTCTCGGTGACCGGTGGTCTTAGCTACTATACTCTAGCGTGAGGACACATCTTGTTGAGTTCACCGTCGCGACAATTTGTGACATCTTTACTCCCTCCTAGAAGTGCAATTGTTCCTTTGACACGGCGTCGCGAACACCCCGCTTGGTTAAGATGGCTATCTTCAGCGCAGTTCCGCCACCTCCGGAGCTGGGTGGTGTCAACCCCGACGATGCGCCACAGCAGCAGCAGCAGCAGCAATATTCTCAGGAGGAGTCGCACTCCCCGAACGCTGCTATTCACCAATCCCCCTTGCCGGCAAATACCAATGGTGTCGATATTGCAGCCTGGACCATCTCCGCGCTCGAGTCCCTGAGCGTCTCGCCGGCCGCCCGCGGCACCGGCACCCCACTATCCATCCCGCTAGACGAGACGAAGGCAAACGCGAAGAAGCCATCCGTCAGCATCTACGATCCGCGCACGCGATCTACCGCCATCACCCCGCCTCCCCGCCCCTCTTCGCGCCGAGATAGCCTGAAGCGCCGCGAGGCACTACTCAAGGGGAACGAGGGGAGTCGGCAGAGGCGGCGCTGGGAAAATGGTAATAGATCCTCTGCCCCTCCCTCCATCCGCTCCCACACACTCCCACGCGCGCATCCGCATAATTATAGTGTAAGGGCTGCGTAGGCAACTAACTCCGAGGTCTGTTACGATTAGATCGTCTTCTCCACGTACCCAATGCCATCCCACCCGAACCGCAGGATTATATCCCGCGCCCCACGCACCCCGTCCACCACGTCCCGTACCAGGTAGCTGCAGCCTGGGATTTGCGCGTGCGCGCCGAGGCCGAGGCCCGAAGTGCGGCTGCAGCCCATCGCAAGCAGGCCCTCACGCGCACTTTCGGCTACGAGGGCGTCGTCGGCCGTGTTCCACGGGAGCTGTGCCAGCGCGCCAAGAAAACCCCCGCCGTGCGCACCTGGGTGCGCTCTCTCGAGGAGCCCGTCCGGAAATATCTAGTCGAGCGCGAAGTGGCGAGAGAATGGGACGCGGATCTGAAGACCGATGATAGCGAGACTAGCACCGAAATAGATTCTGAGGACGAAGAGATTGTGTTCGTAGGGCGCAACGGGTCCATGCGCGACGGCAAGGGCAAGGAGGGGACAAAGGAGGCCGACGGCCGCAAGGAAGGACACGGAGCTAGGGAAATTATAAACCCCCGTAGTCAATGGAAGAAAGCTCGTCGAGAGGAGAAAAGAAGCGGCACAACCCAGGACGAGGGCATGTTATTCGATGCCTTCGGGGACGAGGATGGTGGTGCTTTCAGGTACGTATTCCCCACTCTCCGGTCAAGAGAGTCGATCATACTATGCTACGTTTTGAAGTTGCCAAAAACTAAAACTGGGTGCTCGTCGTTTGCAGGCGCTGGATCACCCATTCCATCTCCGACTACTACGGCTTGCAGTCGCGCTCTGTGCTTGCTGGCGACCCCAAGCGCAAGGTCGTTTATGTGGGCATCAAGCAGATGAAGACGGGACATGCGCCGCCTGCCCGCGCGGATCTGCCTCGGCCGCTTTGGGAGCTTTGCTAGGAGAGGATCATGATGGCCTGTGACGCAGAGAGAGATATATATACAGCGCGATATGTTAACTAGTTGCATTGGGTTTGTATTTCGATTAAGAGTGTAGTTCGACTTGTATATTTGGTAACAGAAGGTAACTCAAATTAGAACCAGCAAATATTCTCCACGACATCTATAGAATCAACCGTACAGTCATTAACCCTCATGGAGATGAGAGTGCTTGCTGAAAAAAACATGCTCTAATATTTGACATGCCTTCCCACCATCGACCATTCCCCGTATTGTAAGAGTAGTTTGGTGAATATCACGAACCTACTGGTCTACCTGGTGAGCATTATACTAGAAATATGTCTTCCTAATAATTAAAACGTGACGTCATCATCAAGTAAACCCATGAGCTGCTGGTTACCATAGAACCACTGGCTTAGGCCCTGGGAGAGATTGTTTTCCAGCTCCGGGCCACCTGCTCCGTCGTTCGCTTCATTTCCAAACGACGCAAAGTCAAATACGCTCCAAGGGTCGACGGAATCCATCTCCACCTCATGGTGGAATAAGCGGGGAGTATCATGCTTAACATAAAGGCGGGCAGCCTGGCACAGCAACCTGTATAGTCGATAAGGGTGCGTGATAGACTCAGCAGCAGACTCTCCTAGTTGTAGCGACTCTGCGAAGCGATCTAAGTAGAAGAGCTCGGTGTCGTCCGAGAGTTGGACGGTTCGCGTGAACAATACACTAAATGGCACGAAAGGTGTGTGAAGGATCCCCCTAGAGAGAGCATCAGCAACGAGATTTTTTCAGGACTCGTGGTGGAGCGAGCGGATTACGCGAGCGACCGTCTTGCCTAAGGAGATACACCACAGGGATATCAGAACCTACCAATGGAGGTATCTATTCGTCATGAATTGGTCGTTCTTGTTGTCTTCTATAGCTACCATGCATTGCTGGTGCATGTCCAAGGCCTCGTGAGCGGCCACCGCACACTCGTCCGTGATCGTTGTGGGCGCGCCCATCGGTGCCGGGACCGCACGGAGGATAAGCGTCAGAAGTGAGAGCTGCTTGACCAGTTCAATCTTGAAGTAGACATCACGCATCTTATCCTGCTCGGCCAGCAGGCTCTTCTACCGCTATCAGCTAGGCAAAAAGCGGCTAGACGACGCGCCACACGTACTTGGAAGGTGATCTTGTTTTGGTTGATAATTTCGCGCAGCTCCGATGCCAACGCTTGCGCCATCACACCGCGCTCGATATCGGACCCAGCTAATGCGATCGGACTGTAAAGATGGTCATATATCTTCCCTTGGATAAGCGAGGTTTGGGAGCATCGCCTGGTATTTGTATCACTTGGTAAAGGTGTGGTAATCTCGGCGTCTCGCACATTAGAAGGTCGGCCAAGTCGGAGAGAGAGGCTTTTCTCGAGTAAGACAACCATCCAAAAGAGGTTCACTTCAGTCTTCTGCGAACTGTTGTCGTCTTGTCCCGAGTTGGCTAGGCGATGTAGTCCTAAAGTTTGACAGAGATTTGCTGCATTGGAGATATATGTCCAAGCAAGCGTGGCTCTGGAGCCTTCGATGGCATAGGATGCCTAGAGATGTGGTCAGCCAGGTTAAACGAGAGTGATTGTGAGCCGAATTATACTCCGAATGTAAGTGTCGCCACAGCTTTAACGGTTGCCGGAAGGAGAAGCGGTAGGTGCGAGAGAGCCACTTGGGCATTCTGACGACATTGTTTGCAATAGTCTCGGTATTCTTGTTTGCCGGTCACGGCGATGTACTCGGAAAATATGTAGGATAAGTAAGCATTGGCAAGGATAAAATCGAGCTGAGAGTAATCATCAACTGCAAAATACACCTTCTGGCAAGTCTCGGCGAAAATTTCTAGGGGAAGAATGCGAGATAGGGATTCTATTCTAAAAAAAGCCTTGTGATCTTCCATGTGGCATTAGTAACTCAGGAAATCGTGAGCGAGTTAGTTGAGCGACTAACCTTTTGCCCACCGCAGAGCTGGCACAGCGGCCTCGGTAGGAGGCATAGACGGATGATCCTGCAATTTAGCATCTCTAGTCTCGGGAAACGACAAGTCGCGAACGGTGTTAGGTTCCTCCAAGGCCTGTGCGAGTCTCTCTAGAGCAGCAAGGACGTCGTTTTCTTCTATTCCTGGACCCCTTCTAGAGGCTCTATCATTGGCAACAGTCTTCACAAAATCGTTGACCTGGGCTGAGTGATCCCATTTTGTGAGCTCTTTTGGAGGCTTAACAGTAGACTCTCTCAGCGGCAGAGGCTCCTTTACACTAGGATTCGGCACGCGAGGTACGTGGCGGCCGTCACTTTCTTGGCCGATAGGAACATGGGAGTTTTGTAAGAGGGCTTTGATAGTTTCGAGTCCCTCTGCAATCTCGTCGATTTTCTGTTCACTAACAGGTTGAAGGGTAGATTAGCATAGTTCAGTCTAAATTGAAAAGGCTTGACACCAGCATACTATTGCGCCGATATCAACACCCTCTGTTTTGTTACAGTCGTCTTTGAAGCGACAACACCGAAGGTGCATGCGAGCTTCGCCGAAACACAATTGGAGCAGGGTGATCCTCTATCACACCCAACCTAGCACAAAACATGTCATCAGTTGATACATCCGATTTATGACAAAAATGCATGGGCCGTCGGATAGTTTGATTACCTTTCGAGACCGACATTGGTCACACTAGCCCAGTATTAGCACATATATCAAGCAGCAGGGATGAGATGCTCACTGATCGGCGAGGAATAGCAAGCCGACGACTCGAGCCAGTATTCACAGCGTCTCCGCGGGATTCCATGTTGATTTAAATCGGAAAAGAATTGGGAGATTGGTATAGGCAAGAACACAATCACATACCCGCCTGTTTGTGATTATGTTTCTGGCGGAATCGCGCGGGTTTCCGGGCACTTGGCAGTTCGGCCGCTGAAGGCTCAGCACTAATACAGATTACCAATCACTCATCAATCCCGACGTCCAATGCATACTGGAGTGCAAAGCTCCTAAAAATATTCAAGATATAACCAATGCTAATGAATATAGAGAGGATAAATAGATAGATATAAACCAGTCATGGCTCCAACTCATTCTCAGTCGCTCGTCAGTCACTTCCTTTGCACTCGGGTATTCAAGCTCTCAGACGCCTCAAAACACACGTCGATATACTAGTATAAATACTCAAACAAACTCCTTCATCAGCATGGCGAATTTAAACATCTTAGTCACCGGCGCTGCCGGCTACATGTACGATTCGGTGCTCTCCTCCTGATTTCCTAGGTATTGACATATCTGGCAGTGGAGGTTCCGTCATTGCGGCCCTCTTGTCTGAAAATACTCAGTTTCCAACGAAGAATCTCTTCGCCGCGGTTCGCACAGAAGAACAGGTACAGAGCCTTCAGTCGCTAGGTGTTAAGGTTCTTCAATTAGATCTCCTGAACGAACAGAAGGTGGCCGAAGCTGTGCTTCAGAACGAGAGTATGCCGACTGGAGCCATGATCCGTAGTATGGTCGTCGAAATTCAAGCCGCTAATTTACATGCTTAGTTGACATTGTGGTCCATACTGCTGGCTCTATAGATGCCCGATTGGCGGCTCATCTCATCTTAGCGCTAGGGAAGCGCCGTGAAGCCACCGGTAAAGATACTTACCATATTCATGTAAGCTAATACTTACGCCTGGGTATTTGTATCGGATACTAACTCCCGAGCAGTCGTCGGTGACCACGGGCTATTCTAAGGAAGGCGGGTGGCCGTATGGAACTATTAAGGACGGTGACCCGGTGTATAAGATGGAAAAAGAATTGAACGACGGGTTTCCGATCCGAACGGTAATGAATGCACACTACCTGCTGGGCATAGCAGACGTACTGGGGACAAAGGAATGGGTGACTGACGACTTTATAGACGAACACGGCTGTCACTGAGCTAGCCAAAGAGCAAGGTGTAACGAACTTCATCGTGGGAGTGCCATTCGTTTGTGAGTTACAGCACCTCCTGCTGAGTTAATGGAGCATCATGAAGCGATGAGCTAATCCCATCACAGACGGAACGGGATCTGGCAAATGGAAGAAACTGTCCCAGAATATCCCTGCCACCGTTAAAGCGAGCATCACGCTCAAGGCAGTCTATAAGTTTGACCAGGACAGCGTACGCAACTTCGTCCTCCTTCATCAACCCGTAGCTAATAGCCCCGGTAGAAATTTGTAGCTGTTCACATCTTAGATCTAGCGGAATACTACGTCCTCATGATCAAAAAGATACTTCAGGGAGAGAAGCTTCCGAGTGGAGAAGAGGGCTACTACTTTGCCGTGGCTCATGAGGCGGGTTGGTGGGACATTGCCCAGAGTCTTGCGGGTGCCCTTAGTGCCCGCGGGCTCGTAACAGAACCTCAGGCTAGAATCTGGCCCAGCGATGATATGGCAGCGGAAGCGCTAGACCTCCCACGGCAATTCGTGCGACTGATGCACACTGCGCGGTAAGCAGTCAATCACATCCAGCAAGCCAACCTATCTAACAGTCAGAAGCGTCACCATAGACTACGATAAGCGGTATCCCCTCGGCTGGGAACCCAAGTGGGATGATCAACAGAAGCTGCTAGCAAGTATGGGTGAGGAGGTCGCCGCTACTCTCCAATACGACAAGGGCAGGACTACCCTCTTCGATGCTTTGAATAAGACGAATTAAAATGATGCTGGCGGAGACGATATTGTACAATAGTTTAGGGTATCTTCTTACCCTGTGCGTACTACGTATATCATCAATGTATTGTATGTCAACTGGAGGAAAACGTAGTGAGCCCCGACTGTTACTAGGTACCTACTATGGCCACAAACGGAGGGTTATCTATAAAATTGTAGCCGATCTCCCCAACAAAAGCCCGGCTAGTGTAGTGGAAAACACGCCCATTACCTAGATGGAACGCGCGCCTCGGGCACTCCTGTTAGGACTAACTCGGTGAGGCACAAGATGAAGGGAGAGCCTAGTTCGATGCTAAGGTTGGGCATACAGTTTCTTTTTCTTTTTTCTCAAATTAGGTTTACTTTTACTCCCTTGATGGATAAGAAGAATCAGTGAGTCACAATGTAGATAGACAATAGGACCAAAGACAGTAAGAGGACAACGAGAGTCGGGAGTAGCTATGTGACAGACGACCTATGTGCTCATCGATGCCTCGTTAGTTCAAAGGGTGTATCCCCATCTTTCCATCAGCATCAGCACATCACGTAATGCCATTCGTAGGTAATAACATCAAGGCGGGTCTCATATCTATATTCATGTCTGCTCATGCTCGGCATTCCAAGCATGTTCTCCCCATCATACAAGGGGGGTTTCCTTTCCCATTGTGATCCCAACCAGCACACACACACACATTCAAACCAACATTTTAACAATGACAGCCCAAGTCGAGTCATTCCCCCCCCCCCCCCCCCCTCCCCCAAGAGAACCCAAATGCGCACCAACTCCGTTAATGATATCTGGATCCCTTCCCCAACTCCGCTTTGCTCGTAACGAAAATTACATACACTAAAGCACACAAGTCTCATCGTGACAAAAAGTGACAATGCAGCTGGATTGCACGATGATGAAAAAAAAAAAAAAAACGCTACCGGTTGCGCACACTACTCACAGTATCGCTCACCGTTTCGCTAACACGTGATACGATGCCGCCCACCCACTCGGGCATCTTGAGACTTATCCGTACGCGTCCTTCGACTACCATGTTAATGACGTTGAGAATGGCATATGTGGTACTACCAAGGGCACGGAAGACGGCAAGCACTGCGACCGACCAAAGGATGAAGGATAGGTAGAAGTTCTCCCCAACATCCTTAATACCATATGCCTCAGAGACGGCCATGGCCAGGACGACGTTGGCCACCATCCAGATGATCACCATGTATGTACGCACACTGCGGTAGTAGTCCTCTTGCAACTGGGCATCCGATACACTTGGCTTGGGTACCTCGACGCGATCACGTAGATTACGCAATGCCTCGTCGTACCCGGAGTCGATATCCAACTGCTCCGAGGGCATCTCCAGTTCGACAGTGTTGCCTGAGCCCATAGCACCACCTAGATCAGTTTTGATCACGTTGTCACCCTTGGTACCCCAGGTTACGTCGTGTGTGTTGCAAAACGCGTACACCTGCAGTGTGCAGATATAGCCAGGCAGCAAGGCGAAATATTGAGCTGAACTCGTGAACAGGTGCCACGGATCCAGATACAGGAAGCTCATGAGGAAGTATAAGCCCACCGTCGACGTAATGGAAAGAATCAGGTTTGTGAATGTGCCGCTCCCGACCTTGATCCCGCCATCCGTCGTTATGGTGTGGACGATGATCCAAATGGTCGCGAAGACAGTGTATATCATGACGACGCTGTAGATAACGATACTAGCAAAATACAGTTTCTTGGCACCCTGGGGTCGATTGCCTAGGGATAAAATGAATTGTATGCTCGTGAGGAGGATCAGAGTATAACGTAGGATGGTAAAGATGTAGAACGCCACGTTGTGCCCGAATGGGTCAACCCTAGGATCCGATAGGCCTCCACATAAGAAGTAAAACGCGAGGTAGTAGTTGGCAAGGGAGAAGAAGGTGAAGAGGAGTTGGATGAACTGATAGACAAATTCAATGTGCAGCAGGACTTTCCGGGCAAACGTATGATCGGTGGCCCAGACCTGTTTGAAGTGAACGAGTGAGTAGACGGCTGCGAAGAAGGCACCGTTCAGCCAACGACGACGCTGTGAAATGAACTCAGGAACAGCATCTGGAATAAATATGTTAGTACTTTGCATGCGAACGTGGTCAAATCAGATCGACTTACCAGGTACATCAGTTTCACCTGTGCAGCTCTTCACGTATTTCAAGACCCATCTCTCACTCCGCTTTGCTACCAACTCCCAGCACAGAATACGATCCTCGGCCAGGTACATGTTGGCAGTGAAGACGTCTGCATGTTGGCCGTGCAGCGTTTCACCTTTGAAATACTGACTCAGCGGCCCGTGCCCTGTCTCGTCGTTCTGGAGCGCATGGAACCGATACGCACTGAGGGCGCCGGGCAACACTGTTATGTAACCGAAGACCGATTCCAGGGGCTTGTCGAGGATATTGGACATTTTGTACTCGAAGTTTTGCGATGCAACTAGCGGGTTCAGGAGGTAGCTGCCAAATTTTCCTTTCATGGCTTTGATCTCGCCGCAGGCGCCCGCCACGTTGGAATCCGTGTCGAATGCCTTCCACAGATGGTAGAGCGAGTTATTGCCGGGCTTCGTACCCACATCCAGCAAGATGCAGACGTTAGGGTTCAGGGCTTTGCCAAACGCGTTAAAAAACCATCGGTGAGAGTTTAATTTCCGCTGGTTGCGCTCTTTGAGACAGAAGATCATCTGGCAAGGCACAATTCCCTTCTCAGCACCCTTGAACTTCAAATCAGAGTCCAGTGATACCTGTGTTGTGTACTCATACACATGGGCCTGCACCGCTTTTGAGTTGACGAAGTTCTTGGCGATACCGTGCTGGTAGACACCCATGGCGGCCAGCGCGTCGAGTGTTCGCAGATGGACCTTTTCTCTTCCGTCGGACACGACACAGACGACGATTTTCTGCCATCCGAGCTCGCCCCACGTACGAGACTTATTGCGACCACAGAAGTGGCTGATATTTTTCATGATAGCGTGCATAGTTCGTGTGAAGCCTATCTCATCCTCATTATACATGGTAACACAGATGAATAGCTCCGTTTCTCTTGTTGTGCGTCCAATGTTCTGACGCAACTTGTATCCTCGCTCAACGAAGTCATCGGGGTCACATGTCACAGCTGTATAGCGCATGTGGGTGAACTCGACCTCGTCTCGACGTGGCAGAAAGCTGTACAAGATGGTCGGAATCTTGCATTCTAAGATAAGTTCGCCATTAATAAGTTGCACCTCCTTCTTGGACGTGACAGGAGCGCGAACACCACGGCGCTCTTGCTTTCCTTCAGGGGCGGCGCCATAATGCTCAACCTTCTCGCCTACTGGGGTCTGTAGGCCATCTTCATTGAGCGTCATTTGCGACTGGGCAAATGATCCCCGATATGGGTGAGCACCAATGTCTGAGTCGGGTCCAAAGACATCATCGCCGTCGTCCAAGGGGATACTCACTGTCGCATCATCGGCTGTATATGCCGAGTTGCGGTTATGCCCTGAAAATAACGGCGCAGGTGGAAGAGGTCTGCGAGGACTTCCACCATATTGCGATGACGGTGTACCTGGTCTAGGACTGCCGTTAATATCTGCTGGTTCATAGGTCATGTTAGAAGGTGGCGGACGAGTATAGTCCGAGATACCCGACATCCTAGATGAGGGCGTCCAAGGCCGTGTAGGTGATCCGTCCCGTTGCCGGTAAGGCTCATATGCCGAGTCTGGTAATGGTATATGAGGAGGGTCGCGAATGGAGGATGCTCGCGAGGGTGTCGAACGAAGTGAGGTTTGGTATGATCGACGAGGGATCGGTCGGATACTATCAGATTGCCTTGGTGAGTCATCACGGTCATATACCCTTGGGCTTGGAGGGGCCTTCTCTCTTTCTGTTGACTCGAGTATGGAGTTCTTTCTTGGGGACGGGCCATCCGGGATGACCGGCAGGTTCTGTATGATTTCTTGTTCGGGAGTGGGAATGGGTTTCTCTTTCCTCTGTAACTTTACAGTGAGGGTGCGCTTTGGCACTGGCTTGCGCGTGGGGGATATGCCGCCAAGTGAGGTCGCCGACTGGCCCTCTTCTTGTTCCCGAATTGTGTCGAAACGGTCTGGTGTAGAGATCTTCACGGTCTTCTTCTTCTTCTTCCCCTCTTTCGGGTTGTCGGTCTTCAGAGCGGGGGGCTTTGGCAGGTGTGTACTAGATACTACTCCTGGAAGCGGATGTACATACGGTCTTGTCTCTGGAATTGGCTCTTCCATTGATGTTAATAATCTGACTCCCGCTGGATGGCCCGAGCCCATGTGCATATGGTCGTACTCGTCGTCATAGCTGTGGAGCGAATAATCGGGCGGCCGTGAAGGTGTGCCGTCCATTGTTGCTTATATGTCGGCCGAGGGGCCAATTGATTGTTTGTTGAGACACTTCCCGTCGTCGCGGCGGCTGGAATGTGATAATAGCACAAGTCCCCCGTGCCACTTAGACTTGTAACACCACTAGTAGGATAATGCCAAGGTAATGTTTGCTCGGTTACGCTGCAATGAATGGTTCAAAAGCAGAGATGTCAGGAGGAGGAGCGGTGATGGAATATTGAATAAATCTTCAAGTCACTGCCTTTGCGATGCGAAAGCGAGAGTAATTGGACTGATGTGGGGGAGAGCCTCGAAAGTCTTCGGGAATTAAAGGCGCTGATGCCATCGGCCTAAGTACCTTAGTAGGCATGTTTGAATATTTAGGTTGGGGGGATCTGAGTGGTTGTCCAGGCAACCCGTCGCAACACAAATAGCCGGCCCACAAAACGTCACCTCAGTAGCGGCTCCACATTCGAATCAGCATTTGTATATGCCTTTTGCCGCGCGTTTATTATCATCAATCACCCTAATCGACTAATAGGAGTTATCTGCAGGTACATAGTTAATTACTTACATAGTAGTTATGGCCGGAAACAAATGCCTTCATGTGCATATCGCAACACAGTATCACCTTTAAGTACGCATTGAATCACGACTACCTATGTACATAGCTGACTAAATACTGCTTAGAATCGCCGGCCTCGAGGATAACAAGGTGTGCAGTGCAATAGAATAAAAGAGATATCCGGCCCGTGGGGTACGGGTTGGTTCGGAGGGGTATAAACCTCGATATGTGTTCTGTATTCCAATAGACGTTCCCCTGGGCCAAATGGCCGAGTGGTAAAGTAGTCGGCAGGACAAACTCTTGTACCAGAGGCAGGGCCATAGGTATTCAAGGGCTTTCCGGTCCAGGGATGTTGAGTATATCTTAAGCCCTGTGACTCTTTTTGGGCTACCAGTTCAATTTTCGATCCACGCCGGGGGGTTTTTTTTTTTTGGACTCTTATAACCTACATTTTATTTGCTGAAGTCGAGATCGTCGCAATTAACGCCCAAAGCACGGGCTACTAACCATAAGTTGTCAATATCTAAATATGATCAGTCCCGCAGGTGTGGACCAAGCCGAAAGCTCATGGAATTTAGCTTATATATACAATTTAGCATTTGAGCCGCCTTCCGACCCCTTCAATACATGTAGATTAAGCATCTAGAAGCTCTATATGTTCACTTCGAACCTAATCTATAAGGCTTTATCCCCGACTCGCCTAATATTATTATGAATACATAACTTTTGTACAGTGGGAAAAAGAAGTATCACCAAGGGGAGAACCGACCTATGGCCAAGTTCTATTGCCTACGACGAAAGTTAGGTATCGTTGTAGTATATTCGAGATTGTCGATTGTTCTCACCGGGAGAGAGGATATCAACCTCGGGTTTCTTTGAGCATTTCAGTCAGGCTCATCACACGATAACCATCGCGTTTTAGCCGTTTGAGAACCTTGCGCAACATCGGCGCGGTCCAACTTCTCCTGTCGTGACATATGATTATTGCGCCTGGCCTGACCATGCTTAATATGTGCCGGCCGTTTAGCCAAGACCAGTGAATCTGTGGGTCGTGCGGATATACGCTGCCCAATACAAGCCTATACCTTAGCTTAGATACGAGCTTCCGCATGCGATCACTAAAGAATCCCGAGCCGGGGCGGAAGTATTGTGGCGGCAAGGCAGCCTCGCCCGCCTTATAGGCCGTGCGTATCTTTTCGCGAACGGCCATAATCTCGGTTGTAAGATCTTCGTCGGAGAGAGCCCGCGAGGGCTCGTCATGCATGGCATGGTTGCCCAGTTCGCTACCGCTACGCACAATGTCAGCGAGGATATCCTCGCGACCTGCGACTTGGCCTCCGATAACGAAAAATGTCGCCGTGGCCTGGTGGCTGTTGAGTACCTCGAGGATCTCCTCGGTGTGCTGAGACGGTGCGTCATCGATGGTCAGCGCCACCACCTTCTTATCCGTATGCACCTCCCATAATACGTCCGGCCATCGACGCGCGAAGTATGCGATCAGCCCCGGTGGTGGCTTGTAAATGATGTAGAACGGTACGATAAGCAGCGCGAGGATGGCTAGCAGCGAGAGGAGCGTCGTCATTCTGCGGCGTCGCGCCCGGCGACGGAGCTTAGACGGTAGGCGGAAGAGCGAAGGGCACAGGCGTGGCATCGGATGAAAGAGCCAGAGGAGGAGGGGTCAAAGTGGGAGAATATCAGCTCGCTTGCTGTTCTGGCTTCAGGCGCGTGGCGGTAACATTCGTGAAGGTCGTGTTGGCGGGCCAATCGGCGCTCGCTCTCCGGCTCGATCAGATCTTGAACCAACTAACTTTGATGATCGACAAAAACTAGATTGAATGCGGCACTTGGTCTTCATACCAACCAAGGTTCCGTCATTATTTGGTTGGGCTGGGAGGAATACTCGAGACCGCTTGTGAGATGTGAAATATAATCGCAAGCTACTTTCCATACCTAAAGTACCGAGGTAGGTAATTGATCGTTAAAGATGCTATAACAGGCTTGCTGGAGGCAGGCTGTTTACAGGAGACGTTGCACTCCGCAAATTCCACTATTAGGAGCATTGTTAGTGTTTCATTAGTCTACTTAAACCCCCTTTCCATTACTACTTAAGGTTACTTACTAGTACCTACCTACTATAGTAGTGGTACCTAAGTATATACATGTAATATATACTGTAGGTACATACGGCCTGGCCTGGGCAGGGCCCGCTCTTGCACAAGCTAAAGTTGCATAACTTCAGTGAGATGGACACACACATACTTAGGAGATATAATATAATATATATATATGTATGTATAGGCGCAGGTATGCGTCTGTGCTTCGCTGACTAGTGCGTTATATAGTAGAACGCCTTGTGCGAAGGAGTGGAATGGAAAAAGGAATTCGATGTTCGATGTTAGCTTTTGCAAGCAGAAGTTGTTTGTTTAAGTACGATTATAGTAGGTATATTCCAAATACACGTGTGGCAACTGTTCAGTAAACCGCTCTTACGTTCACAGCATATCTAGAAGCTGGAATATAGTTTACCTACCTACGTAGGTAGTAGGTAGGCACGCAACAATAAATTGCAGCGACCCGAGTTGCTAGCAAATCAATATGACAATATATGTCCGCAAGTAACGGGAGATTGGACTTCTTTTCTCACGGCGCCATTCCACCGGACCTCATTTGACCTAATCACCGAGCAAGGTAGAGGTAATGAAACTTCTAGAACGCCGTAGAACAACAGGGCGTTGTGTACCGTAACACGTATAGATGTTGCATGAACACCTTCTCTGTCAGCATTCTATCTACATAGATAGGTAGTAGGTACATTTTGCGTCCGATACACATGTAATCGCGCTACATAGTACGAAGTCCGGAGCTCGGCGAATATGGGGTATTAGTCTATCTAGATAGTCCCCGCGTCTTGAAGATGCAACGAATGCCTCGGTCACATGACATCGTAATGATGAGACCTAGATAAGAGGAGGTGTAGCGTCGTGAATATAACTTGACACCATGATTGGCCAGGTCGACTGCTTGATTCCAGATGAGCTGTGAGAACAGGATGGCCAGGCCCGGATCATTCAACATCGAGCCTGGTACTTCGTTACCTGACGCCTACCCCGAGCTGAGATCCTACATATGGGCAAGGGATATTAGTAACTCCGGCTGATCTGCCTCAGAGGAGCCCGAAGGGCAAAATCAAAGTTAGCTAAGCCGATAGGGCTAGAGTGAAGATGAGTCCTATGCGCCTCTCCCAGGCTAGACCTTGTCAGCTGAAGAACCCAAATGACCGGCTAACGAGTCGCATACCTACAACCTGCCGAAGGCGCCGCCATCACCAGCTCCGAAAGGTTTTTTGAAGATCTTTGCTTGAACCATGCCACTGCCGCCTAGAAGGCCGGACACTACGCAAGAAAAGAGCGAGATGGCGGTAAGACATCTATACCTAGGCTCCGACAGCAGTGTTTATGCTCGCCGAGGTATATACGTCATCTAGGCACTGATTCGCGAGAAATGATAAGAGACGCATCGATGGCGGATTACGTGTGTTCTATATAAAAACTGGGTTAGGACGTAATACGCAAGCACTTGTACCGCGTGCGTGAATCTGAAGATTTCCATCGGGCTTCCACGTAATGGCTTGAAGATCAGTAGACGAGAGGAGGTAGCTTAAACCCCAAGAACATTGCGATGAGAGCCATGTAACGCGGCTGCGCTAGAAAGGGGTTGGATGGACGGGAAGGAGGGTAAAGAAAGGCTTAGAAATAGGTACTATGCCATTCCTCAGACTTTCCGCTGCCTAATTCTCCTAGGTCGGACCCTAGCTTATAACCAGACCAACATGAAGTAAGTATTTCCGTGCATACCGAATGAAAGAGTACAGTTTTCTCAATATTATTTCCCTGTTTGGCCGCTTGACTAATACGAGAATGGAAACCTAGCACATATGGAAGCTTAGGCAAGGTGAGAGTTTGAGGATACGATGCCCATGAGAGTATTATTAGATGGCATGCTCGGCCCCCCACTTGACTGCATCACAGATGCATTATAACATAAAGCACCTTCCAGCAGTCAAAAGCACGCACGGCATGCAATAGAATATGCAGGAATTATTGAATTCGCTGGGGGAGCACAATATGCTGCACCAGGGAATCAAGAAGTTGCACTACCAGGTTGGCTATGCAAGCGGAGGATCGATTTTCACCATTATCTGGCAGAGTAGGATACCTCCTAGAGCGTAGATCTCGTATTGGGGGGATGAAGGGGTATCTAGAAAGTTTTGTGAGTGCCATTTGAATTTCGGACCGTATGTTTCGTCTACCGTACAAACTCGACCGAGTTTCAAGGATTGGTCCCAGGACCCTGGGTAACTTATAAGCGGCAGCTCTTATTTTCTTTTCTCGCTAGATAGACTATAACAAAAAATTGTCCGTTCGGCTGACAAAGAAAATAGCCCGTATAGGCTCGACCGTTTCTGTTGAGTTGTCGGGTCGTGAAAGTGTTCTCCATACGCCTTGGGGGTGCTGTAACAAAAAACTCCGCGTCGAATACACAAGCAGATTTAACCCAAACTCCAAATACTTGCTCCCCATCTCAGATCTTGTTCGGTGATTTGTGCATCGACTCGTATAGTCGTTCAATTATGTACAATGAAATATCGTTAGATTTCCCCCAGTAGCTAAAAACAAGCTGAATTCCTGGAAACTTTTTTTAATCTCTCATTTAAATCCACACAGGTTGCTGTGGCGAGGTATGCTCAGATATTATAAAAGTTGATAGCAATTCGTGAATCTCGGCTAAGTAGTCCTCGGCCTTAAACTTACGGAGGCCCTTGGCCATGAGCTGTTGCTCTTCGTCATCGGTCCCCTGCAACTTGTCTTTCACGCCTAGCTCTTCCGCCAACTCAGATACCTTCGCCAGTTCCTGGCCGAAGGGATGCTGAGAGTCAGGAGCATCATTAGGTCGGCGGAAACGTTGTGTAGGTGACTGTGGGACTGGTGAGACTGGCGAGACGGCCGACGACATTTGAATGGATGATTTATGGGCGTGTGAAACTGATGACACGGACGTGGCTGAAGTCGAAATCGACGGCGATCGAGACATGGTAGAGGTCGCTTTGATTGAGGCCGTCTTGCTCGATTGATTCGAAAAGCGAGCGTGTTTGTTTGCTAGATTCTCGAACGACGTTTTCTTGGTGTGTGACGGAGCTCGCTTAGGAATGCTCGGTGCTTCTCTAATATTCGAGATTGAAGGCTTTTGAGTCGGGGCAGTAAAGTAACACGACAAATGATTCGGCTCCGGGGATTCAGATATACGTCCCCCCGATGGTATCTCTGGGCTGGTAGGGGGTGAGGACATTGCAGTGCTAGGGCTATTTAAGGAAGATTCATCGTCGGACTTTGAAGAGCTGGCTGGTGACGATGTTGATCGAGGGTACAAGTCTGGAGCGTTGTATGCAAGCATATTTGTTGTGTGAGTTAACTCCATTGGACTCGAAATCTTGTTGCGGATGGAGCCCGAATATCCATGGCCCTTAGTTGTATTGCTCCGGTGTGGCAAAATCCCCATGTCGGTCGACGACTGCTTCCGCCGCGTGGTGAAGGCTCTCGCAAGTGACATCTTGAATGGACGGGCTTTTCGAGATTTGCGTTGAGGTGCGTGGACGTACGTTATTGAAACCCAACTATGAGAACGTATCGCTGAACCAGGTAGAGTTGGTTAGAAGTGATGGTTTGAATAAAAAGATAAGCTACGCTAGCGTTGGAAAACCGTCCGATTTGATCTCGAAGATTAGGTTTCCGGGAACAGGCTTTGGTGCGTTATGGAAGTGATCAACCCACCAAGGTTTTCAAGGGAGTGTGAGAAAGTCAAGAATGCTGCGACTAGCTTAGAGCACCGAAACCTCGTCGTTTAGATGTGGTCGGTGATAAGTGTTGGACAGTGTGATCAGTCCAAGTTAGACAGAATATCAGATTGACAGTGATGGCCAAGCAGTGATAGTGATAGCCTGTATCGTAGTGTGCGGCGACGTGGTCGGCCTGCGGAGCAAGTTGCGTTGCGGCACGCGGTTCGTTCACGATGGCCGCCCTGATCGGGAAGGTGGATGATTAGTTTTGTCTTTTTGGCCGGGATGGTCTGGTGACCCGTCCGCTTCCCCAGTCACAGGTTAAAAGCAACGTAGTACTGCACGACCTCCTTGCTTAAAGCCAGCAATACCGGGAATCTGCAAAACCCTAGATGCGATGATGCACTCTCGCTGCAATGCCGTGTCTTGGGGCGTGTAAAAAGAAAACACGCGAGAATGGCCGAGCTTGCTTGGAAACTGATTGTCCCGGGCGGCGTGTACTATTGAAAAGTCAGGCGGGTAAATGGCGATCAGATGCTGCTGGTCATGTATTGCGTGCCAAAAACCCGGGCAAAACTGAACGACAGCCAAATTGGGATGACCAAGCGCTTGTCACTATCTGCCAATGTCCGTGAGTAGCTCTTATATATGCTGCACCGCAATGATTGCTCAACTATCGAGGGCCCGGGGTATTCTCAGGCGCCTGCTGAAATTACCGAGATATTGTCGACAGTTGATCCAATTTTACTAGTTAAAAAAGACGTCGGTTTATTGTCGAAACCTGGTCTTTAAGCGACAGCGCAATAAAATTGAGTTTTGAGTTCTGCTCTGTCTTGAAGTCGTGGTATCAAGTGTAGGTCAAGACGCACTTTGTAGAGGCGACTCAAGTATCTTGGAGGGTTGGAGAACGAAATGGTGAAACTTCCAGGTTTCCGGGAGATGATTCTGAATGGAGAGAAAGGATGGTGTGAGAATAAGAAACTGCTCGTCCTTGGGCTCTATTTTCGAAAGGAGAGACTGCGATCGAGAAGCCCAGCGAGTTTGGATTTCGTAACCTGCGAAAAAAAAAAAAGAGAAATTGAAGAAAAAGCAGTGAAGTAGTGAAGAATCGGGTTGATTCAGTACAATACGTCAAGGGAGTGAATAATAGTAAGAGAACAGACAGGGGACAGGTCCCGAAGGTTGGGAATGGCGACTAGATACACTAGACTAAGAGATGTGAGAGTGAAATAGAATGAAATTGGATGCGAGGGACAGCGCGATAATAAGAAGCTTCCCCAGATGGCAAGGTCTCTCTGGGGCGCCTGAACAATGGGTACTAGCACCACGACTGCGATGGGGAGTAAGGAAACAAATCTACCGAGATGTGTGTGTCCGTTTGTGGGGCATGAAAAGACAGGGGGAGGGGAGGATGAAAGGGTTGAAAGAAGGCGAGAACTGGATCCCTGGATCCTCTGACTGGACACTGACTGGACACTGACTGGACACTGACTAGACTGACTGGGCACCGGCGTGAGAAGGGCGCCAAGCATCACAATTAATGGACAAACACTGACATAGGTAGCTACGCTATGGGCGCTTTTGAACACCCGTATCGTGGAAAACATTTGCCTACAAACTACCTCCTGAGTACCTAACAAAGAAGATCCTGACTCAAAACTTGGGAAAGTCGCCTGCAAAATGTACTTGGGTAGTAATTATATGAGTCAAAAGAAGTATACCTAGGCAGTCTTGCGTAGGGACATCAGCACATCAGCACATGAGCACATCAGAAGATCAGGGAGGGGAAAAGGAAAACCAAATTTCAGGGGACATGTAAAGTACGTAGTACTACGTAGCGTACCTACCTGGTACCTAGGTAGGGTAGCGTCGATGGCTGATAGGCAGACCTTTGCGTGACTTCTGTGTGACTTGAGCCCCCTACCTATTTTAGAAGCCTGGACAGCACATGCAATCCCTGCCGACCAGGGTTTAAAGGGACGGACAAATGTCCCCACCCAATCAAGTCAATTGGCTCGACTTCCCGATTTGACGAAGCCACCATGGTGTCAAAAGCGGGCCGATACTTTCCTAGTGTGTATACGTAGTAGTAGCAGGTAGGTAGAACTTTTCGTTTTTTTGTTTTTTTGTTAGAGCCAGTTTCCTTTTCCTTCTCGGGAGCCCGTGACAGCCAATCATTTATTCTATGCGTAACCCTTCTTTGAACATTGACCGTTTCTAGAGGGAGCCCAAGCGCTCGCCACCATCCATCTCATGATCGCCCTCCTACTCACTATACGTACTTGTAGTGGCACGATTCAATGTTAGCAAATGTACTTTCAATAGTACACACAACAGGTACTATCTGGTGTACACTAGTGTAAGGACCGGACGCATGGTCTTAACTACTAAGTACATACCTACTTACTTAGTAGATAGTGTAGGTCCACTACCTAAGTTAGGCCTACTAGTACAAGTAGCTGTAGGCAATGTACACTTCCTGCAAGTGATCCTGCAGCAGCTTGGTTCCGCCGCAGATTATTAACTGGAAGAACATGCAGGTAGCATAAATTATTACTGTACGTGGCCCATCAGGAACGCTCCACGCCATTGCCACCTCTTTCCTGTCCTAGGCGAATGATGCGACCAACGAACTGTGATGTGATGATGGAGGGCTCGAACCGCCCGAATTGCCAATTTTGAGTGGTTAACGTACCTACCTGGGTAGTGCACAGGATAGGTAGGTAAGAGGTATGCTGTGTAAAGCAAGTCGGCACGCTCATTAAAAGTAAGCAGCTCGCACTACCTGGGTACCTACCTAAGTACATACCTATAGGTCGTGTGCTCTTAGGTACATAGTAGTAGCTGAAGAGGCACTGCTGGAGTAAAACTACCGCCTGGCCTAGACTACTGTCGCAAACAATAAATGGGTTACTACCACTTAAATACTACTAGTACTAGTAGTATATAGTGTAGTCACTGCATTAATGAACGACGCGTGCGCATCCATCATGTTTGTATAATGGAGATTAATTGATTGATACATTAACTATACATTAATTAATTGCCTAGCTGCACACTCTCTTCTCGGGTTTGTCACTCGACCCTCGTACGCACATGTGTACTAGTATGTAATACTCCGTACACACGTGTTCTATAAGTATAAGTAGTGCCAACGAACTCCCTCCGCTTCCTCCATAGTATCTTGTGAACCAGCATCCCTACTTTAAATAGGAATAGCAGGAAGCATTCCCATTCTAGTAGAGCTTGCTTCTGTCTACTATATCTATTACAGTAGTGTAGTACTACTAGTAGTACCTAAGTCTAGTCTACCTATTTACCTACCTAAGTAAGTAGGTAGGTAGTCTACTACACTAGGCGAGGCCACAACGCAACCGGCTACTGAACGGGCTGAACGGGCGCATGAAACAAACAGGGGTTTCGCAGGGGTTCGCAACGACAACGATTCTGAACGAGGCGAGGTGAAGGAAAAGCGTGATTGGTTCAACGTTTTCACATGTTCATTGGCTATAGCTTCTCCAGTGTTTCAAGTTCACCTTCCCGTCGCCCCACTTCGTTAGACTACCTACAGTAGGTACCTATCTCTGAGTAGCTCGTTGGCCCTAACCGACTGGTGCGAGAGTATAGTGTAGCAGCGCCAGAAAAATATTTGGTACGTCTTCAAACTACCTAGGTAGTTTGGCTAGCCGCTCTTCAAGCATAGGCTAGATACATAGTACCTAGGTATACTATCTACTACTAGTATAGGTCTATAGGTCTCTGTGTGCGCAGAGACCAGTGGCTTTGCTAACCTCAACAGGAGCCACCTTGGGATATCGGGTTTTCCTGCTACCTGTACTACTACGTAATCCATCTGCTGTGGCGGATGAGACGGCCTCGGTTCAGACCGCGCCAGCAAACCACATGAACACCCAATATTACTATACATAGACATGTGCTTCCCTTTGTGACCGCGAATCTGTTTCCAGGCTGGTGCCTTGTTTCTAACTGTTGTGTTTCTAACTGTTATGTTTCTAACCGTTGAGACCATGATTCATTCCTACGGCCCGCCGACCGGATACGTCACTGTCACGACTGATCCATCATCATCATGACACCGAGATAGATGGTTACTCTCTTGCTAACCGTTACCCGGGTATCCCTGCGCCCGCCCAGCCAACGCATTAAGTTTCACAACCGACTTCCAAATTCTTCAGCTTGGTTACCAGGTTGACGGAAGCGAAACCCCCTAATGCTATTTTTAAGGTTTTGTACAAAAGTGCTGTGGAGTTTTGCCGTTTTGTGAAACACTGCTAGTAAGTACTAGACCTACCCATAGTAAGTCTGCACAGCAGGTCTGTAAAGCAAGTTGTGTACATTAAGTTTAGGCACCATAGACAAGCGGAGACCTATTATTCCTACTATGGACGGGTTTCTATAGATATTACCAACAGGTCCCTCATTTGGCCTAGGATTATGCGTACAGGGTTGTTCATCTAAACAACAATGCGGAACATGGTCAAGATCAAACAACCATAGATCAGTATGGGTCGATCGAGCAAGCTGTTTTCAGCCTCAACGAATACCCGGTCAGAGCCCCCTTAGTCTTCATCCATAGAATCTCCACTCGAATCCTCATCATCCTCATCATCCTCATCCTCACTCTGGTCATCCTCTGAGCTTTCATCATTTGCTACACCAACTAGTCGCTCCTCTACACTGCCTGTTGGCTTATCCGCTAGTTTGTGAGCGAATGCCTTCCGAACTGCTGCATTGGTGCTTGTATCCCAGACATGCATTGTGCCCTTGCTGCCGGCCACCGCGAGACGGAAGGCTACTTCAGCATCTGGAGCGAAGTTCGTCGAGAAGATCCTACCGACGTCCAAGTTACGCGACACAACCATAGCAGGTCCTGAGGGTTGTATATTCCAAAGCTTGACGGTCTTGTCGGTCGATCCTGTGGCCATGAAACCAGGCACGTGGGCGTTAATATCGAAGGAAGACAGCGATTCGTCGTGTGCCTGAAGTGTCCACACTGGCTTGCTAGCCGACGGAGTAGACGGCACATTACGAATATCGAAATAATGTATTATCCCATTTTCTGTAGAGACGTAGAAGAAATTAGGGTCGTGAGGATCCCACTTGATATTCTCAACATCACTTTCAACGCCCCATCTCGGAGACTTCGCATCTGGAGCTCGCATGTCTGCGGCAACCACGGTCCGGTCATAGCTTCCGCTGAGCAACACCGTGGACTCCACCGCGTGCCATGCTAATGAACATACCTTGTCGGTATGGTATGAGTATGACTGGGCACATTTTGTTGTGTTCAAGTCCCAGAGCTTGACTGTTTTGTCGGCTGACGCAGAAGCTAGGAGATTTCTGTGTTTCCGGTTGGCGGCTAGAGACAGAACTGCATCTACGTGGTACTCATCATTGGCCTTCTTTGACTTCTTTTTCTTCTTGTTCTTCTTCTTCTCCTGCTCCTGTAGATTACCGCCTTGCCCAAGGATGGCATTGGGATACAGGGAATCTACGGTATCCAAATCCCACACCTCGATATCGGGATCCATGGTACCTATCGCAACGAAGTTGGCCGTCGCGTCCTTCTCCACCCCCGGCTTGGAAACTGGCACATCCAGCCATTCGAGACAGAGTGGTATAGCGGGCAGCATAATATCATGGTGTACGTAAAGATTGTCGGCTTCGTCCTCATAAACGTAGACCTCGAGGTGCGCAAGCTCGTCTTCCACCTTGGCGGCGAGCAACATGTTGTCTGTTGCTAGTATTTGCAGCTCCTCACGATCTTCTTCCTGGTCTTGCTCGTCGGGTATCGTTATATAAGGGTCATCCTTGTTTGATTCATAATAGGCTAGAGATTTTATGTTGCCAAACATGTCCATGCGCTGACCATCGACATTGTCGTCATCGTCATCGTAGTGTTCGAGGTCATATTCTTTGAGATCCGCGTCATTAATGTCGATGCTATGAGCAGATCAGCACCGTGGAGGAAAATAGCGACGGGTAAGATAAGCATACTCTTCCGTCTTATTGTCCTTTTTATCTTCCTTTGCTGGGGTATTATCTTTTTTCTTGTCGACCTCAGAATCACTGTCTGCTGTTACATCATCTTCGTCGGCGCCTCTGCCTGCCCGTGCTTCCTCCAAGTCATCATTAGCATCGTCCAACTGTAATTTAGCTAGCTCTGCTATGCGCTCGAACTCGGCCTCGTCAAAGTTATATCTTGAAGGAAAAGGCGCCGCAAAGCCTCGCGGCACCCAAGCCGATGTAGTGATCATTGATTCGGCCATATCTTCGGGATTTGGTGGATGGTCGACATAAAACTTTACTTAAAGAGCTATTTGGGAGCCTAGAGCTTGCTAGCTGTCGAAGCTGCGATGATTTGATCAAAATGCCCCTCCAACTTTTTTTTTTTTGGGCTTGGAGTTGACCAAAATTTAGCGGGGCTTGGCTTATCGATTACTACCCATCCTTGTACCCCTTGACGCAGAGTAAGAGCTGAGAGAGGTACCTACGCAGGTACGTTGCTTACCTTAAGTACCTACCTACCCAGGTATTTACAATTTCCATTTACGCCAACTATGTAATGAGTTTATGAGAATACATAATTACCGAAAAGTACTGCTCAGATGGATCGCGAAAACGCCAACTTCAGTCCAAAGCGACGCAAATTAGATTTTAATCCCCTGCGCTCGGACGATCGATACTCATCTCTCCCTACTCGAAGCAGCAACGCGTCTCGTTCACATAGTCGAGCTCTCAACGCCACCAATTCGCGCGCCACCACTCCCCGAGGTCAGTTGGGCCATGTAGCAACTCCTAGGCAAGATGGATTCGATAGACCCGAACCCTTGGTTAGTCACGAAGATCAGCTTGCCCTAGATCGTGATTGGTATGGTGGTGATGAGACGGGCGGGCACACTTTTGGCGACGATTCGCACAACCCTTTTGGCTCATATGACACGTCATGGGTTGAGCAGCAACAACGAGAAGCTCAGATGATCGAGAGAAAAGCTGGGAAGCACATGAGTGCGCGTCAGTTACAGAGGCAGAAAGATAACGATGCGTGGGAGACGAATCGTATGCTTACCTCTGGCGTTGCGCAAAGGCGCGCGCTAGGGGATGACTTTGACGACGAAAACGAAGGTACACGTGTCCATCTGTTGGTGCATGACCTGAAACCCCCGTTCCTGGACGGCCGTACCGTCTTCACAAAACAGTTAGAACCTGTCCCCGCCGTCCGGGACTATCAGAGTGATATGGCCGTATTCAGCCGGAAAGGTAGTCGTGTTGTTAAGGAGCGGAGACAGCAAAGAGAACGCCAAAAACAAGCGCAAGACGCTACAAACATGGCGGGAACCATGCTTGGGAATCTGATGGGTGTCAAAGAAGACGAGGGCGACAGTGCCTTGCCCATTGCTGCCGAAGACGACCAGGCTAACTCTAGCAAAAACAAGTTCAGCGAACTCATGAAAAAGAATGACGGAGCGAGCAGTTTTAGTCAAAGTAAAACCTTGAAGGAACAACGAGAGTTCTTGCCTGCATTTGCAGTTCGCGAGGATTTATTGAGAGTTATTAGGGATAATCAAGTGGTTATAGTGGTGGGTGAAACAGGTTCTGGTAAGACCACTCAACTTACACAATTTTTATACGAGGATGGGTATGGAAAGCAGGGAATGATAGGGTGTACACAGCCTCGCCGAGTTGCGGCAATGAGCGTTGCCAAACGAGTGGCAGAAGAAATGGAAGTGAAACTGGGCAGCACTGTTGGGTACGCCATTCGATTTGAAGACTGCACAAGCAAGGACACTGTTATCAAGTACATGACAGACGGTGTTCTACTTCGAGAATCTCTCAACGAGAGAGATCTGGACCGATACTCTTGTGTCATCATGGACGAGGCACATGAACGTGCTCTTAATACAGACGTCCTCCTGGGGCTATTCAACAAGATCCTGCAACGCCGGAGAGATCTCAAGCTTATTGTCACGTCGGCTACTATGAATTCGAAGAGATTCTCCGATTTCTTTGGCGGCGCACCGGAATTCACAATACCTGGCAGAACCTTCCCAGTTGATATCATGTTTCACCGGTCACCAGTTGAGGATTACGTTGACCAAGCAGTTCAGCAAGTCCTTTCGATACATGTTTCTATGGGTTCCGGGGATATTCTAGTATTCATGACCGGACAAGAAGACATTGAGTGTACCTGCGAGTTAGTGCGCGAGCGTTTGGACGCCCTTAATGACCCGCCGGAGCTTAGCATTCTACCCATCTACAGCCAAATGCCTGCAGACCTACAGGCCAAGATCTTCGATCGAGCACCCCCTGGGGTACGCAAGTGCATTGTGGCTACCAATATTGCGGAAACAAGCTTAACTGTAGATGGCATCATGTACGTTGTTGATGCGGGATACTCGAAGATGAAAGTGTATAACCCTCGAATGGGAATGGATACTCTTCAAATCACGCCTATCTCGCAAGCTAATGCTGGGCAACGAGCTGGCCGAGCTGGTAGAACGGGGCCGGGAAGGGCGTTCCGACTCTTCACAGAAAAGGCTTTCAAAGACGAATTATACATACAAACGATTCCCGAGATCCAACGAACTAATCTCAGCAATACGGTCTTGCTTCTCAAGTCATTGGGCGTCCGTGATTTGCTTGACTTCGATTTCATGGATCCGCCTCCACAAGATACAATCACCACATCTATGTTCGACTTGTGGGCGCTAGGGGCCTTGGACAATCTTGGAGAGTTAACAGACTTGGGTGCCAAGATGAACGCTTTTCCCATGGACCCTTCTTTAGCGAAGCTTCTAATCACGTCGGAAGAGTATGGATGTAGCGAAGAGATGCTGACGATTGTCTCAATGTTGTCCGTTCCGAATGTGTTCTACCGACCGAAAGAACGTCAAGAAGAGTCGGATGCTGCGAGGGAAAAATTCTTCGTCCCGGAATCTGACCATCTCACTTATCTACACGTCTACTCGCAATGGAAGTCGAATGGATATTTGGATGGATGGTGCACCCGCCATTTCCTACACTCAAAGTCATTACGGAAAGCAAAAGAAATCAGAGATCAGTTGCTTGACATTATGAAGATGCAGAAGATGCAAATGACTAGCTGCGGTACAGATTGGGATATAATTCGCAAATGCATCTGTTCTGGCTATTATCATCAGGCGGCCAAGGTTAAGGGTATCGGAGAATACATCAACTTACGGACTTCAGTCACGGTCCAGCTCCATCCTACCAGTGCACTCTACGGCCTGGGGTTCCTCCCGGACTATGTGGTGTATCACGAACTGATTCTCACATCGAAAGAGTATATGTCAACGGTGACCTCGGTAGATCCACACTGGCTTGCTGAACTTGGTGGTGTGTTTTACTCGGTGAAAGAGAAGGGTTACTCCGCCCGAGAGAAACGTGTCACGGAGACGGAGTTTAACCGGAAAATAGAGATCGAGGCAAAAATGGCAGAAGACAAGAAGCGGCAAGAAGAGCAACAAAGAATCGAAGAGGAAAGATCGGTCAAGAAGCCCGTAGCTGAAAAGACGAAGAAGATCATCACGTCTGGGGCAGTCAAGAAGCCAATTTTGAAGAGAAAGGGTAGAGGGTTTTAAGCCGAGTTTGGCATATTTAGATACAGGTTTTGATTGGATATGAATGCAACTTCAACCACCAGCTCCGTCACTAGACTAGTTCATCCGTTCGTACGTTTATACGTGAAGCTCAGACGGTATTTAGCGTCGTACCTCGAACTGAGCCTCGCCTTCTACCAAATCGCGATTTTCCTTGTCTAGCTTGACAACCTGGGCCAATCGTGGTCCCCGGTCAATGGCTTTGAGAAATTGCTTAATGGCGTCTGGACTACCTTGAGCCTCTCCCTCGACCTTATTCCTCGAATCAGCTATTCAGGCACGATTAATTGTTTATCGAGTAACTAACCTTCTCGTTATCAGTGTTTCTGCACCAGCCTGTGACGCTCAACTTGGTGGCTTCCTTTTGGGTGAAGTTGCGAAAGTTGACGCCTAGCTTGACGTCAGTTCAAACATTCGAGAAGCGCTTATCTGAGGTGGCTCATGAATGTCCAAGACAACCAAAGGGCCAGCAGACCTTGGACTTGGCCGTGAGCTAGGAAGTAGATCTAGATCATGATCATCTTTTAGTTGAATAATTTCGAGCCTAGTTTTCTTTTCTCACTTACCCTCTGCGACATATTTGTAGCTTTTGCCTATTCCACGGGTATGAATCCGACGAACGATGTTCATAACGTTTTATGGTGAACTAGAAGCAATAAAGAGTTGGACGGCTACACCAATTTGGGCACCTACTACTACCTACCTAGGTAGGTACCTAGGTGCCTACCTACAGGTTACATGTACCTTTCACCAGTCAGTACATTACCGGATGGATACCTCGCTGGCTCAGTAGCCCACAGTACCCAAAGATTTAGGTACCTACCTAACCTACCTTGGTAGGGTGGGTACCCATTAATCAAGTACCTACCTAGGTAAGTACTTGAGGTAGTCAGTCCACTGGTCAGTCTACCCTGGGTGCATAAGGCATGTGTGACAAGCACGACCCCTCCCAATAGTCCACATGTCAAATCAATAATCGCTCCATTTGCTCTACCTAGGTACAGCATCAATGCCACACTCATTGCTGTAATGTAAGCACTACTTGCCTATTATTTGAGCCTAGGCTACTCTATGTACCTCTGTGCCGCCTCTGAACTGAAATGACTGAACGGGGATATCTTCGGAAAACTTCCCTCTTTGACGTTAGAACTAGCCTAGCCCGATGACGGCAGAGTGGGGACTCGATCCAGGCTAGACCAGCTTGCTTACTTTTGGTGCCTTTCAGCTTGCGTATCTAAAGTACATTCGAGTTTGTTTTCGCCCTCTCTTACCACACGCGGCACAGAGAACTATGCAAACCCCGATACGATGGACTCAACATCGTCGGTCGCAGAAGCGCCGCCGCCAATAGTCTTTCGCGGCAAGAAGCGCAAAACTTATCGGCAACGACCAGAGCCCGAAGCCGAAAACGAAACATCGACGGCCTTAATAGATCCAGTCATCGATGCGGTGAGCGCCACCAACACCCAATCTTCGACTCCCGACCCTACCGTCGCCTCTACCGACAAAGAACAAGATGAGGCGCTTTCCATTAGCGAAGCGCTCCGCCTCCGAAATGCGCGGAAGTCTAGATTGCGCGGCGTCACTTTTGGCGTCGACAATGGCGCACACACCGGGGCCGGCGAAGGAGGAGAGGACGAGCTGAGCCAGATGATTCGCGAGGAAGAGAAAAAGGCTATCGAGCAGTCCATCACAGCGGCGAATAAGCGTTTCGCGCCACAGACGGGTTTATCCGGGGAGATAGTTAATAAGCACATGTGAGTTTTGTCCCCTGGAGGAATTCCCGTCGCTCTATCACCTGTGTGCAATACTGATGGAGCAAGGGAGGAATACATAGAGGCCGAATTATCTAGGAGACATTATACGGCATCGGACGCTCATGGGCTGCGATCATCTAATCAACCGGGCGGAAGTATGGCACACAACGAATCGACAGCCGACAAAGGGGAGGAAAAGCATACCGCTTTGACCGGCAAGTTGTTTGAGGTGGACCTCGGCGATGAGGTCCGTAGCCGTAATGCAGCCATGACCGACCGCGCCCGGCGGAAACTACAAGGTTTGACCGTTGAGGACGAGGAGAATACCGAGCGGCCAAAGAAAGTCAGGCTCGGGAGAGACGGCAAACCTTGGAAGCCGCGAAAGAGGCGAAACAGTGATGATATCAAAAGAGATCAGCTTGTCGAAGAGATCTTGCGAGAAAATAGGCGTAAGTTTTACCCCTTGCCCACCCCAACTCCCCAGCGGAGCTTCAATTAACAGCACACTAGTGGATGTGTACGAGACACCCACACCGCCTCCGGGAACAAATACGGGTGAGGAGGAAGACGGCGCCGCCGACGACAGAATAGCCGAAGAGTTCCGCCGAGAATTTCTAGATGCCATGGCTGAAAGACAAAGGAGGAAGAAGCCCGTGGGCCCACCAAGCAAACCAGGCGCCAAGAAGGAGGAGGAAGTCTTGAAAGGCCCGAAACTTGGCGGCAGCCGTAACACACGAGCTGCGATGAGAGACCTGCTCCTGAAGAAGGAGAAGGAGAGAGAAGGGAAGAAATAAAGCACCAATGCTCCCCTGTAAAGTTTCCGCCCCTGATAGATAAGCTCTCACGAAGAGAATATGGGCGTCTACTTGCGAGCTAGGCCATAGTTAAAGGTCTAGTCGATGCGTTCAATAATAAATAGATTGTTTGAATATGCTGCATACGCGAACAAGGCTAATTCCCGGTACATAGCACAAAACTAAGTCCCCCGGCTGTTTAAATTTTTCTAGTCTCTCGGGAGACAGCTAATGTTGGCCACATGGACATTCACCCTACCGGCCTATTTAACATAACAGGAATAAGTTGATTCTAGAATGGAAGGTGCCCTGAAAAAAAAAAAGAAAAAGAGGAATGGGGATTACCATCATGTGGTCTTCATTCATACATTAGCAGAAAAATGGCAATATGGGTGAATATATGAAAAAATTGACTTAATCGCAGCCCGGTTCAAGTATCCGCATATAATGCAAATACATTTCAATCCTTGTCCTCATTTCCGTCAAACATATTCACACTTAGATATTCAGCAGGATATACTTATCATCATCATCTCTCATTGTACGTGTGTGTGTGTGTGTGTGTATGTACGTGTATGTATAAATCAGCGTTGACCCCCTTGACATCCGTGAAATTGTCCCTTGCATACAATGGCGCCCTTCTCGTGTCATTACGAGAACGCGCGAATCCGAAACTCCTAAAGACTACATGTAGTCATCGCAAATGTTCATATGCGAACCTATCCATCCCGCACACGTTTCGGGGTAATGGGCCTCACATGAATCGAAAACTTATATAGTCAATGCAATACGCCAGTAATCGCAACACTTTAAAAGGAAGCCGTGGCCAATCGAGGGGGGGAATGCGCGTTTTGGGCTCCCGTCGGAGACCGTGCCAATCATGACAAGAAAATCTGCATATGTGGGAAATGATCAGTTACTTGTGGAGAGAAAATGAGTGTGAGTGTCAGTTCAATGCTAATCGTAAATCACGAATCGTCCAGCGTTCGACCGCGAAATGCTCTCTTTCATCTCTCTCCATGAAGTTCTAGTACGACGAATCCATATTGCCCTTTAAACGGACGGAAAACAGAAAGGAATTAGTGATTGTTGGTCGGTGAGGTCCGTAATTCCTTTTTCGCGAATTGGTGGATTTTACCGACTCCGTCTGGTTGTTTGTAGTTTAGAAAGCGGCCCGGCACTTAAGAAGGCCCAGCCTATCATAGAAAGCCGCATGTAGTTAAATTCTGCGTACTTTGTGCAGCACTACCGGGCGACTACCGTTTCCTAGAGTGGAGTGCTCATGCAGAGCAAAAGAGCCAGCAGCCAAACCGTATTTAGTATATGCTGCTTAAGGCGAAAACATCTCACCGAATGTCTAACTGGAAAGGTTTATATCGCCCGCCAATTGTAGCGCACCGAGGGCATTTCCTGCGAGTCCCTTGCTCTTCCATCAAGATGTTAACGCAGTCCCGACAGAGGCCACATATACATTCTGTGCAAGCATAGGACTCCCTCAATTTCGATGTTCGTTGACATGCCGCGCAGTAGATGTGGACATCCTGAGATGAATAGCTCGGCGAGGAATCGGATAATCCGACATTCCCCATGTGAAAGGCCTCTCCGCTCCCCCCGCTTTCTACCGACGGGAAAGGCTCGGGAATTTCTTGGGCAAAGGATGGAGGGGTAAGCGCTTGTTGTAAGGGGGATGCTTGGTAGCCTTGAAAATGTTGGTGGGGGAAGGGCGGCAGGGAAGCCCGGTGGATTGAAATAGGAGGGGATTGAGGCACCTGATATGTCAGAGAAGAAGAGTAAGGTCGTTGTTCGAAGCTTACTGGAGTTCTGTCCTCGTCAATGTCTTCAGTCGCCGAGGCTGCTGCATCAATCAAGTCTTCCCAGCGTTTACCGTAGTCCGCCGTGGGCTCAACTGAATGCGCCTTACGATCGGCCCCTCCGGGCAAAAGATGATCATCATTTTGAATCCGACGAAGCCAGTCAGCAGCCGACCCTCGGGATTTTTGTTTCTTATGACCGCGCTTTGTAACGGACTGTTTTCTAGGCCGGCTAGGACCTAGCGATCGTTGCAACGGGGGCAGGGTCGAGGACCGTCCCGGCGGTGAATTCGAGAGAATAGAAGGAAGTAACTCTCGTCGTCCCGGCCCCGCATTGATTGGAGGGAACGGTTCGCTAGTTGGTTCAGCACCGTATTGTATCGGAGGTAGCTCAATCGTGCTCCGGGGGATTCTCCTCCCCTCCGTGTCAGAATGCCACCCCTTCAAATGCCCAGTCAGTTGGACCGCAGGTAACATTAGGGGCCAATGGAGACATACAGCTTCCGAATCCCATTCGGTCTCAAACTTGTGCTGGCCGCCTAATTGAGCTAGAGCTGCAGCGGCACTCGCGGCGGGTAGCTGCGAGCCGCCTATACGCTCATCAGGGTGCCTCGGCGTGACGGGCGCGCTCGACTCGTCGCGGAAGAATGCATGACGGTCGTGCGGGTAACCTTTTGTCGGGTCGATGCCCGATTGGGGTGGGCCAGCGGAATTTGGAGCCTGTGGTCTATCTGAGGGCGGGGTATTGATCATGAGTAAGAAGCTCTCTTCCGTCGCTGGGAGCTTGGAGATATAATGCTCAGGGTGGGCTCGTCGAATATGCTCCTGCATCGAACGATACCGTTTTTCCTATATGGTAGAAATAGATGGCAAAGTCAGTTCCCACAAACGTATTGCATAATGCTCGCCAGCCAGGGCTAGCTAGCTAGCTAGCCAGAACACCTAGGTAGCTATGCTATGTGTGATGCGCGCATTGCTTATAGAGGAATGGGCTTGAGGAGGGGGAAGAGAAGCGAGGTAACGAAAAAAGTCTTACCCCAATGCATCGCTTCCGGCAACTCGAACCATCTTGGTTGCGTAATGGGCAAACAACCTCATTGTTGGCGTCGGCAATAGAGAATGAAGACGTTAATGAAGATCGCGGCGGCATCTTGAGCTGTTACTCAACCCCACCATGCGCTGGCTGGTTGGGTTGGAAGCGGGGGGTTCTCGTGAGATTGATTGATACGCTGTTGTCGATAAGCCCTGAATTGATTAGGTAGCTACTTGTGTATTAACCCAGTGCGATCGATGTCGTCTAATGTGAAGGTTTTTGGCATTTGACGCGGGAAATTGAGTTCAAATCGTCGCAATCCTGCCGAGGTAGCTCCCAGCTTCTCTCTAGGTTTCTAGGTGTTACAGGGACTTGTTTCGAGAAATGCTTGGGTAGAAGTCGGCAAGTAAGTAAGAGGTAAGTAGAGTAGGTTAGGTAGGTAGAAGGTAGACAGATAGAGAGATGTAAGTAGTAAGTAGTGGTAGTGGTAGTGGTAGTGGTAGTGGTAGTGATAGTGATAGTGGTAGGTAGGGAGAAAGCAACTGGAGGCGGCGGGGTGCTCAGGTATTCTTGGGTCTTGGGGGGGAGGGGAAGGTCTGTCTGGCTGAAAGCAGCAATGCCTGTTTGGGGGAAGCACTTAGTTGGAATTTAGCGAGTGGTCGCCACAGCTCAGTCAAAGGAGCACGGCACTACAACATCCGCCGTACTATCTGCAGCAGCATCTGTACCTACTACTACCAATGGACCTGGGGACAATGAGTGTCAGGGTCCACGGGAGAGATCTGGCTTGGGCCAAGGTCCTGCCCCGGGATGAAACCGCTGGAAGTAACTAAGGCTAGAACTTAAGGCGAAGCACAGCTGAAGAAATTCGGTGGCCAGACACCTTGTCAATGAAAAACTTAAATGAGATTGGGCGAACAACAAATAGCTACTTGGTAGGTAGGTAGGGGTTGTGGCAGACAGGTAGTGCTGAAGGTACCTTTAGGTAGGTAGTGTAATAAACAATCCTCCCGAAGGCAGCGGCTAGATAGGCTACGGTTTGACGGCTCGACGGTTTCGAGGAGACAAAGACAGCTTGTTCGCTCCTTCATTGGCCATTTGCCGTCACTGGTGTGAATAACCAGCTTCCTTTCTGACTCGATCGAGTCGATCGACTAGGGGCTGGCCTTTTTGATGGTTGGCTCTTGCTTGCTCGGGTGGGGTGTATCCAATCCCGGATTTCTGCCCGGACACTGCCCGGAGGGAGTATCTACCTAGGTAGTCTAATACCTACCTAAGTAGTGTGTGGAAGCAGGGGGACGGCCAGATAGACGTGTGCTTTGCTGTGATGAATTGATTGACGAAGACTAAAGGGCTTTTCGTGCCCTTTTCACGGCCTATTCTATCTATTAGGTAGCATCTACCGTAAAGTTAGGCAGCACGAGTCTCTTTGTCCAGGACACCTGCATGGGGCCTTGAAGTTAACCTGCGAGGTGCTGGCACCGTCAGAGCTTCGAATCTCCCTAGGTACTGATTTGGAATAGCATACGGCAGCACTACACTACAACAAAGCTCCCTCGAGAAAGCTGTTGGGTCAAAGGGACGGTCGTGTGACGACACACGGGGTAGAGCCTCTCTCAAAGGGAGCTTACCTAGGTACCTAGGTATCACCCCACTATCTACCTAGGTAGGTAATCAGGATCCCGCTATCTCTCTGTCGCTCTGGTTTGGCTACGAATGGACTGCATGACCTCACCGTAGTGCTTGGGGTGCTCAAGCTCGAGCAGTATCGAGGTGCATGACAGACCTGTTGCTCTGCAGAAGCTTCAAAAAGAGGGGTTCTAGAAGTGGGTAATGTGCATCGAAATCCTTGCATCATTTTTACCCTGTCGGTCCTACCTAGCTTGCGAGCTCTAGGATTGGTCCAAGTCGAAGAAGCTCGGCGTCCATTATAGGTACCTAGGTAGTATATGACCCCTGCTGATCAATACTTGTGCCTAAGGTACCGAGGTATAGTACCTAACCTAGGTAGGTAGTGTGCCACCCTAAGAGCTCCTAACCCCGGTTCTGCCCCGGGTCTAATAGACCTCAGCCCCTCAGCTGGTATACACTATTAAGTGCTTAATGCTTTGAACATTATCAAGAAGCTCTGTGCTTGTTCGACTTGAGCAGAACCTCTTTCTGTCAGAGGGTCAGAGGAGCTCGGATGAGGTTCACCCCCAGCCAAAACTACTTACGCCTGCTCTGGTATCGTTAGCGTATAGCTTGTAAACTTTACTATCACTACCGCTACCTACTGTAGTACGCTTCCCATCATCATGGTATGGTGACATGTAGACTTAGACAAGGGTTGACATGGATTGAATTGCTGACATCCATGCAACCTGCAGTACTCAAAGTACCGTACACAGATAATGTGATGAGTGTTCCATGATGCCGTTCAATTATCAAGGGTATCCCCATTGGGAGTAGTTACTGACAGCACTGAATCTTTGGTCGGCGAACAAACCAAAAATGGGTTTTCCCATCTTACCAAATTAGGTAGCTAGGTAGGGAGATATACATAGTATGTATCTTTTCCAGTCTTATATAAAAAAAAGTATTCATGTCACCTACCTAGCCTCTCAGTAACTCATCCTAGGCATCATAGAAGGCCTAACCTACAGAAGATTATTGATGACCAAAAGTGTGTTGTATTGGGAGCCGAGCTCCAGTGGAAGTCAGGCTATTCTACAGTTCCAATATAGTTGCTGACCCACCATTCTAGTAGGTCCCCTATCTCCTACGTGTACGTATCTCATATATATACTTACTTGAGTTTAGGAAGCTCTCCAGCTTAAGTGCATCGTGCTTTGGTACCAGGCACACTATATTCTAGATGACCTTCAGTAAAGATGGAGATAACGTGTGCTTAGATAGGCACTTGTTATCGATAACTCTTATTAGGTGCCCAGATATTGATAATCAGACTCTGGTGTGCACTCAAGTGGCGGCTATAACATCTTTAGTACCTAGGTAGGTTTAAAAAAAGCAAGGTTTGTCAAATCCTAATTGTTGTTATTTACATCCCGTCAATTGAACCCGTTGATTTTACTATATCCATATTATAAACTCCTTTAGGCTCTCATATAATTAACAACATTATTTGTTTCGTAAAATGAACACCCCGCCGAGGGACTTCGACGTCAAAGCCCCCCTTCTCCCCCTTTTTGAGCTTGGTAGAGATCCTAGATGCTCATTGATGATGATATGAGGCATCATGAGCACCATTAGAAACAGTTGTACGCAGTAAATCCTCAATAATCAGAGGTAGCCAATCAACTTATCAAACAAACACAGTCTATATGAGGCAGTACAAAGCAAGAAGTAAGTTCGGTTTCTTAGAGAAAGTAGCCCATCTGTTCCCTTCTAGGCAACTTAGCCTTATAACTCAGTAGATTTATTAGGGACTAGTAGCAGGACTAACGAAGGGCTTACAATCCCACCGACTATACAACGAAAGGCTAGCGACCGAAGACCCGAATCTAGCCGACTCAACTAGAAAAAAGGATGCGAGGCCTTAGTAAGTGAAGCACCGGGATATAGCTATCGGAGTCACGTAGCATTACAGAATTCATACATAAGAAAGTCTCTATCAGCATAATTGAGTACCCTTTTCTTCCTCTTTCGACTCCACTCATTGTTAAGACGGATCGTATCGTGTTGCGAGTTAGTAGTAAAGAACCAAGTCGGAATGAGAAGGTTGTATAGCTGGTTTGTTCGACTATTTTAGCTCTTAAAGGCTTAAAGAAGGGTTTATGATAGAGACTAAGCATGCTCCGAGCCCTAAACTCCTCGACTCGTAAAATACCTAATAGTCCCGTTCGTGGCTCACGCTCTACAACGTAGTATAATATAGCCTCAATGCTGTCTTTCATGGCCTTTTCTTTGTTGAGAAAGCAATTCCACCTTACCCTAGACCTTGTCGCATATAGCCCAGTATCGGTATCATATATGTCAAGCCATATAACTCCTCCAACCCCAAAACATAGCGGCGGCGGTGCCTAATACCATTGCCCATCTTCTGAGGCCCGTACGGATCTCATTCCTGAATATTTCCTCCATAGCCTTAGAGTCGTTAGACCGCGGGAAGTCAATACCTTTTGGCACTTCACGACCAAGCGCCTTGCACTATCACATTTAAGATTAGTGGCTACCATCTTGGCTGGGCATTTTGGATAAATAGAAAACTCTTGGCGCATAGTTATCGCACAGAGAGGTATTCACGCCCTAAAACAACTCGAAAGGGGTAGTGGTTTGGGGAGTTACTTACCAAAGGCTCCCATCCGTCTCTAACATCAAAGAATACCAGCTTCTCTGGGGGTACATGCTCCTTGAGAAACGCGAGATGCCTCTCCCACACCTGGCCCTCTTGTGCACCGCCTGTGGTCTTCCTTGAGGGGAAAACCTCCCCCCAACGACCATCTCGCATCGCACTCGTCCAGGCACTAAAGTGACGCATCTAGGGAGAACAAGAATTATTAAATACACGTTAAGATTGGAACTAGTTAAACATTCGCTGGGGTTTTTTTTTGGGGGGGGGGGAGGCCGCGGGGACTGTGTCGTGAACACTTCCTACAAATGCCTGCAAATCAACGAATTTTATAGATGACCTTACCGGGTTGTTGAACATTAAGACTAGGCCAAAGAACCAAACTTGAGCGTTACTTGCGGTTTTGTCAAGTGACTCGGCCCATTTGTCTGAATCTCGGACTGTGCAAATGACCTTGGCATCTGGGTATAGTTTAATCAACTCGGGAACGAAGACACATGCTGGCGTATCCGTAACTGCTACATAGCCGTCCATGAGCTGCGACAGTTCCTTCATGACGAACGCCTCATCTTTGGCACTGCGGATTGGCGTGTGCTTTAATATCTTGGTCCACGTTTTGATGTTGTAGCTTTCGCCCTTGCTGATCTGGGTGCCACAGTGGTGTACGGGGCCGTCGAGGAGAATCGAAAGAGCTTGACTAAATGACGTCGTGCCAGTCCGAGGCAGCCCGGCTCCAATAACTTGGAGTTTCTTTCCAGGCTGGGGCCTGGACGCCTCTTGGCCCATATTCAATAGCACAAAATGATTGCTTTTGTTAGGTGACGTAGAACACCACAGTAAGTGCTATGGGGGTAGCTGATGGAGGGGCAGGGAGACGGTGGTCGGGAGCGTTGTTGGAAGGCGAAATCCACTGGAACTGTAGGAACTAGCAACTTATGTACGAGAAGACAGGCAACGGGATTTTATATCACTCGAAGCTATGCCGGTAACCTCTCTTACTAAGGCTCCTGGAGCTATTATAGGATGAGTATAGTTTATGGAATAGCCATTGCAGATGGATGTGCATGACGCAAAACAACTTGGACCCTGAGCCACAACATAAAGGATTTGGTTGAGTCGCACGGTAGTCCCTGTCTCCAGATAAGTATATGGAATAGCAGGGGAAAGTAGTATGTTGCCATCCTTGCTCCCAAAGTTGCCATTGGGTAAACGGATTCCGTTCCGTGGGGTTTCATAATTCGAAGTGCACTACTACTAGTACGCTATGTAAGCGTAGACCCATGAAGTGTTAAACTACTCTTCTTGTGTTTGCCCGGGCAGAACCCGGGAGAGTGCCAGGACACTGCCAGGGCTCTAGTGTAGCCGCTGGTCCTGATCGTCAAAACGTCTTTCCTATTACATACTCTGATTATGTGATTCCTCTCTTCTGTTAGTATGACTCGGTACCGAGATCCCACCTTGGGTTACGTTGCTATCCTGTGGTTTAGTGTAGGGAAATTTGATATTTATTCTGTATTGATAACATGCCAAAGTCGTAGCATCGTATTGAGCCTGCTCAATCCTATACCTACTGACTTGCTTTCGAATAGAAAACTTGATAGGCGATTATATGGAGAAGTGGGGCATCGGCACTGCCGCATAGGTATATATTACTAAAGTCGACCTTAAAACCACCAGTTTATAGACGCTCCGGCTTGGCGTGGCCTTAGAGAATCGGGCATCGTCGTCTTCTTGTTTTTTTTCTTCGCCCCCCCGTTGTCGAACTTTGGTATGCTATTCTGTAAGTAGACAGGTAGTCGTTTTCAAGGAATCTGCAAGGTCGGCTCAAATTGCTAAGTAGGCACCGTTTGGGCATGCAGTGACACAATAGTCATCGTGACCAGTACCATTGGATAGGACGTCTAAATTGGTTCACTCCGAGTAGAAGCGGCGCGACCAACCACACACCACGCACAGCCCGCTTACCTAATTCATCGATACAGCTTAGGTGGCTAATTTGTTACATGCTACCTTTAGATACGGTAGCGACCTATATAACATCAGAACTACTTGTGTGTTCACCAGGTGCACTTATAGGCTATATAGTAATGTGCGTATATGGCTCTTTATGGTCGGTCAAGTGTTTCCGGTGATAAACAAAACTCGAATGGATATATCCAATTATACTCCGTACTGTTAGCAGTTTAAAGTGTGGATTATTGGTTGAGGTATGCAAGTAGAGCTGGTACCCATCTCCTACCTAGACCCGCTGAGTAAACTACCCACAGTAAGACGCAGTGATCGACAACTACCGAATTAAGCCCCAAACAGATCGACAATTTTATTGAAGATCATATTAATGACGGTATTGTAGTGTTGCTGTAGTGTTGCATCATTGTCTACGCTAGGCAGATAAATTCTCAATGCGGTATTTCACTTAATAGTGAATACTAGAGAAGTGTTGGGCTGTGTGGGCATGCGTTTGCATCGCCAGATACCTACGTCGTCTGTAGATTTATGGGTTAGGACAATTGAATCTCCATCTTGCGTATGGGGTTAAGTACCTAACCTTAGGTAGATACCTAAGTGAGATAAGAGATAGATAGGATGTTTCTCAGCACACTAGCGGATTGATGCATCCATCACCTTAGGATGGTGGATTAGAACAGCTCACCGACCACGGGACCGACATGGGGTAGAGTGGTATGAGAACTATTGGGGTGAGTGGTACGGCAGTGCTTAATGGAGTGCTTCGTCTAAACATTCTTTAGCCACACTAAATAATGAGCCATTTGTGCTGGTGTATACACGGAGTAATTATATCTCTAGGATAGTCTGCCGAGACCAACTAGGACAGGATCAAGCGACAACGCCGTGATGCCTTTGTCAGATTGCAACGTAGATGAGTAGGAGGATATTCTGTATTTGTCAGTTCTTGGTGAGGGGAGGTAGCTACTGACTGCACCCGCGCAACACGGCCTTTCGTGGGCTACGTAGCATGGAGCATAACTACGAAATCAGCTCGTAATCCTCAAAAGAGAAAGTTGCCCAGGCCGGGGGGAAAAAAAACATGAAGACCTAAAGGCATCAAGCGGCCCATATGCTAGAATTACTGATACCTGCAGCAGAGTACTTACACTACCTAGGTACTCTTTTTCAACTTTGTTAACAGCCTTGACGCCAATTGCGAGGTTTCGAATACAATAGATACCGAATCAAAGCAAGTCTAATGTAGTAATGTTTCTACCTCGGAGAAATCGGCCGGACTATACACCTAGTACCTACCACGTAGGTAATACTGAATAATAATAAACGGACTAGAGAACAAAGGAAGAAGTCCTCCGCAAGCAGTGGCTAGGCAACGTTTAGCTTTGTTCGAATACACTACTAGGTAGTTTGCAATAATAAAAGAAAGCATACCTAGGGAGACTGCCCAGCTGGACGGACTATAAGCACACAAAATGCGATCTGCTCCTGTTACCAACCTGGGTAAAAATGCCTAGTGAAATTAGTCCCTAAGGTATAGACATGGGTGATTTCCCCAGCTAAACTGCGTAAAAGGTACCTAGATAGATACAGCTACCTAGGCACCTAGAGGTAATAATCTTATTAATCTGCTTTACACTAGTGTGCCTACCTACGTAGTAGTACCTACCTACCTAGGTAGGTAGTGTACGTTAAACGTTGTACAACTTGTCCCGAGCACGGCTGCATACATACATGTACCTACCTAGGTACCTCTTACGCAGTGCATATCTTGCCTACCTACCTAAGGTATTATCACGAGATTCGGGTTTAGTCGGCCTGCCGTTTATGGCGCATCCTTAACCGAACGTTATATTTTCCTTATCGTAACTTGTCGTAGTGGGGGTTGACTGGGCTCCATTCTACTTACGAAGCAAAGTTGGGGTACTTGAGATCTTGGAGCTTCTTACGGTCCATTCAAGAGATCTGGCGGACGGTCTGACACGGGCTCCGGAGGTACTTTCGGGTAACCCACAGTATCTACCTACTACTCCGTACCTAGGGGAAATTGAATCTTGGATTGAAGGCCCAATAGCGTAGCGTACGCTCAGATGAAATGACCAGGACATCACGGCTAACATCTTCAGCTGTATAGGTATTCACTAGCTATCTACTAATTCTTAGGTTGGTAGGTAGATAGTCCCGCCTTCTCAGCATTAGCTGGCTGCAACGGGCTTAAAAAAAAAGAAAAGAAAAGAAAAGATCGCGAGAACTTCGTAGGTAGATTTATTTACTTACGTAAGTACCGTAAGTAGGTGTCAACCGTAGAACTTCGAGTATGGAAAACGCACCTCATCATTTACTACTAGTAGTATGTTATATACCTAATCCTAGTTGTATAAGTACATCAACATCAGCTTATTTCAAGGTCTATCCGGGCCACTGACCTGTTTCACCCTGTACCATGTTGACTAAAGTGATCATTAATGCACATACCCGAGTATTAGCGAAACCACCTAGGTTAGAGGTAGCCTGCATCCCTGTACTTCTCATGTACCTACTATACGACACTACTACCGTAAGTAGACTGGCCGAGAACGATAATTGGAAGATCCACGGGGTAAGGCGGGCACTACGACCTGCCGGCGTTATTTGTGGCTCCCCTGTATTCCGCCCTGCGGGCGTCAATACTTAGATACTTCTGTGGTACAGTAGTACCTCTCGTTTCCACTTGCCATCTTATAATGTTGTACATATTCTGTACATACTACCTAGGTAGGTAGTATAAACATTCGGACCAGTAAAGTATCAATTCCGGTTCCATCGTCGGCTACACAAGCATAATAAAATAAACCAACAGCACCCGGGTTCCAAGGTTCTGCCCAAGGAACCAAGAAGCAGAGATTCGACGAACTGCAGTATCATAATCAATATTTGTATACATATCGCTTCACATTTCCTGTTTGCTCTCCTCAATCTAGTCGAACTATGGCCGTATAGTGTTATTATATTCCCTACTGCCTGCCATCTCATTCTTTTCCTCATTGTGACAAAGGTGTTCAGTATTCGGCACCTCGAAGGTAACACCCACTACCGTGAGTGAATAATATTGTTGTTGGACAGGCCTAGAACACTTGCTCCCGAACCGGCCACCCCCTCGGCTACCCATCTCTACTGTGCATTGCGTGTATTGCGTGTATTGTGTATGCGTGCGTGTATGGACGTCCGGCTGATCGATCAGCCACTGCCGTGTTTCAGACCACTTGTTTCTTTTCTTGACCACGGTGAAATCTACATCCAACCCCATCGCTGACTTTCTTTTTATAACTCGCCCTCTTATATCTCAAGTGAGGTGATCCTTCCAATCCTCTAGGACCTCCATCCTTCGACTACTCTTGTCAAGGAGATATACTAACCGGATGACTCTCCCCTACAACTCTGCGTCTTGCGAGGAAACTCGCCCCGGTACGACTTCGTCAAAACACCGCATTTATCTATCATGGCGTTGGCTGTGAAGCATCTCAATTCAGACGCCTCTTTTCTGCTATCTTTCGAACCCGTTATACCGGAATCGATTGCTGACTCAATAATACCACGCCCGTTTACCATTCTGTTGGATCCATGGATAACAGGCCCGTCAACTATCCTCCATCCCCGGATCTCCACCACGTTACAAAAAGAGCCAGCCTGCGTATCATCGCTAGCGGAGTTATTGCGGCCTCCCGACCTCGTCGTCATCAGCCAACATAAGCCCGATCACTGCAATGAAGCTACACTGCGCCAGTTGCCCGCCAACGGGAGGACACTAATTCTGGCTGAACCAGCTTCTGCACGCCTAATCAGAAGCTGGAATTATTTCGACCAGACCAAAGTCTGCACCATCAAGCGATGGGAAGACCCCCGGGTAACAGGGAAGCAGTCCGTAATACGGATTCCCGTCCCATCTTTGGTACCTAATGGTCAAGAGGGTGAAGTCACTGTTGCTTTTATTCCTCAAAAGCGTGATCTTGCCGGCTTACACGGGGCCATCGGTATTACATACAAATCGCCACCTACACACGACCTGATCAGACAAGTCCCAGTACACAAAGTCCTTACACCGCCTTCGACGCCGGAAGTTCAGGCACGGAGGTTTGTCGACACGAAAACAAAACCGCTCGCGCCAACTCCGACGGGAGATACGTTTTTACTACCTCCCACCCCACCTATTTCGCCCATCTCGCCCATCTCGCCAAGTTCGCTACGATCCATACGCTCTGCCTCTACTCTGATTGCATCACCAACGCACTCTCTTTATAGCCCTAGCTTCCGCCTGGTAACCTCTTCTGAGAACGAGAAAGTCCTTCCGCCGAGCCCTTACAGTCATAGCCGGCCAATCTCTCTAATTTTCTCCCCTCATGGAATACAGTACAGCTGCCTTGCCCCTTACGCCACATCCCACCTTGTCGCCGAGGCAGCGCTACCGCTGACAGCACTTCTTCATTGTATAAACAGTATCAGCAATCCCTGGTGGCTGGGTGGCAATATCTGTGCTGGTGTGCCCTACGGTGCTGAAATTGCGTCAAAGCTAGGAGCGAGGCTATGGATAAGCGCACACGACGGCGAGAAGGATGTTCGAGGGCTGGCAACCGGGCTACTCAAGACACGACGGTGGAAAGACGAAGAGATCAAAGGTATTCTCAGGTATGGACTTGGAGATCCTGTAAACGGTCTAAGAACAGATCAAAACAAAGATGCAGAAAGAGGCGACACTAAAATACTCCGCTTGGAATGTGGTGAAGAGATACTCGTTTCCGGAACAGGGCAGTTATGGCGTACCATCTCGTCCAACGACGGCATCCAATCGAGTGTGAAACTTGCCACGGAGTTCGCCACTCCTCCCCCACCGATAAATCAGACGGGCGCAATTGAGATGAGGGGCCAAGGAAAGCACGGTAGAAAAATTATAGAGGCTCCGCCGCTACCTCAGGTGCAGGATGCTATGTCGCCCAGAAAGCCTAGCATCTACAAGGTTCTCAGAACTAAAGACTTGATCAAACCATCGCCAAGGCTAGTTCTAGAGCGAGAGGTCCCAAGTGAGGTGGATGCCGTCTCCACGGGCCCGAAAACGATACCTACCTCGAGGCCACCCGATGTCGAGACTGAAAAGGCGGTGGCAACCTTGGGGATCGACGACGCCGCTACCAAAACCGGACCCCATGATGGCCGATCAGTGAGGTTCGCAGTATCTACTCACTTCTAAACGACATGACACGAAAGAAACTTGTACAAGTGCCCTCTCGCCGGCAGGTTCGCTATTCATTTATTTGCTTTGTTCCCGGATCCAGTTGTAAATTAGGACAAGAAAATTATCCCACGGTATGGCACGGCATAGTTCATATATATATGGATACCGCCGGAAAGTGTCTTCGGTTCTCTCAGCAGGCCCGGTTTAGTTATGGCGTCACAAACGAAACGGAACAGGCGTTAGGTTTCGGTCTTCTGGCTCGTTTTAACAGTCGTTTTGATCCAGTTCGGTGTTAGAGTGGTACGAACCGAAATGGAAAGGGTATTTCACGTCAGGCAACGAACAATTGGGATGTTTACGCCCCATAACACCCAGGGCAGAAATTAGCCATTTGCGTCTCAGAAGCAAGGTACATAGCATATTTTGAAAGCATGACACTATTAATGTGCAAAACAGGTAATCGTGAGTGAAGCAGTCATCATCTCTTCCAACCTAACAGAGGTATTAATCTACCTAATCTAATATTCATGATGCTCGAGAAAAGAGACTTATGCGGATACGCTTAGTCTGATGAGTTCTCTCTATGCTATGCTTCCCCAGCCCATCCGCACCCCTCCTGCTCAGGTTGATTATAGTTGATTATAATCCCTTCAAGATCGCCGGTATTTATAGTGGTATCTCAGCGTATTTCAACCCTACAGCAGGCTTCACAGTGTAGATGAAGATGCAAACCCCGCAGGACTCACGGTATCCTCTAGATACCGTGATTGCAAATCCGAAACTCGGCCAAATCTTCCACCCCTACAAGTACAGCTGTCCGAGTAATATGATCTCCCCCAAAGCTGATTTGACCCTAGTGGTAGAGTAACTAGGTTTATTAGTGTTCCATTGAGCACGTTGTAAACGAGCAGGGTGCTATTATCTCAGCTGCTTTAGAATTTCAACCAGGAAATCCTCAAAGCCTAGGGTAATATAACCGTCGCGGTCATCGTCGTACTTCTTGAAAACATCGGTCATGCGCTTGAGGCTGATACAAGCCTGGACAAAGAGGTCAAAGCTCATGACGCCTTCTCCACGCTTGTCGTAGGTGTGGAACAATAGCTCTACAAAGCCAGGACTTAGGCGGTAGCGGAAGGCGATAAGGGCATTGGAGAACTCGTCAAGGCTGATATTTCCAGAGCGATCAACATCGAACCTATCAAATAGCGTCCGCCACGAGGCAAGGAATGACCACAGTCCGCAAAACTCATTGAACCCTATTGTACCTGATCTGTCGCTGTCGAACATTCGGATCATCATCCGGACCGTCTGTGGGTCGAATGCCGTCCAGTCACCGTTGACTAGGGCTGCCGAGAGCTCGTGCTCTGAGAGCTGTCCTGTACCTATTGCCCGATTACCTTGGTTAGCGCTGATCTATACCATGCATGATCATGTGAGTCATATGACGAAAATACATGCGTATTCATGAGACCGGCCAGTCGCATGCGCGCAGGCGAGCCCCCGAGGTAACCGAGCTCGGGCGCGATGTCGTTTATCCTGCGCGCGCTCTATATGGTATGCGACACTAGGCTTGAATAAACCATCCAACGCAGAGTTTCACAAGCAACCAGGAGAAGCATATACGCAGCCAAATAGTCCCACAGCGCTAAGGACCGAATGTACGTACCATTTTTATCTACTGCGCGAAACAACGGCAAGAGGCTTGGATCGCCGCCCTCTTCTTGGGGTACAGGCGAAGGCGGTGGCCTGTTCGCGGCTGCTGGCCGGTTAAGAGCTGCCGGACGCGGGCCAGTGGCCTGGGGTGGCGGTGACATCGACGAGTGCGACATGGAGCCGTGAGTCGAGGGGCTGTAAGGTGATTGGGTTCTATAGCCTGGATCGTGCCTTCGGCTCGGATAAGTGTCGTGGCGGGAAGAGCCCGGGACAGGAGGTGGTGGTTTAGATTGGTAGTGCTGCGAAGGGGGCTGCGAAGGGTGCGAAGACGCTACGGGTCTGGGGCCGCCTTTCTGTATATCGAGGAGAGGGGTGTCAGTCGTGTCGCGTAAGGATGCTTATCGGACGCTCGTAGAAAATAAAGAAATAGGGAAGGATAGCAAGGCTATACGAGGTTATGACAGAATGCAGACGCAAGCAAGTAGTTATGGTCTAATAGACATCGGTGGTGTTGTTTTTGTTGTTGCCAGACGCCAGGAGATAGAAGTAGAAGAGGAGGGGTGGCTTAGAGACATAATAAACATACTTGTTCTGGCTCTGCGAATCTACCGAGAGATGTTAGTATGGTCTAGTCTGCCTAAGTAGTGTTTGATCCCCCCAACCTGCATTCTTTGTTGTGTCATCCTGGCGCAAAGGGCAAGGGATAAGTTTTTGGCGCGGGATTGTGATATAGGTGGGGTAATTTGGATTCTAAAGAAGTAGATAGTATATTGCGACTCACCTAGGCAGTTCATCTGGGTTGTACGGCCTATTGTATGCCATCTTTTGCGGGGGTCTGTCCCTTTCCCGAGGAGAAGAAGAGGAAGAATAGATGTGAAGAGGGGAGTGACGTCGACCTACGATCACCGAAGAACAAGTAAAAAAAAGAGTAAAGAAGGTGATGATCAGGGCTCGGTTAGGCGGGCATAGAGAAAAAAGAGATTGATCGTCTGGGTATCATGGGAGGCTTTGAGAGGCTTGAGAGGCTTGAGAGAAGGAAGGGGGACGTTTTGTTGTTTTAATGTTTTATTAGATAGGTAGCGAGAAGAGGGGGTTACCCGCAAGACTGGATACCCTGTTCCTACGCTACTGCTTAGGGTACCTACAGCTAAACCGTAGCGCAGTCAGGTACCTTGGATAGGCAGAACCTACTTACCCTAGGTACCTAAGGTAGATGGGTTCGTAGACGGGTTCTTAGACGGGTGCGGCACCTTGAGGAGGCTAACGTAGGTAGGTAAAGTACCCAGGTATGGAAACCTCTTTATTCACTCGTTCACCAAATTTCAAATCGATAGGTATTCTATTGTGATCTTAGTACAAACGTCTATCTACCTACCTATAAGAGGAGGTACTCGATAGCTCCGCACTCGAGCGGTTTAGGTCAGTCAATCGGTGTCTACGGCAGGCAGATGTCACCTAACTAATATTCGCCGTGGCGTTTGCTAGGATGAATCATACTACTAGTAGATACTCATAATTCCCTGGTGATACGGTGATATGATATATGGATATGACAGGTATGACGATGCTTGGTGAATGTCATAGGCCGGGGCCTAAAAATAATCTAAAATGATGACCGACCACGACGGACCGCGCGTAAGGGGCTGCGGTCCGGAAGTAGATTAGGCAATGCTTTAACATTAGGGCAAAGGAAAGGAAAGAAGAGCTGAAGAAGGAGCTGATGCTTGCTACTAGGTAGAAGCTAATACGCCTCACAAGGTTGAAACTAGTAGATGGGGCTGTGTGCAGCTGGAGTCTTGACTCGTGTAGGGATACACTACTTATACAATCATCAGATCTCTTTTGTCTATACAAGTTTGATGATGATGATGACGATGATGAATCCTTGCGGCTCCGGCTGTGCCATTCGACCATGTACGACCAGTAAAGCTGTCTATGCATGAAATGTGTATGGTTCCGGTGTCTGGATTCGTATTACCGAGCCCTTCTGCGAGACGAGATTTATGCATCGAAGCGCATCGCTTCGCTTTCGTCGCCTAAGGCGTAAGCGTAATCTACCATCGTCCTAAAGAGCCTCTTCTCCATTATCGCCACAGGAAATACCCTAGAACGCCAAATATCACCTTAGATAGAGTCTAGAGAATCTGGTTGTCCAATGATATCAATTGTAACATTATATATACACCACGTGAGCCGTAGATAGGTGTTAAAGATCCATAATAACGGCCCTGCTGCAAGTCATAAGAGCCAAACCCCCGGCAAGGGCGGCACGAACCCGAAGGCCGGAGGCGGCATACCGATAGTGACGTGATAGCTGCCGACGACTTAAATAGATTACACTACAGCTGTCCCGCAGAGTTGGATCTCTTGGCGCCACTAGCCCAGGCAATAGGTAGGTGACGCGATTCAGTTATAGGGCCTGCAGATAGCCCGAAGGTAACCCAACGATGTGCATTACTAATTGGGTATTCAGGCAGGTAGGTACCTACCTACTTAGTAGGTAGTCTGTCTAAGATCTAAGTCACGAGCAGCCAGATGCACCACAACCAGCTTTCGCGCTTCCGAATAGTTGTCTGGCTTTCTCGTCAGTTCAAGTTAGTCCTAGACGAGGTAGCATTCTTCAGCCATGGTAGAGGCCAATGGAGTCGTGGTAGACGCTGCGGGTCACCCCTCGACGTCACCAGACGAAGAGTTTTGGATCTTCGGCTACGGGTAAGTCAGCGCTCTCTCTTAGTGTATCATCCGGCACCCATATAAGACAATAGTCAGCAGTTGAATAGATTTGCCTCTCAAGATTGCTAACTCATGTATAGAAGCCTGATATGGAAGCCCCCGCCACATTATGGTGAGTTGGGCTGTCCCGGTCCATCCATTATGGAAGCGAGGGTGGAGGGGCTAATATAACGGCGGCGCATCACAGATAGACGGATTGCTGGTTGGGTTACGGGCTATGTGAGACGGTTCTGGCAGGTATGAATATTGACGACGAGCATACTATTAACTCGTTAAATAAAGGGTGATGCTAATCTCTACCTTAGGCAAGGTATTTGCTCTTTCCCACCTAAGAAATCATCAGCTTCACTCAGCCCCGAACGAACCAAAAACAAGGCCGCCATTATTTCCTGTTCAGCTAAGTACGTATGATGGGCTAACACAACTCACCAGCCAAGATCACCGCGGGACGCCAACGGCGCCTGGGCGCGTCGTGACACTGATTGAGCGTTCATTCTGGGCAGCCTTGGCAGATGCGCACGACAGCGCACCGGAGAAGGTCTGGGGAACTGCATACCGTATCAAAGCTCAGCACGTAACCGAGGTTGCCAACTATCTAGACATCCGTGAGATCAACGGATACACGATCCACTACACCCCGTTCCACCCGGCCGACGGGTCGGCGCCCATCCGTACGCTCGTGTACATTGGGACCCCAGACAATGACCAGTTTGTCGGCCCCCAAGACCCGCAGGTCCTCGCCGAGCATATCCAACGAAGCGAAGGCCCGAGCGGTCTGAACCGCGATTATCTCCTCGAGCTCGAGAAGGCACTAAACGAGCTTAGCTCGGAGAGTGGTGATGCACACGTTACGGATCTATCAGACCGGCTGCGCGAGATCGAGCAGAGGATCCTGAGTGGTGAAGTTAACGTCGATATTGATGGGCCCTTGGAATCTGTGTCACATGAGTTTACGAAAGTGAGCAGCATAGATGAACAGGAGGAAACCGAGAAGATTTGAGGCGAGGGGGATTTAACGAAGTGTGGTGCATAGAGAACGTATGCGGTGCTAAAAACGGGGTTAAACAAGATAGCCCATAGACTAAGAAGGTATAGAGCCAAGCACGTTCAACGGCGCATATAACTGGTATACAGAAGAAGCATTGCCGCGGGTTTATTTTATAAATAAGGGATCGATTTTGAGGCGTGATCAAATGCTATATTCGGATCTCTCTCCTATATCCTCGATGTGTCTGATAAATACATCGGATTGCTAATCAGGGCTAGGTAATCTTAGCGTCCTCCCATCATATGCATAGCCTACTAGGCCCCTCAGTTCGTTAAAGATCGTGTGTTCATGAATGTCATGGCAAAACAGCGCAATGGGGAAGAATTCGACAAAGAATGTAAGCAGCACTCGAAGAGCTGAGTCTTTCCTCCATCCTCTTGCTTAGAATGTAGCAAATGAGTAGAAAACTCAAGCACCTGGTGCTGTAAATAATTGTGAGTAGAAGGATAAACGGGCTGTTGTTCGTAAATGTTTTGATCGAGCATATGGCTCGAGGCTGTAAGGTGATGTGTTGATGAAGTGTGTGTTATATAGCACCTACGCTTGAGTTTCGAGGCCAAGGTCGCCGCCCCTGACGAGCTCTAGGGTCAATAGCTAGTATCGGGGTGGCCCTTGAGGTTGTTGGCCACCTTGATGGTCCGGATAGCCGTACGGCGCGGGCATACCATAACCTAAAGTTACGCTCATTAATAATGGCCCAATACTTGAATGGACACTGGTTGTAGGAGTGCGCAGGCCTTACCTTGCGGGGGAGGTGTGCCGTAGGCTACTGGCTGTGATGGATAGCCCCCTCTCCCGTAGGAAGCTGGTGGGTACACCACAGCGGCATTTGGCATTCCATAAGAATACATCTGTTGTTGTTGTTGTGCATAGCCTCCCCGGCCTGAATATGGGCCACCTCCTCGGCTGTATGTGTTCTTTGGCCCGGTATCTGAGGCTTTGTCGACCCGAATTTCACGTCCGTCAAATCTATCATATTTCACCAAGTGTCAGACTAAAGCACACTCGTTGGAAGAGTTTACCTACTCAACATTGTTCATGTTAGCAATAGCTTTATCGGCATCGGCTTCGGTGGTGTATCGGACGAAACCAAAACCACGGCTTCGGCCCGTGTCCCGATCCTTCACAACAACCTGATATTTGACAATCAAATCAGCTCGTGTACTCGCTAAGTCGTGACCCGGGCTTCGCTATACTCATTCACTCTTATAACGCTTGAACAGACATGGTGATTTAGGAAAACCTACCGCTTCCTCAATAGGACCAAACTCTTCGAACTTCTGCCTTAGCGTTGTCTCCTCGGTGTGCCATGCAAGGCCTCTAAATGTTTCATGTGAGCATACTTCTCGACATTGGCTGTGTCTCCTTACCCAATGAATAGCTTCGACATATTTGCAAGCAAAACAAGGTTTGGCTGAACAATCTACCAAGACAAGTTCAGTGGTTTGGTTATAAGCGTGAGAGCGGCGCGAATAGTGAAAGAACAGTGGAGGTCTGAGTAGGTTCTGAATTTTTACACTATAAGAGGGTGGCTTTCGCGCACGTATATCAAGGAGTGAGTAAGGGAAATTTACGAACAGATCGATAGCTAAACACTAGCTAGAGACGGTCGATGTGGGACGAACCGGTTCAGCCCGATGTGTAGTCTAAGGGAGGTCGAGTAGGTGTATAGGTTCGTGAGAGCGATCTCTCGGGTAATGACTTCTTGTTTCTCCTACACTGTTTCTCACAATGGAAGTGGGGGGAAAAAGGGGGAAGTGACTCGATATATACAGTAGGGTTATCGAGGGAGGTGTACTAGTCAATGAGATAAATATCAGCAATGGAGGGCAGTTAGCGATTCCCAGGGGTTGAATGATTTCCGTGGATGAATGAAGGCGCATGAAGGTGATCAATAGCTTCAGTCCGTCTGATTTATACCTCGCACCCAACGTGACATGATGTACGATATGCGACGAGCTCTTTGAATACTTCGGCTCAACTTTCTCTCATTGATCAAGAATTCCTAATCGCTGACATCGTCTGAAGACTTACTTAGGTGTGCCAGCAGGGTTATTCCCAAACAGCCATCAGACAAATGATGGCCAACTCGCTTCTAGATACTCGAGGTTGAGGAGAAGGAGACGACGTTCGAAACGGCACATACTGTCAAGGCAGCTTACGAGGCGCACTAGAAATCTCCTAGCGATGAGCGGGATTGTCAAGAATTAGCGAACCAGGTAATCTAGAACTAGGGCATAAGGAGCAAGGGTTCGACGGTTTACCAGCGACATGTACACTTTGTCACTCGACAAGATGCTGCTCCACAGTCTTTGTGTCGTTGACTAGGCCTCCCTATAAGACCATGGTTTCCAGGATCTTCAGTTTAGGTGCTTGATATCTACTGTGAGGCTAACGCAGTTTCGCAATCCCTGTCGAAATCGTGAAGATCCCCAAACTGACCTTTATGCTTGTTACCCAACTAGTCTCGTTCTTTCTTTCTTGAATGAGTTCGCCTTGGCTTTCGTCCGCACAGATATGGTTGCCCATGAAGTACACGAACTATTCACGTACAAAGGCATTGTATGGGAATATTTTTGCCGGCAATGCCAACCAAGTATTCGAGCGTGGTTGTGTTGTGGGGGCGACCTTTTGAGGACAAGTATGATTGACTCTGTCTAACCCCAACGGTCTGTCAGTTCGAGAGGCGATGACGAATAGCCAATCCCTGGAGGCGTGACAGCTAAGGGGAGTAGTTGCGAACGCTTTACACCCGCCACGACGGTTCTTTGGTCAGAGTAGCCATCCCCCACGGCTCGAGAGGAGTCCAGCTTCTGTATAAGCCTCCGAGGGTGGTTTCAACAGACGTATACCACATTATTAGTGGGAAATGTTGCCACGAATAGAAGCGATTGCCAAGCGAGACAAGGCCAATTTGCCAACGACGCCGTAATTCGAATCCTAATCCTAGTCCATCATCTGTGATAACGCCGACCCCTTGCTGTCTATTCCTCATGAAGGGTTTCCCCGCGGCGCTGCAGACAGAGTAACGGTAGTCAGAAAATAGAATGCCACAAGCAATTAAACTAACTACCTTGATAGTAACGCCAACCCGCACGGAATGGGTCAAGGGTGGGCCAAGAATGAGATACCTATACACTAGGTATCCTGTAAGCCCTCGACTGAGCGGCACTAGGCGCCCTAAGAAGGGTGCGAAACAAGAGGGGAAACGATGCCCAAGTAGACGAGCACATACGTCAGGCTTGGGCTGACTCGAAACGGGCATGTCAAACCTGCCTCGATATAAAAGTTTTCACGCAATACATAATAAGAGGCGAGTGTCTGAGACAGACAACTATGGACAAACCCGATACACAAAGTGTTCCGTAATGCTGAAGGCTTGGCACCCAGCTATCCACGCGGCTCTTTGACCATCATGCATTATCTGGCATCTCTCACGTTTAGAAAGTTGTATATCTAGCCCTGTACAAAGGAAGACGATGCGCAAAACCAATTGATATCAGCTCTTTTCGAAGGTGCTGGTGGCTGATGCTGTCGATATAGGCATTCCATGGTGATGTCCGTTTGCATATCTTGGTGAGACAGTCGGGGAGTGGGCTAGGAGCGAACTAGGTACGATGCAAGGAACCCGGCATGATGAAAAGTGACAGATCTTCGGTACATCTTTTTGCATGCAGTGGCATGAGCGAATTAACTACCGACATCTGGGTACCTGCTACGCTACCTCCTGCTAGCAGGGGAGGGGGTAAATCATGTATGTGTAAGTGGTGTACTTATATCTTGGTAGGTAGGTACTAAGGTACGACCTCCTTACAGGAAATATCTTAGTCCGGGTCTATATTAGTTTATAACCAGTCAAATTTATTGATGTATGCCTGTGTGCCCCCATACTACCTAGAGGTAGGTAGTATGTCGTGTTTGACATCGTGAATGGCTTTCGCGAAGGCGTCTCCTTAGGTACCTATCTACCTGTCTAAGGCAGCAGAAGGCATTTATATACCATGTATACATCAATCAATACGCGCGGTATAAATAATAATCCCCGTATGGAATCTAGAGGAGTTGCCCTGTTGAGGAAGCCAATCTATTGTAGCGCCTATCTACTTAGTAGGTGTTGATAGCCTGGTCTTCTGCCCGATGTTCAGCTGCGCCTATGGAGTACGCGTAGACGGGCTGGGCAGAGAATTGAGCTTACGAATCGCATATATTTGGAATCTGCTTTTCCTTTGCTGCGGTGAGTTTCAAATCGTAAATCATAGTATTATTTAGCTTTCCTTTGTATTATCTATCTATCCACCTAGCATCTATTTATTTTTATACTTTCTCAGTCTACCGACCGGGTCACGAACCGAGATTTACTATAGGGCAGCATTCAAGATCTTAGTCCTTTATACGTGAGATCAAATAAGGACAAGGACGACAGGATGAGACAGGGTCCCATGGTTCGCGCCATGGTACTACCATGGGTTCTGTCATGGGTTCCGTCATGGGCTCAAGCGTAGGGTATCATGCTACTCCTACTAGTATTGACGACGGTCTGCCTTAGGTATAGTAGCTTGCCGCATCGTACTCAATGTTGTAGAGCAATACTGAAGCATTCACGTCTTGGCGTGCTTACCTACTACTAAGTACCTACTATTAGGTTATTACTACCTAGGTAGGTAGTATATCATCTTCATTGCCTGGGTACCTGCCGTAGGCTGTCGTGTACCCAGAAAGGCCCAGAACGGCCAGGTTTCCCGACCCTCCGGACCAATGTCAGCAATCCCTCGGACTCGGACACACACAGACTGGGTACCACGGACAACGTTGCTTTTCAGAGACGGGTCGTGCCGAATTGGGCCCATGGGCATCTATTTACACTACATATCTACACCGTACGTAGGTATAGGTACATACCTACCTACATGTAGGCGAGCAAGCCCTGCTGTCGTGCAATACATGCAGGCCAGTAAATAAGTACATCAATTAAGCTACCTAGGTGAATGTACCTTATATGTAAGTCGCAGAATAACACTGAAGGTACATGTACCCTTCTTCAGATGCATACAGGAGGTACCCCGTTGGGTAGGTACTTCATCATGCATGCAAGGATCGACGAAGCAGCATTGGAAAGTGCAAGTGCAAGTGTTCCAGTTTCATCGACTCCTGGGTAAGTACGGGCAATACCTACTACCTAATACATCATGACCTCTACATCGTGACATGGATGTACCTCGTCTTCATAAGGTACCTAGGTAGGTTATGTACCTACCAGGTTTGCCCGGCCGAGCTCTCCAAGAAGCCTCACTTAGCAACAAGCTAGACAGTTCGGATGTTATACCCCGTCTCGATCCATTATCGAGGACACTGCCCGCGACGGCGACAAGCAAATGGGTAGATGGTTCTCAATGATTCCGCCGCCGCAGACACCTATTCTGTATCACTGTGCAGGAGTGCTAGCCTTCCGTCGCTCTATCGTTGTCTGTTATCTCTATCCCTATCGAGTTTCAGTGACTCCTTATTGCTTCATTGTGTGCTTGGAAATGGGCCACCAGGAGTCATCCCCACCACATAAACGTCATCGCGTGCCTCACCACCGTCGCCATCGTTACCACCACCACCATAACTCAGCCGCCCAGACGGCCAATCGCAATTCATCATTGAACTTGGGAAGGTTGAACCGAGAATCCCACGCGCCAGATAGCCATGCTGTTGTGGAGAATTGGCTGGGGCAGTTGACGGCTCCTGTCCCTACAGCGCGGCTGGTATCGCCGGAAACTCGAAACCAATCAGTCCACCATAGGAAACACCATAGGAAACACTCACGTTCCCAGGATAGCCATGACTCTTCCGGCAATCAACGTCCTAGGCAGACAGATCGATTATGGAGGCCGCAGCACATCCCTCCTACTCAGGGCTCCCCGCCTCCTCGTCTCCCACTCCCGATGAATCCCCGGAGAAACTCGAAGCGAGATAAACAAGAGAGTGGTGACAGCTCGCTGATCAGCGATTTAAGCTCTCGCCGACAGCCCAAGGAATGGGTCTCCACCGAAGCCACGTCTGAACATCCAGAGGTCTCATAGTACAAGCCCCTGGATGAAGCAGACGGAGCCACTGTTGTGTCGTCGCTAACGTCCCACGTGGGTACGATAGAAGCGGCCTTCGAGAAGCGGCTTAGACACAAGACAAGGACGGATAAGTACAACACTAAGAAGTCCAAAGATCGCAAAAGGGGGGGAGGAAAACGAGATCAAGACAACTGTCAGTCAAGAGGGTCAAAATCGAGGACACGAAAGCATATAGTCACGAGGAAGAATGTGATGAAGAATTTCACCTCTAAGGCTATTACCAACGACCGGATTACAGTCTGTGCCCTTCATTATGCAGTATGGCTTGCGTTCTTCCTGACTGACTACTAGGTTCAACCTAATCTGAGGCCTGGTCTCTTCACCAATAAACGTGTGCCAAAAAGGCAACCTAGTAAGGATAGGTATCACACATTATATACCAGTTGGTTAATATCACGGACAGTTGCCGATCTTTCTTTCTCAGAAATGCCGTTTCCAACACGCCATGAGCGCGATATACCGCAACAGGAAGGATTAACGGGTTCCCGGCTAAGAGAACGTCAACGTGAGAGCCGGGAACTCGAACGGGTCTCTTCTTTTTTCCTCCCCGCCTACCCAGACGCGGCGTCGCGTAAGCCAAAGCCAACAAAATCTAAGCGCAACAAAGAGACAAGAAGTAAGCAACCAATTCCTGGAGATAACGGCTTGAATTCATTTACAACACCATCCTCGCCTACCGTCTTAACCCAAGACTATCACCACTTTTTAACATCTCCTGAAAATTCTTGCTCTATTCCTGCAGTTACACCTAGTGGTCCCGAACACCGCCCAGCTTCAAGTAAAACAACATATCTCACATGGTCTAGCAGCCAATACTCGCCCAAAGCTAGACGCTGCATTGTTGGCACAGGCCCAGAGCCTATAGAGCCAGCAAGGTCCGTGACACCAGAGGACATAAGAGCAGCGTTGGCTTTCACTGGGGTGTATAAAAACACAGGTATTCATCCATACAACGTTTCAGATGATCAGCAGGACCGTTCTTTGGGAGCACTGGGTGAATCCTCACCCACACGTAATAGTATAACCGGTCAAGGCAGCACCTATAAAGGACGAATATCAGCCACCTACCACAAATCGAAGGTGAAGCCAAAATGTGCCAATGATACGAGAGCTACGGTAGCACAGCTCGCCCATCTAGAAGAGAGGTGGAACACAATACTCCCCCCTGAGTGGAGATTACAGAGACCATCAAAACTTGAGATATTTCCAATAGACAGGCAGCAAGTAATCCTAGATGTACCAACAAGTGCCGGACAGCCAAGTCGGCAGACAATAGCACAACAGGCTCGAGTCGAGTCGACGCGAGAAATTTCTCCAGCTCGCCACGCTTGCGATCATGGGAATTCCGTTTCTAACACTACTGGGCATCATATAACCAAAAGCCCCGCATTGGTCCCTCTAGAGCGTGAGCGAACCGTAGAAGACGTTGCATCCGCTGACCAAAAGCGGGCTACAATCGCCTCCAGAGATGCCATGCCACCTCCTCCAATCCCTCCACCTCGATTTAATTCTCTATACACTACTCAACCCAAGGCCGGGCATGAATTGAGCACTTTCATCGAAACAGCTAGGCTATCTAGGAATAATGCCCAGCTTCCCAGTTGTGAACAGCCAGAGATGATGGATTCATATAAGGCGACAGGTCAACGGTGTGAATTGGGTGGGGTATCTGAGAAAGTGATTCCAAACCTCGATTCAGTCTCCTGGATACCACAAGCGGCGACTTCTAATGTCATCAGTAATGATCGAGGTCAGACACTGTCTAGGCTAAGTATAAGGTCGCCAATATACGATTTTCAGAGCAAAGAGAGAAATATTCAAGGGCCCTCACATCTCATTCCGCCTCCTACGTCGCATTTGAATGAGAACATGGCCGATTTCATCGCAAGAATCGAAAGTGAGCTTGACGAGTCGACATCTCTCGATGAATACCATCAACCGGAATCAAGCAGAGAAGATTGGGGGTTTTCTCCGGATTCAACCAACACCTATGATATGCAAAACCGACGGCTAACGGTGTCGGATGGAATACGGGTCGACTGTCCTCGCCTCCCAGTCGGTGTAATGGATGATCTCGAATTCGGAGGTGTCTTTGAGACGAATCAAAATCCTTATGAATATGAAGAATTAGCAGCATCTGTTAGAGATAAACCTACAGCCATGCCTACACACGGCCAGGGGGATGATTTTGATGAGTTTCTAGAAATGTCAAACTTTTGGCGGCCGAATCGATTCGCGCGCTTCTGAACCTATATACATGTCGCTACCTTAGGAACTGTAGTCTAATGTGAATATATGACTCTTTATCGATTTCATGGGATTGGACATATTCGTAACTTCCTATTCCGGCTCTTGATCTTTCCATTTATTCATTAATGAATCGATCTCCATTCCGCAACCCTCGGCCTTGGCAACAATGGCCTTAGCTTTGCCTACAACCGGTACGTCGATCATAGCGCCGTCGAGCGTCCAGGCACCTCTCCCCGCCTTTGCAGCCTTCTCGTCGGCAATCACAATCCGTACAGCCCACTCGGCCTCTTTCTCGCTAGGTGCGAACAAGCGCTGCACTATATCGACCTGTGAAGGGTGGATGCACTGCTTGCCGTTGAAGCCCATGGCCCTGCCGCCTCGGCACTCCTCCTCCAGACGCGCAAGGCCCTCTTCACCCTTGTAGGACGTACATACGAGGTCGATGGTGCTGGGCAACGAGGCGGCGCGAGCGGCCGTGGCGATAGCGGAGCGCGCATATAAGAACTCTGAAAGCGAGGGCGTCCGGGTAAGGGACATGTCTAGTGCGAAGTCCTCGGCCGCGAAGATTAGGCCCGAGAGGTACGGCGATGCGGCGCAGATGGAGGACAAGTCTGTTATCGCGCGCGCAGACTCGATCAAGGCTATTAACTTTATCGGGTTTGTGGGCGATGAGGGAGAATGCCGTTCCGGCGCTAGGTGCCGAAGCGCATCAGTGACGAAGGTCAAGTCGCTCGCGCTGTTCACCTTGGGTATGACGATGGCGTCGACCTGCGGTAGCTTTGCGAAGGCGGTCACTGGGGCGCTCTGGGTCAGTTGTCGCTACGCTAATCGTGATCGGTACGTGGTCCCCTTTTTTTTTTAAAAAAAAACCCCCCCAAAAAATAAATAAATAAATATCATAGCCCTAGCCTGAATAGGAGCATTCGTGCTCTTGCATGGGCAAGGAAAAGCGAATTGGTCGGAGGGTTACGTACGGTCGTCGAGCGCAAAGGGCGTCTCGACGGCATTGACGCGGACGGCGAGCTCGCGGATCGTGGATGGTCGCGAGGTGATGTTGGCCAAATGCTCGCGCAACGCCGTCCTCGCTCGTGGCTTCGCTGTCGGCGTTACTGAATCTTCGAGGTCGTAGGTTACGTTGTCGCATGATAGACCGAGAGATTTGGTCAGCATTCGCGGCGAGGACGCCGGCACTGCATTGCGTGCGTCGCCGTATCAGTCAACCAGCTTTCTGCCCGAAGAGGTGTTGAGGTGTCATGAACAGACAAGCAAACGCACCGTAGAGCAGAGCTCGCCTCAGTATAGAGCTCGAATTGGCGGCCATTGTGGAGCTTATTTATCACTTGGGTACAGAAAGTAGGGATAAGGCGAATGGTGCCTTGGTACTGCATAATAGGTATGGTACTACCTAGTCTACGTCTCTTATTGAGCTCTCTTATTGAGAAGTTGAGTATATCTGCAGAGCTGCCTACATAGTACACTATTGGTATCTACTCTACGATAATCCGGCAGTGTCGTCATTGCTCGATTGAGCTAGAGCCGAGGTCAGCCCTGCAGCTCAGCTCCAATCTCCACAACATTTCCATCTCGAGAACTTCTAATGGAAAAACATATCCTTGCTATAAGAGGTAATTGGATAATGTTAGCTGGGTGGCTAACATTATCCAAGTAATTACGCAGTTCCTCGCGAGATCCAGCCCGTTGTCGATATAGCGGGTGAGTAGGACGAATAGAGCTGCTTATCGGTGTTAGTATAGAATCATCGGTCTTCGCCCCCCGGCCTACGTTAAAGGGCACATCCCGAATACTGACGCCGAAGACAATTATTGGAAAGAAGTCGTCAGTATCAACGTTCTTTTAAGATCCCGGGCCAATAATGAGATAGTTGTACCATATCCGGGGTTTAACCCCACCCATCATTTGCCTCTCCAAATCAACAAGCACCGCCCGCCCTCCTGAGTGTGTATACACACAGAGCAGCGTGAATGTTTCCTTTTAGCTCTGTGCCTAGGCACTTACAGTAAAGTGCCGAATAATTTGAGACCGCCTAGAGATGGTTCGCTGGAAGATGGGGCTGATGATGCTCTAGGTTAGCCAACTTTATATGTAGCTTCGAATGGACCGTTCATAGTAGGAAATTTGCAAGGGGAAACAGCATGCCTACTCGAGCTTATATTAGTTTAAGTGACAGAAGTCAACTCTCTTCCAAGGCTAAGATAGGGCATGAGAGGTTTAGTTTTCAATTAGGAAATACTTACTTTCTCGGCGACCATATCCTCGCCTCTCAAACACCATCTACAAAAAATGAACCTTACAAGAAATGACTAGGAGATGATCATAGAAAGGGTTGATACCAAAGGTGGCAAGTCGTGCCATCGCTTACGGCTCGGACAGCCGGTCAAAAGCCAGGAAGAACAGTCTCGAAGCTCCATGTATGAACATCAGCTTCTTCATAGAACCTGGGAAAAGTCGGGACTAGGCCCTGGCTACTTGGCATGTGGGATTGCCGAAAATCCAAGCCAGGCTAACATAGGCATATTGTTCTCTGTGGTGAATATCTACCAAGTTAAGAAATCAGTGTGTCTAAAGAAAGAATATTGGATCCACTAACATCGTCCGATTCCTCGGGCTGCAGATGACGAGCTTTGGGGGAGAGAATACCGTCGAAAACAACCGGAGGCAACAAAGACTTGAGCTAGAGGATTATCAGCATAGACAACAGGATGCTGTATGAGCATCATAATGATTGAGTTCTGGAGCTTCGGGGCATGCCCCTTTTTTCATGTTCCGCGTCCGCCACTAGTCGTATCATATTCGGCCCATGCCAGTTCCTTGGAACAGCCGGGTGATACAGTTCTCTAGAGACTCCTCTAGGCCCAGAAATTTAACCAGGGAACGTTTGGTGCGTTTTCTGAATCCCCAAGTCTAAGTATGTCCGTTCAAAGCTATTCAACCTTAGTACATGGAATAGAAACGGCCGTCTGTGGACTCACTCAAACGAAAGCCAGGTCCATTATCGACGCTAACCCCAGGATGTCACGGTACTATTTCTAGAACTACCATATACCATAGGATTGCCGATGAATCACGTCAGGTTAGGGGAGAGTTGGGAAATATGTCTTGGCCTTTGGTCAGCAATGGTCGGCATCTGGAACGAGTACTCAGGGTCCCTTACATTCATTGTGTGGTCTTAGCCCATTTAAGGTGATGCATTACCCTGCAATGCTGCGTTTACGCTCCATCAACAACAAAAAGTTGGTCGTTAGGCTCATCTAGACAAGCAATGGCTAAAGTCCAGACTTAGATAGCCTCTTATGCGTCGATACCAAAAATAGAGCCTTCGCGAAGAACGTCGTCGTCATTAGTGTACCCATGTATAGTCCAGGTGCTGAATACCCACGATGGCGGCATTATCGGCGGTTTTATACCGGCACAGGTCATAAGTTATCACATGTATTTCCTAATTCATCAGTCTCGCTTGGCACCGAGTAGACGATTGGGACGCTATAGTGAACAAATCAATGTTTTCTATGGTTCGCCGGGAGACTCGACCCGGGTAAATGGCCCCGGGTATTAAGATGATACGGCCTAGTTCGTACCAAATTTCATCTATCGAAATTGCGTCTAGATGAACTTCCGAGCCTTGCTTGCAGGTCGCCTATTGTATTATAGATTCTTATCTTTCCCGACATGGTGGTGACGATGATATCTAGCTCTATAAATATAGAAGTGATCGACGGTGAGGAAGAAAGCACTTTCCTGGGAACAGGAGCAAGATAGGAACATATTGAACGCGGAAAACCATCCTTGATCATAAGTCTTCACAATCAGCAACACAAACATCATGTACCGAGCAGCCTTAGCTTCCCTCGCCCTTGTGGCGCTTGTTCACGCGGCTCCTATCATGGAGGCCACAAAAACCACGGAGAATTCGGTCGGAGATGCGACGACCGGGGACTATCCCAAGCCCACTTTCATTATCTTCCCACCCATCACCGGCCCTATTAAGCCGTCGGACAAGCGAGACACCGAGGTGAAGGAGCGTCAGTTCACCATCGGTGACCCATCCACGTGGTGGGGAGTTGGCGGCGAGCAGCCCCCTACTCCAACCGGTGATACGACTATCGGAACACCGATCACGGGTGGTTTGAACCCGTCGAACAAGCGTCAGACCATAGTCAGCGGTACGGACCCAACCAAGGCCAGGATCACTGCGTTGGAGCTTGAGTACGAGACACTGCTCCACGCATTCGGCAACAGCGGGCCCAAGGTCATCCAAAACCGCCTTCAGGCTATCAAGGACGAGCTGCTCCATAAGTACGGCATCACCATCATCCAGTCCCCCGACGGCACCACCACGACATTCACCCCCGGCAAGCGAGACTTCACCTTCCCCGGTGGCCCTCTTCCGGGAGGCCCCCTGATTCCCGAGAATCCTATCCCGGGTGGCCCACTGGAGCCAAGCAACTAAAGCTCACCTGATGGCGAGTCCCATGTTGGGAGCGCTGGATGGGTATTAGGTACGAGGGCGAGGAAAAGTTTGATGACTCGTATGGAGTCCGTGATATCCCTGCTGCTTCGGTACTCTGTGCGGCCCCGGAAGGCCGTGCTGATGCTTTGTCTTGTCTTGTGTCTGTTAGGTCTTTGTTCGATCCAGAAGAGATAGAGAGTGTGTCTTACCTGATGAGATCTCCTACCCGTGACACTTCCGTGCACTGCCTCGTTAAAAATTTCCCCACTGAATCTCTAGGCCTTGTCGCTCGCATTACACGCACTGATGACTTGATAGCTATTCCAACCCTCCCGTAACTAGACGAAAAGTCATGACTCGTTATGGCGCAGCTTTCTGATAGCGGAAGCTAGATCGGTAGGTCGGCTTAAAAGTACATACATAGCATGCGTATTACCTCGCGACAAACTTCAAACACTCGGCGCTTGAGATCGTGCTACACGCTAGATCATACTCGACATTCTTCCAACATAGCCGAATTTACAATATAGATACACGTCAGCAATCTCCGCATCGAGGTGGGCTCGCACGAGTCAGAGTTCAGCCGACAGCGCTGTCGAGCGCGCGTATTTGCGGGTAGCCGCTCTGTATCCCACATAACCAGGCCAAATTATATGCCGCGGCCCGGGATAACCCATCTAGCTTGTTCAATTGCGCCAGCGATGGGAGCCCTCGGAACGGCGGATATTGTAATCATGCTGCGCCCCGAATTTAGTCGCGGCGGGCGAAAGAAGACGGCCGAAGTGTATTAGCGACTGATCATCAGCCCACGACAGCTACTCCTAGTAGCGAAGCGCGATCGATGACTTTACGAGTCACGTTCGTCAGGGATGAGCCTCATAGTCTATCAGAACGGCCCGTGCCACTATCTGGTTACCAAGCTCTGGCTGGTCTGCGGGAATCAATGAGAGGCGATCAGAGAAATAGAGGCACCTTCCTACTCGCTCACCCGACCCGGATATAACGCGAGCTACAGCGGATGGCGACTCATGAGACATGACATTGTGATGAGTGCGAAACTTAGCTGGTGCTTACAAATCCGACCTACCGGGTATTAACGATGGCGATTGAAGGCAAAAGGAAGGGGGGAAAAAGAAAAAGGAAAAGGAAAATCATTAGACGACGTGGAAAGGTGACAGCGAGTAACTAGTACCGTGTCTCGGAAGCACGCACTATTACGACGAGGCTGACGGATGACTGACTTCGGAACTGGCATCACTGGACAAGCCCGCGAGATACAACCAATCTCGCATACACGCGGGCACCGAGGCTGAGACTCGGGACGATATCAATACCGGTTGCCACGAGGCTTGAGCCTACCCTAGTCGGATGGATCACCCGGCACTTAGGCAATCTATAAACGCCTTCTGCTATTCTATACCTACTACCTGGAGTCCCTTGCTTGCATCAAAAAGGCTGACTGGGCAGCTTCTACACGTGTACTGCTTTACTTGCCTTATTCCTAATTTCGACTAACCGGGTGGTTTATCCGACAACGTTCAGGATACATACTGCGTTCCAATATCATATGACCTAGAACACAGCCGTCAGCCACGTACGTAATAGAGAAGGCGAAACTCTCGATCATCCATCGTCGTCATCATCATCATCATCCACCTTAGTCTGCTAACACACAGACAAAAGGGTTAATGCCGAAACTAATAAGTGCATTTATTATGCTTCGCCCACCGGTAGTTAGTTAAACCATGCTATCATGGACACTGGATACTGTACTAGTAGTATGTCGTCGATTGTGAGTTAAAACTATAGTGTACTACTATACTACTATGTAGGTAATGCAACACGGTGCTGCCGTGGGCACGTGCAGGATCATAACATAACAAGCATAATCTGATGACACCTACATTCCATTACATTTGCAGCTGCGAAAATAATGTCATTTGCTCGTGATCTCAAGTCCCATAGGGCGGGCAGAACCCTGCCGACTCGTGGCCTAGGCAGTCTAGACTGAAGTCTATTCATGCTTAGTCTAGTGCATGTACAGGACACTATGTTCACCAATGCTATGATGGCATGAGTGTTGCCTTGCCAAAACTTGGAACCCTTTGCCACGCATGGTGTAGGTGTATCTAGGCAGAAACCACCATTGCATTTGTGTGAAAAAAGCGGTTTTTCGGACAGGAAGGTTAGCATCTACAGTACGCACACCATTCGGCCCCAACCCATTAAGCAGCCGACTTGGCTCAATATCGACCTACGTAAGCTCGTGCGTGCAGACCAGACGAGACGAGGCGAGGCGAGGCGGTCGGCCCGTGGACAACACCTACCGCCATTTTCTCCGAAGGCAGCATTAACCAACATCGGAGGATTACAACAACCACTTGTAACAAAACGGCTGGATGGAAAGTGCCTCAAGTGGCGACTCGATCGAAGGATGAACGATGCCGTATAGTACCAACAGTATTGTGCCCCGATTTTTTTGAGCCCGACCTGCTCGACTTGCCGGTGAGGTTTGAGAATAAAAAAAGTGGACGGGGGGAGGGTTATCGAGATGACACGCAGTCAAGCATGGTCAGGTGCCTACGACTAGATAGAACCTGATCATCCTATATTCTTCTCCTATCGGGTGGATCGAATCTCTTTAGACTATCATTACTGCTAACAGTAGTGAGAAACCTTACCGAGGGGGCCTACGCAGGCCTACGCAGGCGTGAGCGGGCGTGAGATCACGGACAGATCACGGACAGATCATGGACAGATCACGGAACACGGATCCTCGAAGAGTCGACTGGAGTAGGCTAGATCTTGTTAGGTTTAGATCCTCTTGGGTCTTGTCATTGGCAGTCCCTCCTTACAGTAGATTTCTCTTATCGGGTGCAACCACGTCACCAATTCTGCACGTTCTGCTTCCCCCCACCGACGCACAAATCACCATAACGGGGCACGAGGCACCCACTAAATCTTAATATTTGGTGATGGCCTCACAATACCACGTACCGCTACGTATTGGTCTCCGTCTCCTCCGGGTGCCCACACACCCATCACAGGAAAAAGATTTGAGCCTTGGTGAGGCCATGGCGAATAGGTAGTCCCGAGAGCATATGATCCTAGGTGTTCTGCCCCAGCCGTGGTAGGTATTGGTGATGGCCGACTTTCACAGAGGTAGCCCTATAGAAGATCTAAGAACGACGACGAAAGCGGTCATCGACGAACGAACGTATCGGATCGGGCGTTATTATTATTCTTGCTGGGTGGTCCTATGATCGATCCCACCCTATTCTTACACATTTCCGCACATCTTCCTGACAAGGGCGTGATTTGGGTCTCCGGTCCCCATCCTGACAGCGTTCGCGCCGTTATGAGCTTGTTAAGTGGACGATGAACAGCGGTGTCATTGGATCAGCGCTTTTGGGGCGGATCTGATGTGGGATTCTGACCTTGGATGCAAGTTGAAGGGCAGCCCAGACGACAGCCTTCTCGACTTACGCACATTCCATCATGCGCACCCTAACCTCTTCATCCTTTCGAAGGGACTGGAATGGGGGCCGGAAACACGAATCCCTTATTTTCACCGCCATGTGTCTGGCAACCCAATCAGCCATGCGGAACAGGGCCCTCCTCCATGTTGATGGATAAGGGCAGCCAGCAACCCACAAGCCCCCCTCCCCCCCTTTACCCCCCGAAAGCGTCGATGCGCATGTGGCATAGGACTCCATTCTCAGCCCACCGGAGATTTGATTCGCTCGGGCCCAAAGGTGCGTCGCCGGGTGAGGAGAAATCAGGGAAGAATAAACGGGGGCCAAGACTCTCGAGAAGAGAAGGGCAAGGCTCACTCATGGGCGTCACATCACTATGAGAATAGCGATTCCCACACACCAATACATCGGGAGCGCGCTACTGTATGATTAGGGACGGAGTGGGCGAATGGGTGGTATGAATGGCTCGATGTTGGCTTTTTCCTTTTCATGCCCTTTTCATTCCCTTTCTACACTTCTCCGCAGCTCTACTACTACCCAGGTAGTCCTAGTGTATAGTATCCGCCTCTCTCATAGGACGTAATAACAATGGGCTCAGATCTAAGGTAGGTAGGTACTGTGGCGATGCTACTATATTGGATGCGCATCAATGCCACGGCCTTTTGCTGCTCCTGCTCCTGCTCCTGCTCCTGCTGCTGCTACTGCTGCCGCCGCCGCCGCTTGCTGCACTGCAACCTGACGCCGCGCAATGCGGTATATGCAGGTGCGTAATAAAAGTCGAGTCCTTCATGGACCGACTAATAACGATCAACCTGATGAAGGGGCCGAGTGTAGAAACTTTGTCGCTGATTGACGAGAGAACCTGCAGCCCGTAGTCCGTAGCTCGTAGCCCGTAGCCTAGCACCAACCGCCAAAACTAGACGAGAAGCCCGTAAGAGCCGAGCTACGGTCCGTCCTAATCAATATTGCCTTTCAATATAGGATGATGGCCTGCAGCCATAGTAGCAATCGGCACTAGTTGCGCGCGTGTAAAGAAGGAAAAAAAAAATTTGGCCCGATGTTGCAGCCAACCAGGATTGGGTTGGTCGCCTGTTATCTTGACATATTGGCATATATCTTTAGATATCACATCAATCAAACCTGTATAAGTCTTAACTAGCTAGCTAACTAGGCCTTGGACTGAGCCCGCCCCTGCCTACGTAGTCACAAATCGTGCGCTTAAAAGGAACAATTGCTAGTATACCGGTGGGCGACAGCATCAATATGCTGGAACGAGTGCCCGAGAGCTACAGACAACCAAGATTCCCATGCTATCTCGATGCCCTCGTTTTCGTATGCGTTGACAAATTTCGCGGTCCTTATGACCAAAATATAATACTACGAACGGTGTAAGGGTTGGTAGGTAAGGTAGTATCGACATATCGCACCAGTAGACCACCCATACCCAACCGTGAAGTTTTCCAGCTCTTTCACTACCACACTAAAACAAGGGGGGGGTTGGAAGCCTAGGCTAATGCAGTTAGTCGGCCTAGCGTTGCATTTTGGACGGTAGTCGGCTGCGGCTCACTGGCTTAAGATTGGGCAGATGCAGTGAGAAACATGCAGACACACAGGCCCCGATGCAACGTCGTCATGCAATACCAAGGCACTTTGCAAGCCCTGCCCATGGTACGTGCTTTGCCAAAGTAAGGCGGGTGGCTTCGACTGCTGCTGGCAAATCAGACCGGCTCCTCTCCTGAACGAGTGAGTGGTTCGTGAGCGAGGGACCAAGTTGGATGGATATACACGACATGGCGCTGTCAAGTTAAATAACTACGATAGGGGGGATTATTCTGTCGGAACGCCAATACACATTTCACACATGCACAAGCCATGATGATAACTACGTTCGTCTTGTCAAAACATGAGAGGTAGGGTATATATCAGCGATGACTCGCTGGAACATTGTATTGATATTGTATTTGGGTCGTGAAGAGTCCATTTCTCTGATAGACTTTCTCTCCCAGGGGATCGCTAGGCTCATTGGCAAAGCGTCCACCACCGTAGAAAACGTAACGTAATTTGTAAGACGAACGCGCCAACTCGTCATTGATGATGTGCGCCGTCGATGGGCTATTGACCCGTCTTTGTTCTATTGTCGTGTCCCATGCCGGCCCTCGCCCCCGTCCAGAGCCTCGCTGGCTCGTGTATCGTAATAGTAATTCAAGCACTCCCATAAACAGGAAATATTGTGTGGTATCATCCAAGCGAAAGTGTCGGGTCCCCCTCTCTAGTCGGGACCGTGTAGTAGCCAACAGTTGGCAGATTAAACATCAGTAAAGCCGCTCCAGTCTTGTGGGGGAAAGATCCAATGCCGTATCCTGCGCCATTTAACGATGCTTTGGACAGTCCGTTCCGGAATCGATAATAAACAATAGTTCCTCGACTCTGCGGCCTCCACGTCTCCCCGTTGGTTGATACGTTCGAGCATCGGCCAACTCCACGCTGAAATAAACATAAAGAAATGGGGTTAAAATAGATACAATGAAACGATAGTAGTCTCTGACTTTTTTTCTTTTTTTTGAACTCCTTGGTTTGGGGTTGTCATCCAGTTGTCATCGCTGGTGGCTAGTGACGACTATTAAAACATATATTGGAAACAGTGGCATGAATCGTAATCATAAGCCCGGAGGGAGTGGACCATACGAGAGTATACGCTCCAGTGATGGTTTGATATTCCAATAAGGTCCAAATTAGTCCACAAGGGTAAGCAAGATAACATCGAAGCGGTATATCCCAGAACTAGGACAATGATACTTCAAGTAGATTAGTGGGAGCTAATAAAAACCTTGGAAGTTGGCCAATAGGGGAAACTGGGCTTGATGAAACGGATTCGGTTGATGTAGTTGCGGCGCCTGCGCGTAGCGGTTTACCACATCCCAAAAATAGGGAAAGGTAAATTTGGCTGAAGCGCAGTTGGATTGAGCAAGAGCTGGGTCAGTGCAGGGGTTGCATGGTTGATAAGATCCATGGATGGATCCAACGTACTGCGGAACAAACTCCTGTGGAAACGGCATTTTGGGCTCCTCTGGGTCGAACAGTTGGGGCTCCTGAGTAGGGATGTTCTCATTCTGGATCTCCAGGATTTCGTCATCGTCCAAATCATCAATGGTAGAGCAACTCGATGTCAAAGATCCTTCGTCCGAGGAGCAGGTAGACTCCCCATCCGAGTCGGAACCGGGAGAAAGCGGTGCGTCGTAGCTCATATTGTCGAGGGGATCCTCGCGGTTAACGTAATGAGTAGGTTCAGGCGATGCTGGCGGAGTGAGTACTGCTTGTGGTGTCGCCAGAATGGTGAACTGAGAACAGGCTAGGATTCTGTTTCTTAGTTCTGGTAACGTAATTCTTTCATCTGGGTTGCGGGCGAAGATACGGCCCAGTATATCGTTGAGATCGTCAGATAAAGGCAAAATGGTCCTGAGGAAATCTTGGCTCCTAGTAAAAGCACGGTATGTGGAATCTTCGAAGGATGCCTGCCGCCATGGATTACGGCCGCACGTGAGATTTACCAGAATGACACCCAGACTCCAGACGTCATTGGGAGCGCAATAATAAAAAGGTCTCCGAGACGAAGGATCCATACATTCTAGAGCGAGTAAGAAGAGTTAGTTTGATATCCACCGGTGAGGCTGGTTCGCGCAGCAGAGAAAATCCTACCTGGAGACATGTAAAATGTCGACCCGCAGCCGTAGTCCTCGGATCTGTCATTTGCGGTAGCTAGGCCAAAGTCTGCTAGCTTTACAGTATCGCCCTGGTTCGAGACAAGAATATTCTCCGGTTTCAGGTCCCTATGGTAGATACCCAATGCATGGCAATGTTCAACGGCGTCCAGGATTTGAAGAAAAACACTCTTGACCATGTCATCTTTACCGACGTAATGACCACACTCTGTTATGTTAAAGAACAGATCACCTTCCGAGCAGTACTCCAGAACCACGTAAACGCAATCTGGGTCGTCCACAATCTTGTGCATGGAAACAACATTGGGATGGGCGGAAGCTAGGTAGTGAAGTCGAAGTTCGCGGTGTTGGAAGGCCAGCTGGCGCTTTTCAAGTGGGGATCCATCGGCGTTAAACTTGCTGAGCGTCTTGACGGCGTATTGGATGCTAGTAGTAATGTCGATGGCCAAGTAGACTACGCCGTAGGCACCGGTCCCGATGATTTTGACTAACTGTAGACTCTCTCCTAGAAACTTCCCTAGTCTCTCTTCCGGCGCAACGGGGATGTAGCGCGGATGACAAGTTGGTGGTATCGCAAATGGCTGCTGTAGATACGTGGGCTTGCTGCTGTCGTACAATGGCGAGGCCGGGGGTGTGGGATATCCGTACACTGCTGCATTATTCATGGTATCCTCTGGATAATGATGGTCCTCTGCTAAAATAACTGGCCTTGGTTTTCTGAGATAAAGCAAAGGAAAGAAGAGATAGGACGTTTCTACGTATAAACGACGTCCTCAACCGAAAACAACAGCCAAAGAAAAATCCACGGAAAAGCTCCTTGGGTCGAATATCCAAAAGGGGGTGTCCAGGAAACCAAACGGCTGGAAAGAGTTGCCGGCGCGTCGGTGGGAGAAGGTGAGAGGGAAAAGGGAAGGGGGGGAGAGATAACTCAACAGCGGTGAGTTATCATCGGGCTTCCCTGGTGCTGTCGTGAGTGTCAAAGATGTTTATGGTTATGGTGAGTTGTAGTAAAGAGCGAGGTGAGTTGTCGTGAGGTTTGAAGCAGCAGCTCTGGCATGCAGATGCGGCTGGTGGGAGACTGATGTATGTAGATGTAATTACTATAGATGGCGGTACTATAGATATTAGATATTAGATATTAGATATCCGGATGTCAACGCTCCCCGTACTACTCGGTACGTACCCTACGTGAGAGCCAGGGTAGCAAGGGTCTGTCTTGGGTCGTTTGGATCGTTTGGATGGCTCAACCCTTCTTCGCCTTGGCTAGCCTGGTGAGCGAGTGAGTCGACAGTCCGCGACCGTGTGTGTAATAAACAGCCACTTCATCCACCTCATCCACATCATCCACCCTTGTCTCACACAGACTCTCACACACACGCACGCCTGGGCTATTCTTAAAATTCGATGGCGCTAGCCGTAAAGGCGGCCTGCCTATTCCTGTGGGCACCGGTGGGACTGCTGGGGGGAGGGAGGGGGGAGGGAGGGGAGGGTATAATGAGGTATACTAGTGCTGGTACTGTAGTGTTGTACTGTACACTACAGATTACATCCACAGATTACATCCACATATTGCATCCCATCATCATCCAGCCTCTGCTCCAGTCAATGGGCGAACAGGGACAGTACAGGGAGACAGACAGGGGGGGGCGTCAAGCCGTGGTCAAGGAATGGACCCAAGTGCTTCTAGGGCGCTCCACTTGGAGACGAACGGATGAGCAAGTCAAGACGGGCAATGGCCTGCAAATGGGCTGCGATGGGCGAAGGACGGGCTTTCTTGGACGGGGGACAGGGATCGAGGCCTGCCAGTGGAGTGAGGTGGGACCTGTACTAGTACTACTAGTACTAGTAGGACACTAGTGTAAGTACCTAGGTAGGTAGTGATTAGTACTTGGTACTTAATACGCAGAGTAGGGAGGGTGGTGGCTCGACTCGGATCTTCCCTAGTAAACACAGAAACACAGACAATGCTACCGTACCTGGTACATGAGATACGAGGAAACGAGAGGGCAAGGATCCTGTCTGACACACACACGAAAATAAATAATCCACTCAGACGCTTGTTGTTATTAGTCGAGCGGTGTTGCCTTGGTGTGCGCCAATTCTGGCCACGAGCCATGTTCCAATATTTAATACCACACCCTAGACAGAACCCGGACTAGCGACAGTCTTTTTGGTGTGGTCATGGTCGCCCTGAAAAAAGTTGGCCGAGCCACTCAGCCCCTGTGAACGAAGGCGAGTGGGCGACGGTGGGCGGAGAATGAAGAAATATCCACCACTATACTACTGTAAGTAGGTAGTGTACTAGTAGTGTACTTAGTAGTGTAGTGTATACGCACACTCCTGTACAGATTGTAATCTACACTACCTACCTACTACTGTAAGTATACACTCCATATGGAGCAAGAAGGAGAGAGAGAAAGGCAAAAAAAAAAAAACCCGAGAAAAAAAAAAGAATGGGGAAGGGAAGGCAAAAAAAAAGGGGGGGGGGGGAGAGGGCGTGCGTGTGATCAGTCGCCAGAGATCCAGTACACTGTTCTGGGACCCCCCAGCGCAGTACTACTAGTACTACTAGTATTACATAGCACAGGGCACTCAGCCAGGAGCTTTCTTGTCGCCAGCGACAAGTCGGATGGAGACTGGTGAGTGGCTGCTGACACTCCACATCCTCATCATCTTGTTGGTGTAGCCGACAGCCCCGGTGACTCGCATAGTTTTTTTGCTTCTTCGCCTCTTCGCCCGGATTGCAGGACTTATTGCACTATTGCACTACTGCCATGTAGATTTGTCGGGCGCTTGACGTGTAGGCAAGCACCGCACTACAAGACTCTACTAATAGACTAATAGTACTAAGTAGTAGACAGAAGTCTGGATGCCTACATAGCCCCCTACCAACTTGGTGAAAGACATCTGCTGATGCCTAGAGAGAAAGCATGTTTTGCCCCTAGTGTACTATGTACGTAGTATAAGAGATTCAATATATGCGCTATTGAACAGCTAACAAAAGTATCAACACATCAACACAAGTTTCCAGACCTACCGAGGTCTGGGAAGTACATAGTAGGTAGTAGTTTTGCGGTTGGCGTCCATTATTAGCGTAGACCAACTCGCAATTTAGAGGCGTGCGATAGCGTAGATAGGCACGCTTCCAGTCTCTTGCACATGGCAAACAAATAGTGTAGAATGGGTATCGTCAGTTTGGCTTGTGCTTTAATTTGCGAGAGGTCTATTATAGGTATCGTTATCATCTCATGTTTTGCGCTTGGCGGGGTGCATCAAGTAAGGCGTTGTAGGACGAGGCTTCTGAGACCTCTTGCTGTTATGATCCTTCACACTCTCCAGTATTCTGGGTATTCTGTTGCAAGATGTGCTTCGTCATTTGGTGCCAGCGTCGATCACGGCTCAAACCCAGCAGCGATGAGGATCTACCATGTAATGTATACTATGTACTACTAGTAGAATTCTATGAATACGGGACTCGTGGAATAACTCTCTACGTTATGTAGGGTATTGTATATTGTTAGCTATGTTTTTTTTTTAAGTACCGTAGCAGTTCGTCACAGTCGTCATAATCATCATCCTCTTGTCCTTCTTCTCCCAAGCTAGTAATCGATCGTCAAATTGTCTGTGGAGATTTTTGATAGAAGGATTCTTTCTTCCTTGGCTCGCCGCCTTCTAGCTACACTACACATCAGTAATAATATTAGCTGTTACCTAGGACTTTTAACTTACTAGTAGGGAACCAGAATGTAAGCCTATCTAGACAGTATCGCCTAGAGACACCTACTCAGCTCCCTACTATGTAAGTATATGTCTTGAGCGGTATGTCGAGCAGCCGTCATAGTGTAGGTGTTTCTCTGGCGGGACTCTAAACATGTCGTGTTTGCAATGCCCCAGTCTCACCCTGATTCACCCTTCCGCTCGTGAGCTGAATTACGTATTGCAGTAAATAACTATGAGGCGTAGCGCTTTCGGTCAGCGGCAAAAAAAAAAGTCTCTCATGGTAATCCTAGCTAAAGCCACCTGGAACAGGCCTGAGGGCGACGAACCAGCCGGCCAATCCTTTCCTCAAGTGGCAAGGCCTGTGCCAACAAAACTGCGTCCCAATGCATAGGGTGGGCGGGAGATGCTGCATGCAGCTGTTTGTATGACCAATGGCACCCATCAAGTGTGCAGCCACCTGATGCTCTGATTCGCCGGTGGGAGTCCCAGCTTCGATATTGCAGCCATGACTGCTGTATTGCCATTGGCCACTACAGATGAACCACACGACTATCTCCGACGTGGGTGGGAATGAGACATGTTCTGCCAGAGTCTTTCCCGCCCGTGTCGCATGCAACAGCCTTGCAAGGAATCACAAATTGGTTGACGAGCCCGCATATACCGGAGAGAAGTGAGGCTGTACGAGCCGGGGGTCGACCGCCAACCCGTGAGAAGGACGGGCAAATATAACCAATGAGAAGCCAAAGACTTTTGTTTTGAGGGAAGCCAATGTATGCTACTATGCAGACCGTTTAGAACGAGATGGATACCGTATTAAGCGAAATCACTTGAATCAACTCGCCAATTCTTGCATAGCAATTGAGAGCGCTGCAACTACTTGTGTATCGAACTCTACAAGGAATACTATACCAGGTAGCGTGGTGTAAGTATTGTAGCGTAAAGTGGTGTGAATAATAGCACCAGATTTGAGGCGTCTTACCTGGTGAACAAAAGTATCATCATACCATCTCCAGTCCGTATCTATTTGCGCCTTGTGAGACAATCCCTAGACATCGCGAGACGTCTTGCCCATGCCGCGAGTTTACTCTAAGATATGGCATGTGGATTTGTCTCCCGCTGATGCTAAGTGTGTAAGAGTGTGGCATATGAGATTGTTGGTTCTTGAAACTCACCGCTAGATTACAGCATCGCTCTCAGTTACTCTTTTAGGCTATGCGCTCAATAAACAGTAATATACAACAAACAGCAATAAGGGGGGAGAGTCAAGTGTTGCTCTTGCTCACGAGATGCTTCGGCGACGCGAAACGCCGCAACGGGAGGCGAATACTCGGAGGGCTCTTTACGAGCCTCGATCAACTACCTGGTAATCAGAGTCATGTGGACATCTACCTAGGTGGCCCTCGAATACACCAACACAGTAAAGCCAGACAGCCGTTTCCACCACACTGATGCGTCCGTAAATTCCACACGTATCGTAGCATCTGTTACCCAGCTCAAGGAAACGTCCGAGACATCGGATAGGACACGAGTCACCACATCACGAGGTCGTCCGATTTCTCAGACGTTTCTCAAACTGCGTCGCATTGCACTCATAACATCAAACGCCCTTGCATAGACGGCTTAATCGAATCGCGTAGAATGGAGCACATTCACGGCGGGTAAGTCTCGCGTCTCGCCGACGCCAAGCCTGGGCGCATGATTTTGAACCAAATCCTACCGTACTATAGGGCACTGCCCAAGGGACCGGTATTTGATCGGCGTGAGAAGGCGGCTAGGATCATGGCGTAGCAGTGCAGCTCGAATTTCATCTCCTCGACGCTGATCTCGTGCACTCACTCGCTCGTTGATTATGGGACGGTGATTGTGTTTTCACAGGCGCATATCGGGCGAGAAGAAAGGATTACCGCGTTATGCCGCTGTCCTACGATTGGTGATGAGTGAATCCAATAAGGAACGAAACCGTCGCCGGCGACTACTATACTTGGTAACTGGTTTACGAATCGCTGATCGTACTCGTCATCAGCAACGCTGTGATGTAAACAACCAACCAGTTCTGTAACGAGCAACAAATCTCCGGGCTTCTGCCCGGGCCCCGCGTGTTCCTCCGCGAAATGTGAAATCTCGTCACTGTCACGTTTTCGCTTGCATTTTTTTTTTTTTTTTTTTGGTCTTCCAACGAAATCGATTACATACTATCTCCCCTGGATCGCCAGCGTCCTTCTCAACTGCCTAATTTGGTTTAGTATTCGACGTCAAGGCCCGGTATGGTGGAAGATCTGATTCTTCGGTAGACGAGATGCTCCACTAGTATGGTTATTTACTGTATATGTACTCATTTGTATGAAACAGTCATTGGAGGTACCGACATGCCCTAGGTACTATGTATATCACAGCATCTCCTATTCTTTACTGTCCAGTAGAATGAAGCGTCTTAATACGCATTGCTTGCAGTTCGCTTTTCCACGTGATAGGACCATGAAAATGTAAATGCCTCAATAGCGTTGAGGTCCGATGCCTACAGCTAGTGTACTATTACGGTATCACACAATAAAATTCGTATCACGTATAGGATTCTCATACTACTTAGTAGTAGAATCTGACCAAATTAATTTGGTGTGTACTATGGCAGTATGTGTAGAAACCACCATGAAGCGCCCCTTGTCACCCTATGATGCTACCATTTTAGAGGCCGAGCATGCCGTTGGCCCTCGCGCACCAATAATACCCCCTAGACGCTGATGCTGATGTGAGAATTCAGATCTCTTACAGATATGGCTTACTCACCGGGGCGCAGATCGGACGATGAAAGGGTAGCACATTCGGCTATCAAACATGGCTCTGCATGGTGCTGATCCTTCCTAAGGGCTGCTGAGGGCCGACAATGTCTTCAGACTCTCCACACAAACGCGATCACCATTTGCCAATATTGAATTTCGATGTGACTATATCGTGCAGCAAGTCGTTGTTTCGTGAATCCGTAGGAGACGTTGGACGGCCGGTTCCGAACCCTTCCCCCCAATTGGGGGAGGCTTTGTCTAGGTATCTGTGCGATTTGTCTCTGTTCAAGGTTACCTCTTATCACTGGGTGATTATACCGTCCAGACGGGAGAAGGGCGTCTGCCCTCTCTGGCCAGGACATCATGACGCAGAACCTGCCTAATCCGCCGGTGCCCCGGGATGAGATCTGACATGTTTGGCTCCTTCGGCTGCCCGCATACAGTCCTCATCGGCCTCCAAAGGATCCAGGGGGCCGCTGGTAGTTCGGGTTGGACAGGAAACACAGCGGATGGCCCGGCAGCAGATATTTCCACAAGCCACAATTATTCACATCAAGTGCGCTTGCTCCCAATTAACTGCCGCGCGCTAGGAAGATGACGTTCAGCTGCCAGCCTCAATGCCTTCCTGTATGTGTCCGTCAATAGATGACACTCTGTTTTTCAGTCCTACCTAATAACGGTGACGACCCCAAATCTCCTTCATGCATCTCAGAATATCACACCAAAATCTAGATAGTTTGAATCCCGGGCTATACATGGCTCTCACAGTAGCGGGATTGGCCGAGACGGAATATACCTATTGGTCAAGTATATACACCTCGTAGATGATATTTAGGCATTATATCGGCGGATCTCAGGTGTGGCCTCTCGTCGCGCTGGCATAATCCGGTTCCCGCTTGTTTGTACGGTCCGCGGCTTGTGGCTTGGCTAGTCGCACGCGTGTCACAGCGGTAATAATCTCTCCTGGCGTCGGTTGGGTCCGCCAGGGAACTCCTTCATCCAGTATTTCCTAGATGAACGTCTCAAGCGACGGTCTCATCGGCCCCTCGTTTCTCTCGACAATATTGGTCGTCGATGGAGACACGGCAGAGGAGGCGAGTATGGTGATAGGAACGCCGCGCCCATCTCGGCTCGCAATAAAAGGGTATGTCAAGGGCGGCGTATGAGAGGAAAAGCTTAAGTGTGTCTTACAGCTTCCGGTCACACCCCGCTCACGGCACCCGGCAGCGCCCCATCTAGGTTTCCTAGAGCGATCATCTCAGCCAATTGCCCTTTGCCCTCTGCCCTTCGCCCTTTGTCATTTGCCACTCTACCACGTCTACCGTGTCTCCCTTAGGTAGTCCTTAGGGACGGTAACTTACATTGGCCTACGCGCAGTGTACTGGAACACAGAGCCGTGCTGCCCTGCTGTGCACTAGTTGCAAATGCCATGTCACTTTATTGGTACACTGAGGTCCAAATCACAGTCTTCGCCACAGGGACGGCTTTGATATTTTTCATGTCAGCCTCGTGCTAATGCACCATAATGGACCGGCTACCGGGGAAGGCTGTCAACGTCATCATCCTGCATTGGCGGTGTGCCTGCGACGAACGATGGGCGAGGGACCCGGGCAGACAGACTGCCTGAGTTCTCTAGACTAGCTCGCCACCCAACAAGCTGCTGCTAGACGCACACGTCGAGTTTCATTTACCGCAACACGGCGCTTTGGATTGCCTTGTTAATACACTACATCCCGGCTTTTAGATATCCGTCTCACCCAGCCAATGGGGCAAACGGTTATGCACCTCGAACATTAAAGGGAGAGAGAAAAAAAAGGAATGGGCTTGGGTAGTGGTTACTCTAGCCGATCGACGTGGGTTTTCGACTTGCAGCATGTCATGGGCTTGTATCCCATGGTCAGCTCATCTTAGTTATACATAGTCGAGGTGATATGTCCGGAGGCGAAGAACATGGCAGGGCTTTTTAGCTCTAGAGATGTCTGCCAACCCGCGAGTGGTTTTCTGGGGCTTGACACATGTCCCCATGCATAGCTAGAGGGAAAATCAAATGGACTTTTCTGCATGAACAGGGCAACAGGGTTTGACCCAAGCTGTAGGTATCGCATATCGGAGCAAATCACTTTGGTGTCTCCATACGGGAGCGCTGGTGTTCATGCGGTGAAGTTCCTGTAGACAATCAAATATAGCCGAAATAGTGCCCCCCATCCAAAAACGGCCTATTGTAATAGGAGAGAACTATAGCCTAGGGACGTTCTCGGCCGAAGTTGACTCTATCTAGCGTAAGCCAACTTCATGCTTCATGCAACGTATTACTACTCGGCCAGGGAAGACAAGCCCGACCGTTCAGACACCCAATGCTTGATGTTACGTGGATGCAATGAAAACATTGAGTATTCCGTCATGAACAACGCGAACACCGACCACTTGCCAACTTAGGGCCTGTAACTAAGCGATGGCGTCGCCTGCGAGGCTCGCACAACGAAGGTTGTCACACACTATGGCCCGGTGCCAGCCGGTCGGTATATTTACCTTCATAACACCGTGGTACGGAGTCAGTTTGCGTCAATTGCGTCAAAATCAGCAAATTTAGCTAGAAATAGTAGAAACCATGGCACAGGCTGGTACGGTGACAAAGCTACCAAGCCCCTTGTCGGCGGCGCTTTGAATGCAAATTCAAATACGTAGATTGTGAGGCATCTCAACGATCGTTGACTCTAGAGTAGGCTCTATGTGAATCAACCCATACCTCACAGTTGGGAGGTTTCTATATAGGACGCGACGTTGTATGTCCGGGCATTGAAGCAGGGATATTTATAGTCGCGAGGCCGGATAATCAAACATCATGACAATAATGAATATAACCGTAATCAGCCTTCATGAAGAGGGAGCAAATAAGCACCACTAGAACCACGAACCTAGCTGGGTATTCATCGCGTTTTCAGGGAAGACACAACCACGTTACCACTTCTTCTTACAAAGCCCGTGTCTCACAACCAGGCGATAGATAAACAAAATCTAGGATCGGCTCAGCGGGTTACCTCCCAAGGGAGTAGGCAATCAATTGCGTTGGCACACCGGCGGCTTGGCCAGGAGCTCCGATGTGCTGTCCTGCTTCGCTTGTGTAGCTTTGTGCAGCTCACCGGTGGGCTAGTGACAATTCGTTTCCTCGCCCTTGTGTCATGCTTTTGGGAAACCTCCATTAGCAAACACACCGGTGAACTGGCTCTGTACGCAAATTCTCTTGCCTGTGTATCCATCTGTAGCCCCTCGACCCCTCGTCAAGAACACGCAGCCGTACCCAATGGGCACTGATCCATTCGTCCGCTGGCTGGAAGATGCGATTGATTGCTTCGTAGAAGGTGTCACGCGCTATCAACTGAGGATCCGGTAAGCAAGCCTTGGGCTCTGTCTAGCATAGCTAGAGGTATTTATGTATGCATTTATAGATCACATAAGACGCGAACCTAAATGGAATAGGACGCAGAGGACGACTTAGAGGATGAGCTCGACTGGTCCGGACGAGCAACATGGTTTTGCTGAACCATCGACGCGGACAGGCTTCACTTCCGTGTTAATATATAGACCAATAATAAATTGAGTGTCCAACGGCCATCCTCACCGCTCACTTCATCTATAGGACCTGACACGATGAAGGGATCTCAGGTTTCATGCAGCACTGAGATAGAGAGCATAAGGCATCCTGACGAAAGAATTGGTGCTAGGGTACTAAGACCATATGCCTTCCTTCCTATTCTTACGTATTTCTATTTATAATCTATCCTAGGCAGCATGCTCCCCTTAACCTGGTGAGATTTGTATAAATACCTGTTGAGAATCGCTGGGAAAATGTGTTCAAATATGCTGATACCTTGAAGCAACTTTAAGACGGGTGATACGTCCCACCAAGATCCGTATAGTAACGTGCGCTGCCACCGGAACCGAAAAGGGATCTTGGGGGTTTATTGTAGAAGTCCGATTATATGGACGCTGTAGGCCCATTTTCACGAAGTGCTCTCGGCAGGACCCCTCGATGCTATCTCAGGGGTCCTGCGACTTTGGGTGAGAAGAAAGGGTGCTTTATGGCTTCGGAAGGGGTGATTCTCTTGTCAGGATTGAGAGTAAGACAGCGTTCAAGTAGGTCAACGAAATGATTGAGATCCCTAGACTCCACATCAGTCATTCCCCCTGACGCGGCCGTGAGGCGCGTACGCAGATCACGCGTAGGCTTAACAATGGCGAGGGTGCGGATAGTAGTCTACGGTAAGTCAGATTAGTTAGCAGTCATAAAATATATTATATCATGTGAGTGTGGCATGTGAAACATGAATATAGGTTGACAAAATAAAGAGTGACAAATACTGCTAACAGTATGGGAACGTGACGCCAACTTGCCACAATGTGAATTGTAAAATAGGCATAATCTTGCGTATAACGTAATGACGAGCGTGGGTATAAAGTCGAATCTAGATGGATGATCTAAAGGCTAACGTGGAGTGCTCCAAGATAGCCCTCGAAAAGAGTAGATAGATATTTGTGGCAGGGTTAGTCGGAGAGAGGAGTCTGGGTCTAGATAGGCGAAATTATGTATAATTGATCCGGTCCTCATTGCTAATTAACCGAGTTTTGAGAAGAAAAAAAAGGGTTCATAAGGAAAAATTAACGAGAAAAAACAAAACACAAGAAATTATGTCACGTACCTTTCCAAGTGTTTTATCTCGTTCGGCACTGATGAAGTTTCCAACCTCATCGAAATGCAGATGCGACATCTCGCCGCGTTTGTAGAGTTTGGGACTGAATTTCCCACGGATCTCCATGATGGCCTTGAGCATCTGGTTGTTACTGTCACCTGCAAATAGAATTTTCCCGGTGTACAATTCGTACAAAGTACAGCCAATGGACCACATGTCGATTGCATAATCATATGGCATGCCGAGAATTATCTCAGGGGCTCGATAGAATCGGCTGACGAGATAGGGAGTAATCTCAGTGTGCGCAGTCGCGGCGTCGGATCGATCAATAGCTGTACCCAAGTCGCAGATTTTGAGGACACTGCGGGTCTCGTTGACCTAGACCAAGATTAGCTGAGATTTATTACAATGAGCCTCACTAGGTCTTACTAAAATGTTGTCAGGTTTTAGATCCGCATGTATAATACTGCACTTGCGAAGGTGAGCCAGTGCAACGAATATTTGATGAGCATAGGCACGCGTCGCATTCAAGTTGATACCAATGTTGTTGCCAAACTTCCTCAGGACCTCGCGTAGGTTCAAACTGAGATTTTCGAATGCTAGACAAAGATGACCCTTATGCTCGAAGTGACGCTCGAACTTTACAATGTGCCTGCGGTTGTCGGGATCGGCGTCGTTAAGTTTTTGTAGAATCGCGATCTCAGTGAACCCGCCCTTCCTTAGGGCATCGTTGTTTCGCATCATTTTGATGGCGACAAGCTTCTTGTTAGTGATGTCGACAGCTCGAGCCACACCCGAAAACATGCCCTTACCCAGGGTGGATTGGACTTGATACCGACCATTCATAATCTCGCCAATGCGGATTTTATAGTAGCCGTCTTTGTCATCGCCCTCCAAAATGCCACCTCCGTTGGGCTGTGCAAGTGCGGCAGGGTCTTTACGATCATCTACGGTGTTGCCGAGATGAGCGATCTTCGGCGCGACGAATTTATCCTCGTCGAAATCCTCAGCAAACATGTCGAAATCATCATCATCATCAGCCGCTGGTTTCTTTGAGTATTGTTCTTCATGGGCTGGTGGTATCTCAGCTTTCTGGTCAGAATGCAGTATCTCTCCATGAGGACCAACGTGGCCATTGCGACGCTCGTCCCTCAGCTCATCCTCTCTCATATCAGCTGTGGGATCATAGTCTGCAGCAGAAGGCCCATCCTCCTCATCACCGTTTCTTTGGTTGCCATGAGTATTGATAAGCTCTTGGTCGTTAGCAATATCAAGCGGTGCAAGTGACAATCCTTCTTGTAACCCGGGTGAACGGGGCGATGAAATAGCTGCAAATGTCATTAGCACAAGGGCATTAACGAGGTATCAGGTTATTCTTACTAGACTGTGGAGTATTAGCCTCCGTGACCATTGGTGTGCTTCCCCGTGTTGTGGTCGGGGATAACCCGTTAGCTTTCTCTGACGACTGTAGGGCTTGCACCAGCATTGGTGTTACACGCGATTTTGCTAGGAGCTCTTGGCGTCGCCGACGACGGCGTTCTATTTCGGCATCGATATCGACGGGCTTTTCATCTTCATGAGACCGTTCGGGCTCTGGGGGGTTCGCTAAAGGATCCGCAAGTATGTTACTTAAGCCTCTGGGGGTAGAACCCGCGTCAGACGAGGCAGTAGTGTTTGAAGTCTTGACTGTAGATCTTTGTTTAGAAACATCTGGGTAGACTTGGATGGGCCGTGGGCTTTTCTGGTGATGACTTGACCTAATACTGTCGGCACCATTTCGATCCGTATCTCGACGTACTCGACCATTGTCTCGCCTGGAGTAATCACCTCGATCTCGATCTCCTCGTGACGAATTGTACGGCGAGCGGGTGCGGTTTCTTGGTCGCTTGTCGGGGTAGCGCTCGCGTTCTTGACTTCGATCCCTAGGTCGATCACGGCCATGGTTCCGATCCCTATCATCGTAATGAAGATTTGTAGTCGATGAGCGGGATGGTGGGCGATCTTCATCATCGTAAGAAATACGAGTACGGCGGTAGTTGTCGCGTGAGTCTTCGTAATGAACGCGGAAGCGACGGGGGTCGGGGTCTAGGCGACTCCCGCGGTAGGGATCACGGTCATCATGAGATCGCTTTAGACCGCGGGGTGAGCGGCTTCGTCGCGAACTGGTAGCGTGGCGTCTCACGCCGTTCAAATATTCTGGGGATCTTGAGCGTGAAAATCTAGCTCGAGTTCTGTCCATACGGTCAACACCATGTCCATCAATCTGAGGCAGTGAAGTTGCCTTCGAGTTTCCCACACGGCTCTCTACGATCTCGCCCTCATCGGAACTAGATGACGATGCCATCTTTGCTTGCTCACTTTGTTTTCGCAAGAACGCACAGGGGCGCGATCCGCTTCCGATCTTTAAGATAGGAAACAGAATGTCAGCTGAGAGTGCTCGAACACGTCAAGAGGCAAAAAATTGGGCCGAACCGGGAAGCACTTCTCCTCTCAACTCCGTTGCATTACGATGGTCCTCAGGGCGATTGCAGTTAAATGAAGCTAAATCAGAGGCTGGGTCGAGGAATGCTGTCGTGGGATGGAGATGGAGGCAGTATCTCCAGGATTTGATGGAGTTTGAGATGCTGTATTGCGAGTTTAAGTGACGAGGTGATCAAACCAAAAGGTGTTCCGTTTGATGTGCGAGTGATTCATGTTTTGAGGGTTTGGTCTGCTGCAAGGTGCAGCACCCAACCTGCTGATCCTACCAATGTATAGTGTGTGCGTACAGTATGTAGACTGTGTACGGAGTATGTATAGGTATACATTACTTAGTACGGAGTACCTAGGTACTTAACATGCGATAAGACACAAATGGTGAGAACGATAAGGAATGAGCTAGCCGAAAAGGTCCCTAGCTCAAAGCTACCTAGAGTACTATCGGTAAGACCCTTGACAGCAAAGTTTCTGGAGAGCCCCGCGACCGCGACCGCATTCTACACTATTTAGGCCCATTTTGCCTGACCATCCCAACCCACTTTCGATCAAGGTTCTTTGTCTAGACCTATCATCCAGCCAGCGCATCCTTTCGCGACAAATTCGACTCCGAAATTTATTTATTCTTCCCTCCTCTTTCCTCCCTTTCCTCGATTTCCCTTCTCTCTACGTCTCGGTATTATCCCATTAACTAATTATCATGGGCGGCCAAAATAGAGAGGGTAGGTTAAGACGTCCCGCGCTGGCACTTTAGGGCTAGTAGTAAATCTGAGACTGACGTTCCTGGTAGGCGGCAAGGTCAAGCCGCTAAAGGCAGCAAAGAAGAAGGAGAAGGAATACGACGACGAGGATGTTGCCTTCCAGCAGAAGCAGAAGGCCGGTAAGAATTTCCTAGCCTATAGATATTTCTACCTTGTTCAAAAGACTAACAAGCGACAAGACGCCAAGGCCCGCGCCGAGATGGCTGCCAAAGCGTCTGGCAAAGGTCCTTTGACCAGCGGTGGCATCAAGAAAAGCGGCAAGAAATAGGCTTTCGAGATTGACGAATACACGAGTTAACGACGATGACAACGGCCCCGCCGCGCCCATGTGGGGTATTACGATCGCCGGGACGGCTGGAGCATGATCACAGGAGTGCTAGGAGCGTCGTGTTGCTTATGGGATACATCTGCTATAGCGGTCAATACACTGTCATTGCAACTGCGGGTCATCGTGTCTTTGCAAATAAACTTCGCTACAAACTGTATTATTCCTGCTAGGCTCATACTCTGGCACTGTAACAGCCAGATCCGGCCAAACCCTCCCGGCCAGAAAATGCCAGACGGAATATGTTGAAACATCTGGAGAGAAGAAGGTTGCTAGACAAAAACCTCTAGCAAACTATTCAAAGATAGGTTGTCCAACTAAATTCGTTGAACTAAATCTATCGGATCTTAGAAAGACATTCCAGGGCATAGATTACTTCCAGCTGCTGCCATCTGGCATATATGTCCACTATCTTTCAACCTCAACAGTTGGCCTGACCTACCTGTTAGTAACTCAGTTGATCCAGTTTAGATAGCCCAGCTGCTACTCGAAGCTATTATCACGTTTTACGTGCCATCTTAGTTTGCTACACTCGCTCTCTTCTACCTATGGATTACACGTAACCTAATTTCCGCCTGAGGACACTATTAACATAAGCTTATTCTTTATACGCATTTATACAAACACGGCCATTCTTTATCTGCACCTCACTCATGGCCTCACAACAGCCAACTCGACCACGGCAGCGCCGGCGGCGTTCGTCATCCGCCGTCTCAGTCATTACAGACGCTGCTATAGCAGCCGAGCAAAAAGTGTCGACGGCGCTCCTGCTGCTCTGGGACGAGCTGCCTCACTGGCGGCGCGACAACGCTTTCATCCTGTCGGGCTACCGTCCAGCGAGCAACAGTTACGTCTCGTCATTTCTCAGTACCTTCAGTGTGCACAACGAGAGCGTGAACATATGGACTCACTCCGTAGGCTCTCTCATCCTTGTGCCTCTTGCAGCACTGTATCTCTACGCAGAGATCGGCCCGCGCTACCCGGGCGCGAGCCCTACCGACGAGCTCGTCTTCACGTGCTTCCTCAGCGGCGCGGTGCTGTGTCTAGGCATGAGCGCTACCTTCCATGCACTGTCCAACCACTCCGAACCTGTGGCTAAGTGGGGGAACAAGCTCGATTACTCGGGCATTGTGTGCTTAATCGTTGGCAGTTATGTACCAGCGCTATACTATGGACTCTTCTGTAAACCCGTATTACTGAGTGTGTATCTATATGGAGTAAGTTTTACAATGAATAAAGAAAATATTGGCTATTTTGCCCTTCAAGTGGGAATGATCTGAAGAGAAAGTCAAGCCTGTCGCTGACGTGAATATCTTGGCTACTAGATCTTCCTCCTTGGCTTCGGATGTGGTGTCGTTTCCTGGGTTGAGTGGTTTCGGACACCCCGTTGGCGTCCAGTACGTAATTTCTGAAACCCCTTTAGGAGTACGACAGCTCCTTTCGGGCCACAGTCTCGTTTTATAAAATTCCATACTTCCTAGTCGCCCCAAATCACGCCCAGAACGACAGTGACTAACCTCGAGTGGCGCAGTACCGAGCCGCCATGTTCGTTGGATTAGGGGTTTCAGGTGTTGTCCCCGTCTTCCATGGGCTCACAATCTATGGTTACCACTCCCTAAATGAGCGAATGGGATTGAACTGGGTCCTATTTGAGGGTGTGCTCTACATCTTCGGAGCCTTTTTATATGCCGTAAGCAAACAATCTAGTGTCCCCAAAGTTAGCGTGGCGATGGATATTGACAGAGTTGCAAGGTACGCTGGCCTGAACGAACATCACCGGGAACCTTCGATATCTGGGGCCACTCACACCAGCTCTTTCATATCCTTATATTGCTCGCTGCTGCATCTCACTTTAAAGGCATGGCAAAGGCTTTTGATTACCATCATAGTATCTTAGGAGCTCAGTGTTCTATATAACTACAAACTCTGGGAATTGTAGAAATATCCAGAAAGTATAAACCTAAGCGCTTATGTTTAGATGGATAACCAGCAGACCAGCAATCAACTAGTACAGGAAACTTTGTAATAAAGCTGAAAACTCGACCAAGTTCCAGGAAAGTTGCAGCTATGTTTGAAATCCGTGTTTGAACTAGTCATGTTGTAACAGCCAGCGTGAAGTTATGAATACATGTGGCTGCCGGTATACAAGTACCTAGCTTCATACTAGGAGCTAAGATGACACATCTTCCCCCTTTTTCTTTTCAAAATTTTTTTTTCTTTTTTTCAATTCCTTCGAGCTCTCTTCAGTCTTCCATAGAGGCCATTTCGATATCGCCGTCCTCTCCCTCTCTATCATCGTCTTCTTCCATAGCATCCATGCCAGGGCCACGTTCGTCTTCGCCATCCAGCTCAGATACCTCATCATCTTGCTGTTTCGCCTGTGATTCGGCCCCAACATCCATGACTCTCACCAGTCCAGATCCCATGGCGGCCGCTACCCACCAGCTAAACTCGGCATTCGGGTTCCAGGCTACGGCCGTGATGCGAGTTTGGGGCTCATACAGTACGATTGGGCCAGGCCCTGAGGTCATGGCCGCTTCCTCATCGACCTCGCCGTCTTGCTGGCCTACAGACTTGGGTTGCGACTTTGTTGGCTTGCCTTTTGCTTTCCCCTTGCCTTTGTTCTTGGCTTGGCCTTGTTTCGCGTTTTTCTCGCGGTTCAGTCTTTGAGTCTCAGCCATCTTCACGCCCGTTGGATGTGTATTGGGCTCGGGCAGAAACCCATGTAGAATACGACACGCTCCTCGAGGTTGTGTTTCCTCGTCGCTCTGAACGACCGAGGATGATGGAGCACAGAACTCGTGCTGGAACAATTTTATCTTGAGAGTCTTCTCTCTGTGACTCGAGAGCTTACGTAGTATGTTGAACACCCATATACTACCGTCAGTGGTCCCTGCGATGATGTACGGGTGACAGGTGCCTATAGAAATGCAAGTAGGTTGCCCATTGACGGTAATCAAATGACGGCACACAGGAAACCCTCGAGTAGGCAGGAAAGTTAAGTTTGGATTTCCGGCGAATGCTGATGGCCACATTGAGGCATAGCCTCTCAGGTGAGGACTCCACGTAAGGAGATTCGGTTGAAGAGACACCATCATATTTGGGTGATACGTCGTTTCTCCACTCGGACGGCTCAGGTCCGTTACGGTTAAGACGCCGCCGATGGGTATCGTTGACACAAGGAAGGGATCAGAAGGGTAGCCAGAGACGATATCTATAATGGCAGTGGAATGAACTGGATGTCGTTGAAGGATTCGAGGAGGCGAAAGAGACCACACCACTACGGACCCGTCGGAGAGACCAGCAGCAACACGATTCATATTTATCCATGTGAAACAAGTGATTTCAATTGAATACTCCCTGGGTGGTTCGAGTGTAATCATAGGCTCTTCAATTTCCTCTACATCTCTATAAGCGATGGTGAAAAGTGTTGTAGCATTGAAACAAACTTACCGAATATTTCATCTCTATCTTGTTCCGGAACAACCTCGATACCTAATATCCTAAGTTTGCCGTCGACGCACAGCACACCTAGCAAACGAGTAGTATCTTCGGCTGTAAGCTGTATAGGACACCACTGTATTCTCGATACTCGGCCCCATGAGAAGCACAATGCTTGGGCTAACCTCGGAGCGCGTCGTGAGGGCCGAAAAATACCTCGGCGACCTTTATCTGTTTCGAAGTTTAGAATTTGAATTGTGCCTTGTTTCTGTTCCAGCTCCCCTGGAGCATCTTTGAGGTTTTGGTAGTAGGCTTGGTCGGGAAAAGGGGTAACGGCAATGGCTAAGAGCTGGTTAGCCTGCCCTTGCGTGGGTGTCCACGCCATAGAAACCGGGACGCCTCCAACGTTGAGGAGCCAGCCCCCAGGTACGGTCTCTTCACCGTCCGCGTTACCAATCGGGTGACCGGTGTCAGAGAAGGAAATGCTCTCCCCATATTGAATACGGTACAGTTTTTGATCTGAAACATGGCCTAAGAGCACCCTTAGCTCTCCTTGAGCCTGTGGCACGAACCAACGAAAAGCCCTGGCTTTGTCGATGCGGGTGGACCTTTGTTGTCGAAACTGGTGTACTAAACGGTTACTATAAAAATGACGAAATTTAGATTTCTGGTCGTCGGCAAACGTTTTGGGCATCCAGCCATTCTGGGCCGCTAGAAGGCGAGGTTGGGAAGTTAACTTGGGTGGGATGAGCTCGTGATGCCACCATAATTTTAGGTAGTCATCGAGTATGGCTCTACGGTCTGGCTTATCTCCAAACCACCAGTCAATCAGTTCGTAAAATCGCGTCCATCTCTTAATCGGCCCTAGATACGTTCTTGTCCATCTCTGGCCCGGATCTGACGGGTATGGCGGTACTTCGGTGAAGGCCTGCTCCGATCTATCAAACTGATCCGCCCCGAGGGAGCGCCCTGTGCTCTTTGATTTTGACTTTGACTTTGCTTTTGCAAATTTCACAGCCTTTGCAGTTGAGGAGCCGCTGCGACGCGTTGGCTCGTCGAAGTCACCATCATCGCCAAAATCGTCGTCGTCGCCGTCGTCATCGCCGCCTCCATTCCCACCCCGGCCACTCTGCACTTCGTCAGCTTGCTCTTCTTCGTCACCATCGGCATTGGCATCAACCACGAATTCGTCTTCGGATGAATCTACTCTTGGCAAAGCACTGTCGGCATCGGAAGTATCCAGGTCCAGACCGTAGTCCGGCAGCCTGAACCGTTTCTTTTGATTTGATTGGCGGAGCCTCATGATGCATGCGCATCATAAGCTAGATAGATAAGTACTTATTTCATACCTACCTCCTAACCTACTTACTCACACAATACTTGTGGTGGGGGGAGGTGGGAAGGGTTCCAAGGTTGGCTTCCGAGAGCTCCGCTTACGAGGGAGTAAAGAGCTACTAGGTACGGAGGCGCTAACGCTAGCGTACCTAACCTAAGGTAGTGTGTAAGAAGATATGGACATTCTACCAGCTACATCCGCGATGTCTTCTGGGAAAACGCAACAAAACTCGAGTGTACTGATTTACCCATGGGACGTCTCGAATGCCTGGGTTAGGTGCCTCTATACTAAGTAGCTACCGCCTAGGTAGGAGCTTAGGGAGGTAGGTACTAGGTACCTAGTGTACCTACGTGTTTTAGGGTACTACCTGTAGTTGTAGGTAGATACCGCAGGTACCTAGGTAACCTTTAGATAGGTCTAGGGGTACTACGTAGGTTGGGTACTACGTCTACTGCCCTACACACTGCCCTGTACTTATGCAAGTAAGCACCTTCATAACCCCTTCGATCTTAGGTACCTAACCTAGAGTTGTAGGGTATGAATGTGATAGTGAGGCGAGGGGGCGGGGGGCATTCCCTGTGGTGGGTACCTCACCACCTGGGCAGAATGAGGGGTTCAGTCACAGGTGATTAGAGGCACCTAATCCTCCTACATGTGATCTGCTAAAGGTATTGAATACCTCTCTATTTCATTACTCTCTTGCGTGGATTTGTGCACCGAAATTTTTCTCAATTTCCCTTACCTTACCAACTGAAAGCTTACCTAATGTTGGTTACAATGTAGGTACTTATGCTTCAATGTTCCCATTATTACCTAGGTAGGTACCGTAGGTAGGTAGTGTTGGTGTTAGTTCAAGTACCTAACATGCTCTAGGTAAGCAGTAGGTATAGAGCCAATATTCAAGAGGAAGTAGGTAAGTAGGTATACACTACGCAACACCAAATCCTTGATCTACAACCCCTAAATGGGTCTTTACCCACGGTATAATGTACCTACCTACTACTATCCAGATTACGACTGGCATTATCACGTAATCACGCCACAATTATCCCTCCGCCTGTCCGCCTCTAGCAACACGCAGCGCACGTACCCGTACCGACTTTTGGTGGATTCACTATACTAATAGTACGGCCGGACTATAGGTTGTCTAGTCTAGGACACTGTCTAGGACTTTCGTCCCTTCGTACTGCCTTCGGTATAGCCGAAGATCAACTTGTTTTGGCTTACGTGGAGGTGAGGAGAGAGGAGAGGAGAGTGGTGAGGAGACTGAGGAGAGGACTTGGGCTCACCTGTCGGTAAAGTACCGTGCATGACGATGTTCAGTTTCCCTCTGTTTCGAATCAGGGGAATTTCGCTGTCAGCGCCCACGTTACATTGTGCCGTGCTACCGCGCCTCTTACCTGCCTGCCTGCCTGCCTACCTAGGCGGGTAGCGCTGGCTTGCCGTTACTACACTGCTGATTCTGTGCTGCTGGCCCTGCCCATGCTCTCTCCACTCCCTCCATCTCTGTAGTAGGCACCCTTTCTGTCGGCGCAGTCGAGGCGCATGCGACATGGGCTTGCCTGCTGACTGCAAATAGTGTCATGTCTTTTCTCATGCTCCATGTCTCAGCCTGACTGCTTGCTTCCTTGTTGCGCATTTTCTTCGCCTGCCAACTCCGGTTACATGTGACTGTCTCTTCGACGATCCATCATATATATCTGATGCCAAAGGATTCACGCTATGGAAGAAGCTGCCGCTGTCGGCAATCTTGACGCCGTGGAGAGTATACTGCCAAGCCTGTTGCTAAGCCACGACCAAACAGTTCCCCTCCACGAGAGAGCCGCTCCAGGAGCCAGTACCATCCTCGATCGGTCCATACGTACCGCTGCCGCCCACGGCTGGTCCGACGTCACCCGTTTCTTTATTTCTCAGGGCGCCGTTATTGACGATGCCCTCGTCTGCGCTGTCATCACCTCGGGCTCTGTTGAGCAATGCGATATCCTCCTAAAGCATGGCTGGGATGTCAATCGCAGCTACATCAGCGCTTCCGGTGACTGGCATTTCTGGACTCCTCTGCGGTAAGCTCCGGCTGTCCTAACTCCAACTATTCATAACTGATATTCCTTCAGCGCAGCACTTGGAGACCCACCGCTCTGCCGTTGGTTATTAGAGCATGGTGCAGATCCAAACCTTACGGAGTACGGGTTCACACCTATCATGGTTGCCGTTCGGTTGCATTCACCAGAGGTTGTCAAGCTTCTTATAGAATATGGTGCTGATCCGAAGACTCCGATGCTGTTACACTCTACTGCCAGTGCTTCAAGCAGAGCGATTAATGAAGCGTACCCCAACCGTGAGGATGCCGATAGGATAGGAGTAATGAAAATATTGCTTGAGCACGGCGCCGACGTGAACGAGATGGAGCCAGACCCGAAATCCCGACCACGGGACGATACGAGACGAAGACGGACGGTCGATACAGGCACACCGCTTCACTATGCCGTGGCCGCGGGCAATCCTGTCACTGTGAGCTTCCTGTTGGCACATGGAGCCAACACGAAGCTACCAAGCTGGTCGGGGCATACACCCCTCCAGGCTGCAGAGGTGTTGGAAATGAAGTATATTACCCAGATTTTGAGATTGTACGGGTGAAGTGATGGCGAAAACATCATTATACGGATTAGGTTGGGCATGTCGTCATGACGGATATTCAATGTACTACTATCTATCGGTAAGCGTTTCATTGCCCAAGTTGCCGATGATCGAGAACGGCTAGCTGGGCCTGGTACTCAATTTTGATATGTTCTTCGATCTAGTGCCCCTCAGGTCAGTGTGCTTATGGCGCTCCAAGTTCTTAAGAAGAAAGGCTACGAATAGCATTTATATATCAGGTTGAACTAAATTTTTGTCTTCCATAGTAGTACCCTCTGCCAACCGACGCTCGGTTTTCTAACACTCGGAGACTGGAGATAAACGGGATGCGTGAGAAAAAGATATGACCTCGCTTCTAAGTGGTACGGGGTGTAGAAATAAGAGGAATAGGCATCCATCCTTATGGGGGGAAGTCTACTTTAAGCTTTCGCGCGAAACCGCCTCTAGCGGGTAAGTGTCGGAATACGGGATCTACCCATTAGGGGAGGGAGGGGTCGTTGTCCTAGAGTCATGGAACCGGCCTTTAGCTCCGCCGCAGCGATAAATGGTGCTGTAGGCTCTCTTTAAGGAAGGTTTGGGGTAACTTAGTAGCAAGCGAACATAGATCTCATATTGGCTACTCATTGGTCTAGATACCAGGTTATTCGACGGGTAAGGATTGAAAAGCTTGCCACGGCTTGTGGCTCTCCGGCCTTGTCGGCCTGAGGATTAATTTAGTTTCCACCTCCTACGCAAAACTATGTAGATGCACAATGCCCATGAGCCGCGGCGTAACCACGACCTATGAGTCCTTCTTGTAGTTCCTCATGGGCTAGTAGTTTCTTCAAAGCTGCAGGAATCCCCCTACACCCAGTCCAATATACACGATGGAGCCTAGTCTCAACTAAATATGGAATAGATCTCAACCCCAACAGCTAGATATAGCAGGAATTCCAAACCACCCTAAAGCTACCTACCCTTGTTTTTAACAGAATAAAATATGGAAATGCTTATTTTCTACAATCAGCATATACGGAAATTTTATTCATTAGTACAATTATCTAATGTTTTGCCGCGTAAGGCTATAGGGCAATTGGCAAACCGCATACGGTATTGAGACATCATTCGCCAGCGGCCGGTGAGTTGCACAATTCGATTAGCTAAGCTTGGCCACTACTGTTATTATTCTTAACGGAAATTTTGCGTATTGCTTTGTTTTAAAAGGTAGGAGTATAGTTGCTACAACCGGGGGATGCTAACGCTCATCGTGCCGTGTAGACAAGGGATATTTACTCTACCCTGGAGTTACGCTATGTTAGCACTATGTAGTCTTATTCTCCGGTTTCTAAGATGAAACGGAACGAAACGGCGTGGACTAAATGATAGAGGATGATACTCGGCATTGAGCACTTCGGCATAAAATTATATTTGCCATCAAAAAACAACTCAACTAGCTTCAATTTTTCGTTCCCCTTACCTTCGCATATGAGTCTGACCCAGCGAGCATTCGCAACTCATCCCACGCATTGTAGTTCAGAAATCATGGCGAAGCTCTCGGGGACAGCCCAGGTTCGAGCCCTACTATAACCTAGAGTTCCAAATTCCCCTGTACGGTTGAACAAATGTGACCCTAAAAAGTGAACCTGGTTAGTAAACCATATATATGCTCCTCCTCCTACCAGAATCCTCGAGACATGACGGGTTGTCGTTCCCTTGGTATTCTTCAACAGTGATCGTGGAAATAGAAATTTCAGGCACCGCTTCCCAAAATATTTTTTTCCTCCGTCTTCTACGACACGAACCAAACGGCGAGTTTCGAGGACCATGTATTAACAAGGGAGCTCTCAGGGTAGCTGAGCCCAAAAGAGCGAGGTAGTAATAAAACAAGCAATAGCATGATGGTTAACACGATAGCTTAAGACGAATGATCGATTTTTTTTAAATATCGATCTACGGCCCTGAACACTGTATTTTTGTTATAGGGTCCAAATTAAGCTACATATACTCATAGAGGTCTCACCGCACTCAATATCCCTAAGGAATGGCAGGTATTGACTCCGGAGGCCCTGTTTACCTTGGGGGTTTCGAGGGGCCCGTTTTTAGGGAGTCTCGTAAAAGCCCTAGCTATTAGTCTTATGACGCTGCTTCTCGGAGCCTTTGTGAAATAATTGCATTAAGCTGGTTAATACTTAGTAAACACCCCTCGAAACTACTAATTTATCGTTGTAAGGAGTTCCTGGCTAAATTAGAGCCTAAGGGTTGCAATTTCAAGCATTCTAGAAAGAATACTATTATCTTTTTCTTCACATGTAATGTGAAAACCGGGGAATGAATTAGGTTGTATCCTGGCTTCAAAGAAGCGAGAAGTAATGCTCCAGTGAAGATACCTAATTGCACAAGAAACTCAGTAGCATCGTAATTCCGGTATCGACGCCGATATCGTTCTCGTTGGGGATGGGGAAAAGGCGTTCACACTAGCTCATTGTAAGAGGAGGCGTAGACTTTTGGGACCCGAATGAGAATTGGGGTGGTGCGATGAACGGTGCATAACTCGATCTTGGAAACGAGGTCATCGTTGTTGATAACCTTCATCGTGTAGCGGCGTACAAGGCCTTGAGATATATTATTCTACAACCATTGTTGTTATAGGCCCTGCGCAGTCCAGGGGAATCACTACATCTGTGAGGTTAGCTTCGCCAATCCAATAGGTATTGTTTGGGCTGCACATGGAGCATCCTAGTTTCTTACTCTTAGGCGTAGAATTAGACCAGACGAGTGTGAAACGTCCAACTTAAACTACTAATTCCAACCCGCTCACAATACGTCTCCGTCATTTTTTCTATCGATGGCCTTATGAAACCTGAATATCCTACTACTCAACGATGGAATAAGAGAGAAATCGCTTGCATCCATCTTGATTAGCAGGGCTGCATAGGCTCAAGTTTCGGTCCCTGCTAACAAGCCTCAATCATATACTGAGAAAATCTGGAGACTGAGGATCACAGACTTCAATGGGTCAGGCGACTGTAGTACAACGAGATCACATGGACTCAGAAAAGTCGGTCAGTCTCAAAAATTTCATGTTTGGTGTGATATCTACTTTTATCATTATGGCTTAGGGTAATGCGGACACTAGACGGTGACGACCAGTACACGAGGTAGTAGTGCCTATTTACACATTACACAGCCGCTGCAGATACCACAGAAAGTATAACCGAGCTTGGGATTATGCCAAAAAAAAAAAAAAACCTCCCTGCGCCCTCAAAAACCCGCTATCTTACCCGCATGCGTTCGTTCAACAGGAGAGGTCTTGATCAACCAATGAAGAGTAAGATATGTACAGAACCAAGAGTTCTTGCTATAAAACATATGGCACATATTTACTGCGTTACATAAGCATATATAGTATCTCCAACATTAGGCATTAATTACCGAGGACAGAAATAACTATCATATGTAGCTATAACAATTGCTCACCTTTGTATTTCATGGTTCAATCAACGTCGGCACCCATTTCGCCCCAATCCACCATGGTGAACAACGCACCTATTGAAATAGAAAGTTAACGAACAGCAAAACCCCCGCCTCAAGCCGCCGAGGGTACAGCAAGGCCACCATAACTATAGACGCTGGGAGGTCGCCTTGATGGGTGGAATTGGTGGTAGTTTGGGGATATAGATAATCTGGAAACGCTTGGATACCGGAGGCGTCCCAGAGTCGAGTCGGGAAATATAGAAGAATCCGAGAGAAACTGGTGACTTGACAATGCTTATCGCATGTAGTTGGTGCAGTTTGGGTACCCGTGGGCCTCTATGTACCTAGGTGGCTAGCTAGATACCTACGTAGGTAAACACCTCCTTAGGTACTGCGGGGTGGGGTGGGTTGAATAAGAACCCAAAAGGGCAAGTTAATAGATAGTTGGACCAATCGCAGCGTGCAACTTGACAGCATTAGGTAAGCACTTTATTAATTGTTCTTCGAGCTCTCCGGATCACCTTACCAGTAGGTAGGTAGGTAGGTAGGTAGATAGGTAGATAGACAAGTAGGTAGGTAGGACTAGTTCCTCCGTTACAAATAAGCCAAAAGAAAGCAAAACACTAGGATTTTTCCTTTCTTAAAACCGCTGCGTGATCATACACTTGCCTTGAGGACTACTATGCTGCAGGCATACCCGACTATCTCACACCACGGTTTTAGATCAAGTTCCCTGGCGTCAAGTCTAGTCAGGAATCTTGTGGCCAAGCTTGCACGTAGATGTGGGTCTTTCGAAGGACTACCTAGGTACCTAGGTATGGAGGGAAGTTATTGCCGAAGTTAATGACAAGTTTTTAGAGACGTGAGGCGGGCCGGGCTCGCACTCTGTATTAATTGGGGTTGCAATATGCGACTCGCATGTACCAGGTATGAATCATGATGCGCGGGAGAGGGGCAAGGTTTGGGAAAACCGCGGGGTGATTAATGAAGAAGTCTCAGCATAAGCTGGACGGGGAAACGGATCGTTAACATTTGACGGCTTGGATCATGTTAACAAAGATTGAAGAGGATTAGTAGAAGTCGGTCAATTAGTACGTGTCTGGGTCGTACAGAGACAGTAAGCCGACATGTTAATTCGCATACTTGTGACTGCTGCTCTTGTGTGGCGGGCTGACTCGAATGCATGTAAAGTTGTATTATGTGCACGCAACAACTTGGGGAACTGTATGTAGTCTAGTTGACCTCTCCGTCTAGATCTACTGCCCGCTGTTTCGGGTGACGCCGGTGATACGACATTTCTAGGTGACGTTGCTAACTGGAACCGTAAACACCGCGCGTTCGGGTGCTCCCTACCTGGCATAGCACGGGAAGGTACCTAGTTAATTTGCGAGGGCTATTAGGTACATACTATACAGTTGAGAGAGACTTCCTACCTGGCAGGCCATATGTCATAGTTGTTCTGGCTGTTGACGAGAAATACTAATGTATGAACTAGACCTTCTTATCGATTGTATATCACATATCACCTTACCTAAGTACCTAAGGTACTTAGGTTATCGATGTTATCGATGTGCGATGTACCTAGGTAATAGAAAGTTATTCGGAAATCGGAAAACTTCGGTAGGCCATAAGATCAGACCGGGCCACAGACCTCAGACCTCAGACCTCAGACCACTGATCAGACCGCTACAACTACCTAGGTACTTCACAACTCTCTGCGGTACACATCTACCAGGCCAATCATGGTGGAAGAGATTTTCTGGGTAAGCCGATATCGCCATGAGTCGCCACTAAGGTCCTGGTTATGTGCAGCTACCGGGACCCACAACTTGGCCTTGCCGAGCCTGCACAGACAAACTGCACACTGGACACTTAACTCTAGGCAGAGTACCTACCTAGGTACCTGGCAGGGCTAGTGTACAAGGCGGGTGGGTCTAGAAGCCGAATTGAATTATTTGATTGGCTGGGTGTAAATCATCGTGGGGCAAGAAACCCCACAGTCTCGGAATCTGAAAGGGTTTGAGGTACCTCAGAGCCCGCCTCGAGCCCACCTAGAACGCCGTACTGCTCTGGTGCTGGCGCTGGTGCTGGTGGCGCCGAAAATCGCTGAAGGGATTGTCGACGGGGTTTTCCATTCGACTCACACCCTCGTGATAGACTTTATTATTTCCTTACAACGTCGACGTCGTGGCACAATTGACCAAATCCGACTATTTTTTCCTTACCACCATATTCTAGGGTCCCTCGAATTTTGTGTTTTCGGCCGACATAAAACTACCACGAAAGACTACAAAGTCTTCTTCGCGTGGCGCTGCTTCTGGGCAGTCTTTTCTCGCCCCAGCTTCTTGACCTTTTGCTGGTTGGCTTCCTAAACTAATTCTCCCCTCAATTCCACGATGCTCCGATCAAGACAAGCGGCTAAGGCCGTCAGGGCCCTGGCGCAAGCCTCGCGACAAAGCCAGCGTTCTTTTACTGCTTCTCCTGTGGCCTCAGCCTTACAAACCAACAAGGCGCCCAGTGCTGTCAGGAACCAGACCACCGCGGCGCAGTCTACTCCGTAGGTTCATGCTACTCGTCTTCGCCTAACCAGACATACCTTTGCCTGCACGAACCAATTAGCCATCTAACTCTTGTTGAATGTGTAGCCAGGCGAGAGACACGCCCGCGCCCGCGTTCAACGTCGCCGACGCAAAGGATCGTAACCATGTACAGCCATTGGTCAATTCAAGCACCCCTGAAATGGATGAATCGTACGCCTCCCTTCGTCCGTGGTAGCTAATGCGGGATCATGGCTAACATAAAACAGCTTCATCGGGAAAACTGGAGGAGAGATTTTCCATGAAATGATGCTGAGGCAAGGCGTCAAACACATATGTATGTTGTCCTACCCAGACATTCAACTTAGGCATTGTCTTATAGTGACTCACAGTCGGCTACCCCGGCGGGGCTATTCTTCCTGTTTACGACGCTATTTACAATTCGAGACACTTCGATTTTATCCTCCCGAAGCACGAGCAGGGCGCTGGACATATGGCCGAGGGCTACGCTCGCGCCTCTGGTAAACCCGGTGTTGTTCTCGTCACATCCGGCCCTGGAGCCACCAACGTCATCACCCCGATGCAAGATGCTCTGTCGGATGGAACCCCAATGGTTGTCTTTACCGGCCAGGTTGTTACCAGCGCCATTGGTAGTGATGCATTTCAAGAGGCAGATGTCGTTGGCATCTCGAGAGCCTGCACTAAGTGGAATGTTATGGTGAAGGATATTGCCGAGTTGCCTCGTCGCATAAACGAAGCCTTTGAAATTGCGACATCTGGGCGACCAGGTCCTGTCCTCGTCGATCTACCCAAGGATGTCACCGCCAGCGTTCTGAGAAGAGCGATTCCCACAACATCTGCCTTGCCTGGCTTACCGAGTGCTGCGTCACGTGCTACAATGGAGGCTACGCAAAGGCAGCTCCAAACTTCCCTATCTCGTGTCGGGGAGCTCATTAATATCGCGAAGCGACCCGTTATATATGCCGGCCATGGTATCATAACTTCGGAGAACGGACCCGAACTCCTCAAAGAACTTGCCGACAAGGCATCGATCCCCGTCACCACTACCCTACACGGCCTAGGCGCCTTTGATGAGTTAGATGAGAAGTCTCTGTACATGCTCGGCATGCACGGCTCTGCATTTGCTAACATGGCCATGCAAGAGGCCGATCTTATCATAGCCTTAGGTGCCCGGTTTGATGACCGTGTCACACTTAACATCGGCAAGTTTGCCCCGGCCGCAAAAGTTGCTGCAGCGGAGGGCCGCGGTGGCATCGTCCACTTCGAAATTATGCCGAAGAACATTAATAAGGTTGTTCAGGCAACCGAAGCTATTGAGGGAGATGTGTCAAAGAACTTAGCACAGCTACTCCCACACGTAAATGCAACTACTATGGAAGACCGCAAGGAATGGTTTGATAAGATCCGGTCTTGGAAAGAGAAGTGGCCGATGAGTGACTTCGAACGTACTGAGAGACCAGGGATGATCAAACCTCAGATCCTAATTGAACAGCTTAGCGAACTTACCGCGCATCGAAAGCACGAGACGATTATTACGACTGGTGTAGGGCAACATCAGATGTGGACAGCACAGCACTTCAGATGGCGCCATCCCCGAACCATGATTACCTCCGGTGGCTTAGGTACTATGGGATACGGCCTGCCTGCAGCAATCGGTGCCAAAGTTGCTCGGCCGGATGCGCTAGTCGTTGATATTGACGGTGATGCCTCTTTCAACATGACCCTCACTGAACTGTCCACCGCTGCTCAGTTCAACATTGGCGTGAAGGTTATTGTTCTCAACAACGAGGAACAGGGTATGGTCACTCAATGGCAAAACCTCTTTTACGAAGACCGCTATGCGCATACCCACCAAAAGAACCCCGATTTTATGAAACTTGCCGATGCTATGGGTGTCCAACATAGGAGATTGATTAAGCCCGAGGACACTCAGGAATATCTCAAGTGGCTCATCGAGTCAGATGGTCCGGCTCTCCTTGAGGTCATGACGGATAAAAAGGTTCCTGTCCTACCTATGGTGCCCACCGGCGCGGGTCTACACGAGTTCCTTGTATGGGATGGAGAGAAGGATAAAAAGCGTCGGGAACTGATGCGATCACGGACGAGTGGTCTGCACGGCTAATTAATCTTTTTTTTCGGAGGGTCTGTTGTTGCATCCGCGTCTGGCGTTCTGTCTTGCTGGGTTTGTTCCATTTCTCTCTGTCTTACCACCTAGGGAGGCCCAAAAAATTTGAGGAGCATGATAAGACATTGAGAGGTGTCCAAAAGTCTGGGATCAATAAAAAAACCTTGTATACCCTGCATTTTGGCTTTTAATTCCCATGGTACGGTGGCATCATCTGGCTGCAGGCGTATCTAGCTATGTATGTCTAATTCCTATTAGGATCGAATGGATTTCCATGAATCGTCATTGAACACTTATTCGTAACTGGATACCAGTCTCTATAATATGTCCTATATCCCTGATGAAAAGTCTCGTCTAAAGTTCGGAATATACATGCTTTTTGGCAACTCATTCCTCTTTCTCATCTGTCAATATCTACGCCGTCGAGCTACTAGGTTCTCTGTGCTATATTGAAAAGTTATATCTTATTCTTGTTGGATGCGGAGACTTATGTTAGAGCTCACTAGAGAATTGGGATATCGGAATGACGATACCATCGCTTTCAATTTCTCCTGCAGACGTTTAGCCTAGTAGAGAAAGCCCCTCGTATTTAAAAGCCAGTAACAGCGTCGGGGTTCTCGTCCAAACTTTGAATTGAATAAGCCCCTACATAGATGTGTCGACCACTTATTACAGACATCCTTTGAAATTATAGCCCGAATGAGCGATGGAAGTGTTAGACGATGTGCTTTATAACAGCGCATCGGAGAACACTTCGGAATTTATAGCTTCACTTCGTAGGTGAAATTATTGTTCCTTGTTTTCCCAACCCAAGATGCCATGGTATACAGGGCTCGTGTCTATGCCGTAATAACCCTTTCCGAAAGCGTACCTCCTACCCAGTACCCCCAAGAGCCGCGCATGAACGCCTATCTTCTTTGTCTGCCACAATCCGCATTCGGATATACTCGGCCCTCGGTTTGTCCCCGGACACCTGGCTGGTTAGGTCAAAGCACGGCGAATGCGGGCGTCCGACTGGGCCCCCATAACATGCCCTTCCGTCTTCCGTGGTCCCTGAGGACCCATACAACCGATATATCCCATCATTTACCGTCGATATATACATTCTCTTCGTTTTATTTTTCACCATTGAAGCCGTGTGTCAGCTAGTGCTACTATTGCATTGCCATGGTCTTAAAAACGTCGGAGTCACTTTCAATTTGCTGTCACTTCATGCCGACCACAATTCTCGCGAGGATAGTAATCCTCATTTCGAATATTGGCCACTAGTGTTTCGAAAGCTTAGAAAGCTTCTCGGAGACTGTTAATTCGGAGAGAATAGGGGAATGACTGCATGTATTACGTGCCCTGATATTTATAAGCTACACACGGCATCCCGGGCCAGCGAACTCGAAGGCTACTACTATGTTGTTTCCGTGCGGTGGTGAGGTTATATTTGCGATCATAACGGATGACAAAGAGCAGTGACGCAACGAATGGCCTTTACAAAAAACAGAAAGAAAATACAATAATAGGTGCTATCCTCCTGTCTTGAGATCTTAGAGACATATGACATAAGGGATTTTCTTTCGTTGTACTTTTAGCACCGAGCCGGTATGGTCGCAATTATTATTGTGGCCGAAACGGGAAGATGGAAAGGGATTCGAGTAGCTGGCGGTGGGATATACGCGCGCAATATATCATCCATAAAAGAGATGGGTAGGTTGTGAGATGATTGTGTGGTGTGATTTCTCAATTGGTCATGAGCACGATGCCCCAGGTATGGAGTGCGCTATAGCCTATATGTACCCACCCAATCCAGGCCTGCTAAACAGGGCCGTTAGGTTAGGGGTACTACCTGATAGTATAAATAGACAGTTCTCCAGCTGATTCTCCACGGCACAGATTTACCACTCTTAAAAAAGGGCCTTGGAAATGCGAAAAAGGCTTTCTTGTCTACCTAACCTACCTAGGTAGACTAGACATAGACGTATATACGTAGGTGATTTAGCTATTGTAATTAAATATTGTATTTCTGTGGACTCTCGATAAGACCCGCGCTCCCTCCTTTCCTCCTAACGCCCCTTAACTCGAAATTGGAGAAACCAGCTTTGATCGTGAAACCCGACCAGAACCCAGAACCCAGAACCCAGCCAGAACCTAGCGACTAGACTGGTGCGGCTGTTTGGTTTTGTGCAGACTGGGGTCTGTGGAGGGGTAAGTTACTCGCCTGGGCGGAGAGCTGGGGGCGGGGGGCTATTCGAAGCAATGACGCTCGTGAAAATGCCCCTCAATTTGGCCGGAGATCTCACCATCTCTCGTAAAAGAAATGAGCCGATTATCCCGCTCGGGTTCGACCAGGTTTCCTCCGTGAACCTGATCCCCAACTCCTAATTCCTGACTGTCTTTCTTCTCAAATTTCCGGATTTCATGTTTGCTGCAAAGAAATAAAATATCGAAAGACATAGGCGGGGGAGCTCGACTTACAAAGCGGGGTATCTGCGTTTCTTTTGTTCCCCGCGCATATCGCATTAGAGCAAGTGCTTAATTGGGGCTTGGCGTTAAGGTTAACAAGATTTGGTTCGTGGCTGAAACACACATTCACAATGTCTGGACCTGTGCCTACCGTCGCTGCTTTGAGCGATATCTACACGGCGCAAGCTTTGGCCGACCAAGGCGTACGATGGAACGCCCTGCTCGAGAAGTTCCAGGCGCATTACGGCAGCCCCGCGCATTTCGTCGCCCGGTCTCCGGGCCGCGTGAACATCATCGGCGAACACATTGATTACTCTCTCTACTCATGCCTGCCCATGGCCATCACCCCCGATGTTATTCTCGCCGTTTCGACCGATGTAGCCCCTTCTGTCGACGGAACGTTCAAGATCAAGATCGCAAATGTGGACGAGGAGCGCTTTGCGGCGCGAGAATTGGACATCCCTTACTCCGAGGTCGAGATCGATGCGACAAAGCACGAGTGGACCAATTACTTCAAATCGGGACTGAGGGGAGCCCTGGGTCTCCTGAGGAAGAAATATGGTGCAGATTTCAAGCCTAAAAGTATGCAGGTGCTCATGGATGGGACTGTACCCGCCGGCGGTGGCTTGAGTTCAAGCGCCGCCGTCGTCAGTACCAGTGCGCTGGCTGTCATGGTTGCGAACGGGGAGACCGATGTTGACAAGAAGGACCTAACCGAGGTTGCCATTGTGAGTGAGCGTGCCGTCGGCGTCAACTCTGGAGGGTAAGAAACACCCTGCTTAAATCTGCTCTTATATCGCTTGTGCTCAAATAAGTTACAGCATGGATCAGTCGGCATCCGTTTTCTCTGTACGAGGGTCAGCTTTGCTAGTATCATTTACACCCACCCTGTCAGCGCGGCCCGTGTTCTTCCCCAAGACGAATCCCGAGTTATGTTTTATGATTGTCCAGTCGTTTGTTACCTCTAACAAGCAAGTCACCGGGCCCATCCACTACAACCTCCGGGTGGTAGAGTGTAGCATGGCTGCTGCTTACCTCAATGCTAAGCTCTGCCCGCCTGGTACCGAGCTTCCCAACGACGCCGGCCCTCTAGGCGTGTCAATCCGTGGTTTTCATGACAATTACTTTAAGAGCAGCCAGAAGCCGATGACCGAACAGCTCGAAGAGTTAATCGAGGTAACTAAGACGACTTTAACCGAAGAGAAGGGATACACTATTGAGGAGGTCGCTTCAGGTATTGGTATCTCAGTCGACGACCTGAAAACTCGTTTCATGTCGAGCTTCCCTGTCCGAGGGGAATATTTTAAGCTTCGTCAAAGAGCGCTACACGTGTTCACCGAGGCTTTGCGAGTCCTTCAGTTCTTAAGTCTCCTCGAGGACCCCGCACAAGCTCCCTCTCCAGATAATACAATCCAATTCAACCAGCGACTCGGAAACTTAATGAACGAAACTCAGGACTCATGCCGCGATGTGTATGAGTGTAGCTGCCCTGAGATTGATGAGATCTGCCAGATTGCCCGCGAAGCTGGCAGCTACGGAAGTCGACTGACCGGTGCTGGCTGGGGTGGATGCAGTGTCCACCTCGTACCAGCGAACAAGGTAGATCAGATTAAGGCGGCTTTAATAGAGAAGTACTACTCTAAACAAAACGTTGCCGAGAAAAACATGGATGATGCGATTGTTGTCAGCCGACCCATGAATGGAAGCGCCATATTTAAAGTTGACGGCGGGAAGATTTGAAGGACCTGTCTTACTGCTCTAGCCGAACACAGGTATTATTGAGTCAAAGATTAGGATCGCCAGAGGTACTCGGCTCTCAACATATATATATACATCAATATATTGCCCAGTAACGCGCGAAGGTGTACTCCCAAGTGGAGGCAAACCGGTAGCATCTCCATTGAACTGCATGTATTCCTCGAATATTTATTACATCTCGCAGTTTCCGCCTCACTTAAAGACTTCTTCCATTTACATTTTGAATTAAAGGACTCTAGGGAAAGTAAAGATACATGATCTATGTCTGTTTTTGAACTGCTGGGGCATTTCAAAGATGCGCCGAAGTTTTCGGTGGTATCACGACTCCCAATTAAACGCCAATATTATATGCTCAAAGAAAACCAAACCGAATCGTTTTCATATGTCCAATCCTACCGCATTTCGGTGTGCTTTTACTTGGTCCAGCCTAGAATGTTCAGCAGGCTGTTACGGGGGTCGCCGTATGTGTCAACCAAGAGGCCCTTTTTCCTTGCCTCCTCGACCTCTGGGGTGTTTTGCTGAGCGAAGATGTGGTCAAAGCCATCGGACCTTTGGTGGAGCTGCCTAGATACGTAGAGGCCGACGGCACAGGTAGCTCCTAGCCAGGCGAGCGTTGGCAGTAACATTCTATGACGAATTAGATTCCAATGTCCTAGGTTTTGGACGAGGATGAACTAGCGTCGATACATACTTTTTGGAGGCCAATGCACCGCTCCTATGGGTAATCGAGGTTGTCGGGGGTGGTACCCTGGCGGCAACGTGCATTCGCATTGATGGTTGCATGGTGTAAGTGATTTGTCGTGTGGATGATTGCAGGTGAAGGCGGCTGCAGATAGATTAGGGTTGTACCAAGAACGAGGTTCAACCCGGCGACCGACGCAGTCTAGATGTATACTTTGTGCGGTTGAATGTATAATAACACTTCTTATTGTGTGACACGGAACGAATGCCATCGTGAGATAGGGCGGTGCTGTAAACAACCTAATATACTCCTGCCAACCATACTTGAATTCCTCGTCAATGAGTCAATATTTTCCGGTCTACCTTTGGACTCCTACTGCAAAATCCTGCTAATCTCCTGGTGACCTGAATGTTTGTCCTGATCATGACACTCGGAAGCGTCGATGAGGTGATGTTGAGCAGTGCCTCCCGGAGAGCGCCGGGACGTCCTGCGAGTTAGGTGTCCACCGCCGCGGTCACCCCAGACTGCCCAAGGCCTTTTGACAGGCCTTTTGACGGGTCCGTTGACAGACCCGAATCCAGCCTGCTGGGGACTTACGCTGGGCCCCAGAATTACCTAAGGCTACCTCCTAGGTAGCTGAATCCTACTGACCTGACAGTGGTACCACCTCTTGGCAAACCGCCCTCTTTTCCGCCAGCACCCTCCAGCTCATTCTTCCCGTCACGAGCTGTAGGCCTAATATTCTCCCGCCCGTGACCATTCAGGTCCCGATTTGTTTTCGCAGCCTGACAGCAAAACAAGTTCGCTCCTATTCCATTTCAATGAATCGGTTACGGCACGCGAGCAAAGAAAGCGACAAGTGCTGAGGAGCCCAGCACCCTTAGGAGCCTAACAGGTCAGGCACCTCGCGTCGCTTCGAATTCAGGAATCATCAGCCCCGTTTTCAATTCGAGCATCGTCACTAGTGGGGTCCGGCATAGTGCCACCGCTTGTTGTTATATGACTTACATCGCGATTCACATTACGCTATTCCTGGTGCTGGAGTGTAACTCGGAATATCACACCACATTCGTAAGGCGAAGGCTTATTATCTTTCGATGATGTTTTACACTCACCACAGCCCCGAGGGGTCGTGGAACCCTTTAGCATGCGATAGTACATTTAATGCCTCTTGTAGTAGGCGTTATACGAGATTTCAACGCGCTCTCGCTGGGTCAGAAACATGATCTATGTATTAATAGTTTTCTGCATCTTTTCCTCTAGTTTTTATAACCGCGTCGCCAATACCAACCATTCCGCATCGGTCGCCATGTATCAGCACCCCTCGAAGAGGGCTATACCTAAAGAATGCCGCGTCATCACAACTCTTGATGTTTTATTTATTGACAAATGAAATCTTATAGGGCGTATGTATGTGGGTGACCGAAGTACAAAGGCTAATGAAGTATAGACAATGAAGCTTAGAAAGGTTGTACCAGCCTCGCATGTTATCGCGAGTAATGTGCCGTCGTCCTCCGAGGCGGGAATTCGCTTAGAAGTTCGAACCGGCAGTCACCTGCGAATCCGAAGCCACACTCACGTTCTTGACAACTACAGTGCTCCCGGACTCACTCGTGACACGAATGGTCACGGTATCCGTTCCAAACCCGCTCGAATTCTCGAAGAAGTTGTACTCCTGTCGGGTCGTCGATTTCCACGTCGAGCCACCGTCCGTGCTGACCTCGAGCTTGGAGACGGGCTCATTGGCATTGACGACTTGCATGGAGAACCAGTACGCCGAGGTGCCCGACTTGTTATGTAGGACGAGCGGGGATGAGATCGGGCAGTCCACGAATGTGTAGGAAGTAGACAGAGGGTCACTGGATGAGGGCGAAAGAGCATCAAATGCGTTCTCGAAAAGATCAAGGTGTCCCGCATCACATTCAGGGCATTGGTCAACAATCTGATGAAAGTGTTAGCACTCGGGGCGAAGTTCATGTGTAAGAGAAGTGAAATGAAGTTTTGGAAACTGACCATGGCGATGATCGATTTTCCCTTCGCGGTCACTTGGAGACACGCGCCGCAGTGCGCCGCGGAGTGCCATGCGGATCCTGAAAACGCCGTGCCATATACGCCTGATGGAAGCGTATAGGTGGTGAAGGAACACGTTCCTCCGTTAAGGTTGCCTCCGTAAAACGTCGACGTTCCTGTCACGGCAGTCGATCCTGCGATTGGCACTGCGGCGGCGGCCGATGATGCCGATGACATCGAGGAAGATGGAAGAGCAGATGTTGCAGACGATACTACATCGAGTATTGTGGTTGGCGTTGCGGTTGCCACTACCGCCGCCGTAGTGGTCGAAGTCTTTGGCCGTCTCGGACAGGCCATAGCCACTGGCACAGCCAGCATGGCGAAGATGGCGTTGCTTGTCTTCATCCTGACTAATGGAGAAGTTACCCCGGATAAAGAATATAAATGAATAGTATAATCCAAAGGACTATGTTACTCGGTACGATTGGCAGCATGTTTTGTTTTATACCAAGAGACAGTGGGTATCATTCAGGGGCAGTCGGTAGGAATTCTACTTACACTACGAGCTTATCTGATTAAAAGAGTAATTACCTATTTATTCTCACATTAAGGAGCACACGTGGGTTCATAATCATGGTCTTTGAATTAAGATGTAGATACTCCGTAGTTAAGCAAAAATCGAGGCTTCGACCGGGTTCCTGGGTTCCTGTAATTTACTTCAAACGACATCTCCACTTACAGGGGGGGGGGGGGGGGGGTTGGTCTTTCTTATTTTGATGTAGGCGATCCGGGTCGACGAGCCGAGACTAACGGAGAGCATAACTGGGACGAGGCGAAAATGCAGGGGATTGTACTGTGTATAAAGCATCTCTATGCCCTGGGATCTTGGAGATCCCAGATAGTCCCGTGCTGCATATGTCTGTTCTCGAACACACAGGTATGAACCTTGTTGGCTGCTTACTGTCACCTAATTTCACGTTTATTTTATTTATTTGTAACTTTTCCTCCTGAAATAAACGCTGACTTTTACCTTGACGAGCTACCTATTCCGAGTACCGGGTGTGATGGCGTCCGAATGGCTTAAAAGCTCAACGAGTAGGCATCGGCGCGGTGACTCCTCAAACAATGTAAGAACTTGAAGTATTACGACTAATAAAGCAGAAATCATCTTGGGATAGGTTTCTCGAGGATTTTTATTTTATTATCAGTCTTTGCATAGTTCCTACCAACGTATGACTGGTTGCAACCACACCTCTTGCGTCCTGGGATGATTTTCATGCTGTGTGATGAAAGTCGCGCTGTAGGATTCTAGCTCTTGGCCACAACGGCATGCAGCAAAGACGAGGGGTTTTCATCATAGAGTGCCAGTCGTGACACGCATATCATAGACAGCGTGTAATAGTATCGATATAAAGGCTTCGCGGTGGTCATGAGCGTATTCGAGATTGATGTATTCATTCTAGCTTGCGGCTTTCAGGACTCGGTTCCATCGATGTCCAGCTCGTAACTCAACATAGGCAAGGAAAAGGCAAGCAACGAATCAAGAAGTAGAAAAAACACCATTATTATTCTCGTGTATATCTACTCCCGAACCTTATACTTTACCACCACCGTCGGCAAAACTCCGTCTCCTTTCTACAAAACCTTCCACGCTCTCATTACCAGTCGGAATTTGCAGAACGACCAAATTTTGCAGGCCCTCTCCTTCTCTCGGTTCTTTACTCGCTGCGGCGGTAGCGGCGAGCATCATCTCCCGTCTCTTCGCGAAATGGCGCCTCATTAATAAAAATGCGGCCGCGCTACCCACTAGCAGCAGAACGAGCACAACGATCATAGCCACGAGGCCTGCGGAGTCCGTTTGTGAGTTCCGTTTTACTTTCTCGCTGTGGCCGGTGTCTCCTAGTACGTCCACTTTTATGTCCGGTGGTTTCTCCATATTGTTGTTGGATGAACTGGTGCTGTAGGCTTGTGCTGAGTCTGCTGAGGATTGATGGGAGCTGCCCACTAGGCTGACGGTCATTTTTTATGGAGCTCAGGCAGTCGCTAAGACGCTGATCTTAGGAGAGCGGAATTAGCTATAATGTGACGCGTACTACAATTTATAGAGCTTGTCTCTTAAAGTTGGGTTAGGAAATAATTCTTGAGAATGAATCCAGGGAGAGGCAGCAAGACGGGGAGAGCCGCGAATTAGCATCCGAGTAAAGGCGATGCCATCATCAAAGGACATAATTTTTTTTTGGAAAATCTGTATACTTATGATGTCTTTGTTCTGTCCCTGACGTGAGCGGTCTTTGTGGCCCGTCGTCCCACGTTTTCAAAGATATTACACAGGTCTAGACGCAATCAACTCGAGGATATTACATCTTAACAAGGGACATTCAAAAGACGGAGATTGAGTGACATGTGTTTGACATTATCTAACCGAATTTTGGTCCTGTGTAAGCCCGTATTTCAGAATCTCATCGCCCCGTAGCTTAACGGGCGCTTGGGCCGCGCACGTGTCATGTCCATGACATATCTACATTTCTCACATTAACATTACAATAAATTTGACAACATATTTGCGGTATTACGACATGTGGTCTAGAGATCCATGCCACACATTCGTTTCATGCTTCTCCTCACGAGCGCTTTGCGAATCGGTGAGTAAATGTACCATTCCAGGAAGGATATGTCTGTACTGCAAGTCAGTATTATTTATCTACTATCGAGATGGCTCCATATCGTCTAAACCAAAAGGCAAAAAACAAGGCTATGAACATCACTCACTGTGTGCCAAGATCCGTCATCATAAGATGTACTTGTAGTCCAACTTAAGACCGGCGTCGATATTGTAAGAGACGGAGACCCTGTCGTAATCGTTGTTTCGATTGAAGTCGGGTAATATAGAGTTGAGGTAGTCGAAGAGGATGGTGTAGGGATTGGTGTAGAAGTTGTCGAAGGGATACTGGATGATGAAATGGTAGGTCTCGACGTTGTGATTGTATGAGACGTGGGAGTTGATGTCGGGGTCAACGTAGTCGTCACAACCTCTGTAGTCGGTTGTATATCAATAACCGATATGGTACGTGTGGTCGGCGTGCCGGAGACAGTCACTGTTTCTGTGACGGGCGGCGAAGATTCAGTGATGGTCGTTGGCGCTGACGTCACAGTAACTGTCAGAGTCGAGTCCGCGTCGCCTCCTTGCCCTCCACTCCCATCAATCGGAACAACTGAATACGTAGGACGTGCCGGAAGGGCTTCAGCAGATGGTGTTCTTTTCCATAGGAAAGGCAAAGCTGAGGATGGGCTGCACAACGAAACAACAGCAGCAAGCAGAGGGACAGGGAGATTGTGGAATTGCATCGTGCTCAAGATCTAGGTAGCTTGAAGGTTTGAAAACAGCTTGCTTCACTGCCCGCTTGTGTTGCTTCAAGTCTAGTGAGACGGCACTTTGCAGCTAAAGAGACAAGATCTACAGTATGATGAAGAATAGAGAGGATTTAAAACATACCGTCGGGACCTACATAGATTTATTGACACACACACATGGAAACCTGAATATTGAGAAGGCTGGGGGCTTTGTGATGCACGAATATCAATCCACTGATCCATTGATGCATTGAGTGGGCGATTGATGGGCGATGAATGGGCGATTATTGAATGCTGTGATGGGTGGCTGGCGAGGGGTTCCTGGACGTTTGCTGCTGAGAGCTGGACGCTAATTGGTTCCTTGGGGCTACCAGCCACCTCAATTGTCCCTATATCTGCCTCGGCGCTGCGAGTGCACTGTCTGTACCTGCATTAGCGGCATCTGTATTTCCTATTTAGGTTAGCGTCTTTTTACTCTTCAGCAGGTATTTGGTGCATTAGACGATCTCCTTAAGTTAGGTAGACAGACTACCCAAGTACTTTTTGCTCTCATGTTTTCTCTTATGCTCTAGAAATAACCTATAAGGACAGAATACATGCGTATAGTTTACGCACTTACATAACGATAATCTTGTTTCATCATTATCATCACTCTAAAGAGAATATTGGCCCTCGTACGCCGTAATAGAAGAGGGAGGAAGCTGTTGCAACATAAAACCCGAGGGAGGTAATGCGCGGGGTGGTACAGGGTATCGGAAGATTTCGAAGACCAGCATCAAGGGACTTTAGGGTCCAACCTATATAGTAACTAGATCTGTTAAGAGAGGCTCTATGATGATCCCCGGTCCCTACCTAGATAGTTTCGGATCTACTGGGTAGGTAGAAAGGGCGGCATTGGATGTACATCTACACATTGACAATTGATGTTATATGTATAAAATATATATTTGTCAACTCCTTGAAAATGATAAAAATTGACTTTTAGCGGAGGATGATCAGGCTGCAGACTTACATATATCAAAGCCGAAACAAGCGTGGGACGTGCTATCTAACTCAACCGTAGCCTAAATATAGGTACCCAGGGAGTTTATAGGTATAACTAACTTAGGTAGGTGGGGAAAACTGTTAGACATACCTCCTTGGCTAAGCATCGAGGCCTCTTTAGGTACCTACTAGGTACCTAAGGTCTAGGTAGGTTAGGTACTTGTCGATAGCGTATTTAAGCAGGTAGATAGGTAGCATAGCGGGGTAACTTATCACATGTGCGCAAAGCAAGAAACAGCAGGAAGTTGTGTAGGTTTTCCGAGTTTGTAGTATTAATATATATATCAGTGCTAGAGGGAAGGGGAAAAAAACCTTTTTGGCTTGTTTAAATATTATTCCTAGGCTTGTTTTCGGATTTATATGGTAAAAAGGAAAACCTGTCTATGCAATATTCGTAGAAAATGCCAAGCTGCCCGGCGATCCTAGTGAATGGCGATGCCCTTTCATAAAGTGGGGCTATCTGGGTTTTTAATGGGTTTTTAAGAGCCCATGACGCAACCAAATTCGCTCGATTATGTGGCGCCACAATGATCCCCAGCTGATGGTGTGAGGCGAAGTAAATCTAAGCCTTCAATCATCCCATATACATACCTAGGTATATATATATCTAGGCATCACTTCTCTTCCGATTGCTTAACAATTCCTAGGGATCTCGCTTCTTCCTCTTAACCCTATTTTCGCTCTCATCGCGTAGATTTGCCCTTACTATCACTTCGGCTGCAAGTTCATCTAGTCACAAAGCAGCCAGAAACACCCAAGCTATTTCGTCTACCAAGCATTAAAGAGTACCAGAATAACTTTCTAGATGTACAACCAGCAATCTTCGGGTTACTACTATAATAACCCACCTCCCCAAGGCCAGTATCCCCCTCCCCAAGGATACCCTCCTCAGGGGGCCGGCTATGGTGGGTATGGTGGTGGCGGTCCGGCGGAACTCCCGGGAAGTGGTTGGCCCCAGCCTTCACAAGGGCACTATCCCCCGCAGAATAACAATCCATATCCCCAGCAGGGCGGCCATCAATCATACGGAGCACCGCCGCCTCATTCAGGTTACGGCGCTCCTCCGCAAGGACCTCCTCATGGCCAGTACGGTGCTCCTCCGCCTCAGCAGTATGGCGCTCCTCCACCTCAGCAGTATGGCGCTCCTCCGCCTCAGCAATACGGTACACCGCAAGGCACACCCCAATTCGCACCTCCTCCGGGTGGTGGCGGCCCTCCGACCCAGCCCAGCCTCGGCTATGGACCCCCACAGATCATACAATGGGACGCAGGTCCCGACGCTCAAGCTTTAAGAGCAGCTATGAAGGGGTTTGGGACAAATGAGAAGGCTCTTATCCAAGTTTTAGCGAATAAAGACCCACTTCAAGTCGAAGCGATAAAGGCAGCTTATTCTCGGCTGTTTAATCGTAATCTTGAAAAAGACATCAAATCAGAGACGAGTAGTTACTTCGAACTCGGGCTGGTTGCGATTATCTCAGGCCCGCTGCTTCACGATGTACATCTCTTACACTCGGCAATGGATGGCCCTGGCACAAAGGAAAAGGTCTTGAATGACGTTCTACTTGGACGAAGCAACGCGGATATGAGGGCCATCAAGGGCATGTATCAACATACCTTCAACCGCTCACTTGAACACGACGTCAAGGGTGATCTGAGTATGAAGACAGAGAGGCATTTTATGATCGTTCTAGGCGCTTGCCGGGCTGAAGATAGTGCGCCTGTCATACCACAGGCTATTGATCAGGATGTTATGGAACTTTACCGGGCCACAGAAGGTAAAATGGGGACAGACGAGATGCTTGTCTGTTCAATCCTATCGACCCGGAACGACAACCAAATCCGGGCAATAAGTAGAGCATATGAGCAAAAGTTTAGGCGCCCACTTGAGGAGGTTATTAAAAGCGTAAGTTGGATTTTTCGAACATGGCCCTTTAGACAGAGTATTTCCGTGTACTAACCAAATATTATTTATGCAGGAGTTCAGCGGCCATATGAGGGACGCACTGTTGTTCCAGTTACGGAATGCTGTGGATAGATTCATGCACGCAGCGACGATACTCGAGGATGCAATGGCAGGTATGGGGACAAAAGATCAACTACTTGTCTCCAGAGTTGTTCGCTACCATTGGGACCGTCACGCGCTAGAGAATATCAAGGGCGCCTACAAACAGCGGTATAGGAAGAGCCTGGCTAGCCGTATTAGGGGAGAAACCAGTGGGGATTACGAAAGACTTATGGTCGCCTGTGTCGGGGAATGAGCGTGGAAAAGATGACTCTACAGTTGTTTATGTCCCGAGTGTTTTGCGTTTGGCCTCACCGTATTGAGCTTCATGATAAGTGTTTTCGAGAGGGCTTGGCCACATTTATTTCACGATGGTAATAATGACGGTAATGAGCGGATCAAAAGATACCTACCTAGATTGATACCAATTATTCTTCTCACGCATTTTATATAACTTCGTTTAGATCAGCCAACTTAGAACTACCGTCATATATTGTGATACTTTTCTAGAGGTAGTATAATTGTAGGTAGTGAATAATACGATTTTAAATACAAAGTAACGCTACCCACCAATCTACCAGCCTCGTCCCAACGGGCCGTCGGAGCTAATACAATTTCTAAGGTCCTATATCTAGGCTTGGCCATTTTCTACACCGCAAACAAATTTGATTCGGTACAATGACCGCTTTTTCTCAGTCTGCCATAATACACGTATCAGTCAGTATCTCTCTAACCACTAGTGGACTGATTCAACGTTCGGATAGGTACGAAGTCGGACTGGTGCTGGCTCGGATCAGTACGGATTATTTGTTCGTACCAGTACACGTTCATTCTTGCGATTAATACGGCTGAGACTACGATTGAGAAGAAGTGATCACTAAGGTTATTCTAAATCATGCTCTCCGTTCTAGATATTTTCCGATTGTCTTAAATGTTCATCAAAATCAAATAAGGCCTTGGTGAGCCGCCGTCGATAATGTAACAACGGCGGGTAGATCTTTTGCACCCAATACAATGAAACCCCCATTCTACCTCCTGCGATGCCCTATTTAGCCACGGTATACCAAAGATTGCTACAAATCAAACCGGATTCCCAGAACATTACTCAAAGAGGCTGGTCACACGAGGCCGCCGTGAACAGTGTCCGGCAGAGCCGAAATCCCGCATTACTTCCGCATCAGACACATAGTTAAACATAACGTCCAATGACCCGTAAAATACAACGCCGGAACGAAGAGCTGATTCGTAGTCCAAAAGGCTAGACCTCCAGGCAACCCCCTTTTCATTTCGAGAGTATTTACCGGTTATGGCCTTCATGCGAGGCAGTTGTTCAATAATCCGCCGTTGTAGTCCAAACTTTCGGCTAGCACGGCCGAGGGGGGGCAGCCAGTAAAGCAAATTCTCAGAGAAACACAGAAAGCAAACGCGTTTTCTAGTGCGAAGATAGAGATAACTTCCAAATTCGCTACATTGTTCACATATAGGCGTGCGTGCATAGTTTCTTATGTAGAGCCGCGCAGGCAACCCACCTGCCGGTTTCGATGCTGAGGGTGCCGCGAAGTGCGTTGTGCACCTATGTGGTGATCCCTCTGTATTGTGGAAGGGAGCTGAATATGTCTACAGCTCGCCTACTGACATACAGAAAATCTAAGAGAATTTGCAAGTTAAGTTGGCAAAGAATGTCTGCGAGGAGCTTTTCTTTGGTGGGGAATCGAGGACACCAATACTCGTTGTACTATGTAGATCGTGCGTGGAACCGGTCATTGGCGTCTAGTTTGGGTGCGATCATTGAGACAGAGACGAGGGTACTTATAAGTAAACCTGTGAAATGAGAGAGTAATCGGTGAGTTTCCTTCCATTTTAATTCTGAACCATGTGTTGTTCCAACTTTCTCGACAGGTACGGAGTTCTTGACGCGGTTGCAAAGGGAACGGAACATCAATTACATTTGGAGATCTGGAGGCGCACGAATACCACGAATACCTAACCGTAGCTTTTACCATGTACCTAGGTAGGTACCTAGGTAGGTACCCAAGTACATCTAACCTAGATAGCGTGCTGTGTTCCCCAAGTGCACCTGGGCAGTTCGCACAACGTCAGGTGTCTCGTTACATAACATACTCGTGTATCCATCGATATTTCCATTGTCTCACAAACTAGCTAACCTAGACTATCTAGGAGGTATTATCGCATTAGTTTGTACGCCAGCCACTGCATCTGATCATTGGATCGCGATACCTCTTCTTGGGAGCGCCTGCATCTTGATTGAAATGGAGAATACCTTAGTAGGTAGGTAAGAGGTTTGGTCTACTTAGAGCTCGAGATCAGCGTTAGCGAGAAACGCCCTGATTGGGTTATGCATTGCACATGGTGGACCAAGCGGCTACGATACCGGGGAGTTAGGTATGTACCTTACCCCTAGCTATCTACCTGTACCTAGGCTAGGTTGGGTAGTCTACCTACCTAAGGTTAGGTAGTCTGGGTACCGTACTTAGGTAGAAGCTTAACCTTTTTCCTTCCCGCACAATACGTCTTCACCTCTCCACTGTTCTCGTCCCCTTCCTCTCACTCTCACGCTATTATTATAATAGCCGTTCTTCTTGGATTTACCTGTTGGGTACATATCTCACGATGAAGTCGACAGACCCAACATTGGCTCTTTTCTGAATTCACTCATGATATAATTTTGTATATTTTTAACATATATATTCTGAACATGCTCTTGCTCAAGTCTTCCCTGTTGCTGCATTTATCTTCTGTTCTCCATCATCCTCTTGCTCTGTCTCCTAACCATTGCTCGCCATGAATACCGCTCTTCGCTGCTCAATCGCCCGAGCTGTCATAGCCGGTGCCTGTACTTTACTCTATCTTGTCCGTATCATATTACCTAAAGGACCACAATGGGCTCGTCCCTTTGCGAAGGAAGAGCCACCATACGATGGTCAGCTCAAGCGGTGGACACCATGGACATTTGTCCTACTAGTCTTGTCTATTTTGGGTTTCGTATCGTCTTCCCTAGTTGCCCTTTTACCGTCGGTCAGCTACTTCGAGCTGTTAAATATTGTGCCATGGGTTGCTAGCCTTTTTATTACCGTGGTAGACCTCCCTAAGAGGACACCTAAGATTTTACTAGCCATTTATTTTACCTCTCTCGTGTGCGGCCTTGCCGCACTCGCCGCGGATTTTGACGAAGCCCACAAGGTACATATACTACGAATTGCGGCTCTTGGGATAGAGCTCGCGGCCTTACTTGTTATATTGGCCATGCCTATGCGCGATCCGGTTCTTGATACTACTGGCATTGCTGGCGGAGGCTCGCCAACGTCGGAGCTGAGAAGCCCTGAAGATAACCTGAGTCTACTACAGTTCATGACCGTGTCTTGGTTATCGCCACTTATATCCCGCGGCTACAAGAACCAACTCAACGATGGGGATGTATGGTTTCTTCCTTATGAATTCCAACATAAGCAGTTGCACATGCTGTTTCGGGAACTTAAGGGACCCGTCTGGGTGCGACTCATACTTGCAAATGGGCTCGACCTATTTATTATTTCGACCCTAGGGATTCTAGAGGCCGCGGCCAACTTATCTGCACCACTTCTACTACAAAATTTGCTAATTTCCATAGAGAAAGGTCTCGATTACCGGACAGAATCTGTACTTTGGGCTCTAGCAATGCTAGTTCTGCGACTCGTCAGTACACAGTCTGGTGTTTTTTCACTCTGGTTTGGTCGCCGGGCATACGAGAGATCGCGCGGAGAGATGATCACTATGGTCTATGCGAAGACGTTAGCGCGCAAGTCTTATGGCCAGCCGGTGGAAGGCGGAGAGCACACTCAAGAGAATGGCCTCGCGAATGACCGCAACGACAATGGTGTTGGTGTTGATGTTGATGTTGATGAAGAAACCCCTTTATTGGGCCGCCAACGAGAGCCAAGTCGCTTTAAGCGACTTTTAGGTTTCTTCAAGTTTCACAAGACTAACCCATCCAAGAAGACCAAGAACCCTCCCGAACAGCCCGCGACGATGGGCAAGATTCTCAATCTGATGAAGTCAGATGTCTACGAGGTGGCACAGCGTTTCTGGGACTTTGCTGGGCTCATCACTACTCCTCTACAATTGGTTCTTTCGTTCGTTTTCCTCTGGCAATTGCTTGGATGGTCCTGTCTTCTGGGTTTAGCATGGTTTCTTCTCCTCCAGCTCCTGAACGCAGCTTGTATTCGGCGACTATATGTTAACGAGAAGATCCGTCGCACGGCATCTGATTTGAGAATTAATGCTACATCCCAATTTATCGAAGCCATACGGCCCCTACGATGGTACGATTGGCAACATAAGTGGCTCGATACCATCATGGAATCTCGCGCGGCTGAATTGCATCTGAGGATTATTACAGGACTATGGAGTATAGCAATCAGTGCCACTAACCTATCCGGGAGCACACTCTTCCCTGTCTTTACTTTCTTTGCTTACACTTACCTCACCAAACAGCAATTGACGGTTGATGTAGCCTTTCCTGCTCTTCAGCTTTTCACCATGCTGGAAACTAGCTTGAAAGAGATCCCCAACCTGGTCACGGTGCTTCTTAACGCATATGTTTCGCTTGACCGTATCGAAGCATTCATGGCAGAGCCTGACAAGGAGGAGAACGATTCCGATGACTCGACCTCTGACGTTGAATTTCGGGATGTAACCTTCACGTGGCCTACAAACCACAAAACAGTCTTGAAGGATATAAATCTCCGATTTACCACTGGCCTTTCTATTATATGCGGAAAAGTAGGTGCGGGAAAGACTGCTCTGCTCCAAGCTAGTAAGTAATACCTATACCTATACCCCCCTGCCGCCGCGTCTATCATCATAACGCTTTCTCGAGGGAGTGCTTCCATGTAAATATCTTGCTCTTTTGATTCTTGACACCCCCAAACGCTATGTATATTATATGAGCGCATGGCTAATTATGGATGGGATAGTACTTGGAGAGCTAGATAGGCCCAAGGGTAGTTGTGTCCTGCCAAACCAGATGGTAGGCTATTGTGCACAATCCCCGTGGCTTCAGAACATGAGCATTCGGGATAACATTTTATTCAACTTTCCATACGACTCTGCTAGATATAAGAAGGTAGTAGACGCTTGCGCCCTCACGCCTGATCTTGCGAGCTTCGCACACGGTGACTTATCAAATATTGGAGAGAATGGTATTGGCCTCTCCGGTGGCCAGAAGGCACGAGTAGCCTTAGCCAGGGCCGTTTACAGCAATTCACGCATTCTACTCCTCGATGACCCTCTCGCTGCACTTGACCATGGCACGGCCGAGTCAATTGTACGCAAGCTATTTCAAGGGCCTCTGATGGAAGGTCGTACTATCATTCTTGTCACTCATCGGGTAGACCTCTGCGCTCACCTCGCCGACCAGTTTGTCGAGATTAATAAAGGATGTGCGCGCGTCCTTGACCAAGACGAGATCTCCCAAGAAATTACCATGCTAGCAAGGGAACGGAAATCGCCCAATCTCTCTCATGAGGATGATACCCATGCGACGGTCGAGGAAGAAGGCGATGCCGCAATACCGGACAAATTCATCACGGACGAATACCGGGCCTCTGGCGGCGTTGTGGCTAGGATCTACTGGATCTACATCAAAGCCGGGAAGCTCAGGTGGTGGTTAGTAGTGATCGCTCTGTTCTCGGCTTTCCGTTTCGCCCGTGTATTCAATGCGTGGTTCCTAAAAGCGTGGGGTGAAGGATACTCATCCGTAGAGGAATTGAGCCTCACTACTTGGGGCGTTGGGGATGGAATATTCGACAATTTCCCAAGTCCGGTTGATAACGTTACGCCCTGGCTAGTGTGGTACGCGGCTTTGGGCTTCGCTATGACCATATTCTATACACTTACGCAATGTGGCCTACTACTGATCCTGTATCTAGCAGCCAAAAACTTGTTTGGGAGGGTTCTGCATCAAGTCAGCAGTGCCACATTCCGATTCTACGACACCACGCCCGTTGGGCGCTTGATGAACCGTTTGACGGCCGACATAGGCATGTTAGACGGTGGAATGATCGCGCCGCTGCAAGATGTTACATTCTGGTCCATTAACTGGGTGACTAGCATGGTTGTCATTGCATCGATCACGCCCATATTCTTCGTCTTCGCACTCGCTATGACGTTGTTGTTTATGTACATCTTCAACCTCTTCATTCCCACCTCACAAAGCCTTAGACGGCTCGAAATGGTGTCACTGTCCCCTCTGATGTCCAATTTTGGGATTCTATTGGAGGGCCTAGCAACAATTCGGGCTTTCAAGGCGCAATCCCATTTCCAAAATAAAAACATCGTCATCACGGACGCTTTCCAGAAGATGGACCACTTCTATTGGAGTTTGCAAGCATGGCTCCAGTACCGATTCGATGCTATTTCAGCCATTTCAACATTTAGCCTAGTATTGTTGTCTCTGTATCAGGGTCTATCGCCCGGCCTGACGGCCTTCGTCCTTGCTACGGCATCGCAGTTTGTCGATGCTACACACGGGATTTGCAGGGCATACGGCAAACTGCAGATGGACTTTGTGTCGGTGGAACGCGTTGTGGAGCTGCTCGATCTTGAGGAGGAACCAGCCGGCCATCTCAAGCCCCCCGCAAGCTGGCCCTCATACAGCGACGACATCACCTTCGATCAAGTAACACTCAAATATGCCCCGCATCTAGACCCTTCTCTACAAGACGTATCCTTCACCATCCCAGGTGGAGCAACTTGCGCAGTACTAGGCCGCACGGGCTCGGGCAAGTCAACCCTTGCCCTAGCCCTCCTCGCCACGATGCACCCAGAGCGCGGTAGCATACGGGTTGGCTGCATCGATATCTCGCAAGTAGACGTGCATGCCTGGCGACAGCGCATAAGCTTCGTCGCGCAAGACCCAGTATTATTCCCAGGCACGCTGCGTGATAACTTAGACCCTCTGCGGCTCCATAGCGACGAGGAATGCGAGGCAACGCTGCGCCGAATCCTTGGGCCCGGTTGGGCACTGGACTCGCGCGTCGACGATGGTGGCAAGAACCTAAGCCAGGGTCAGCGACAGCTGGTAGGCATCGGACGTGCCGTCCTGCGGCGGAGCCCCGTTATTATACTAGATGAGGCGACGGCGTCTATTGATAAGGAGACCGCCCTTGCCATCCAGGACGTCCTCCGCGACGAGCTTGCCCAGAGTACCGTTATCACCATTGCACATCGCCTTGAGGCCGTGCGTGACGCGGACTACTTCCTTAGGCTCGACGCAGGACGTGTTGTTGAGGCTGGCCCGGCTTCTCGGTCTCAAGAAGACCAGTAGATGATTATATATATATATATGTCTTGGCTAAGAAAGGAAGAGAGGAGAAAAAAGGGGGTAGAGGGGGGGAGGGGGCAAAAGTTTTTGGGTAGTGTTTTTACTGGCATATTAGGTCAATGATCGGCCTTAGCATAGATATTGGATATGAACGTTAGAATGATTGATGAAGTATAGTATATCTTTAGGAGCGTCGGTAGGCCCTCTGGATGAAAATTGAATAATTTTTTGGTCCCCTATTACTTTATTTCTATAAGAGGACCTGATGAGGTAATCAGTACATACTACCTACCTAGGTACCTAGGTAGGTAGTCCCAGGTGGAGTTTGAATATCATCTTATTAGAGCATTAAAGCTTGTAATAGATTCATATACAAAGGAGAATTTGGCTTAGTTGCGCTGCTGCATATTCCTAACGAGCACTGGCGCCACCCATGTTCTCTCTCCCAAGACAAAGATACCGTCAGAAAACACCCTGTCAATGGTACCGGGAAGACAAGCTCATGTCTATATCACAAAGTGTGACACAGGTCGGAGAGAGTAGCTATGACGGCTTCAGCAAGCCCCGCCCCCGCGATATTGCTTGCCAAGACGGGAAAGATCCATGACTTGTGGGGTGAATAGACCCTATTCTGCGCCTTTGGTGGTCTGTTGGGGAGGCTTTTAGTGATGCTCGTGAATCATAAAGTAGTGGCGCAAATGCATGTATGCCTACCCGAATTCATGTATTATATACACGCGGACGTATGTATGACTTCTCGGTGCATATTGTGGACTTAAGGCGCAGGTATGTGGGGATACCCAACCAGCCGAACCCCGTATTCGTTCATTTCCACTCAACAACAGATTGTAAATTTCGAGACCCCATGACTTTTAGGATTCTAAAAAGAGTCATTTTTATGGTATAGAACGGCTGCTCGTTTCCTTAGAAGACTTTGGTTTAGTATTGGGCCTTGAGGTCTAGAGTCGGTCATTTCAACTCCCTCGGCGATCGTGAGAGACATCCAGAATGCGATTTGGTCGAGACTATCACCGACACTTTGTGCCGGAATGGTCTGGTTTTTACGTCCAATATGACTGGATAAAAACCCACCTAAATTTGAGAGATACAGTCGACAGTGAGCCATGCACCCAGCATCATGAAGTCATGAAACTCCCTAACCTTCTGCTCCTACAGCAATAGGGTGCTGACTCCTATCAGATTCGGTACAGCTCCTTTCTAATGACATAGATGCGTTTATCTCGTTTCATCACGGCCAACTGTGTGCTATCGACCGCCGAGAAAGGGCTCTCTGGAGCATCTTCTATGAGCCTCAGAGCCTCCGTACTTTTCATCCTTGCGAACTCAACTTTCTCCTATGTGGACTAAATGACCTACTCGAGGAACTGCTGAAGCTCCAATGGTTCGATCGGATCAACCAAGAAGCGATTAACAGATTATTAAAAAAGCCCCGCTTAATCGAGCCACAAGGCGAGTCTAGTCGACTTCTCCTGGGATCTCTTAGATCTCAGTGGCACCAACAACAGCAAGCTCAACAGCTGGGATTGAGCAAGACTAGAATGAGATTACAGAGCAGTATCTCCCGTATAAATGAGGCAGTCGATACAAATGAAGATACAGACTCATCACTTTTTACGTCCGTGCTAGGGCTGCCGCTGGATGCTCCTGTCTTTCGAGATAATTTGTTCAGGACTCTCGGCGAGAACAAGTCAGATGATCCAAACCACTTCTTCATGCAACTAGCGGCTTCGCCAGAAGTTTTCTCGCCCACAACCGTTCACAGCCTGTTCGTCTTCTTCGTCATCCGGCGATCATGGCGGAATGTTCTCATGCTACTAGAACACGTAGCACAGCCAGACAATTTGAATTTCGGCCATGACGATCTGTGTCTTTTAGTCACGGTGTGTGTCCAAGAAACCCACAGCTTAGGGGTTAGCCCAACTGCCACAACTAGATCCAACCAGGATATGTCTGGCAGATCATCTGCTCTAGATGTTTTCGCCCATATACTTCAACTTTTAGAACCAGCGAATGCGAAGGAGCTCTTCACAAGTTGCCCTGATGATGTGCCACTTCTTCATTTTCTTGCCAAGAATGGCCTTTTAGAATGGTGCCGCCTTGTTCTCGGGAGGATACGAGGCATAGGAGAGGAATTTAATATCACCACAGTCATCCTCTCCGCTGATAGCTTGAAGCTGACCCCACTACACTACGCCCTTATTTACCACCACTCTCGCGTCGTGGATTTCTTTTCCGAGACGTTAGTAGAGACTAGAGACGATTACGCAACGTCGGACTGTCAGGCTCTCCTAGGGAGTTATCTCAGTCTTGCAGTGAAATTCGGAAAGAGCGACGCCGTTGCTCGGATATCACATATCACTAATCCTGATGTCAAGTCTATCTATGGCATCACCGCACTTCACGTAGCTGCCCGGGATGGGATAGTTGATATAATCTCACTGCTCCTCCAAGCCGGGGCGGATGTCGACGTGGCCGAGCACCCGCGGGGCTGGACGCCTCTTTTTGAAGCGGCCGTAAACGGCTGGGCTGGAGCCGTCCAATATCTAATTGAACACGGCGCAAATACCGCTGTGACCGACTATGGAGGTTGGACAGCTGAGGAATTGGCGACATATCGCGGCTATTTAGCAATCGCCGAACTCATAAAGAGCGCTGGTTCTATTGAACATACCCAGAGCATAGCAGATACATCTCGCCCTGCGAAAAAAGCTATTATATATCGCGCCGGTGCGGAACCGGGGGATACCATCGTCAATTTGAATTTAGGACCGATGCAGATTGAAAGAAACTCGCCACCAGTCCAACTCAAACACTTTTCACAAGATCATATAGGAGCGAAGGAGTCGCTATTCAACTTGAACATATCTGCAGCTGGCCAAACCCATCGTGTACGGCTTCCCATTCTGGATGATAGGACTAACGTCCCTCTCATTTTCGTTTTCCCGCAGGGCGCGGACCTACAAGTTTCATTTAAGATCTTCCGGGACGACCCGGAAGTAAGTCAAGACGGTGTGCTTGTATGCGGTGGCACAACTCTCCTAGAAAGCAATAAGCTACTATTTGGGGCGACCAGGCAAAGCCTAGTCAGAGAACATACAGTGTCCATCTTGGATAGTACGACTCTAGATATTGCCGGATCGATATTATTCACTTATGTTATTGGTAAACCGTTCGTACACCTTCAGTCATCAAAGTACAGCTTCGAAGAGTTAAGAAAAAGTGGGAGCTCGGTGACGTTAGTTGGCCATAGAGGTATTAATTCTAGTAGCTCGACTCAGTCCTTGGTTGCTAACTATCGATAGGCCTCGGACAAAATGTTACGAGTCGAGAACATCTTCAGATCGGAGAGAATACTGTTGAGGTTTGGGCTTTCCAAAATATCTACTTTAGAGCAAGGGCTGACATTCAGCAAGTCATTTATTGCGGCGGCTGATGCAGGCGCCTCCTTTGTGGAAGTAAGTTGCGGATTTCGGCGTATGAGACCGAATATGTTAAGCTAACTCTATTTTCTAGTTTGGTATTGGATTTTGCCCTTCCTTTGCCTTGACGGGACTAAATTCCTCAGATGTCCAGGTCACCCGAGACCTCACGCCTGTCATTTACCACGACTTCTCGCTAAGCGAATCCGGCACTGATATTCCTATCCACGATCTCACGGTCGATCAGTACAAATACGCCAGCAGTGCGCAAACATCACATCGGATTCTAGAAACTGACAAGAAAGAAGATAGCTGTGTTCCACTCTGGGCTAAGGCAAGGCCGCGGTCACTGTCTCAAAGTTGGGGTGTAGATCCTGGTGTGTCCCAAATACGAGACCGATTGAAACATACGGTGGACTTCAAGGAGAAGGGGATGAAGTCGAATATTCGAGGGGATGTTATTCAACAGCCCCTGGCTACGCTCAAAGACCTATTTGACGAGGTGCCTAAGACCGTCGGGTTTAACATTGAAATTAGTGAGTGCAACTCCTCGGGATGGTGCGAGGTCTCGCCGTTCGACGCTAAGTACCCTAGAATACCCAAGATTCCATGAGACGGTGAGTGCGGGCGTTGCTCCCGTCGCGCTAGAGCTCAACCTTTGCGTCGACACTATCCTGGAGCACGTGCATCTCTACGGCGGTGATCGGCCTATCGTATTCTCTTCATTCACACCTGAAGTTTGCATACTGCTATCTTTGAAGCAAAGGGCATACCCAGTCATGTTCATCACGAATGCGGGCAAACTGCCGATGATAGATGTGGAGAAACGAGCTGCGAATATGCACGTAGCCGTCAAATTCGCAAAGCTCTGGAATCTCGCCGGCATTGTCTTTGCTTCCGAGCCACTACTGCTCTGTCCCAGGTTAATAAACTATGTGAAGACCTTTGGTCTTGTTTGCGCTTCGTATGGCCCACGAAATAGCCTGCCGGATGATGTCATCGTGAGTCGATTATGCCCCTCTTTCATATTGGTTATTCTCGCACGGCATCGTCAAGGGGCCGTTATAAGACGAGTATCCTAGCTAACGGCTTGAATACCTAGGTACAAGCACTGGCTGGATTAGATGTCTTGATTCTGGATAGGGTGGGACTGGTTGCAAAGACATTGAAGAAGTTAACCTAGTAAGTCGTAAGTCAAGTAATGGGAAAACAAGTCTGGAGAAAACCTACTTAGTGTTGCTTCTTATACTGAAATTTATACGTCACCCAAAGCGTGCCCACCTCCTCGTTAACCACACCGAATGTGTCATCTCGAATATCTTGAGTAGACCGTAAAAGTATACAGTCAATCAGTTTCAATCATGTCTTATGCTAATAGATGCTAACAGAATGAAGAAATACTGACTCTAGATAATCATGGGTTGGGTTCGGATGCGCGTGATTGATTTATTTCCTTGTTTGGGTCCCCTTGGCTGTGATCCTTGAACATGATAGGTGCAGCGCCGTGATAGCTGGATGTCAGACCAACCTAAGAAAGGAATCTATGGTAGCGTAAGCATGCTCGACTTCAATGTTATCCTCACAGAATTTGACCTGAAGGCTTGACGAATAAGTTTGTATGTATCTAGGCCAGGGTCTTGGCATAGTCCGTATATAGTGTTGGCTGCCGAGAGGGTATATATTGGTAGGCTACGTCGGTATAAATAGATATTGACCAATGACAATGCAGGGGCGGTCTGGAATGAGTAATCAATAAAGAGCTAGCCCTACGATGAAAGCGCGAGCAAAAGGTAATACTAGGTACTCCGTAGGTAATACCTAAATAGGTACATTAACGATACTACCTAATAATACTAATAATACTAATTAAAGAAGGCGCACGGACCTCTCTATCCCTCTAGCCCGAGACCGTACAGAAACCGTACTACCTAACCTAGGTAGGTACACAGGTAGGTACCTACCTAGGTACCTACCTCATAGTAAGATACCTAAGTAATCATGTTGCCTACCTATATTCACCCGGATACTGCCCGGACATTAGCCCGAGAGCTGCATTACTATAGCATGTACTAACCTAGTATGTAGGTATCTACCAGGTTAAATGCTAATCAACACCCATTAAAATAGGTAGTGCTAGTGCGACTACAACCAATCACCGGCGCAATACTTATAAATAGGTGGGGTCAACTATATTTTTGGTTAAGTTTTCATATAAAAACGCAGCTGCCCTTAATTTTTTTTGGTAATTAAACTAAACACTAATAACGGAAGTAAAATTCCAAGCCTAAAATTTACATATCTGCCTTAGGCCAAAGGTGAGATATCACTGCCCTGCCTGCCTGCCTGCCTGTCTGCACCTTTGCCTTTTAACAAGTTCCAATGAACCTTGGTGCCTCTGTTTAAACCTTAGATTGCTGAGATTACCATCATATTTATTTATTAACCACTTGCAGTTGCTCATTCCCTACGACCAGCATCCAGGCACACCCAGGCTATGCACCTCAGTCGATCCTTCTGCAAAACTGCCGATACCACCTTGAGCGGCATTTGTTGAGGTCGAGCTTATTAGCGTGTCTCAGGCGCCTTGCAACAAATCTGCAGCCACAACCCAACCTGCAGCAAGCACAGCAACCGACAAGCAGCAGCAGCAACCGGGCTTCTTTCTATCAAACTTCATCCACTCTCTTGGGTATAAATTGCCCAAGGTTGAGGTTCGAGGTCAAGGTTGAGATTGCGATTGAGATTTGAGGTTAAGGTGTTTGTTGCAATTATCTACATCACCTGGCTGAACTTATCCTCTTTTTTTTTTTCTTCTTTTTTTTTATTTTAACAATAAGCCATGTGCTTCAAAGTGCCTGCCTACTTCCCTTCTCAATGAGCAAACTTCCTAAGTGAGACCTCGGTTGCTGTTGACACCAAATATTGAACCCACCACTGCAAACCTGGACTACTTCACTACATATCCCGCGTGATCTCGAGAAACGCTACGCCTCCAGCTGTGTCTATGCGTATTTGCAGTAGATGAAGGTCTCAATAATGGAGGCAGCAGCAGCAGCAGAAACGACAACAGCGGTGGCGGCAATGCTACCGGCTTCGAACCTGTCCAGGGGATCACCGGTGATGAGGGCCCGCGACACATCGCCAACTCCAGGACGCGACACAATACAGACCCAGCCCGCAGAAACTGTAACCAATGGAGTCCACACCAATGGTATAGAGAACAAAAGTAGAACATCTCCCACTGCGGACTCCGTGCCGGCGTTGATACAGCCCCCATCATCGTCATCATTGTCGTCGTCACCGCCTCCGCCGGCGCAACCTCTATTGTCACAACCCCCTCCGTCGGTACAACCCATATCGTCACAACCCGTATTGTCACAACCCTCTCCGCCGGTGCGGTCTTCGTCATCACAACCTCCATCAAGACAATCACCATCAGTACATTTTCCACAACCAGTGCATCCACCATCAGCGCAATCACAGTTATTCCCACCAGCTCCAGTATATTCACCAGGTCCCCAACCACACCAACAGTACCGAGGGTCCCCATCTACTATAACCCTTCCTTCAAGTATACCGTCACCTTTACAAGCTGGACACCACCACCAACAGCATCGAGAGATGAATAGGGCCCCGAAGCGGTTTCCATCTCCAGAGTTGGATCATGATATCCGCACCCCAAGGTTTAAAAGAGATATAGCTTTTCTAGCAGATGCTGTTCAGCAATCATGCCCGGAAGCTGTCCGGAGAATCGTCAGGGATAAATGGGAGAAATGTATTTTGGGCAGCGAGTTTCACCACGCCTTTATTGTAAGTACATTACCATGCTGATTCCTATCTGCCTAGTTTTCCCCTGTCCCATCCCTCTCCCAGTTCGTCCAAAACGCAAAACTTCTATCAACTAGGGGGTTGATGTATATAAATCGGCTGTCTATGAATTTTGATATTATGCCATGGTATCCTGTTTAGTAGATCAGGATGTGTGGGATACACGTGCCAATTGTGCATAAATATCAACTTCATGGTCTCTATCTATTTTATAGCGAGCTTTATCACTGACTTGATGATAGCTGAATGCAATTATACATCACGCAAGTGGAACTATCACGCGTCGCGCAGTTCGCGACTTTGGCCAAAACATGGTATCGGAGGCTAAACATGAGATTATTGCCCATCTCGGGTCGCAAGACCTAGATGATATTGCCTCTGCAATTCTTGAGAAATGCAGTGACAAGTTTCTTGACAAAGCCTTAGAACAACGCCTAAAGACGATTGACGCCCGTTCTTTGATTAATGCTCTGGCTCGAGCAGAGCGCCTTGGGTACGAAAGCGGTGACATATTAGAGGACCAGCCAGAGAGAGTAGTCCCAGCGGCTCAGATGCACAACCATGAAGTGGCCCAGGCCAACCCGAGCGGCAGCATGCAATCAAGACCTCCACCTGCCGCCCCTGCAGAAGCTTCACTGTTGTTTCAAACACAGCCTGCGCACCATGTGGCTGTTAGCGATCTGAAGTGTAGGCTATGCTGGCGTCAGTTTCAGCATACAAAGCCTTACGAATATGTGAGTTCTAACTCGGATGGCCGATTTACTAGCTCGAACTAACCAACGCTAGCATGTACAAAAGCAGTTGTGCACGAAGGCTAAATCGGACCAACTCCAATATTGGTGTGATGAATGTGGTGCTGGTTTTACGACTAAGGTCGGCCAACAATATGTAAGTGAATTTGATCTGCATCTACGCGCTCTTGTAGTAGGAATCCTAATAGTGCTTGGCAGCACCAAGCAAACGCAGTCTGTGGCCTTCACGCTACTGCAGAAGCGACTCCGAAATCACAAGCAATGCCTGGGTCCGGTGTGCTGCCATCTGTGAATTATGCTCAGTATATCCCTCCCACACCAACACAATCTAATAACAAGCCTATGGAAAACCTGAGCCCATCGCAAGATGATCCCTATTCTCATCTTACTCCACAACGGAGAGCTGCACTGGAGGAAGAACTACAACAGGCCGAAGCGAATTATGGACCGCGCTTCAAAGATGCGGAAGAAATGGCAGATCCTATGGCCCGCCGAGCGAAGCTCGAGTCCCTGCATAACACTTATAGTACCAAACAGAGTATCATCAGAAAAAAGTACGGGGTTCGCCTAAGGGTCAGACGCACTCGAGCAAAGATCGAGGAAGACAGATCGCGTATTGTCCTTAAACACCGCCCCAGCCCTAGCTCCATAGCCGAAACACCTTCTGCCAAACGCCAAAGAAGTGACGATGGGTCTAACAGTCTAGGCCGGCCTGCTTATATCGATCATGGCCCTGAAGTTCAAACTCCTATTCCTCCACGTACAAATCATTTGTCCGTGTCCCAGATGAACAACTCGGGATTAGGTGGTTCAACGGCAACTGCTGCCATGATGGATCCGACCGTGATCCCGTCTATATTCCCGACTCAGCCGCCTCCCGCAGAAGAACAACCTCCGCCAAATAGCCTCTCGTCCTTGCAACGAAAGGGCTACAGAGTTTCATCGCATGTTAGCCAAGCGGCTCGGCCTCCTTCTAGCAGTTCGATTCAACGCAGTGGTTCAGCATCTACACCCGTGGTCCTAGACGACTCCTCGGGCTCGGAGACAGACGAGGACATACCGTCAACTCTTCCACCGAAGAAGACTTTATAGGAAATGCCTTCGGTAACAACGGCTTCATATTTTCCGGGGAGATTAAGTATAACGTCCACGAAGCCCCTTTTGCGGGAGGTTTGCTTATACAAAGAAAAAAAGGCTAGTTCTCTGATATGGGATCAAGCTTTCTGACTATATAATACCGTGGTGGATTCTAAGGCTTGAGGGTCGGCAAAATCTCCATTTGCGTGGCGCTGAAAAGCACTCCTAAACTAATTTTCACGATACGAGGTAAAAAGTGGTCGGGAATATTGGTCTTCACAAAACAACCCAAGGTGGGTATGGCATGTACTGGAGAAAAGGCAAAAGGGTGATTGATGGCACGAATGGTCTACACCCGAACTGGCGTTTGCGCGTTTGCATTTTGATATACTCCTGGATGGTACCCCCCTCGCTGCAGGGTCGTGGTATATCGTTGACCTAATAGGTAGCTAGCTTGAACTCGCTATTTGTGCATACCTATTCCGGACTCGTTGCCGACGACAATGATCCATTCTCCGAATTTGGTGCGATCCATATAAGTGAAGCTCTCTACAGGGCAAACTCATGGAGTTAAAGCTTGGTTGAAAATGAAAATGCAAGGTATGCAAGGTAAAATTCATTCGCGTTAAGGTATCTATCTACCATGCCGTACAAACATGAGCAAGTAAATCAACGTCTACAATGCAGATGCTTAATCTCGTGTGCACGAGCTTTCTCTCGAATTCTCTTTCACACGCACATACAATCGTACAAGCTTCATAAGGGTATCCCATATTATCCACTACCTCTCCTCCACAAGCGCCAGCCGATGAGAAATGATGACCTGGCTGGCATCGTCCGTATTTGGATTCATAAACAGGAAAATGAGGATTAATTTTTAGATATCAAGTATAAATGAGCTAGCCGTGGGGAAACTCGATCGATGGCGGGCCGAGATAATCCATCCCGGCCGATCTTTCGAATCGCTGCCGACTAAACTCTCGTTTACTCCTCCCCGTTTTTTTTGAGTATAAATATGGCAAATAGACGATCTGGTGCCGATGCGTCGTCATCGGCCTTCAGAAGTCTATTCCTATTGTGTCATCGCCCACAACTGGATCAACGCTAGCCAGTAACTCTCCTTACCCAGAGTGTTGTAGGCTCGTACTCGGCATTGCGATCGAGGCGTTTGTAGGCTCGATGGAGCTTGAGCCCCAACTCATAGGATTGGCGCTCGACATCTGCGAGCTCTGTCCGCAAGGCCTCAACCTTGCGCTTCTCCCCTTCGCGCTTGCGCACGACGGCCTCCGACGCCAGGATATTATCCGTCGGCATCATCTCCGTCAGCTTCCGGATCGCCGTGTTGATATTGATACGCCGGTTCCCCAATGCCTCCAGCTGCGCGTTAAGCTCCGTTACCCGGTCTTTGGCTGAGGCCTCTGGAGGCGCCGGAGGGAGCGACTTTTCGAGCGACAGAACGGATACCACGCTTAGTGTCGAATGATTTCCCTCGGGTATCACTCTTGTCGAAGCATGCAGCCCAGAAATTAGAGACTTCGTTGCCGTTGTACTCGGTGAAGTAGTGTGAAATGGAGACTCTAGGTTAATCCTCACCGCTTCCGTAGGGGCCAATTTGGGCGAGTCTCCATAGCCCGAGACGGTAGGTCGCCCGCGATCTAATATCGATACCTCCGGGGTTGGCTTTGGGGCGGGGGTAGGTGTACTGTGTTGAGGAGGCGTAGGCAACGGCGTCCTATCCTCATCGACACTGACTCGGGGAGTAGAAGTATGATTCGATGGGGTATATGTAGTCATACTAAAACGAGACGGCGGCTGTGCCCACTCACTTGAAGAAGCCGTGGTAGAAACCTGGGGGGGAGCCAGGTCATGTTGGGCATGCTTAGATGACGTAGAGGGTTCGGAATACTGGCCCGACGACACCCTGGCCGGCTTCCTACGTATTGCCTTGTCGTTCGACGGAATCTGCAACCGTGGTAGTGGTGAGGAGGTTGTGGTAGTCGACTCTTGTGCCAACGGTCGAATAGGCTCCTCAGAAAGAGGAGGAGTAGGGTATGCTAGCGGTAATGAGCTTGACTGGGAATTCGAGACGGCATCGGATGGCTGTGGTGGTTGTGATGAAGGTGTCCCACCCGCAACCAAGGCACCTGGTTCGTCATGCTCCGATGACGCTGTGCTCTGCGCAGCGATTTGGAGTGGTGATGAAGCTGCTTCCGACCCATTAGACTCAACAGGAGATAGCACTGGAACATTCCGGCCGAGCCGTTTTTCACTCCTCGGTGGAATATTCAACGGTGGCACATTCTTATTATCTCTCACCGGTGCAACAATCGCCGTTCGGCCGCTGGCACCTCGCCACCCCGGTCGAGGGGCCGATTCGGGCTGAGGACTAGCACTAGTTTGTCGCGTTGGCCGTAGGCGATCACGAAGAGAAGCTGGGTTAGGTGGTGATGGTTTGCTTTGAGTAGACGATGATGATGCAGAACCTGCTCGGTTCGTGAGGCCGTGCGCAAACTCTTGCGGGTGTACTTGAGCCGGGCGGCCCTTTGCGCTGGTTGTAGGCTCACCCGTTCTAGGATCCCAGAGAACGTCATGACCGTAGGGCCGTGGCGGGGTGGTTCGGTCGCGTGACTTGGATTCGCGTAGAGAATTCATGACGGCGTCTGCATTTTTCCTGCGCTCGCGGCGCATCATAGGTATGTTACTCCGAGGTCCAGTTCTCGTCTGGCGCTCCTGGCCGGGTTGAGAGGTGTCTAGAGTTTCATCAATGGGAGAGACATCTCCAGGGTAGGGTCTGGAATAAGAACACAGCGTCAGCATGCCCGCGAGCTATACAAGGAAGGGTAGAGGAGGTAACGCATGTGCCGCACGGGCCCGAAACAGCTGCCACGGTCTCCCTTATTTCATTCATCCCTTTGAGAGCCATCCCACACACACCACGCTCCCCGCCCCCCTCCCTTCCGCAGTATTCATCATATATAGGTAGAAATTTGGTGCTTACCCTTCCCTCGGCGAAGCGATGTCCGGCGAACTTGGCGGCGATATCTCGAGCGGGTCGGGATGGGCAAAGTCATTCCGTAATTGATGGGCCGCAAAGACGGCAGCCTCTGGTGAGGGTTGCGAATAGACGGACGACGTTGGACGACCATAGATAGAGTCGCGCTGATAGTTGCGGCTAGTTGCAGGCGCCTGCACAGGGGGTGCTGCCAGGTAATTTGAGTTATGTTGTTTTTGTTGCACACTGCGATGCTGTGGTGTCAGCATCTTGAAAGGCCGGAAACGTGCGTATAAGTGGATGGCTTATAAGATAGGCTCCCTCTGGTCCGGAGCAAATATGCAGAGCGAGAGAGGCCAAACATCAAAAACAGAAAGAAGGAAAAATATGAAAAGAAAGGAAAGAAGAGTGTGCGTGACACGAGAGCGGCATATGTACAACGAACGAACCGGTGGGAGTAGTTGACAGTTGGTGGTTGTTGGACCGTTGGACCGTTGGACCAAGTCTATTAGCGAATCGCCAGCCAACCGTGGCCGTGGATAAAGGTGAGGGTGAGGCCGTGTTCCCGCATTTGAGATTCGAGATCGATACACTCAGGTACCTAATAGTGACAGCCCACCTACGCCCGCCCGGACCGGCGTGCGTACCTACTCGCAGGCACTGCACAGGCACTACACAGGCACCGCATAGGCTGGCTACATGTCATCTGTAGGTCCTGAATTAACCCATGCAGAGCTACTGCAGGTGGTCGATTCCTGGGGTCCATCCTCTTCTAAATTAGGGATCTTTTGCTTGCCCCCTGGCGCAATTTCCCCCTTGCCAAAGCTACCTAGGTTAGGTAGGTAGGTACCTACTAAGTAAGTAGCCACAAGCTTGTCGTGTGTTAATTGTTGTACATGTAACATACTAATAGCAGTATATACCTAGGTAACCATCACCATTGCCATCACCATCACCACTCGTTCGTTGAGAATGATGTATAAGGTATATGGATATCCCCATGCCCAGGAGATATCTGCAAATATATCGCCTGCTAATATCGTGACGTCTCCACCACTTGAGTGACACGGTAGATATATAATGTACGCAATGTACCAAAACTATTTGCACGCCGCTTCCTTCCAGTGCCGTGGGGGCGAGACGAGACGAATAATGAGACAGATGATATTGGGAATATTGGGAATATTGGAAATATCGGAAATATGGAATTATAACCGGACTTACTTCTCAGATACAGGGCCGACGTCTCTCAATAGCTGCTGAGGTGCAGGGCCTCCTCTAACTGCGTATTGGTACTGGCTGTTTCCGCCTACAACGCCGCGGAGTGATGACGAGGAGTGCGAGTTTTGCCAGGCTTCTAACTTCTTCCTGTTCAGAGGGGCGGCCGTCCCCTCTTTTTGCCGAAAACGATCCCACATGGCGGCGAGAACGGATGAACTTGTTTGGTTGTTCAGGTGGTTGTTAACATTCCCCTGGCCCCCAAGCTGCTAGCTAGTTGGGCTCGAGTCAAGGTAGCGGGTTCGACCGTGGGAGGGCAAAAACGATCTTATCAAGATTTCCACCTAGCTAGTGGAATTACCGTATTGCTACAAATCTCGATGGACAAATAAGAGAAGATGAGTGTAAAGATATTCCCTGGCAGCTGATATCACCAATTAAGAGTCGTGGTGTGTGTTTTTCTATGGTTGGCTTCAGTCACGCGTTGTGTCGGTTGTGTCGGTTGTGTATGTGTCGTCACAGTGGAAAATTGGGGGGTGGAGAAACTACCTCAGTTAAGTAATAAATAGTAAAACGGTGGGTAGGCAGTCCTTGTAGGCAGGCTTGTAGGTAGGCTCGTAGGGAATGGATAAGGCGTGGCACAACAACAATCAACAACGATGTGTGCGATTGTTGTGTAAAGGTGTAAAGGCCATCGCTCCTGTACCTAATGTTTTACGCGTGTGCGACCTGTTTGTGTGTTGACGTCGTGACCACTCGATACTAGCATTCGGTTGAGATGCTCTGTTAGAGTAAACCAAGATAGCCTCGAGCTTGCTTTGTCTTGATGATTGGCTCGCTGCTGCGCTAACAAAACGAGACTAAGTCGTCTTTCTTGACTGTTGCAGGTTGCATTGCCATAATCGTATCAAATGGCCACTTGTGGTAATAGTGTATGTACCTCTTCTTCTTCCCCCCCATGATCTCGTTTCGACTGGACTCGGGAGCGGACTTATCCCTTCATTTCCCCCATTTTCCCGGTGGTTGCGGCTTGTCTTCGTCTGAAACTAGATACAACATCGTCTCCTCCCCATCCCCCCATCCACTTCCCGCTTCATTTCATTGGGTACCTAGCATTTATAGTAGGTAGACATCTCTATCTAGGAGACATAAGGTTATATATAGTATGCGGTACTCTGTAGATATGCTAGACACACTAGACATGTAAATACTTATATCATATCTCACTGAAGTTTGGGTGGGAATTGTTGTCCTTGATACCTGATCTTCATACTGTAACACCATCCGCAGTTCTTGATTGGCATCTCATCCCACCTACAGTCCACGATCACCCCCATGAGACATCATCCGTCAACAACCAGGGTTGCTGAGATTTCACGAAACTAGTGCTGAACAAATATCACAACCATCACGCAATAACATGCAGCGGTTTATTTCGCTTATGTATATAGTTTTAAACGACTTTATTATCGAGAGCCTAATACCGCTAGCATACCTAAAAGCGAGAAGGCCGATAAGTCCATACCGGTTTCGCATTGCCCGGCACACTCTAGCATCAGTGCCTTCAAGTCTGAGATTCTTCTCTAGGTAGCTACAGGTATCCAGGTCAGTAAGGCCCTCGCGCATATCGGTAGTACTTATAGTAAGCGGTAGGTACCTAGGTGGGTAGGCAAATGATGTTGCAAATTATAGTATACTTTTAGCTGCACTGGTAGAGGCAAGGTGCTCCATAGGCCTTACGATTAAGCACTTATACAAAACAGCTCAATTCCTAGAACCACCCCCCAGGTACCAGGTATGGTAGCTATTGTATAACACGGGAAGAATTATCATGGCAAATTCTAGATACCCTAGAAGCCTGCTATTCCAGCTATCGACCGCTATCGACACGCGCATGCTAGGGTTAATCACTCGGTAGATCAGACGGGCTTTTGCCCACGTCGATGGGTCCTCGATATGCAGTTATCCATATAAGCACGGCTCAATATCGGAATAAGACTTACCCACGAAAAAAAGCGGCCACTTGTGAGGGGCCATCTCTCAACGGTATCCAAAAATTGCCCCTCCTGGCCCAAGCGCCTATTCGCAGAGCAGCAGTCACAAAATTCGCACCTTGGAGGAAATTTGACATCGATCGCTCGGCTCTACGGATTCGATCCCGACCGCCCTCAGCCGACCCTTTTTTATAATCCACGCCCATACTAGACGTGGTCGCCGTTCTCCGTTCCCTTGACAAGAGACGAGAGGGTTTCAGTCACAAAAAGGGCACCTATCGAGTTTCTAGGCCAACGAAGACACGACAAACAAAATGGCGGCCCCCCACCAACCGCAGCTCGTCTTCGTTGACGGGAGCTTTGAGGAGTTGGCGCAGGAGATGGCTGATTTCCTTAATGTTAGTGACGATGTCAAGGCTCTTGTAGAGAAAAATCAGAAGGATGAGGTTCTCAAAAAACTAGTTATCGCCTCCCCAGCCCTACATTCCATTCCCGAAAAGGAGTTTGCCGGCGCATACAACCTACTCGTCTACCTCATCCTCCAGAGCGACAATGCGTCCATGTTCCTCTCCAGAGTCTGCGATAACCTCACAAAACCCATCACCTCGTCGCCCATGAACGGCCCCGGCTTGGCCCTGAATACCCTCACCACTATCTTCAACATGCTGAAGCCCGATGATGAGCTTCGCTTCAACGTCTTCATGGCCATCTTAAAGTTTCTTAAGCTTCACGGCATGTTCGAGAACCTGAAGCCATACCTGAAGAGTCTTGACGACTGGATGAACGACTGGGAGACCGACTCGGACGACCAACGTCAAGCATACGAGGCGATCGCCGAAACAGCCCGTGAGGCCGGTGACGCTTAGTAAGTGTTCATTATACGTATTTTATGCATCTTTGCGTCTAACATAACTACCATCGCAGCACCTCTTATCAATACATCCTAAAGGCCCTGCGCACCTTTGAGGATGACGAAGTCAAGTCCGAGGATGCCCAGAAAATTGCCCTACGTGCCCTAAAGACCGCCCTTCTTTCACCCACGCAATACGACTTTCAGGATCTTCTCAACGTGCCCTGCGTCCAAGCTCTTTCCGAAACCCACCCTGTTTACTTTGAGCTGTTGACAGTATTCGCCGAAAAGGATTTGGAGGACTACAACCAGTTCAGGGAAGAGCACGAGGGCTTTGTCGAGAAGGAGCATTTAGATCTAGAGAAACTGCAGACAAAGATGCGGCTGCTTACATTCGCCTCCCTGGCTGCTCGGACGCAAACACGCGAAATCCCCTATGACGAGATTGCAGAGGCCCTACAGATCTCACCAGAAGAGGTGGAATTATGGATAATCGATGTTATTCGCGCACAATTAGTCGAGGGTAGGATGTCGCAGCAAAAGAAGGTTTTCCTAGTTCACCGAACTACATACAGAGTCTTCGGCGAGAAGCAATGGCGCCAGCTAGGCGACCTCGTGGACACATGGAGAGACACGCTGAACAAGGTTACCGCTACGCTTCGCAAGGAGCAGGCTGGGCTTGAAGCTCAGAAGAAGCGCGATTTGGAGGAGGTTGAGCGAAAGCTAGCAAATACTGGTGCCTCGGGGCCTGGAGAGCGGCGACGGGGTGATAGAGGAGATCGTGGCGAGCGGAGTGAACGCGCACCCCGTAAGGAGCGAACCGATGACGACGACTAGATGACTCGCTCTTTTCTCTTCGCCTTTTCGGTTCTCAGCTCTCAGTCGACTGCATTGGGAAGGTCATTCGGCGTATGGCATGGCGATGCGGAAAAGGCTTTGTTGTAATGAATTATATGAGTTCGGATTGCGGCACCCGGGGGCTATACCAAGATATATCCCCCCCCCCCCTCCTTCACTTGACGAGAAGCCAGGTTTCTATGTAAAAATTGTTACATACCACCTCGTCTCGGCCGTTATCGAACTCTTAAGGAATTATAGAGGCTGGGTGGAAATATTAGAATACACACCAGAACCCTATGAGCAAAGGTAGTTTGGAGTTGCCTAGTATCTATGTCATGGGGCCGTGAAACGCTATCTAGACCGTCAACCCAATTGATATTACAATGCCAAACCTGAATATTTCTATCTTGGATTCTTGGGTGTCTAATTTTTTGGGGGGATTGTCCTCTATACCCCGCTATATTCAATGTGCATGTCTCAGACAGTCTGTTCTTGATCTACCAACATGCATATTCCTGCCCCAGCTCCCTGTCTAAAAGTTGCCGCCTAGCCGCTTGGTTAGCTCGGCCTGCGTGGCGCGGTAAACCTCATCAGGTGGGACGTTGGCGCGGATGCGGGCGACGCGGTCCTGCTTCTCGTAGTAGTCGACGACGGGCATGCTGGTCTCAATGAAGGTGCGGAAGCGCTTGCGGATGCTGTCGGCGTTGTCGTCGGAACGGCCGCTGGTCTTGCCGCGCTCCAGCAGGCGGCGCTCCATCTCCTCCTCCGGGCAGTCGTAGAAGAGCACAAACTTGGCGGGGCACACAGCCTCCTCGAACTTGACGGCCTGGTCGAACTTGCGCGGGAAGCCGTCGATGAGGAATTTGCCCTTTAGCACGGGATTCCCGCCGCCGGCGGCGGTGGTTGTGGTGCTGGTGCTGGTGGGCTTGGTGGACATGGCGTCGCGCATCGCGTTCTCGAGAAGGACGATGGTCACCTCCATAGGTACGATCTCTCCGTTCTTGATGTAGTCTTTGATCAGCTCGCCGTATTGGCTGCCGGCGCGGTTCTGCTCGGCGCGCAGAAGGTCGCCTGCCGATAAGTGCGTGAAGCCGTAGGCGGCGACAAGCCGTTCGCATTGTGTGCCCTTGCCCGCGCCCGGCCCGCCGAGCACGAAGAGCACGGTCACGTCGTCGGCAGAGAAGACGGGCGTCTTCCGATTCTTTAGGTCGTCGATGGCGGGCATCTTGGTTTTTTATTGATTTAAGTGTCGGACGTGTAGCGGTGGTTTGTGTAGGATAGTGGATGGATGGTGGGTGGACGGTTAGGAAATGCCCCTTTCTTACGGGAGATGGTCGTCGCACACAGAGAGGGGGGTAGAAGTCCGTCGACAACTACGGCTCAGGTGTGGAGGGGTGACACTACGTTCTAGTTTCATACGCCGAAGGCTGATAATTTTGATATCTCTAGCCTGATAAATAGCTGTAGGGAATCGGTTGTATTATACTCGTAGTCGGAATCGCAAGAAAAGATGGTAGACAGGATTTGAGGCAAAAGGTTGTCGTGTCGTTGAACAAACAGTAGACCAGGGCAATAAAATAGGAGGAGCAGGAGAGCAGGGATAATCGATACCTACCTAGGTAAGGTAATCATTATTTGTTTGGCCAATGCCATCTACCCTCTACCTAGGTACCTCCTAATCTACCCACTACCTAACCGTAGATTACCTCACTAACTAACCTAACCTACAGCACCTACTGCCGGCCCTATAGTATAGGTAGGTACCTTTGTCCCGCATGTCGTTCAAGCACAGCTGCAAAATGCAAGTCCCTCCCCCCACTTCTTGGCCTCCAGCCAACGGCTATGGTGGGCCACTACCACCTTTTACCGACAATAAAAAAAATCGACCAAAAGCATCCAGAAATAGACCGGAGGCAAGGTAAAAAATTACAAAATAACTACTAAGCACCTCTACACCTTTAAATATTAATCTATATATAATTATATAGTTAGCTATTAGCTTAATATATTATATAAAAGTATTTAGTAATTATTTTAGTAATTTTTTACTTTGCTTTTAGTTTGCTTTTAGTTGATTTTTTTTATTGTCGGTCGAAGGTGGTAGTGGCCTACGTACGGGGGTAGGCCACTACCACCTTCGACCGACAATAACCAAAGGCAAAATAGAAAAATAAAAATAATAATTATATAATGCTGTATTAAGTCGGATTAAGCTGTTTAAGTGTTTATTTGTTTATTAGGCTTTAGTTTGGCTGTAATATAGGTAATTGTAAGATATTTGGTGGTTGTTTTACCCCGCCCCTGTTGCTTTTAGTCGATTTTTTTTATTGTCGGTGGAGGGTGGTAGTGGCCCACCGTCAACGGCTCTAGTTTAGCCCCTTCTCCTAATTATATAAGTACAGGTAACTAGCCATGAAAAAGGGGACTTCGAATCACGACCCGAAATGAGAGGTAGAGAACGAACCTCTCGAGACGGAATGGAAAGGGGTGCGGGATTAAAAACCATAGTAGGTAGATAGTGGTAATACAAGAACGAAGGTGGTGGAAGAGAGCTAGAGCCAGCTAATATTACCACGTATTATACCTGGGTATTGCCGGGTATCGCCTAGACGCAGACCAGATAAACGTTGATGCCCGGGATGCGTACCTACTACCGAAGTTCAAGTGTTACAATTACATCACCCGTGCCTAATATCTTTCCGAAGGCTTTTATTAATGGCAAATAACCCAACCGTATGCATTTACATTGGGGATATTCAACTATTTGTACATGATATTATATATCCCAACCGCATCAGCTTCGTAAGCCTCGCAAAGACTTTATGTGCTAAACCCTCACTATGATCTTTAACTAGGTGTGACCGACAACTTCAACGTACGGGACAGGTAACAGATGCTTTGTTTTTATTTGTTGGGGATCTCATTTCGTGCGATAGGGGCGCGACTAATGCCATCCATACATTAGTATTAAACTTTTAGCAAGTCTTCTCTCCTTTTTAGAGATATTTGAGTTATGAAGTAGAGTAAATGGGCAGAAACTCACCCTTGACCAGCCCTGGACTTGCTCACATATGCAAAAGCGCCCGTCCCCACGATGATGATAGCCAGGAACGGCCAGAATTTGACAGTGGTGTTGGGACCTCGCGGTGGTCGTGAGCTGTAGGTCCGCCGTGATATTGCCGAGCCTTCAACACCCGCTATTGTGGCTGAAAGCCTAGCTGTCATGAAGAGAGACCTTGTTGTAGTCGTCATTTTTTCCCGCTGTGTTGCTCGGCCTAAATTACACCGAGTATTGCGAATACGGTTGCGACGAGAAGGTACTACGGCCAATCTAGGGAAGGGTATCTAGTTTGTTTTTCAAGGCTTTGGGGCTGCCTAGCATTGAAGGTAAAAGAGTGATTTCGTCTGAGCTAGTCTCTTTCTGCCGTCGTACATTGATGAGTTAGTTCATGGATACAGATTCACGAGCTCCAGGCGTTGTCGGCCCACATCCCAGTAGAAGCTTAGAAAGTCTTGATATGTCATGCAGTTGCCAACAGCTGCAATCCACCGTCTACCAGTTGCTGGTCAACAGACAGGGGCATCGTCAACCATCGCCTCTATTAACCCACGCCTAAAAGGGGTACCAGGGAAAAGAGAAAGACCAGAGGGAGATAACAATAGAAACCGTAACAAAGGCCCCTCCCAACCCCCCAAAGACTCATACGTCAACCACGAGCAAACTAAATCTGTAGAAGACAAACTTGCTCCGCCCTTGGGGTCCTAGAAAAGTACACAGCCCGCCTGGTAAAAAACCCACCCGTTCGTTCACGAGAGAGAGAAACCTCTCCCCCTCCCTCCCCCCCCAAAAAGAGTGTCTCATCTACTAGTAGGCCACCCTTGGGTCGTACTCGACCAAATACACGAACAAATAGAACCTACATGCCGGAAGCCAGGTTGACACAATGCACAGGCGCATCACCTCAAGCGTATGTAATACCCGGTATATATAGTACCCGGGTCTTACAGGTCACGCACGCATGAGCATCCAATGTACACTCTGAGGGTATCACCTGGCTTAATCACGTTACGTATGTAAATCCAATCCGACGCAACGCGGACTACGTGACTAGCGAGGTAGCATGTAGCGCAGCAAAGTAAGTAATCGTAAGCGAGACTAAACCTGACGCGACGCGAATGGCAAAAGTTGAAGGGTCCGCAGGGAGACAGACAATTCACAGTCACAGGGAAACACAGGGGGAAAGGGGTTTTTGGCTTCAAGAAAAGCGATATCTGGATTTATTCGTTGGAAGATACAGCAAGCATAATTGCTATACCTATATATGATGTGATAATTACACTTGAATAAGGAGAATAGGGGTAGGTAAGTGAGCTAAGCCAACACAAGTTGGTCAAGCCAGAGGTATCTCTTTCGCATCCAAATAGGTAAATTCAAAACGACTCCGTCAAAACGCCCGGCGCAGAGTTGTACAATTTGCTCACGCATGGGTATATATCATCACGAAAAAAGCGCAGCAAATTCCCAACCATCAACGTACAGTAGGTGCATAAACCATAGCTGTACGGAAAAAAACATCATCTCTCTCGTCCGTGTCACTCATTTCGTACCGCTCATGCCGCCCTCTCCCGTGTAGCTCGTAGCATCCGTGCTCGTGTCTCGTGCATCATCATGTCACCTCGATGAGTACCCAAAACTTGTTTGTCCGGGAGGTGGACTTTTCATGACAGCGTCTGCGTACGCCCCGGGTATGGGCACAGCGTCGTACTGTTGCTCACCGGGCGCCACGGCCGTGAAGTGATTTTCGGGAGCAGAGCTGGTCGTTGGAGCGTCGAAACTGCCTTGCGCAACTTTGGGAGTGGCTGAGCGCGCCTTGGAAGGTGGAGCCTGCAGCTTGAAGGGTTTCTCGACTGGCTTAGGCGCAGGTATTTGACTTGCGAAGGAGGACGTCGGCTCAGCGGCCTGAACGCCAGGAGTGAAGGTTGGTGCCTTGGACATTTCGGAGAGCGAGTTGTAGGTTGAAGGGGGGAATCGCGGTGACATTGCGTACTGCGAGAAACTGGGCGACTTGGGGCCGAAGCCGGGTGTGTTGGGCGCCGATTGCGAGCGTAGCTGCGCTAAGTACAAGTCCGAGCGGGCGCGATCACGCATGTCCATCGACTTGGTCAGCTTGCGTTTCGTGATGTATCGATAGAAGACAATGCTGTAAAGTGTGATTGTAAACACATCGAGGACAATTTCGATAAGGGCGCAAATCAGAGACCAGTTCTATTTTGAAATAAACGAATTAGCAGCTGGGATCGAGACGCCTGGGGGGACGTGTAAAACTCACCTGAAGCCGGCAGACAAGAGCATAGTCGACCTTCTCCGAGAAAACCTGTGCTCTCTTATTTTCAACACAAGACCATCCCCAAAGGTCCTTATTGCCGCTGTTGTTGCGGGTGAATTGAAGGATACCAGCAGCGGCAGCCCATAAAACCGACGAGGCAATGAACCAGCCAACTGCAAATAGCGTGTAGTAAACGCCAACTTTCTCAGCTCTGCGATGGCCTCCTCTCAGGTAACCAATGAATATGAGAATGCAGAGGAAAAGATTGACTCCAGAGACCGCAAGGACGACAATCTGGGGCCACAGCTGTGTGCCCTCTGCCCATGGTGGCAGGCCACTCTGCGCCGAAAGTGTGTGCGTCGTCCGGAAGATGTTGAAAGAAACGGCGACCAGGGAAATAATGATCAAACTGCAGCTGAAGCTGATACCACGAAGGGCAAATTTTGCCAACCTAACCCTGTACTTGAGACCCTATATGATGTTTAGTGGGACAACACGACTCTATTTTGCTCCTTGAAACTTACGTAGTCCTTCTTTTGCGCCGCCTCGGTGTCTTTTTCTCTAGCTTCAAGAATGTCCTCTTCTCTGAATGTCGGGCTGAGAGGGTTCAGTCCTCTTCCTGGTGTACCAGGCACTTTCATGGCACTCTTTAAGGGTGTTTTTGGTGTCATAGGCACGTTGACTGTTTGTGTCCGAGTATCGTCATTGATATATCCAAAGCCGACATCGGCTGGTTGAGCTTGTGTAACTTGCGACACCTCATCTCGGTCACCAAATGGATTGCTCGTCTGCGGCTCGATAGGAGAATGGACTGTGGTAGCTTCTGCAAACCTGGGGGTCCTTGGCGGCTTCAGCGAGGATGTGGTAGTATATGATCCGTCCGTTGAAGATGACCGTGACGGTGTCAATTTGAGGGCGGAAGGACGCCTCTTCTCACCTTCTTGTGCCATTTTGATTTTGTGTGTAATATATAGTAGATAAAAAGAACAATCGCTCGTCCCTGCAAGTCGGTTGCCTGTATAATAAGAAGGACTGCTTCATGAACCAAGCCAATAGTATTAGTCTATGGTCCAGTATGAAAAGGAAGCAATTGGGAAGAGAAAAGTGTATGGAGACCAGCTATCGAAGAAAGAGAATCCTCAAGCTCGGAGACGGGAGGAAGGTATAGGTTTTGAATAAGCGCCCTCGGGCGTCCTACGATCTCATTCGATCTTCTCTAAGGCTTCTGCATGTGCGGGCAGTGGAGATAGCACAACGCGCAATATGCAATGGGATCGCTCACAGTGGGCCAGGGTCCTCGTGGTCTATTCGAAGGAATGCCTCTGATAGGGCGACGAGAAAGAACTCCAATCTCGAGTGGGCGAGTCTAGTGTGGGTAGACGCCGTAAGTGACGGGATGATACCGTACAACGGCTTGATTGTATCGGAACTCCCAGATCAACAATCAACTCTAGTTTCATGGGCTGCCGGAGCAAGTTGCAGTGACACAGAGAACGGATAGTTAAGAGAAGCACGACAGGAACCTCGGGAGCAGAAGCGGGAACGGCTCTATAGGGTATATTTCGTGTGTGTGAGATGGGGGCTGTACTAACAGACTCGGAGGAGAAGAAATCAAGAATGATAACTAAACGGGTGTCAACGTTCAAGGTATACTACACTTAGCCATTGTTACTCACCAGGACAAATTAGGGTGGCATCGACCAAACAGTAGCTATCGCCCGAAGGCCCAGATTGTACCCGGGCAGAGTACCTGTAAGGAGGCCATATGTTGAATTGGCGTTACCGCCCCCTAGCCGTCGCATCCAACAGCCCAGCCAGTTGCGATTATCTTGACTGACGAAGTTGCGGACGACGGCTGAAGACGACAGGGTTCTGGACAGGGTGCGTTACAGGGGTCCTTCTCGGCATCGAGCGGAGAGTTGGAGAAAAGGCTCTGGTTGGACGAGTAGTTTACAAGGGAGGAGCCGGCGCCAGAACAGAGCGCTTCGCAAGGACGCTAGGAAACCCTTGTCGACGATCTTCGCATCTCATAGGCAGAGGCCGTCCGTGTGCTGCATGCAAGTGCTTGAGCATCCGCCAATCGCAGCGCAGGACGACGTGATGTCACCAACCACTTGCAGCCATCAACTGGAACCCGGGCGGTAAAAAGCAGCGTAGTGAGGTGGTAGTACTACTAAGCTACTAAGGAGTAAGTAGTGTAGTATACCTACTCAACCTAGAGTATTGCGGAGTGCGGTGTATACGTACTGTACTACTATATGTGAGTAGTGTAGTATAGGACCTTTCGGCGAAGAACAACCTGGCGAATGGCAAGTTCCAGCCGCCACTCTCTCTCTGTCTGTCTCTCTCATGCCCTTTTACTTCTGTCCTTGCGTTGAAAATCCCGCAAAAGATACAGCTGTTATCGACGACCTCTTGTGCTGCTTTTCACCCTACCTAATACGTCGTACTTATGGCACCACAATATACAAAAGGACCGTCGGCACGATAAAGTATGCGCTAGGACACGTTTAATGCGGCCAGTCGTTCTTGGTGGCCGTCATTTATCGCCGTCGGCCGCATGCATACGCAGTGTGGGTAGGCACTCGGCCTGATTGACACTTTGGACAAATCCCACCATTCCGGCCACCACTCTCATCGTTTCATCTTGGCAAGTGCTAAGTGGTGCGATGCCTTTGGGGTCCGGGAATCGTCGGGATACGTAGTCGTCAAGGTAGTTCTTCGTTCATGCTGAACCAAGCTACTCAGCACTACTACGTACTTGGGGCATACAAGGTGGGTATGGCAACACACCACGAGGATATTTTTGGACTACATTAAGTACGGTAACCAATAGTGTGGTGCTCTTGTACTTGCTACGTCGTAATATTGTATTGTACTAGGCACCATTGATCGAGACGGTGATTCTCACCCCCTACCGAGAGATGACATTGAGCCGCTTAAGCAGGATAGTGCAAGGCTGAGAATATATTTAACCTCACGAAAGCACGCCCGTTATTCATAAACGCTGTCACTCTAATCTCACCGATCGCGTGATGACGATGGTGGAGGGTATAAGAAATTGCATACCACCATCCAGATTTATGCTGACTGCGTCGAAAAGCTGAACCTGACTGCCTTCTTTCATTTATACAAAACGCTCTAGAAGTTTTTGAAAACCTCTTAATGTAGGGCGACTACATAGTACATACAGGGTAGTAACCCTTGCGATATTAGGATGATGACGAGCCGCGCATTAATAACAACCAGGTATGGTCAGCAAACAGAGAGCGAAGGGGATCTGGTTAGTGTATGCATCCTACTCTATCTAATAGATATAGTATAGGCTTTAAGTTCGAGTGAACAAAATCGTAGTCAGTCCTGTGGCAATTAACATAGTTCCTCGCTCTGCTTCTAGTAGCGTCTCACGCGTCATTTGCGTCGGGCACAAGTAGCAAGTATATTCGAATATATTGGGATCGAATTCTTAGATGTAAATAAGTCAAGGTTAAAATGGTTCCTGCGAGCCCAATAGGTATTTCGTGCTCGTGATCCACGTTCCGCATGCTCCCATAATGAATAAAGCCAGTGCAAGCAATTTAAATAAAAGAACAAAACAGCTAGCTGGGATTGCAATTTCATGCATAGAGTCAGCAGATATTTTCTACATGAATAGACCCTAGGTCGTCTCTCATTTGGGCAGGGTTTAGATAACAATGCCAGCAAGTCGAATGAGGAATAACTAAGGCCTTCTGAGGCGGATATATTAAATATACCACTACATGCCTGTAGCTCTTTGCTACTGGCCAGGTTGTGAGCTCTTATCCTATCATGCGACCCATCGACAACCTATTAGTAGTAGATATTCACACGAGAGGCTAGATAGTATCTATCGCCCAGTAGTCACACGGCCGAAGGCAAAGCATGGACTAATTGTGTTATGTGCATAATAACGCGGTCATTTATCGTGGGCGGATGGAAGTGAGACGGGATAATAATACCTAAGTACCTACCTACTACGTACATAGGTATGTATTATCAAAGCGTATTATTCATCCTTTAAGTGCATTGCTGACCCAGGTACTCGCAGAGAGGCGATTAATACGTATCGGCATGTTAACAACCCGCCCAACCAATCTCAGACCTCCGGGTTCGGGTTTGGTTAATCTTGAATACCCTCCCCGACTACCAACCTCGAAAAGACCGAGGAATCGGGGTTCTAATCTACTCTCGTAGAGCGAAAAGAGGGTCGGTTAGCCTGCTAATAATTTACCTGGGTACCTACTTGAACAAACTTAGGGCGGATCCCTAACATCGAAAATGGGTCATCCCGACTCGTCGAGAAGTTGAACATGCTCGGCCGGCCTCGTGGCCCAATGGCAAGGCGTCTGACTACGAAGACAATCCCCCCCGGTATTCACTCGGTAAAGAATTGTCCATGGTAATCAGGAGATTCTGGGTTCGACCCCCAGCGAGGTCATATTTTTGACGTATTTGAAGGAGCTGAATATTATTTTTTTAAAAAAAAAATCTTCACTCATTAAAGATGCTCTTCTTCATTCCCTTGGAACTATTGGAACTATGCTAATGATAATCAGAATGTAGACAGTGGATATACGTATATCATGTGATCTCTCTCGTGGGTGCCGTGATTATTATATCTATCAACTTACTAGAAAAGAAGAAGTCTGATATAGACTTAAAACGCAACATCTGTCTCAGTTAGCAGTTGGTAGCGGTAACTACTGAAGGGCTTGAGAACTGAAGTTTACATAGCTTCCAGATGACTATGATGGCCTGTTAAGGTGGACGATGAAGACACAACCACTTGAAATGGCGTGAGGGTTTGAATGCATGCGATATTCATACATGGGTATTAGGCTATATTATTAGATTAAATTCATTTTAGGGTATCCTTCATCATTTCCTCGTCTTTCGCGCATGCTTCACGAGGTTTTCTATGACACCTTCGAACGCCTCCCTATCGCCAATTCTCTCATCTGCGCGTTTCTTCCAGAACTCGTGCACCTCGTTTGCCAGGACCTCCATTTCCCTTAGTTTCTCCACATGTTGTTGGAGTTCGATGTCCGTCATTCCTCTCAGTGCCTCTTCTGTTGTGGCGCATAACTGCTTCGCCGCAACCAGGTCAAGTTCCGGGATTTGGTGAGGGACTTTCCGCTTTTTCGAGCCGGATCGAGGTTTCTCCTTACCCTGGGAGTCGACCGAGACAGACGATCCATTGGCATCCAATTTCCGAAGTCGAGACACAGAGCGGGAGTCTGTAGAAGTTCGAAGCGAACCGTTTGACGTGATCCGGTGAAGAGATGGGAGGACCAATTTTTTCTGTTTGGATGCAGGCAGAATCTCGTCTAGATCTACGGGTACCCCGAGCGATACTAGGAAGAGTCTCCTAATACGGGAACGGATCCAATCAGGGGGTTGGAGGGGAGGTGGCGCAGCTAACTGTGACCATAAAGATGCGCTCCTTGGATTGAAGAATATGGGATTATCATTCGGAGGTGAGGGCAAAGGCGGAACATCGAGTACATCAGGTGGATATAATGCATTTAAGTAGGGGTCGGAGGCGGCTAAGATATCTTCAGAATCTAGCCCGTCAAGATCTAATATTGGCTTCGAGCACATAGAAGTCAGCATGGTTGTGGTAGGACTACCTAGGGAGGGTACTAGACACACAAAAGAAGGTATAGAGACTTGGGGCTGGCTTATAGGCGCATCGGCCTGCTGAAAACCATCATCAAAGTCGCCAAAATCCGCATCTTCACCGCCCTCTTCGAATTCGTCAAAGTCGTCACCAAAATCGGCATCATTGTCATTCGTCTCCTCGTCGCGAAGACTCGTGATTGATCTGGCTGCTGAAGATTTCCTCCGTTCATCTGCTGAGGAGAACTTCAATACTTGGTTCACAGCCGTATCATCTACGAAGGCACGGTCAATCGCAGTGTGGATTTTAAGAGGACTTGGTTGCCGTACCGGTGTCTTGTGTGTTGGCGTCTAATGAAACAGGAACTGGGCTAGTCTCGCCTGTGTTATCGGGCTTCCGAATAACGTCTGGCGTGGCATCTGCTTGATGTAAGTGATCATTATAGTTGTGAGTCGAAGAACCAGGAGCATCGTCTGTTTCGTCGACCACAGTTTTGGGAATAACAACGCCGCCCTGCGCGATGTTCTGGATAGATTTTGTAGACGGAGACTGTTCGTCTTGTACAAAGGCTATTTCATCTGGCGAGGCATCCTCTGTTCTTTTGTCATAGGCCGTAGTACCAGGGACTTCCCCATAGGAGGGCTCGTCATCTACTTTCTCAACTCGGGTTCTAGGTATGGGAGACACGGGCCGAGCGCTACCCCCAGGGGACGACTGAGCGTCAGAATAGTGCTCATCTGAATCGGAGGCTTCTGTATCGACGTACGTTAGGCTGTGAGCAGAGGTTTCGAGTAGGGAAAATGTGCTTACCCAATTCGTGCGCACCAGGATCCTCGGTCCCTGTTCTCTCGGGCGCTTCGAGACTAGAGGACGATCTGCGCTCTCCAGACATGCTGGGAGATGGAGCGGTCGGATATCAAGCCCGATAGTGCACACTCGTGATGAGGAATCAACGAGTGCTCGGGTTGTAAAAAGGCGTTGGGTTCGGACGCTCAGTACTGGTACCACAAGATGGTTGAGGGGTAGAGGACCGGCTCGATTGGCAGTATCCCTAGGGAGACAGATAATGCGGTTATGAGGCAACCAAATAAATCCAGATACAAAGCGGGTTTAAAAGAGAGGTAACAATGTCCAGGGTTGCTTTGGAGTTAATTGAGGCTGCCAGGCAGTTTATAGAGGTAGCTGATTAATAGGATCCTAGCTACTCTACTCCCTTGAGGCTAATAAAATTCAGGATCGGTTGTAGTTAGAGGATCGGATACGTTTGAACCTCCTTGGATGATTGAAGCTGGAGAGCACTTCCAGTTGGTGCAGCATACAGCATACTAGAGGGCCTAGAGAGGGCCTGGACCATGCCCAGTGCCCAGTTACCTAATAGGATCGATCGATTCTAGTGTAGGTACAGCCTACAGGTAGGTGGTCAGTTTTCCCATTTTATGGGGGCATATGACAAATTGGGCTTAGCTCGACTTCCTGTTTTTTGCCTAGGCTCGGCTCATTCAGTCCTCGGTCAGGTGACTTCCATGCATAAAGCCTACCTAGGTACTTAGGTAGGTACACCTTATAGAATGCAAGTTGACAGCCCTCAGATAAATTAATTACCCAGGTAATCAATCGCCTAACCTCACAGAGAATGCGGTTTTTCCCCTCCTTTTTTGGGGGTCAATATACTACATTTATAATCCTCATGTTACTCGCTATAATTGCTTTTATAGATTACATGGACGGCTTGCGGTCTCTGTGATCACGGTGGCAGTTATTACGTATAGCTCTCACAGTGAAACAAAAAGGCCGTTGATTAGAGGGCCGCAAGAAGCACTTGAAGTGGCTTCCCCCCGACAAACTCCAGGTTATAGTTTATATGAGGCTAGACATTTTAAAAAAGTTGCTGTTCCGCTTTATGTTTTTAGAGTACGGAAAACTGCACTTTTGCTGTTCTACTTCTATATAAGTTATCTATTAATATTTCTAGGCCAACAGATGCGAGCCGTTATAGTTATATAATAATAAGAGTCTGCATCGCACTATCTCCTACTACCACCCTTTGGCCTCGTGAACCATTCAGTTAAGGCCTTGCTGCGCATAGCACAGTCGCTAACACTATTACATCCCTAAACGGATCTCCGGCCGCTCAAGTATTGAAATAGCCTAGACTTGCAGATGCTGATATCTTGATCACGGCATCATTATTCCAGCTGGTCTTTTATACGTATACTTAGCTTAACAAATATTTTAGCCAGGAGGTGAAAGGGGCCCTTAGCGCTAGTTCATGTAAAGGAGGTCCTTCGAGTACTATATGAGTATCTGTGAGGGCGAAAGTATAGGTACAGTGCCTGATATGAATAGGGGGTTCTGCATTTTTACGCCGCTCAGTTTACGTCCTAGGTAAGTTATTCGTCCCTTTAGGCCCTAGCCATGAATAAAGGGAGGTGTGGGTTTATTTCATTGAGCCGTGTGTTTTCATCGGCCTGTATCCACGAGGCGATGTATAATGTGTCTAGCTCACTTGTCACCCAACACGTTCCCTACATCGAAAGCCACCAAAGTCTATATGCTTCCTTTCATCGCCTGTTGTGCTTAGCTAGATCTTGTCATAGGTTTTCAAGGCATCGGGGAGTTTCCAACGCCTAGTACTTAGACTCTTTTAATACTGCTGAAGAGAAATCCGGCGGCTGAGTATTTGATATCAATATATTCTCCAACGTGAAGCTAGTGCAATTTATTAATAGTGGGCATGGCCCTTCAGTTCGAAGCTATAAATGATCACAAATACTGTATATCTAAAGTCATTATGCTTTTATGAAACGTATAATTTGGATCGAATGGAGGAAGACTTCAGCGAGGAGAGCCCTAGCCCAAGTCGCCCTTGGATATGAAAAGGTCCTTCGAGATCAAAAGCGTGCCAACGATTAGGAGCTCCTATAGTAGCAGGCCTAGATGGCTTAGAGCACTACACGAATACATCTGGATAATTTCGGACAGCATCCTTCAATGATGGGGGGTGGCTAATCGACCGCGATGATTTGTGGTATTTCGCACCTGCCAGTTTGCTAAGGTGCTGTTGAATTGAGTCTGACGGATCGGACTAGGGGTAGCGACCCGAAGAATATATCGATTTGATGTGTCATCTTTAGTTACTGATGTACTTGAAACTAAGTAGGGAATATGACACATTGATGTCGTGGTCATTCACCGGGTCGAAGATCAGTCGAGATCAGCGGGCTCTATTCGAGTTATGTCAAAACAGAAGAGGGAAAACGTCCGAACAAGAGGGAAGGTTCGCTAAAATATCTAGTGGTCATCATGTCTAGAACTCAGCGGAACGTACTGCAAGCCGGCTCATGCTGCCCGCAAGATTTCAGATCGAAATATACTTGACGCCTCCGGCAGCAATACCTAGGCACTCTATGCATGCTGGCTTGTAGACTGCTATGGTGTTGCCCTACGCGAGGGTGTCTACCCTTTCGTTGATGCTGGTATTGTGGCTATATAGATATGATTATACGAGGTTGGTCTACTACTATCACTACTTCAACGGCGCTCTTTGGCTTGGAAGATGTTTCCTGTCTACTACGTAGATTCTACCTGATTACGTAACCAAGGTAGTCAATAACTAGTATCGTTCGCTTGCCAGCAGAGCGGTCGTGTTTCTAGTGATATGTTTTGGCTTACCTGGATTATTAGACCTTTATCTATGTTCCATAAGCTAGTTACCTACTTACTAATCAAGTGGAGGAGAGATTTCTACCTCATACTTATAGGGTATTGAATCCTCTAAATCTACGGCTATCTGAAGTTATTAAGTCACACCCGCGACCAATCTATTCACAGGTACCTACTACCTGTACGTAGCTTCCGGCGTTTCAGTTCGCGATATATTTTGAGTTAGAATCGGAAATATTTAGTGCTATATGTATGGTATATTGTATCGCAAATGTTACGCAGCTAGCGTCTAGAATCCATTTACGATCAAAACTGTCACTAGTAGTATTGTATCACAGTTAGGGTAAATGAAGTACGTTATAATATATTTTCTATAGTAGGTAGGTACCTAGGTAGAGTTATATATCAGACAAAGCCCAGGGCATGGTCTAGACTGTGGTACCTATCGCCGTACCTAGCAAAGGGTACTTGAGTGGTAATAAATGAAAAGGTACTTAGGTAGGTACCTGTGCACAGCTTGTAACCTAAGTAACGGGTACCAACAGATGGACCTAGTAGGTACACACACGTGCTACAAGATCTACTAGTAGGTGTGTGGCGCAAGCTCTGACACCGACTCAGTTGCCAGCCACCTGTTACCACTCACCCAGCTGCTACCTTAGTCACAAACTGTTGGCGGCGCGTAGCAAGGTAGTGTACCTACAGATGAGCTTGTCGCGCAAAAAGCTGGTTACCAATACTTAGATATTTTCTAGATTGACAAGGTGACGGTGGTGTTGGGCAAACAGAGTATTTTTCTCAGCTTCAACCAACCCATAAATCTCATAATTCCATAATTGAAGACTGCGGACTGGCCATTTTCATCTGTTTGTCCCTGCCTCCCTTTGCGAAGCGCCAGACACCCATCCGTATACATCCGACCACCCAATCCAGCTCGGTCGGTTCGATTCTCCTACTTCACCATCGATCTGGGGATGAGCGCGTATCCTTGGCGGGCTGCTGATTAACTTGTTACATTCCGTCTCGGTAAACCGACGTAATTGCCTGCGCGCCTAAGCCAACTGCATTCCACAACCTCATAATGGCGTTCAGCTTCGGCACTAGCTCTTCGGGGCAACCAAACAATAATGCAACCACCTCTAGTGCACCGAGTAGTGGTGGATTATTTGGGTCGTCGACAACACCCACAGCCTCGTCCGGTGGCCTTTTTGGTGGCCAGTCGAAAACGACTCCAGCTTTCAACTTTACGAACGCAGCTAGTGGAGGCAACAACAGCACGACGGCTTCCCCGGGCACTCCAAGTGGTGGCTTGTTTGCAAACCCAGGTTCCAAACCGGCCGAGCAGAAGTCAATCTTCGGCTCGACAAGCAACGCCACCCCTGGCTCGTCTACGCCGTCTTTGACTGGAGGTGCAGGTGGTGGTCTTTTCGGAGCCTCATCACAGACACCCCCGAGCACTAGTATGTTTGGAAGTACGCCGGCGGCGACATCAACGGGAACCGCTACCGGTCTGTTTGGCAACTCATCCTCTACCCCGAATGCCACCGCGGCGAGCACGACACCGACCACCACAGCCCCTGCTGGAGGACTATTCGCACAGCCAAATACTGCAGCTAATCAAGGAACTTCTACCACCAAACCAGGTGGATTGTTTGGATCAAGCAGCGCTACTACCGGGAGTTCTCTCTTTGGTGGCGCAAGCTCTAACACCACGTCAGCTAATCAGGTAACACCAGCAAAGCCTACGTTCCCTCTCAATTCGACAACACCGGCTGGCGCACCTCCGTCAAACACTTCTAAGCCATCTGGCGGGGTAAGCCTTTTTGGTAATACTCCAAGTCAGAGTGGTTCATCCCTGTTCCCGCCTGCACAGCAAGGCGAAAAAAAGGAGAGTCAAACAACCAGCTTGTTCGGCCAGCCTAGCTCACAGTCAAAACCCGCAACGACCCAACCAACCGCCCAGCCAGCTGCCTCGCTATTTCCTGCTGCTAGCCAACCTCCCAAAGCAGGTACATCTCTTTTTGGTGCTGCAAAGCCCGCTGAACCTGCATCTACACTGGGTGCAAAACCAGCAGCCGCGGAAAACACAGGCAGCATGACTGGCAAACCCGGCGTTTCAATTTTTGGGCAGCCGACGTCAAAGCCTGCCGAGACTGCCCCCTCAGCTAAACCGGCTTCGTTGTTCGGGAGCGTCGCCGCCTCAACGGCGGGGGGAAGCTCGCCATTTCTTAGTACTACCAGTACGGCTCAAACTCCCAATGCTTCGGCGACACAAACCAATTCAATTTTTGGAAACACGAACAAGCCTGCGACTGGCGCAAGCACCACGGAGCCTCCGAAGCCCTCGTTGTTTGGAACGCCCGCCAGTAGTGCCACAGCGGCTCCTTCTGCTACCACGATTACGGACCCTAGCACTAGTACTCTTGCTTCTTCTGGTGTATCCGCCCCCAACACCACCATAGCTTCGGCCACTACTACAGCACCCTCAGTGGGTTCGCTCTTGGGTAACGCCGCCAAGACCACGTCTTCCGCAGAATCGACCGCTCCAAAACCTACGACATCCCAGACTGCTAACTTGGGTGCATCAACAAGTGGCCCTACTTCAGCCATGGCGCGCCTAAAGAATAGGACTATGGATGAGATCCTAAACCGCTGGGCTACGGATTTGTCTAAATACCAAAAAGAGTACAAAGAGCAAGCTTCTCAAGTAGCAGCCTGGGATCGTTTGCTAGTCGAGAACGGTGATAAGATCCAAAAACTGTATCTTAATACGTTCGAGGCAGAGAAGGCCAGTCGTGAAGTTGAGCGGCACCTTGTGGCCGTGGAAAGTCAGCAAGAAGAGTTAGAGTCTTGGCTTGACAAGTATGAGCTTGAAGTTGATAGTCTATTTTCTAAGCAGATTGGATCCGGCGAACAGCTCGCCGGCCCTGATCAGGAACGCGAGCGAACGTACAAGCTGGCTGAGAAGATTACAGAACGTTTGGACGAGATGGGCCGAGATTTGACGAAGATGATTAAGGAGATCAATGACATCTCGGGAACTGTTAGTAAGGGTAGTAGACCCGATGATCCGGTATGTCCTCGCAACCTCTTCTCTTCTATAATATATACTAACGAGTTCTTTAGTTGAGCCAGATTGTGCGTGTCCTCAATGGACATCTCACACAGCTTCAGTGGATTGATACAAATGCTGCGGCGCTACAAGCGAAGGTTGTAGCTGCGCAGAAGACGAGCAGCCAAATCGGCAGCCAGTATGGAGGCCCTGAGCAGGATAATGTGGATAGCTTCTATCGGTCCTACATGAGTCGCAGATAATATTTTGTTAGAGGGGCTTAGTAAGCTACACTTTGCCGTTGCCGAGAAACAACAGGCTAGGTAGAATGGATGCATTCATAAAATAACGCAAGTAGTAGGTAATGGCATTGAAAAGCAATGATGGCATGTGATTAGAGGCGAGAGATGCTTTGCTATTTGAGAATATGAAAGAGAATCCATAGGGCACGTGGACATATGTACACTATGCGCAGCACCGAGGGACCGAATAAATCGAGATACGTTTGCCCTTTTGCTGAACCCATATTTAATAACCTACAGCTGGCCCCGTGTGCGATTGGTTGCCCGAAAAACACACCCAGTCAACAGCACACTAGTTGTGCTCGCCGCCTTGCTCCCTGGTCAATTCGTCGCTGCAAGGCAGAGTATATTAGCGTAAGTTCTGTATTTAGAAAAAGAAAGGAAAGGAGGGGCAGAGAATATAGGAAATACTCACATGTGATCAGACAGCTTCTGGAGATGGTCTTTCTGCTCGTGGATTTTCTTGCGAAGCTCGATGAGCTTCTCCTTCTCACGCTGGCGGATGGCGTAGTCCTCGTTAGCCTTTTCTCGGCGCTGGAAGGCGTCTCTGTCACCAATATTCAAGTTAGCTTTCTTCTCTCCGGTTACTGTGACGTCAATAATGTGCCGATGGATATATATAGAAGCTGGTGATGGCTTGAAACCATGGTTCTGGCGTTAAGTAATTGTTCACTCTGCCGAGACCCGGTCAATAGCATCTATCCACCTGCCTCGTGGAATTATTTGTTGGGATGATGCACGCATTATATAATGAAGTTGTGTGCACGGAGGTACTTGATGCGCGTTCAATGGGATGGTAACGTACCCCTGGCCACCCGTCCTGGGGGGCGCACCGGTATCACCCTCAGACATGGCTCGGATGGTGGTTGTAAAAGCTCGGGAAGAGGCGGGAGCCGCAAGGCCACGAGAGGGGATCTTGGTGAGGGTCTGGCGGAACATTTTAACCTGGGACGAAGGAAAGAGTTGCTTATTAGCCGTGTGTTTTAGATTTTTCTGACGGGGACAATCAGACGTATTGCAGATTGTTTGGCTCAACTGCAGGGAAGTGGGATTTAATGGAAACTAGTAGAGATGCCGTAGGCCATGTGTCCATGAGCGCGTTATATATTGACGATAGAGAGGCATTACGTACCGTGGGAATGCGTTGTTGAGTCTGAAGAGGCAGTGTAGTTGAAACGTGGATGGAATGACGTTGTTAGCTTGATTGGGGAGATGGAAGCAGTTGATCAGCTGATTGGACCTTTTGCAGCTCCATGGCCTGAGGTCGGGTTAAGGCGGAGCGGAGCACGAAAGCTCAGGCCATTTCTTGGTTCTTGGGCGGAAGCGTCTAGCCCCTTGCTGCTTGCCGCTTACTGCCTCTTAGGTAGGCTACTAGCAGTACCCTACCCAGCTTGAACCTACCTAGGTACCTACCTAGGTACTGAGTGCACTTATTTCCGGTATCTCCCAGCGCACCAGTGGGGGTTGTTGCTTGGCCTTAGCCTCGAAATGGTCGAATCTAGCCACGAGCTCAGTCACGAGGTACCATTCTGGTGTACTCCGTACCTCTGAGTCACTTCTCCCTAAGGTGATGGTCACTCGGCTCGAAACAATGTCGGCTCCTACCTGTGAAGATAATTCGGAGATCTACCGGTATATCCAGCCCCCTACTGATTTAGTCGAGTGCACTCCTTGCATAGTAGACAACTAGTCTACTAGGTGGCTTGCTCGGAGGGTTGGAAGTACCGAGGCTGGCCATTTGAGACATACTAGGTATATATAATTGTCCTTTGTGGCAGCCTAATGGGTATGTTGCTGCTGCCGAACTGACCCTGAAATTCGTCCCGAAGAAAGATTGTGCGGGGCGAAGTGGCAAGGAAGCTTAGGAAGCTTGTGAATCTATAACACAAATACCATGAGGCATAACAACTCTCCCCAAGGTAGCACATACAGCTAGCTCGGTATTTTCTCTACGTTTTAGAATACAGAATAGAGTATTCCGTGACTGTCTTTCTTTTCAGTAGTATGTTATGGTCGCAATATGCTTTAAACTACGAAAATGGTCAATGCGGCTCGTGACACAATTGAGGGGATGGTAAGTTTGAGATGGGTATTCCCTTGTCTTGGCCCCGGTCCAGAGACGGATCGCCCGCTACGGGTGGTATGCTGACGTAGACTGAGATATCTATGTCATTCATGCATTAGATAGGTAGGTTAGGTATCCGGCAACGCTGGTGGCGTGCTTCGGAGGTCGCCTCAAATTACTATTTTATGCTCCCTTTATTGACTCCAATTTTGCCTCAACATATTGGAACATGGTAGTGGACTATTTGATAGTGGAGAGACCATCTCAGTATTAAGAAAGCTGAACGTAACAAGCCAAATGTGGGCATGTTGGGGAACCTGACTGGAATGCCGTACACGGAATATGATTAAGTAGATTCTACTATATTGGTTATATTCAGAGCATAGCACATATGGAGCCCAGCTGAGAGACCAGGCTTAATCATTATGTAGCAAGCTGTGTAAATAATCATCAAAATTGGAAAGCTGTAATGAGAATAGGTAGAGCAAACATGCAGGAAGGAATAATTCTATTCAGGGGGTGGCCTTAAAACCACAACAGGACAAAACATTGCCAGAATCAAAACATAAGAACGATATAATTGAACAAAAGCAACCAAAATTTTGCCATGCTAATACAGCTAAGTACATGAATGATACCTACCTAAGGGTAGGCTCACAGGGACAGCACGTGGGAAGTTTGTAGCACTTGGAGATGTGTATTGTAGGCAAGGTGGTTTACATGTATTAGGGGTACTTTGTCCCTTCTCCCACTAGGAACCTAGGGTAGGCATATTTACGTTCTGAATAGTACTTCCGTCTTCCATCTAAAATCTAGTTATAAATAAGTACTATGCACTAGTTTTGATAAGACAACGAGTACCTACCCACCTCTAGTACCTGGGTAGACGGCATTACACCACTGCACCGCCCCTCCACTTGCTGCCTACCTGTTACCTACCTACCTACCTAAGGTGCCCAAGGTAGAGCGCCGAGCACCACCCACAGGTACCTCCGCCGGGGTAGGTACACTGCTCGTAGCAGCCTGCACCACAACAGCGAAAGTCTTCATTCACCTTCCGGGGCTGTCGTCCAATTCCCTCTCTCCCTTTCCCTCCTCTAATTTTTTGCGCTTCCTTGTTTCTTTCTTGTGCATCATCACATCACATCTGCGCAAGGCATTCTCTTGTCTCTTGTCTACCTACCTACCTACCTAACCTACTTCAAATTTCAATACCTCTCTTTTTTTTTTAACCTACCAACCACCAACCACCCAAACCTTTCACACCTCTCCATCTATACGCTCAGGTACGTGCTATCTCCTATTTTCTGATCTAATGATCTAATCGTCTAATCGTCGGCCTGTCTACGTTATATACTCTCGAGTCATCCTTCCTCCCTACCACTGCCACCTCACTTACTGCGTGCCTTATCTCGCTATTGCTGCTGCTGCTGCTGCTGCTGCTGCTGTAACCTGCCCCTTCCCTGCTCCGCCCGGCCCTTGCAACCCAGAATTTCCCATTCCCTCTCCCGCCTGGCTGCACCTGTCGTCATCGCCCACATCCACACCCGCACCCGCATCTCGACCGCCTCATCTGTGTCTGTCGGTCTGCCTTCGTCACCCTCGCACCAGACACGTTCCTGTCCCCCATCTCAAACTCCAACTGCTATCTGTTGACCATCATCGCTCTCAATTCCTCTACGCGACAACCATTCTATCGGTTTGTCACGTCTTATTCACGCGTTATTCGCCCTTTAGTGGTAGGCGCAAACCCCACTCATTGCGGGGGGCTTCATCTCTGTTGTTCGCCTGGGTTCTGGATTTCCAGCTCCCTTGATCTCCTTTCCCCCTACACACGATCAGGGCGCGCCTTCTAGTTATTGTTCCTTACCGAAACATTGCTTAGCTCTCCCATTGTGTCTGAACCTAATCATACACCCTTTCTATTTATCTTGACCCCTCCCCTCCATCTCTGTGCACGCTTGTTTCGGTTTCCCTTTGATCTCTCCACTGCATCTTTGTTCCTCGGCTCTGTCGAGAGGCTCCCTCCTCTTGCTAACAATACTTCGATTTACAGTCTCGATTCCACCGAAAACCACACCGACAAGATGGGTCACGAGGACGCTGTGTATCTCGCCAAGCTGGCTGAGCAGGCTGAGCGCTACGAGGGTATGTTATTAAGATGGTAGACCCCTTAATACATAGAATGACAGAGTATTGACTCTTCGTCGCCAGAGATGGTCGAGAACATGAAGATTATCGCCTCCGAGGACCGTGACCTTACCGTCGAGGAGCGCAACCTTCTTTCCGTCGCGTACAAGAACGTTATTGGTGCCCGCCGTGCTTCCTGGAGAATCGTCACCTCCATCGAGCAGAAGGAAGAGTCTAAGGGCAACTCGTCCCAGGTTGGCTTGATCAAAGAATACCGTCAGAAGATTGAGGCCGAGCTTGCAAAGATCTGCGATGACATTCTCGATGTCCTCGACAAGCACCTCATCCCCTCTGCTAAGTCCGGCGAGTCCAAGGTCTTCTACCACAAGATGTGCGTTTATACCCTTGGCACTGAAAATCTCTCTGAGTTTATCTGGGTCTCGACATGATATTAACCTAATAGTGTAGGAAGGGTGACTACCACCGCTACCTAGCGGAGTTTGCCATTGGCGACCGACGCAAGGAATCTGCGGACAAGTCCCTCGAGGCTTACAAGGCTGCCACTGAGGTCGCTCAGACTGAGCTGCCTCCTACGCACCCCATCCGCCTGGGCCTCGCTCTTAACTTTTCCGTCTTCTACTATGAGATCTTGAACGCTCCAGACCAAGCCTGCCATCTTGCCAAGCAGGCATTTGATGACGCTATCGCAGGTACGCAATGATTGCAATGACGCAGCCAATAACTGCAAATACTAATGCCGGTTCATAGAGCTTGATACCCTGAGTGAGGAAAGCTACAAGGACTCGACCCTCATCATGCAACTTCTGCGTGATAACTTGGTATGTCTCTTAAGTGGTGTTTTTCTTTTCATAGATTGATTGCTAACCATCTATACCTAGACTCTCTGGACATCGTCCGAGGCCGAGCAACCATCTGCGGAAACCGCAGCGGCTCCTACCCAAGAGGCCGAAAAGCCGGCTGAGGCCGCCGCCGAGGAGCCCAAGGCTGCTGAGTAAATTTTCACCTACAATACAACTCTGGCGATATCTAAAGGGGTTGGTTGTGGACCTGGGTGGATTATGGTGTCTCGGAGTGTTTGCTTGTGAACTCCCAATCAGTTTCGGCATGTTTTTCGTGTGTGGAAGTACAGAGACAAAGACTTTGGAGGGATCTCCTTTCTTACGGGCAGGGGTTAAAGAGCTTTGGAAGCTTCCTTGCCGTGAGCTTGCCTTTTAGACTCTAATACAAACTCATCTGGACAATAAAATCGTATTCTGTGCCAGATTCCTATTGGCAAGAAGGTGTGTGTGTATGTAACGAGACTACTGCGTTTTATATGCACCTTTTGCAATTGTAACATCTAGCGATATTCATTGCTAGGCCTGGTAAATGTTAATACTCGCTTATGTGACAAATGTGTGCCCATTTGATTTTTAATGTATGAATTAAAACTCTGGGCGCTGGGCAAGACAAGCTTCATATTCATCAGAGAATTGGCTACATCCTACAAACCCGAATGGCACCTTATTACTAACTACTTGGTTTTACCCCAGGCTAGCATTATATCGTATACTTACTACGCATAATGCTGTCCGGTGTTGTATGGAACAGCCATGATTATACACAATAGCGAGAGCCAAATCGGATAGGCAAGATGTTACCTAAATCTATACATAATTCGTCTGGAATTTCTTTCAATACACCAAATGGATGCGTAAAAAAAATAAAAAAAAGCACTATGTCCGACCTTCAGAACTGGCGCTTGCGGTCGCTACTCCAGATCCGGATAGAGATAGGCCCCAGTCGAAACTCAAGTTAAACTTCCAGCCCTTGCCACTTCTGTTGACGCTGTGGCTGCCTCGGCGCTCTGTTGCGTCTTGGCTTTGGTTTGGCACTATGGTCTGGCTGGATTCGGTATTGGGGCGGTGCCGGTGATTTGATGAGTGTTGCGGCTGCTGCTCGTCCTCAGACTCTTCGGCTGCGTCAAATAAGACGCGCATCCAGAGACTGCAGTCTAAACACTGTACCATCAGCACCAGGTCCTCTTCGTACTCTTCTAGCTGCTCCTCAGTGAATTGGAAACCGCGCTCGTTGCCGCAGCGGCACGGCCCGAAATACACCCCACTCCGCTCATCGAAGCCAAGGTCGTCGAGATCTACGGTCTCCATTCCCGTGTGGAAACGCGTTGACACGGAGTGTTTCTGTTCTGTGGAGTATGAGGAGAAGGATGTGGAATGTGTGGAGGAAGAAGAGGTGAGGAGGAGCTGACGGTCGTACTCGCGGCGCTGCCGCGCGTCTGAGAGAACGTTGTAGGCATGCTGGATTTGGTCGATTGTGTAAGTGAGCTGGGACTTGGAGACCGAAGCGGATTTGCCACGGCTAGATTTAGGTTGGGTGTTGGGAGATGTTGGGGTTTGTGGTGGAGATGAGGTGATGGGTAAATCCTGAGGGTTCTTGTCTGGATGGTGCTTGAGAAGCGCTTTGTGATATGCGTGCTTGACGGCTTTCCGCTGCGCCGTGGACTCTTGGCCCTCGAGGCGCTTCGGCGTCAGTGAGAGAATCTCATAGAGCGTTGGCTCCGCTGACGTCCGTGATATTGTGGGCGGCATTGTTTTTGTCTCCGCATGCGGCTTGTCACTATCTCTGAATATAGACTATTTCTAATATGAGAAAAAGTGGGAAATAACTAGTTAGCATGAAAGAAACCTAGAAGGTATGTCAGGTCTTAAGAGCCAGAGATACGTGTAAGTTGAGATCATCTTCCCGATACCCCAGTGAAAACCGGTTTTTGGGCCGGTGTCAATTGGCTAACGGGTCACGTGAGCAACTTGTGCGCCTGAAGATATCGAGACGGCCTACATAAAAAAATATGTGAACCAAAACATGCAACAACACATTTTGTCGCGCGAGTAATGGGGTCAGTCAGATTGGCTAGTTGTGATGTCCGTGAGGTGGTTTTCAGCTAATTCAGTTAACTTTCCGTTAGCCTGCGCGGAACAGTAAGGAGGTTTGATGGCCAGATTTAGTTTGGTGATCGTTGGTATTTTGGTGTAACTGGACAGCTTTGGTACACTTTTATACATAAATTCGTACACTCGACTATAATCTCGCTGAATAGCGATGAGTTCGAGGCCTGTTTGTCTATCGTGGAAACTTGTTCCACCTGCTTTTCCCTGTCTATATATTAAAATATTAGTATCAGTGATAGGCGCCCAAACGTCAGTCCAGAAAACGTACCTTTCTCCATTCTCGTACAAGCCTGGGCATCCCCAGCATAGCTTCTCTCCTCTTCTCCATCCTATTCGACATGTTAGCGTGTGTCGAATTCCCAAAATCAAAGGACCCAGTCCAAGTCCTAGGGCTCGGGCAGCGACAACATACTTTGCAGCCAACATTCTCTCGTGTAGATGGCCCTTGACTTTCTGCCCAACACCCGTACCACGCACACGCAAGCCGTGCTCAACTCTGTGCCGTATGCGCTGTTCCGTACCCTTAGATGTGAAGGGCAGCAGTTCCTCAACACCCTCATCGCGGGCCAGCTTGACGAGCTCCGCCTGGCGCCTCAGCGAGAACTCGGGGTCGTGCCACTTTCCAGTGACGGGATGTTTATGTGGGAGAAACGGATTCGGGGTTGCACCGTCCTTGATGGTGTTGGTGCGTGTCGAGGTTGGCAAAATCTGGTTCGGGGGGTACTTGGCGAAAAAGCGCTGCAGGCGTGGGTGTAGCTGCTTCGCGAGTTCGACGTAACGCATATTCAGCGCCATCTTGACGGCAGGAAAAATTTTTCCAGTGTCACTGGCGAGGCGGCTACTCGGGAAATGGGAGTCGGGACAGAATAATCGAAAGCAGCAATACAGGTCGAATTGACAAAGCTTCGAAAGTGTCGAACCCGAAAATGTGATAGAGATAGCGAGCTAGGATCTTAGCGGTCTACCTACCTTAGGTACGTAGAGCCATGCGCAGTAGCTCCGGGTACCTACACTGTCAATAGGGACTTTAGGTACCTAACCTAAGGCAGTCCCTTACCTAAGGTACTACCCCTGTTAGGTGCCTAAGGGATTAGAAAGTGGATCGTCAGCTGTGAGCATATCATCAGAAAGCCGCCATAGCAGTAAATAACCTTGGAAGTTAATTGATTTAAACAGGATGCTATCCAGAAGAGACCAAAATCGAGGGTATGGAATTCATTATTATGGTATCTTAGTGGCAATTACAGAATTTCCGTCTCGGCCGGTCCCAAGCCCCCTGCCTTCTCTACTCAATCTTTTTGAAACCTCCCTTGTTCGGTTTCTGTTGGGCGGCCTCGTGTCTTCTTAGCTCTTCAGGAACCTTAGATATTGAGCTCTTGGAGAGCATCTGTCTTAAATCGTACAAAACATCTGCATCTTCGTTGCCAAGGAATGTAATAGCCACACCACTCTTACCTGCACGACCGGTACGACCAATACGGTGGGTGTAACTCTCGATGCTTGTAGCCATATTGAAGTTTACAACGAGAGAAACATCCGGAACATCGATACCACGACCAGCAAGGTCCGTAGCCACAAGGACCTCAGTAGAGCCGCTGCGCACTGATGCCAGGGCTTGTTCTCTCTGTTCTTGAGTCTTGCTTCCGTGCATCGTAACCGTTGAAAGGCCCATGTGTTTGATTTCGCGTGCAATGGCATCGCAATTGCGTTTGATGTTGACAAACACGATGATTGGCGCGGCAAATTCACCGGATGTTAAAACTTCTTGCAAGCGTTTCTTACGACGATCTTCGCCGGCAACGAATTCGACCCGTTGTTCAACTGTATCGACAGCTTCGCCGGCATTACCAATCGTAACCGTAGCCGGCCTACGTAAGTATTTTTTGGCAATTTTCTCGACAGCAGTTGGCATCGTAGCTGTGTACATCATTGTTTGCCGGTAGCGATCCTTGCCCCCGAGGGGTCTGCTCATGAGTTGTGCGTTCTCCGCAGCATCAGTATCTGGTTTTTCATTGGTCACAGGAAGCGCATCTAGAATCTTATTAACGGGATCCTCAAATCCCATGTCAATCATTCGATCGGCTTCGTCCATGATGATATAGCAACATTGTGACAGGACGAGCAACCGTCGCTCAATGCAGTCGACTAGACGACCGGGGGTAGCGACGATTATTTCGGCACCGTTTCGAAGCGCAAATGCCTGTTCCTCCAATGAGTGGCCACCCACAAGGCTGACAACGGTAAACCCTAGTGGTTCTGCGAATTTTTTGGCCTCCGTCTCAATCTGCTGGACTAGTTCTCGAGTAGGTGCGATAATGAGAGAGTATGGCCCGTCGTTTTTTGTAATTTCATCCAGAGGTGGTAAGTCTGATATGTAAACCAATAAGGGTAGGAGGAAAGCAGCTGTCTTTCCTGAACCGGTGACAGCTACACCGATGAGATCTCGGGCTTGCAGAGCTATAGGGATCGCGGCACGTTGAACGGGAGTCGGTTCGTCATAACCGACTTTAGCGACGATATCAAGCAACCTTCGAGGTAAGCCAGATTCCTTCCAACTGCGCATTGGACTAGGTAGTAGGCCACCCTTCGTAGAAATACCGAAGTCCTCTTTGAATATCCGCCAGTCCCTTTCGCGCATATCCTCCAGCCTCTTCTCTGACCAATGCTTTCCAAAGGTATTGCGATTTGCTCTTTCTTTTGCTCGCAGTGACATCTCAAGTAACTGTTCGGCTCGTTCTCTGCCAGTTTCTGGATCGCCAGCCATGATAAACCTGGCACGTTTTATGTCATCTGGCTCGACCAAGCCCTGGTACTTGGAGAGAAGACCACCATCATGGACGGATAGTGCCACCTGCTCAGAATGTATGAGCGCGTCTCCTTGACTCGTATCATCGTGTGGATCCCAGTCAAAATTGAACTTGTCCCTGTGCCTCCTAGACTTTTTCTTAGCGGAGAAAGTTGACTGGTTCAATTCTGGGCCCATGTATCTAGCTCTGATCTGAACAGATTCATCCTCTTCCGTCGCTTTCCTCTTCTGTCCAGACGTTTTAGCATCATAGGGCGTCTTGGGTTTCTCATTTTCGCTGCTGTGTTTACCGGATCGCATGGCCCTCGGCCCGGTAGGTACACTAGGTTGGCTGTTGCGAGGTGGTGCACTATTGTGGTTGATAGACCAGGTGTTTCGCTTCTCGACATCTTGCCGTATACGCCTTTCTTCATCCTCCTTCTTTTTTTGCTCCTGGGCGCGACGTTCTCTCTCGGCCTTTGGGATGAATCGGGGTTTCGCCGCAGCCGCATCGGCAGCTTTCTTCGCTCGTAGGATCTCCTCGATGTCTAAGGGTTGCTTCTTTCTTTGGCCATTAGCACCGTTGGGTATGGCTGCGCCATTACTAACGGCAGATCCAGATCGAGGTTGCATCCCCATCGTGTAGGCCTGCTTAGTCTCGGATTGTTTGAAGGTGAAGCTTTCCGAACTGAGAGTGGATGGATGGCGGAAGAGCAACTTGCAGTGGCAATTGGCGTCGCATGTAACAAGTGGGTATCTACGGTCGAGCATCAGCCAATCGGAAATCGTTTTTCGGCCGGGATACTCCTGCACCCCGAGATGCTTAGTCTACTAACCTAGTAAGAAGTACCTAAGTAAGTAAGGGAGCATTCGATATAGATGTTTTTTCTTTATGTAAACATAAAGAAAAAAACGATATTGACCAATAGTTGCTAGCTATCTTGATAACAAGCACGAGCTACAAGAATTTTGGCCTTGAAGCTTATCTACCATTTCTGCTGCTAGGTATTTAAAGAGTGACAAACGTACTTAAACGCCCGTCGATCCAACGTAGATGCCTATGTAGGGAGACGGACGGTACCTCGGTCCTGTTTGGTGAATACGTAAGGTAAATAGCAAATCCGGCTGGCACCAGTTTTGAGTACACAACTTGCGGCATCTTAAATATATTTAACCAGTACTTTGGGTTACAATCACCGAGTCGTTATATCATATGAACTGGATAGATCACTTATAAGCCGACAGCAACGTGTCTTATGAACACTTTGTTCAAGTATCTCACCGCTGCAATCTCGTGGTCATACGTAAAGTCTATAACATATCACCTACTAGTATATCAAAATATATGTACGATCACACAACAAAAGGTGGATAACACAGGCAGCTGCGAAGACCAATTAGAGCCTACCTACCTACCTACCCGGTACTGCCTGGGTAAGGGAGGAGCCCAAAACAAAACATCACAGATAATAAAATGAGGTGTGTTTTACGTGTCTACCAAACTAAACTATACTTAGTGCATGTCATCCGGGACAACCGGATACTGTGACTCGAAAACATACAAGGTTTACAAGGAGGCAACATGAGTCTTCAAGGCGCGATGTGGATTAGAATAACTACAGTCTAGAGGCTAAGCCCCAACGTGGCTGGTGAATGTGCTTCCGCTTCGTGCTATCTTGGGTTTAATTACCTACCTAGGTACCTAATAAGGTAGAAACCTTCCACGTTGCGTCCATGTTCGTCCGTCCAATGTAATAGCGTGCTTGTGGCAGAAATTGTGACTCAACATGGCGATCATTTACATATAGGTAAACTCTCTGCTTGATATGTCTCGTTTCTTCCTTTATTCCTTTCTTCCTATGCAGCGCTAAGACCCCGTCTAGTCCCGCCTCCATCGGCAATACTATGTACCTAGGTAGGTATATTATGCAGGCCTAACACGCTAACTGACCAGCCCCAACCACCCTAGCAGACCCTTAGCGTCATTCAAAACCTTGCTTTCCACCTCCCGAGAACAAGACGCAAGACGACCGGGCGAGACTCGAGGCCAACGCAGAGAACCAAACGGGCGATGACATGAAAAGCAAGCCCACAATACAATACAATTCTTGATCCTCAGCTAGTCTGCTGCCGAACGCCACATGACTGCACTGCACAAATAGTGACTCCCGAAACTGCCCCTCCTACCTAGTATTACCTAGTATTACCCCTCTATTTATTATGTACACTACTACCTAGCCCTCTGATTGCCCTCCAGTCCAAGCACTGTATTATACCTCCCTTGTAGACGGAGCTCCTTCGTTGTATACCGCTGTACCTGTTTGTATTATAATAGACTGTCCTTTTCTGGTGCATCTAATGTCTCTTCGTTCTCTCTCCCGTATCGAGTCTCTCTCCCGAGCTTCCCTCCTCACTAATAGAGTCCGCTTACGACACCACCCACCAACATATACTTGCCAGTGGACGCAGAACCATTATTTCAGCGGAATTCGTCTCAGGTGAGTAACCAGCCTCGGCTTACCCAACGGAGAGGAAGAGGTATTCCAGCTCAGGTCATGACGAGCTAACATATCACGTTATAGTTCGAATCCTCGGGCTACACCAAGTATATCCTCTCTCACACCGTCTTTGCCCTCTCCAAGAGTATCTTCTTTGGCACACTCTCGCTCACCTGCCTCGCCTTCGGCATCTTTCGTCCGGTATTGCTCGTACAGAAGACACAATATGTGCAGACTAGCTGGCGAGACCGAGCACTTTGGCGGTGCCAATCCCGATCCCAAAATGGGTCGAGTGCTGTTGCCTACCAACGTAATCCCCAGACACTACGACGTCACTCTCGAGCCCGACTTTCAGAAGTTTGTCTTTAACGGCAGGGTTGTGATCGACTTCGACGTACAAGAAGAGACGCGGTCTATCTCGCTTCATACTATCGAAATCGATATTCATAGTGCCCAGATCAAGTCGGGGGACACAGTTGTGACGTCCTCTTCAGCTATCACTTACGACGAAGCAACCCATGTTTCTAAGATCGACTTGAACGATGCCGTTCCTAAGGGCAAAACCCAGCTTGAGATCGAATTCACGGGTCAACTTAATGACTCGATGGCTGGCTTCTACCGCTCTACGTATAAGAAGCCTGACGGTTCCGAGGGTATCCTCGCTACCACGCAGATGGAAGCCAATGACTGCCGAAGAGCGTTTCCGTGTTTCGATGAGCCTTCTCATAAAGCCAATTTCACCGTAACTCTCATCGCAGACAAGCACTTGACCTGTTTGAGCAACATGGATGTGGCTTCTGAATCTGAAGTATTCTCTAAGTTGAGCGGAACAACAAAGAAAGCCGTAAAGTTCAATCCCACTCCGCTTATGTCCACATATTTGGTCGCCTTTATTATTGGTGAGCTCAACTATATCGAGACCAAGAAGTTCCGTGTGCCCATCCGCGTATATGCACCTGCGAGCTCGAACATTGAGCATGGGCGCTTTTCTCTTGAACTAGCGGCTCGGACGTTAGAGTATTACGAGGGGATCTTTGGCGCTGAATTCCCTCTGCCCAAGATGGACATGGTTGCTATTCCAGACTTCGCTGCCGGTGCCATGGAAAACTGGGGTTTGATCACGTATCGAGTGGTGGATCTGATGCTGGACGAACAAGCCAGTGGCGCCGCACTGAAAGAGCGAGTGGCTGAAACTGTTCAGCACGAGTTAGCCCATCAGTGGTTCGGGAATCTAGTGACTATGGACTGGTGGGAAGGCCTATGGCTGAATGAAGGCTTTGCGACGCTCATGAGTTGGCTAAGTAGGTTCATCACCCCAAGTGCACATTTTAATCAGTTATGCAAGGCTAACTCTAGGCATAGGCTGCAATCATTTCTACCCAGAATGGAAGGTTTGGGAGAACTACGTTGCAGATAGCCTTCAAAGCGCCCTGGGCCTTGACTCGTTAAGAAGCAGCCATCCCATAGAAGTACCAGTCAAACGTGCTAGCGAAGTTGAAGAGATTTTCGACGCCATATCCTACTCCAAGGGTTCATGCGTTCTACGTATGATCTCGACATATCTAGGCGAGGACGTTTTCCTAGAGGGTGTTCGGCGATATATCAAAAAGCATGCTTATGGTAATACGCAGACCAATGATCTCTGGGCAGCTCTTGAAGACGCCAGTGGTAAACCTGTGCGCGAAATAATGTCTATTTGGACTAAAAATGTCGGCTTTCCAGTAGTCCAGGTGACGGAGGATGCGGCAGAGAATTCCATTCGTGTAAAACAAAACCGATTCTTGAGGACCGGTGACACGAAACCCGAAGAAGATCAGGTTTTATATCCGATCTTCCTTGGACTTCGAACTAAAACGGGAGTCGACGAGTCGCTAACCCTAACAGAGAGAGAAGGCGTCTACAAATTACCAGACCTAGACTTCTTCAAACTAAACGCAAATCATACCAGCATCTATAGAACTTCGTATAGCCCAGAACGACTTACACAGCTAGGCCAGGCTGCCAAAGATGGGAAGTTGACGGTTGAGGATCGTGCCGGCATGATCGCCGATGCCGGTGCCCTTGCCGTTTCGGGTTACCAAAAGACGTCCGGTGTGCTCAATCTTCTGAAAGGATTTGATACGGAAGACTCCTTCGTAGTTTGGAGTGAAATTATTGCCCGTGTGGCGACCGTTCAATCAGCTTGGATTTTCGAGGACCAAGCCGTCAAAGACGGCCTCGAAGCCTTCATCAAGGAGCTAGTCAGCGAGAGAGCTCATAAGCTAGGCTGGAATTTTTCAGACAAAGATGGACATGTTGAGCAACAATTTAAAGCCATGCTTTTCGGAGCTGCTGGCATGGCAGGCGACAAGGAAATTATTGGAGCAGCCAAGGACATGTTTGCCAAATACAAGGCTGGTGATAAGTCAGCCATTCACCCCAATATTAGGGGGAGCGTCTTTGGTATGGCTCTCAAGTATGGTGGAAAGGAAGAGGTAAGCCCACTCGCGTTCGATAACATGACGGGGAAGCTGAACTGGTAATAAATAGTACGATGATATTCTCAACATTTTCCGTGCGTCGACCAATACCGACGAACGCAACACGGTCCTACGTTGCCTTGGTCGCGCTAAAGACCCTGAGCTTATTCAGCGAACACTTGATTTTTCCTTGGGCGATGAGGTCAAGAACCAGGACATATATCTGCCAACTAGCGGCCTCCGTAGCCATGCTGAAGGTGTGGAGGCCCTATTCAGTTGGCTGACCGAAAAATGGCCCGAGATCTACAAGCGCCTTAGCGGTAACCCTCCTATCTTATCTTCGATGGTCACAATTTGCACGTCGAGCTTCGCAAAGCCTGAGCAGCTCGAGAGGGTCCAGCAATTTTTCAAAGATAATGATACCAAGCACTTTTCCCAGTCACTGGCGCAAAGTCAGGACGCCATTCGCAGCAAAATCTCTTGGCTACAAAGAGATCGCACCGATGTAGCAACTTGGGTCAAGGAAAATGGGTACAAGAAAGCTAATTTGTAGCTCTACTTCTAGAAGGTCAGACAAGCGAGGTGAGAACTTCTCGTCGGTGTTAATTTGAGCATCTAGAATATGCATAATCTCTCAGGTACGCATTGTAGATATTCTTCTGGACCTTAGAAGCACCATATATCAACATGATAGGAATTCATGGAATATATTCACACCACATATGTCACACCCTCCGAGCTATTATCTATGACTACCCCGGGTAGTTGTTGGAATATTCATAATGACGACTCGCGGATTATGGATGCCGGTTGTGTTCTGCTTGTAAATTTGCTCCTAGAAATTAGTTGACTCGAACGTATTCATGCGATGACTCCTCGTCTCTATAGCCGACAATTCTACCTCGCCTTTCTTGAAACGAGAACAATACTAGCTTCCTAGTGATACCCTTGCTGGATTCAAGTAGGCTTCTAGTTATGAAAGGCGAATAATATAGCATCCTTATTGTTAGGAGTTGCTGGTTTGGTGGAACTGACTTGACCCGTTTCTTGTTGGAGTGTTTTGATGAACTTGAATACAGCAAGTTGATTATGGCACTGGTAGCAGTCAGGTAATTATCTCAAGGGCCTACCATCGGCCACTTTTCATTATAAAGTCCACATTGTTATAGCCCAGAGTACAATATTTTAGTTTACTTAAAGTGAATATCGGTGTCATTTAGTTACCTCGAGTTGAGAAGCAATCCCGATGAATTCAAATCATCACGGCCAGTCAGTATAAGCACGGGCCTATTCACATACCATTACACAGTCATCGAATATATAGATATGGGGGCATCGGCGCTCATGGCTATTAGATTAATGTTGCGGAAGCGGATGATGTGTCACAAAACTAAATGTTTCGCCTCTCGGTACGAGATACGACTTCGTTCCGCTACGTTGATGATCATCCGGTTTGACAAGAAAGGGGCTGATGCCGTCGCACACGTGGGTTGAGTCAGATGCTCGTTCCACTATAGGCAGGTGAACATATTTCTATGTGTACTTTGATTCTGCGATAGATAGGTTGGGTGGAAGCTATCGGCACCGCCGTGGAATAGAAGCGCCGGAGGGAGAGGTGGATGGATGATACGAGGTACGAAGCGCGCGATATATTTGTTGGTGAAGTCCGCTTTCGGCACGTTGCGAACAAAATGTCTCAAACTATTGGACGGCCCGAAAGTGGTGTCATCATTCATCATCCAACAGACCGGGACCTTGACATGCATTGTAATAACTCTTGCATGGTATAAGCGACACCAGCTATTGTAACGAGAACTGGTAACGAGAACTTGGAGGAGACGGACTCGATAAAGGCGGTTAACCTAGTTGTTTATCTTAGATCTACTAGGTAGGTAGCTAACTACCTAACCTACCTAACCTAGGTAGACTAGTAGCAACTGAATAGTACATTGCTTTTTATTTGGTCTAATTCGATTTAATTAGTAGACAATCGGCATTATCCAGAGTAGGTAGCAACCCTAGATACGTAGATATAGTAAGGTTGGTTGTCGAGGTTGATGCGTCAAGCTTTATTATTGCGTGGATTGCGTACATGTCGAAGGAGGACCTTGATGAGGTACCTAAGGGTCTTCCCACTCCCCCCCACTAGGTACCTAGCAAGACTGCCTGGTACCTAGGTAGCGCCTAGGTAGGTTTCTGGCCTAGGTATTCCGAAAGTTTCTTATGGGTCCAGCGTGATTGGCTCAACAATTTTCTGCTCTTTCTTATCGATTGGGTTTTTGCTCTCTCGATACATCTCTCTATACCCAAAATTGGCTGGCAGTTCATGTCGCTATGCCCCTCATTCTAGATACAGTGTATGTACGTACGTACCTACAGTACATTAAACCGGGTTCGGACCGGACCCCGCCAACCCAAACCCTAGGTACCTTGGAGCTGGATAGAGGTATGCATTGCAGGCATTGCAAGGCATTGTAGGTATTACAGGCGCTGCAGGTGAATCGCTGCTGGTAGGTACCTTAGGTCCTTAGGTATACTAACATTGCTGGGCAACCTCTCTCACCCCGCCAGGCTAAGGTTATCTACAGCCTCTCTCCCTCTAACTATCATCTGATTTTCTCTCTTCTTCTTCTTCTCCTTCACATCACTTGCAACCTCTCCTTCCCAACTCATACCAGAACTGCCTTCAACCTGTGAGTAATCTCTGCTGTCTGCTTGCTTGCCCCTTGTTCTCTTTCCAACTTTCTCTTGCTTCAAGCAAGCAAACACTTCGAGCTCATCAGTCAAATGATCAGCTAATTTACACCCCTCTACCCCGCCAATCTCATCTCTCTTCTACGCCACATGTTTACCAACCAGGCATCTTGCCTTGAGGTATATTTTGTTCGCCTAGATTAGCAAGTTGTCTGGGCGAGAGAATTTGGTTATTTATTTATCCGACTTTCCCCTCTCCCTTTTTCCCCTTCCCCTTTCATCCACCTCATTGATTGACGTCTTGAAGCTCTACGCCGCCTCAGTGCTATCAGCTTACTGCTCTTCATTAAAACTAACAGTGCTCTAAAAAGTAGTACCAGTGGAAAGTATACCCGAACCTGTAAGAACTCAAGATGGCGATCAAGAAGATCCACGCCCGCTCCGTTTACGACTCCCGTGGTAACCCCACTGTGGAAGTTGACGTTGTCACCGAGACTGGCCTTCACCGCGCTATTGTCCCCTCCGGTGCCTCTACTGGTGCGTAACCTCCGCTCTAGATAACGAGACGACCCCGGCTAATTCGCCCTGCGTAGGTCAGCATGAGGCCTGCGAGCTCCGTGACGGAGACAAGACCAAGTGGGGTGGTAAGGGTGTGACTAAGGCTGTTGACAATGTCAACACTATTATTGGCCCCGCGCTTATCAAGGAGAACCTTGATGTCAAGGACCAGAGCGCTGTTGACAAGTTCCTCAACGAGCTCGACGGTACCGCCAACAAGACCAAGCTTGGTGCCAACGCTATTTTGGGCGTCAGTCTTGCTATTGCCAAGGCCGGCGCCGCTGAGAAGGGTGTCCCTCTGTACGCCCACGTTTCCGACCTGGCTGGTACCAAGAAGCCTTACGTCCTCCCTGTTCCCTTCCAGAATGTCCTGAACGGTGGTTCTCACGCTGGTGGCCGCCTAGCATTCCAGGAGTTCATGATTGTTCCCTCTAGCGCCCCTTCCTTCTCCGAGGCCATGCGCCAGGGTGCTGAGGTTTACCAAAAGCTAAAGGCTCTTGCCAAGAAGAAGTACGGTCAGTCCGCGGGCAATGTCGGAGACGAGGGTGGTGTTGCCCCCGATATTCAGACTGCCGAGGAGGCTCTTGACCTCATCACCGAGGCTATTGAGCAAGCCGGCTACACCGGCCAAGTGAACATTGCCATGGATGTTGCTTCTAGTGAGTTCTACAAGACGGATGTGAAGAAATATGACCTCGACTTTAAGAACCCCGACAGTGACCCTACTAAGTGGATCACCTATGAGGAGCTCGCTGCTCTCTACAGCGACCTAGCCAAGAAGTACCCTATTGTCAGCATTGAGGACCCTTTCGCCGAGGATGACTGGGAGGCCTGGAGCTACTTCTACAAGACTCAGAACATCCAAATTGTAGGCGATGACCTAACGGTCACCAACCCCATTCGCATCAAGAAGGCCATTGAGCTCAAGGCTGCGAATGCTCTGCTCCTGAAGGTCAACCAGATTGGAACCTTGACCGAGTCCATCCAGGCCGCCAAGGATTCGTACGCTGATGGTTGGGGTGTCATGGTGTCCCACCGCTCTGGTGAGACCGAGGATGTCACCATCGCCGATATCGTTGTTGGTATCCGATCTGGCCAAATCAAGACCGGTGCTCCTGCCCGTTCCGAACGTCTTGCCAAGCTCAACCAAATCCTCCGCATCGAGGAGGAACTCGGAAGCAACGCCATCTACGCTGGGGCCAACTTCCGTACCGCTGTCAACTTGTAATTAGCTTAAAACCTCGGTTACTCACATACCACGCATATGATTTATTGACGATCGGGTCGATTCGGGGAAATGGTCTGGGGAAAAACGGTGATGATAGATTTCCAAGTTGCTATTGAGAATTCGAGATATAATGATTAGCCACTACAATGACGTCGTGTTGCGGATGCATGATGGGAGCTTCGTGTCGCGTTGGCGGAAATCGTAATGTACTATTCGTCTCAACTACACCATAAATGCGGAATCTCCCGTAATCACATTCCGATTACCGAGCATAACCACCCGCGTCGGTTTCCAGATAGATTCAGCATGCCGACTGAAATCGTCGATAAATCATCTACACCCCATTGAGCCGACCGTTGCAAGGAGTCTATTCTCGGGTTGCCTCGTGTTCTTTGTTTGATGTGAATAGCGATGCTTTGTGGGTTTTCTGCCACTTGGTAAGATCGAATACGCCGCCCATCAGATCAGGATTTTGTGGTTTCTTGGCCCAAACAAAGACGACGCTATTCTCGAGAATCTGGCTGTTGCCCTCAACGTGAATCCGACACCAGTAACCGCGATATGCTGACGTCTCGTACTGCTGCAGCGCCCAGAAGTACCGGTAGTCTTCAACTTTCCAAAACATGCCATGAATTTTGATACTCGACTCGCTTGCCCTTGTCTGTGAGTCGCCCTCGCTAGAAAATTCTCCGCCTTGTCCTAGCTTAGCCTCTCCCGTAGCCAAAACTGAGGATGAGAGCTCCTCTAATGGGCTCAGGGTCGAAAATGAAACCTACATCTTCAGCTTGAAGCCCGTGATCTAACCTGGTCGCATCACGGGCTTAGTAGGACACCGCGTGACACGTTGCAGAACGTCCGGGTCCATCAGGGTGCCGTAGAAGAACACATGACACGGTTTGAACGTCGCTGACGTGAAGAGCGGCGAGTGCGGCTCTCGAGGACTGTCGGCGAGGCCGTATTAAGCTACCATTTTTGCGCGTTTCTTTGCTAGTGGGGACATGGCCGACGACGTACGAGGTCCGGTGGGGACATGTGGTCTTGTGATGAGATTCGGTAGAGGCGGGGGAGGTGGAGGGAGTAGGTGAGGTTGGTCAATCTCCTGGGTGATGTTGGCCGTGTCTGTCATGGTTCACTACAGGTAGGCGATGATAAGGTAATTCCTTATTCTGGATGTGTATGTCGGTAGTCCTTTGCACATATACATCTATACACATATATCACGTTATTGTTGGTAGATTGCAGTACGCAGGTCCCATAGACATTCCAATGACTGGATCCAGAATTATAAGTAGGTTGAACTCTTTATTTGTTATTTTCATTTGTCCAGTACCGCTATTGGGAACTTCGTTGTATCTGACAGCACATTTGTTACGCATTTGGTATGTTGCTAGATGTCAAATTGGTCGACTGCATGATCAAGACTGTCTACTTTGAAAGCTCACTGACATTGGTGTAGGCCCCAAAGCAAGACCTCGTTGCTACTTGTAGTTTGGATGTTGACAGACAGAGTTTGGTGAATGGGTTCCAGGTATGTGATTGACTCGAAAGGTCAACAGCAACATACTATGTATTTGAATATATATCCTGGTCTTGATTAGTTAGCGAGGCCCACCAAGATTAAGAGTTCCATTGAGAAGCAAGAGGACGAATCCGAATCAGAAGTCCGTTTAATACATTTCAGGCCAAAAGGCCCGATGATATAAGAGGTACCAGAAATAAAATAAAAGTATGGTGTATCATCATAGGAAACCAAGGATGAATGGAGCCAGGGCAGACGAAGGCTGGGTCAACGTACCTTTGGGGATCGTGCAATGCATTTTAGAAGATGCACGTAAATAAGATGTTGGATGCCAACGCCTAATGCGTCAAAGGCGCTCCCGATCTCTTCTCTTTCAGGTTTGCAAGCGCAATAGAAGAAAAAGTTAAGAAGGAGAAGAGCTTTTGCCCTGGGCTAAAATAAAATTGGCTTATTAGCAAAAGGCGGTAGATTCTCGGCCTGGATGAAACTGGGACCTGGGTACCTGGGTACCTTTTCATGACTGGTGGGGCTCTGGTGGGGATGGCAAATCTCGGGAAAGCTTTGACCACTCTTTATCATCTGCTTATCAACACACACAAACCAAACCTCACCGGCCTGAAATTTCGTCCACCTAAATTGCCAGCCCGCGATCCAACTTCCTGCGACGTTTCAACCTCTCCCGACCGAGACAAATCGACAACCACTCTTTCGCCCGACTCCGTGTCCACCGTCAAATAACACCGCCAAAATGGGTCGTCTTCACAGTACGTCACCCCGCGTGCTGCCAAAATCTCGCCGAGACTTGCTTTTCGCGGCAGTCACTGACTTTTGGATCTCTGAATAGGCAAGGGAAAGGGTATCTCCGCCTCTGCCCTCCCGTACTCGCGAGCTCCTCCTAGCTGGTCCAAGGCCACGTCAGTCGATTCGTATACCATCCTATCGGTTAAATATGTACTGATGCAATGCGCAGTCCCGCCTCGGTCGAGGAGAACATTATCAAGCTTGCTCGCAAGGGCGCTTCTCCCAGTAAGCCCCAAGAAATGGAAACATAGTCGTGGGTGGAATAAATGAAGTCTAACTTCAGAACAGGTCAAATTGGTGTCGTCCTCCGAGACTCGCACGGAATTGCCCAGGTTAAGGCTGTTACCGTAAGTAGTCCAGCCCGGATAGCCTTCTAATGGCGGGTTGGCTAACGAAAATAACTTTGAAGGGCAACAAGATTCTAAGAATCCTCAAGTTCGTTGCTTCCCTATCACGATGAGAAGATGGATGCGAGCAACAAGCTAACAGATTCATAGGTCTAATGGTATGACCTGAAAACCCCCTAGAGACGAGATGAATAGAGATCTATATCCGGCATCTGCTCGGATTATCAACCATCGGCTGTATAGCCACTCGTTGGTTCAGGCTGACAGTGTGACCGCTTAAATAGGCCTTGCCCCCGAGATTCCTGAGTAAGTTGCCTATTAGGTTTTTTGATACTGAACAAAACTAACTCTTTTTTAGGGACCTCTACAGTAAGTGTATATTCCGAAAGGAAAAAAGACTGCACCTTCAAGCACATCTATGGCTGTTCTGAGCAATTGGAGTGTATTGTTTTCTACTGCGGCCAGAGAAGTCAAGGGCCATACCAACCAATCATTATCCCATCAACCCTCCGTAATCTCCGAGCCTGGTCAAACGCTGCTTGGAATCATGGTTACTAACTCAAGATGTGCTAGTGTTGATCAAGAAGGTGAGCTGAGCTTTTTGCAAGGCAGAAATTGAGGACGACTATTAATGCAGCATTAGGCTGTGTCCGTCCGAAAGCACCTCGAGCGCAACCGCAAGGACAAAGACGCTAAGTTTAGGTTCGCCCCCCCTTTCTACCCAATCAGAAAGCTTTCTTTTCGGAAATATACATCAAGATGAATTGATTGATTCCAGCTGACAACGTCCGTAGGCTTATTCTGATCGAGTCCCGTATCCACCGTCTCGCCCGGTAAGTGTTCCCTTCCGCAGGTGTTAATTGCAATTCAAACGCCCTGCCAAGATTTTACTTTTCACGACAGTTAACTGACTTCTCGAACAGCTACTACAAGGCAAGCTTTCAGTTTGAGTACTCTGCCCAATTAGTAATACTAACCCTCCATTGTAGACCGTCGGTGTCCTTCCCCCTACCTGGAAGTACGCTAGCGCCACTGCTAGCACTATCGTCGCTTAGACGTGAAACGATATTCTGACTAGAACGATCCGGGCATGGAGTTCGTGGACCTGGAGAGGTATTGCTTTTGGGGCACCTAAAATGATTCGACTCTAGTCTGTTGAGATAGATGAATAGGGTCATTTATCATAGAGTACAAAGAATCGCAACCAACCAAAATCGTAAAATTCCACTCGGAAAGCAATGGTATCACTCGTGAAGGCCTGTAATCTATGGATGTTGCCTGTCTATCCACCTTTTCCGGTCCCGAAACGCCATAACTACACAAAGTGTCACTGTCCCCTCTGTCCTATGTTTCGAGCTCCTTGGAGCGTTCGATCAGGAATTCGCCTAAAACTCGCAACGGGTCCTTGGGTCTAAATTGAAAGAAATAAGTCATCTATGCGGTGACGTAGAGAGCACCACACTCACTGGTCTTTGGCAAGCTGCTTCATACCCTCAAGCAGGTGAGCAGTGACTTTGCTGTTCAGGTACTGTCGCACGGGTGCACCGTGGGGGGGTGCGGCGTCGGGCATGGTGAAAGTAGGATCGGGGTGCTGAGAGGCAGCGCGCGACGTGTTCTCCTGACCGTTGGTGCGCAGCGGTGTACCAGTCCTCGCTGGGGCGGGGCTCGGCGCATTGGTTGAAGGCGCGGCGGGCGCTGGAGACTACGAACAGAGAGTATCCCGTTAGTCACCCATTTTCGTGTTCACAATGATTGACAGCGAAAATTATAAAGCAACAACTTACGGGAGCCTGGTCAGTGCTCGAGACATCGGCCATCGTGACATCCTTAGTGCCGGACTCGGTCGTGGGTGCAATAGTCTGTGTCTCTGGGATCGTTGAGGTCTCTCTTGGTTGGCTCTGCGCAACCACAGGCGCGGCGGGTTGCGGCTGGCCATACGTGGGCACAGGAACCGGGGTTTGGGGAATGTCGTCAGCCATAATGAACGAATAGAACGCAGAGTCAAGAGGGAGAGGTTGAGAGGGGAAGTTGGTTGGGGTGAAAACGAACGACTGGGTTGGGAGTTGGAAGATGGAGGTTGGAAGTCGCTTGGGGAAAGCCGAATTCGGGTACGGGCGGGACAATGGTGTTTCAATCCACCTGTACAACTAAGTACCCAGTCTACACATTTTTAATTAATTCGGTACTTACTCAGTATAATTGGAGACGCGCTATCCCGTGACAGCGCGCACCATTTGAAACCCCCAGTCTAGAGTAACCGCGTCCCTCTCGCGCTTCCTTCTGACTCCTCTTCCCAATTTCCCTCTTCTTTCCATCAACTCTACGTGTTATAAGTATTGAATACCACAAGGGGGATCCCAGTCACGATGATATATCATGATGGATGCCTTTCTTAAAAAGGCAAATTCTAACAATCGTTCTACCCCTCAGGGGATACTATTATCGAAACAAAAGCCTGCCCAACTGGCGGAAGAACATCCCAAGAAAAAGGTAAAACGGGAGGAGACGTATAAGAGCGATACAGATTCAGACGAGTATCGGATCGATACTCCGCCTTTGAAGTCATGGCCTAGTTTGCAAACGAATGCTAGTGCTCCTGATAGTCCTGCAGATGATGACGTGGCAGAGAGCTCTGAAGCTGAGGACACCCACGCATCTGGACCAACGGCCATCGAAATCTCCCTACCCGAGATCAGACTTGACAGGAAATCAATAGAGGAATACCAGGATTTCAAGGCCTCTCAGGGTGATGACGCTAGTAACGCTTTATCGAGGCTTGACTCCAGAGCATGGGTAAGGGACAAAAGCTCACTCTACGTCGATGCCTTCAACCTCGCTCTAGACACTGTTCTCGACGAAGAGTCACATCTTTTTGACGAAAAAGAGAGGAGGGTTTTTAAAGAGTGGAGATCTCTTAGCTATGAGGCTCAGTTCTTGTAGGCACGCGAGCGCCCACTTTCCGACCCCCTGTGTTCTAACTTCTTGTTAGATATGTGCGCTTGTTCCTCAGGAAAACGTCCTCCTGGCATCGCATTTCTCGTTTGGGCTACTACAATGACATTACTGATACCAAAGCCGCTGTGAAAGAGTTACAGAAGAATCGAGATATTCCGAGAGAGGTCTCAACTAAACAATCATCTGCAGTATTGATACAGTCTAAACTAAGTGCCTTCGTTCAAGAGCAGTGTGTTTTAGAAGATACGTTCTCTTTTGCAGATGCCTCTGAGGACTTCATTGATGGTATAGAGGAGGCCATTTCACTCCTAAGTTTAGACGAAATGAAGAATTTAGCTAAGGAAGCTAAGGTTCAAGGCAAAAATAAGTCCGATCTATCGAGTGCCATTTGTAGAATGAGCAATCAACAGGCGGGCCTACTATCAATGGGCGTTCGAAGGGCCGATACTGCTGAATCCGTTGAATCACCTGAACAGAAAACACTAGACACACAGTCAATTGATCCCGCCTTCGGAGATGACGGAAACAGGCGGAAGCATTTTCTCGGCAAAATATTGGCCATTATCGGTCCCTGCATAAGACTTTCTTTGTCCGTTTTCAAACTATTTGAGCGAGTTCATCTTGTCTTCTATAGGTCTACAGAGTGGACAGAGAAGTCTTTAACAACGATTATTCTAGCCAAAGCGTCGAGGCGGAATTTCCCGTCATACATTGTTAGTAGGTCATCTAGTATCTTCGCAACTAGATCGCAGCTTTTGGAATTCGAAACTGCTATGAGATCCGAACACGCAGTAGATAACATCCTGGAGTTCAACGGCCCTGTTACGGAGGCAGGCTTCCAAAAAGTGATAGACGTCTTTGAGATGATTTATCCGAGATGGAAAGGTATTCTACGAGAAGAACAGGAAAAGGAAGAGCGAGTTTATGAGTCTGGAGAAGGCGCCTATCTACGACGACTTAGTCCCGGGCATGCATATACGCGTATCGTCCACAAAGCCGCATACACCCTTGGGCGACTAAAACAACATCAGCGGGAGCATACAATACTCACTGAGCTACTTCGTCAACGCCTTTTTCATCTGGCACGTCGAGGGTCCTGGTACCAACGGAAAGCTCTCCTAGAGGAGCACTACATGCATGTCATACTACCAAATCCAGCCTATACCGATCTGGGGAGGCAAAGGAATCACTGGAAAGCTATAGCGGTAGCCACCTGCGAGAGAGCTCTTGAAGATCCTGACTGCCATCTCAAATATCACTATGACCTGCAAAAGCGGCTAGTCAAGCTTGAGAAGCAGCTTAAAACACCCGTAAGGCTACAGCACGACTTTGGTCACGTTAAATTGAAAAAGCCAGAAGAACATTATGCTGAAGGGATTCAGTTAAAGAAGCTAGCTGCTGCAGGTAAAAACGGGCGTGGGCCAAGTACGAAAACGATATGGGTTGATGAAGCAGAAGGCGGAGGCGAGTGCACTGTGGAATCTATGTGTCTAAGCTGGTATAGGTGTCAGGGCTGGAAAGGATACCACGCTGAGGGAGGAATCATACGAACTCTATTCGCCTACTTGTTCTTTGACATTCTCTTCCTTTACGTACCGAATGTCTTCCAAACAGCTTATCAAACTTGTCCACTAGACCTACACACCGATGCCTTCTACCCAACCCGAGCTTCGGAAATTAATCATCGATTAGTTGAGATCGCGAACGGAGGCGCGCCCAAATTAATTGATGAGGTCGATAAGCGAGAGCGGCAAAAGCGCACATGTGTTATTGGTCTCAACTGGGACTACGAGCGTGATGATCTGCTTGAGCTAGCTCATTGCTTCGATGGTGCTGCGCTCGCTATAGTCTGCAAGGTCATGGCCCAGGAGTATGGCCAAAGAGGAGGTGGAATTCCTGATCTGATCCTATGGCGGGCTAAGCCACAGAAGGAATGCATGTTCGCGGAGGTTAAGAGTGCAAATGATCGCTTAAGTGACACGCAGAGGCTTTGGATCCATGTTCTTACTGGAGCTGGCTTGAGGGTGGCATTATGCAATGCAGTTGCGAAGGAGGTCAGGGAGTTCTAGCAAGGAACGATCGATATCGCAGTGTCCAGAACCTTGCATATCCATTCCTTCACTTCCACCCGCGAATCCCACCTGGCCAGACATGCTGTTCTACGACTAAACTTCCCTCACCAAGAAACCATCATACCGCCTTGTACCAATCTTATCATCGGCCAACAGGGTCGATGCCTGCGCCTAGTCTATCCCACACAAGGATATTAACATAGCAGCGTTCAGTATTGCAGGTCTACGAGAGACTTTATCCTCAGAACTACGGCCGTAGAAGTTCGTCACAGTAAGGGCGTCCAGGGTGCAAATCCCTCAGTCTACAAGCCCTCTGAAGCTGGTGTTGAGTGTCTTACCGCTCCCATTTGAGGACATGGGTCCTAGCCACGGAGGCACAAAAGACAAAAGAGGCTTCTGTGTGAATTTAATTAGATAATTTTACCTCTTCGAGTTCATTGACTCGTTGGCGCATGTGGCGGGAGAGATTTTGAACGGGCCAATTTGCGAGGTGTGATCTTGTGCGATGGGTTGAAATATGACCCTGTTGCATAGAGATGGACATGTCTCGTTTCATCTATCATACATTCACAATATCCCAAATTCGAGGCTTTCAGCAGGTGTCCCTTGCCATCACATCAGGCTATTGCGTCCTTGCCTATCTAGGAAGGGTGCTCTCGGAGAAAAGCTGATCTCATGCGGAGAAACGTGCTCGATTAGGAACTGGCCTTGATAGTCTCTCAGCTAAAACTTGTACATGATTGTACTCTCGTCCTCCCAGGGCGTAGCTCATAGCGAGAAACAAAAGAAAGCGCATAATAGGCATTCGCGAAACGGCCTACTTGAGCCGCGAATTAATTGCCTGGGCCTCGGACATGTCACTACCGCGCTGCACCAAAGTGCACGCATCCCGGCCCAGCAATGGTTGGACAAGCTACTGCGGCTCTGTCACATTTATCGTTGCATGAACAAGTCTTGGTTCTTCGCCCGAGCAAAGTGTATGCGGAGTTGACGGGCGTTTTGTTTGCCTCGTAGGCAATCTGATGACTAAAAAGCCATCCGCCTGTTATTCTTCTGGGGCTAAGCTGCTTACTCTGTTGTGTCAAGGGATTGATTGAGTGCGAAATTCGTATTAGAAGTCTTGGAAATTAATGTGCACCCGGGCAAACACGCCAGCACAACATGCTAGCAGAACACTCATTAAAGCTCTCCATCTCGTCCAACGGATTGGGACGTGTCACAGACCGTTACCCTCTATTAGCTATGTCCTTGGGGTCGTACGCACCGTATGGTACGGTGTTGCTCGTGGGCATGGATGTGCCTGCGATTGACGGTCGCTTCAACGGCAACTATCCGCATCGCTGGACAGGGAATTAATTGACAGGGCAACCAACCACACTGTTCATGTTCGTGCTCATGCTCACTCACCGCCGGCAGATCACTCGCTTACCTCGCTTGCGAACACAATGACGGAATCTACCGCGATCAGCACAGAGAGTATTACTTATCAACGTTGTTGTCCGCGTCCTTCTCGTCATCTCTTTAGCTTCTTTAACTCCCCGTCCCATCATCGCACAGGGGAGTTTCTACACACAGAGACTGAGCTACGTGCTACCTAGACTAATACTGCCTAGAGACAGCCGAGCACAACTGGCTACTTTGAAAATACCCATGCCGTGGGCGCTTAAGTGCTTACGATAGCACCCAATAGGCGCTCACGATGGTGAGGATTTGAGGAGGGGTGGGCTCGGGCCCCGGTCGCCATGCACGTCACAAAAATGGTGCCCATTAATTTACCCCTCTACGGCCCTCCATTCTGCCTCGACTGCCCCTCCTACCAGCCACTTTACCTCTTTCTACGCCTATCCCAGGAAAGTATCGCGGTGTCTCATTGGTCAGATTGGCCATCAAACCAGGCGCTTAAAAACTGGGGTCTCATGTCACCTACGATGCAGTTCCCAGGATTCCGGGACAAGGGGCAGTTGACCAATCATGTGTTGTGGGATCTGAGCCTGGCTGTTCTTGGTGCAATACCTCTAGATACCTTTTTGGACTTTTTTGCCTCTACCCTCTTGCGCTCTTCCATCTCAATTGCCTTCTTTTGAGATCTCTTTGGCGACTTACTCTCACCCGGCTGAGCTAGATCACTGTACAACAACCTAAAGCGGTGCTATTAAGGTGACAGTGTGATACGACATGGATGTGGGAGGTTGGCCTGGGCTAATGATATGCCTCACGTCGGGTTACAATGCCGGTCCTTGCGTTATCTAGTGTGCTTTTCCTGTTTGCGGGGGACGTAGTCCTAGATAGGACTTTGGAAGGGAGGGAAACGGGGAAATAAAGAGAGTGAGTGAGCGAGCAAACTCGAGGGGACCGTTGGTAGTGGCGGGTTTGGGGGCCAAGGAGTGGTGGGCCGTTCGACTCGACCTTTGTCGTGAGGCCCCGGGTGTTAAACAGGCAGGACTGCACCTACATATCGGGCAAAAAGCCCAAATACAAAATAGTGTGGTATGCCGTCAAGTAAAGCACGCCTCCCAACGGTGTCTGTAGCGAACGAGAGTGGTGGTGGACTGTGAGCAATGGCGCACATTCGCCGCCCATTCGCCGCCCATCGTCATGGTCATTATCATCGTCAGTGTGATCTACAAAAAACTATCGCTGTAGGGCATAGGCCCTAGATGGAACTTGCTTAGATCTGGGCCGGCCGGCTGATTAGGCCTTGTCCGCGATCATTTTCTCGCGTGGTCACAAAAATAAACACGGAGCGAACGAGAAATGGGGTGTGATAATTGGGGGTGTAAGGGAAGAAAATCTTCGAGCTACCTCCCTACCTGTCTACTTCCTATGTACCTAGCGAACCAGAATGCGTAAGAGCCTGACGTAAAGTGAGAGGGTTTCCTTGGTTTTCAGCCAGCCAGTCAGCCAAACTCGATAAATGCTCCTCATCGAAAACCAACAACAGGAGCCCGCCCAATCAGCATAGAGTATTGGTCACATACATTTTAGTTTTGTCAAGGATTATTTTTCCGCTGCCCTTTTTTTTTTAATTTTTTTTTTATTTGGGCGAGTTACCTACGTCGAAATGCCACTGGACTGGCCCGTTCTTTTTTACGTGCGTTATAAGCAGGTTGGTACACTAAAAGTGTGTCCAGGCAGGCAGCCCCATCAAACTCTCCGGGCGGGGAGCCACAGAGAAGCCAGATATTGACCGAAAATATGCAAGAGGTGGCTGTTGTCATTGTTCATTGTTATTGTTGGTGCTGGCGGAGACGCACAGGTGGTACGTGGAAGGGATCTGTGGAGGCGAGTAGAGAGCAAAATAAACAATAGAATAAGGTACCAACCACTCGGCCGCATTTGAGGTCGCGTTCCGCCTCCTCTTCGCTGCAGGAGGCTACGGACGCTGACAGACCAAGGTGTGCGATTTGATTTGACGGTTTCTCCCAGCAACCTTCCTCACTGGTCTGTCGGTGTAAGCATATATCTGAACGTGAGTTAGTGAGTCACCACCCATCGTACATACTAAGTAGTAAAAGCCAACAGGCAGAAGGATAGCGGCGAACGACATCTGCATAGTGGGCGGACATGGTTTCTTATTGGATTTCTTGCTCTTGCTCTATACCTGCACGCACAGGCACTACCTATTCTCTCAGGCAGGCTGAGAATGTATGTGTACATCAGCCAACAGCCATGTTTTGATCGCAACAACTTAGTGGTGCGCTGTTCCAATAACCCCCTTCCCTCCCCCCTCCCAGCCCCCTTAGCGTCTATTCCCTTCCTTCCCGGCTTCCGATCCTTGCATCCGTCCCATTGCCTGGGATGTATCAGAAGACTCTTTATAAAAAAAAGATCAAGAGGCAAAAATGATGTTACATTTCGCCCTGGTATCGCGAGTTGGGGAATTGTTTTGTAAGACGCCGCCCAGCAACGCCATGTGAACTCCTCCAACACCAAAACGCTATTGGTGACGTAAAAATAAAATGATAAAACCGTGACGTAAAATTCGTATCTGGTGTCAAGCCCCAGCTCTATTATTCCATGGAGTGGGTTGATAGGTTGGTTTGATGGAAGTTGTACTCGTAGGAGCAAGTAAGTAGTGGTATGAACAAATGGAAAAAGAATATCGGCGATGAGTTGATATCTTAATAGGGGATGTCGTAGAAAAATGATTTGATGATTTTGATTTCTCAGGTCTGCGAGTTCGATATGGCTCCAGTGGTGCCGTTCCCTTCCTTTCGTAAGTGCGCCATTTCCGTCTAAGATGAAGTAGTGGGTGGAGGGGGTATCTCCGTTGTGGGCGGAGTCAGTTTTTGGCAATTTGCATGCATTTTCCTCCGCTTGCCCTTGGGCGCAGGGCTCATTCGCGGTGTGTAAGTGACTGTCCGCGTAACCACTTCCCGGATATGCCGCACACTTTTATTCGTTGCCTTGTGCGCCCTGCAGTCTTGAGAGTAACGAGCCTTCAGTGCTGCTTCCCAATCAAACGGTGACCGTACCGATCGGGCACTATATGGTGTCCGTATGGTAGCGCTCAACGGCGAGTCCACCGTAGACAATGCCGGAGATGGTGGCACTTTCAAGCTAGGGAATGAAGTGACGCTCATAGGGGGTGCAGACATGGGCTGGTTTGAGTATGGGCTGGCTGGAACAGCTGCGGGCGACTTGTGACCGCCACACTTACATGAGCAGTCTGTTTGCTCACTGCTAGCTGTAGATGGTGCTGATTCCGGTGCCGAGTCTTCCTCTGGTGTAGAACTACCAGATGCTGATCTCTTCGTGGGAATGATGGGTGACTGGACTGACATGGCCTTAAGAAAATCCATATAGGCCGTAGGTGGACTGATGGGTGTCCTGGCGCTCCCAGGGAATTCCTCCTTGATAAAAGTTGGGATTGCTGAGAGAGGCGTCTTAGCCGACGCCGAGAGAGCAGAAAGCTCAGACGGAAAGGTCGCGGTGACGGGCGTCGTCAACTGCGCGAGCTTCGGCTTGGCTGTAGGCATGACGGCGTTATTAGTCCCTCGGAGCTGGTGGTGAGTAGGCGATGGGGATGTAGTCGTCGCTGTGTTGGGAGTTAATATTATATTAGGAATGCTTCCTCGAGCCAAGCGAATGACTCTCAAGGGTTGACAAGGCACAAGACCATGGGATGTCTACAAGCTGCACACAGAAGTCGCCGTAGTGATGCGAAAAGCCGGTACTCGACAGAGAAGACGTAAGCGGATGAGAGGGAGACCAGAGATTATAACAATAATATGTGGGTTGATGGTAGACCGGGGGAGTCCAATATAGTCCAGGGGGTGCCGGGGTCTGTTGTAAAACAGCGTGGGGAGTGGGCGCAAAGGCAAGCCGAAACGAAACGAGGGCGCCAAACGAACAGGGAAGGCCAAAACGCGCGCGCGCGCACGCTGCTAGAAACACTAGAAACGATGTGACGGAATCCAGAGGGATGGATGGGTGGATGGAGGGGTGTGGCCTCAAGACTTAACCGGGGCCTGGTCAGAAGCCTGGTCGGAAGCCTGGTCACGAATTGGATGCTCGCGCCGGGGAGGAAGAGTGTGGTGTATGTTTTGGGGGTGTTGGGGAAAAAATAGCACGCGCTAGGTATGCTGTACAGCTAGCTGTACAGCTGTACTCCGTACACACTTTCTCTCTACTACTAGTAGTACTAGTAGTACTAGTAGTATACACTCCGAGGTAAACCTAGAGATGTAGGATGTAGGTACGGTACAGTACAGTACCAACAGCACGAACGTCGAGAGGAAGAAGGTTAGGTAGAGAGAGGTAGGCAGGTAGTGGAGGTACTTCTTGGCGATGAGAACGGGCCAGGACAGGGGTGGGCGAGGTGGGCGAGGTGGGCGAGGTACAGTATGCTGCTACTCAGTATATCCCTTTTGACAGTGGAGCGTCTCGAGAACCAGTCGGCGCGAGCGAAGACCGCAATCAGGTCGACGATGGCGGCAAGTAGTGGGCCAGTATGCTGCACCGTCACGCACTTCTCACGCACTTACGCAGCGTGTGTTGGTGGATGTATTGGGTGGTAACGCACGGGATTGGCTGTCAGAGCGGCAGGGAGAATATGCTTAATCGAGACTGGTCCGATTGGAATTTAGTGTAGTGTTGACTTTGAATCCTTGACTTTTTCTTCTTTTCTTTGTCTTCTTCTTATTCTTCGCCGCCGTCGTCGTCGTCGTCGTCGTGTCTCACTCGACAGTTCAATCAGCCAGTCAGTCAGTCAGTAAATCAATCCGCCAGCCAGCCAGTGGCTTATATTCTCTGCTTCCGCTGGTCAAGATCGGTTGGTGATGACGGTAGAGTGTTACGCTGTGCTAGACGGTCAGCAAGGAACGAAGTGAAGAAAGCGAACGAGGCAGACACGATGAGAGAGAGGCGTCAAAGACAAAGAATAACGCTATTATTCGATCGAGACAAGCGCAGCATGCATACCTTTAGGGTCACTGACCGTTAGGTACCGTAGTGCAGTGTAGAAGTGCGCTGATGTAGATGGTGACAGTGAAGTTGAGCAACTGAGTAACTGAGCCCAGTCCAAGGTTGGAACGTGATTCGTCCAATGAGGCCCCCTGTCACAGAGCAGACCGTTCATGCAGTTGCACTGAGTAGCACCGGGGATCTACTGTACTATGGCTAGCGAGGGTCCCTAGCGAGGGTCCCTAGCGGTCTCTAGCGATTTAGTGATGTGAAAAGTGCCCGAGTACGCAGTCGGTACAGGGAATTAAGCGCCGGCACTATTCCCAATCTATTATTAGCAGCCGCTCATTCGCTCGCGTTTCATTCGACCTTGTCTGTGACCAAAGTGCCAAAGTGACCAAAGTGACCACCACTCTCACCACTCCTTCAGTGAGTGACAGACATTTCATGCCGTCGCTGCACATACACACAGGGATCCGGCAAATGGTCACCACCATCGGAGCTTGGTTACGAACCTGTCTGTGGAAGAGAGAGAGAAAAAAAATGTGTGTTTCTCTGATGCAGGAGGTAGCTATGCTATGTATGCTATGCTGCTGCGTAGGCTGACGACACCCTCGAGTCGAATGCAATGCGATCTGGTGACGAACGATAGTATATGTATGTGTTCAAGAGTGGAAGGTGATTGGTGTCGCTGGCGAGAAAGGTGCTCATGTGTACTCAGATGTGTGTGGGGATGGCGATAAATGGAGAGACGAGAAGAGGCGGGAGAGAGGCAAGAGTCTCGAGATGGTGTGTGTGGTGTGTGGTTGTAGCAGATGGGGTTGCAATGCGTCGAGATTTGCTGAGGGCCGTTCCGCTCTGTGTGTCTTACTCGAGTCGCGACTCTTGTGATGCCAACTGACTATTTGATAATCTGAGCTGACTGGTTCAACAGTGGTGGCATCGCACAAGTCATGGGATGCATACATCATTTATGCTCTCTCGCTCCATGTCAATATGTCAAGAATCAAAACAGTCAAAGGGCTAGCAAAATTTTCCAATCCGCTACCATTCCCGTTGCCGCTGCGTAGCGGCTCTAGCTCTAGCTCTGTCTCTTTCTCTTTCTCTTTCTCTCACGAGTCCGCCTCATTCAGCGCGCGGCTCACCAAACAGGCCTCACTTGTGTTCTGTCTTTACACAATCAGAGCCCGTCTCTGTCTTTTCCCGTCCTGTCCTCAAGCAAGCAGTGGGTAGCCTCCTTGATTAGAGCGCGCGCCACACGATGTGCAACCTTGAATTCGCCTAATCCCAACATGCAGTTGGTCAAAGGCATGTTTGTCCAAGTTCGCTCGCCGACTATTCTGGGCGCTTTCCCGAGACTTCAGCGCGCGCGTGTGGGTATCTCTTTACCTAGGTTTCTTAGTTGCTAACCAAATTTGGGGCCTTCCATGCCGCCGGGTAACAAGTCGAAGTGAGCGTTCCTCCGTTTCTCTGATTTCCCTGCTGTCTTTTAAGCGCTTCGAGGCAGCGGGCAATTCAACGATTATCGAGAGTCTTGCCAATTGCCCAGGGTAACGGAGCCGCCGGGCTAGTTAAGCGCCCCCAATCCTTTTACTGGCCCGTACCGGTTTTAACCCTCCCAACTTCAACTACATACATAATCGCGCCCGCGCTTAGAAAATGGACAAAGCATCTGACTGCAGGGTAAATAGCCCTCTCCTATGGTTTGCCGGGCCATAATGCTGGCCGCCACCTCGACAATACCCCGGATTTTGCAATCTGGCTCGTGGCATTGCTGCCGCCGATCAACTAACATCCATTCCCCATTGGTAGCAGTCTTATACCCTCACGTCAAGCATGTTACTAGGCTTGATATATGCAGGACGTCACCAAGATAACCCAGATCCCCGGCATGTGTGCATCCTAGCGTTCATAACCAACGCCCAGTGAGAGAGTTTCTGACTACACATGCATCCTTATACTCGAGCCTGAGACCCAACCCGTCGGAGTCGAGACACAAACCCTCGGTTACTATTCTTAGGACTGCCGCAGCGCCTGTCTCTCTGGGGGCTGCGAGATCTACTCTTAGCATGTCCCACTTTGGGTGCTAGCAGAACCACCAATCTCGGTATCATCTATAGAGTGCCTAAGGACACTTAGCGCCCGCGATGTCTCGGGATAAGATCTCTCGCTACTCTCGCGACTATCGTTGGGGATACTATTTCCTTTCTGTAGTGCATAACTAGACGATTTAGCTCCACGTAAGAAGGTATTTTTAGAGCCTTACATCCCTGAACTGTCTCCTTGGACACATCTCTCATTCCAGAGCTCCAGCCCGAAGCGCACGATGTTATACTCAAAAATACATCCTCCCAATCCTCACATGCCCCCGTCATTAGCCAATAGCGAATTTTGTTCGTGTTACTATGGTCTAATAAGTCTTCTATTCCCAAACGGCATGGGCCTGCTCTATCCCCCCTACTGATAGCATTCTTGCTACTAATAATACGAAATAGCTAAGGATTGAAAGTATGCTTACATGAGCTGTCTTCCCTCGAGTTGGCAAGTTTTGGGAATGCAGCTTGATTAACCAGGAAGCGCCGCACTACAGCACGACGGTATAAGACCAAAGTTTCGGCCCATGCTACTCCTTCTCAATGCCCGTAGCCCTGCGCCGGATATCAGCTCAAACAGCTTTAGTTCGCGAGACCTAACTCCCTACAGGTGAGAAGTAGTGCCGATCCCATCTATTCCTATTCGTTGAACTTGAGCCGCCAAATCATGCCGGCCGTTCTATAACCAACCACGTGGCGCGTCGCCGTCGCTGGCTATAATCCTACGACGGCGAACCTAGTGCAGGCGGCCATGAGGAATCTTGTTACCGCGAGCCAATCCTTCACACAAAGCGCCTAGCCACTTAGACATGTGCTTGCTCATATGCGCCAGCTAACACCAACACCACAGATCGTCGGGTATTACATTGCGCTATAGTCTTTTCTGTCAGGACGGAAAAGCCGAATAGAGCCATCATCAGAGTGAGGCAGTAGATAGATAACCTTGTAGGCCCCGACGATATCACGATTGATTCCCCAGGCCCCCGTGTACCCAAGAGAGATTCGTACCAGATACGTATAGTCATGGAAACGGTCCTGAAATTCGCAAAGGCCGTATAAGCAACGACCGGCTGCAGTTTGAGCGACTGGTTATTTCCAGACGCCATAATCAGGAGACGGTTAGGTAAACCGGCATCCAGCTGATCTTCTAGCTCAACTTCACTCTTTTTATGGGGGAATATAGTCAGCTAAGTAATGTGATTAATAGATGAGTCCGAATTCAGTCTTGTAGCTATCTTGACATAGCGGAGACTCGACGCTTCCGAGCACGCCTAACCAGAACGAAAATATGATTAGAACGTCTCGATATTGCGTAAGAAAAACAAAGAACCTACACACTGTAGCTTCAAATAGTAAACAATGGTATCGCAAACCTCGAAATTGATCGAGGCAAAATTCAATCCACAGGCTACTCGGGCGGCGGCCAGTCGACGTACATTGGAGAAACCACCGGCAGCACATCAGCTGTTCCTTCTATGGGCCAACGACCCCCAATTTTCGGAAGTAGCATGTGAAGCAACGCCACAGTTGCCCAAAATAGCTACAGATCGTAACGCGGTATCTCCCATAGCTACCGATGGCTCAGCGTTGACGTCCGCCCAGTGTCGAATCAACGGTGTGGTCATTTCCAGATCTCCCCGCCCAGCCGCCATCCGAAGCGGAGTACGTTTGACCATACAGCAGCGTAGCGCCATGTTGACGTGAGCACCATACATAATCAATCAAAAGCTCGACCATGACCATTTTGTTAGTTGGGGGGGTCTAAATGTTTCATCAAAGTTGACTATGCAATCAGGTTCACAGCCATGGTCAAGTGTTAATTCCGCCATATCGTAGCTGAATTGTGGAAAGTTGGTTGCCTCCCTATTGCCACCCCTAAGGGTGACAGTCCCTCCGGTGTACCGCAATCACCAACGTCAAATATTTCCACGAATTCGGGTCTGGTATAATAAAGAGACAAGATATCAGCCCCTAAGGTCCGTGCATAATGGCTTCTTTCGGCACGTTAGTTCTCAGACCCCAAGTGACTACATTTCGTGGTTGATTCGCTCCGCCAAATAAGGGTGGAACCGAAACCGATCCCCATCCGATAGGACATATTAAAGCAGTCTTGTCAGAGGTGCTGGCACCCTTTTCGATAAGTTTTTGAGTGAGTCCGGGGTCGTTTTGGGACACAGAAGCGGCGAGGCATACTGTCAGGAACTGCGCGGTTACGAGCCCAGACCCCCGGCGACGCATCTTCCTATCTCCTGGGGCCAGTAGAATGTAATCAGGAATATACTGACGATGATATGGATTTATGCGTGGTGTCATATTGGGGCCAAAATCATCAGGTGTTATAACCATAGCGATCCTATGCCGAAAATTGCCGTAGAAAGAGGACAAATACTATCAGACACATCAAATGTTTAAGTATATTTTTAGGTAATTTCATAAGCCTATATTGAAATTCGCCATGGTTCAACAAACTTCGTACTATAACCATATTGCCTTTCTCGATGGCCATGAATAACAAGTCGTAATCCTGCGGTCTTAGGGAGGATCCTGGCTTACCTACATGCACGGAAGCACCTCTTTCTAGAAGCATCAGTCCTATATTTGTATAGTCTTTTCTCGATGGCGTTTTTGAGGGCTGGTGTTATAAAGTGACCTAAGACTAGGACGAGAACCTAGTATATCAGCTACAAGTTAATCTCTAGTCCAACCCGCGGCGTCGACTGCGACTTCAAACAACCCAACCCCTCCCCCTCCTATAAAAAGTGAAAAAGCATCCGCGCAACTAAGAATTTTTGTGTACGCTGTGTCTTTAATGCTTATCGACACTGCTAGGGGACTTGTGCTGCGTACTCCGTCATCATAACCCGGGTCCAGTTGGTAAAGTGTGCGCAGAAGCGGACTGACTTGAGGTCTTCTCGACACCGCCAAGTTAACAATTTCGGGGTCTTCGCCTATAATAGAAGCAGTCAAACGCCGCTCGTTTACGGTGCCGAATAGGTGGCCGCAGTGAGTCGGTATGGTCAGGAATGTTTCTATACGGCCGTATGAAGCCGGCGACACTAGCTCCCATTCAAACCTCTCTTGAAAACATAAAGTACATTGGTTACTGTGACGCTATACATAATCATATAGAAAGACCAGGGCGACTCCTGTCGTATCTTCGCATTTTGACATGAGCTCAGTCCAGGAATCTCCAAGGAGGAATTCAGTATGCTGAGGCTGTAGGGTATGAAGAATAATGAAAGACAGAATCTCTTCTCCTGGCCCGCTGACGCTCCATACAATTTTTTGGGGGGAGGGGGGGCACTACAGCCCTGGCCGCGAATGACTTGCCGGCATAACGTACCCATGTTTGTATGACTTCACAGGTACTAGAGTAATAGGTTTTGTTAGGATCGACTTTGTAAGAAAGAAGAACATCTAACAGCGGTTCGTGATATTCAATTGCTGCCCTTTTTAGCAGAGTAAAGCGTATGCTATGTTTATTAAAGATTATGCTGTCGTCGGCGTGGTCGAGACCCTCGTTGAGACTGAGCAGGAACAGCTTGCTTTCGTCGCATATTGAACTCTAGAAGAGACTTGAGGCTAGTTTTGTTGCTATATATTTTCGTATAGCCCGAATATAACCTTGTAGGTAGGCTCAAAGTGTCGTCAGCCCCGAGGAAATAGCTTAATACCTCTCCTGCAACGCCGCATAGGTCATATACGCCGTTAACAATGGCTGTTGGTAGATGTTAGATAGGCTTGAGTCGGCACGAATTGTCTTCTGCCGTGATACTTTGGTATCGCCTTTTTTTACGAGTGATTATAATATCCAGTGTCCCAAGGTCTAAGTTACTTAGCCCAGCATGCGACGTCGCTTTGTGCGGCTCGGTGACCCACCACCTCGTCACTGTGGTGTAGTCTAGTCAACGGCGTAGTCAACTTTATGGTGTGGTGTAATTGTATAAGGAGTTTGAGAAGTTCGACCAGGCTTGGAGGGAGAAGTGCATTGCTCGTGGATGAATATCATGTGTGCTGGACCCTACCACATTGCTACATAGGCCTAGATGATGCTTTACTTATTATTTCACGGAGGATTCGAAGGCAAATCCATCGGGTAGTCCTATATTTGTTCGTATACATGCGTTGCTAATATTATATCGTATGAGCGCAACAACAGGACGATGTGAAAACGGATAACGGGTATACGGCCTGACATGATATAATTGCCCCGGATGCCTCGAATCAGCGATTGAAAGAAACTGGATAATCTCTACATAAATAATATAACGCGTTTACCAAAGAGAACATGTTATCTCGGATATGGGTCAGTGGCCTCGGTACAGCGACAGTTTCCTTACATGCGACAGGTCTTATATCAAGGCTTTGGAAGGGAAACAGTGTGTCTTAAAGAATAGAAATCGGATACTATTAAAAGCATATGTGTTAGGGAGTGAGAACTTGCTAGCTCAATACTTGCTGCGGAATAACATAATTACGGTTATCCCGTGCCTCGATTTTCAGTCTGCTAATGAGTAAGCACTCTTTAGGGTGCATTCATGACTATTCTGTCTATCTATGGGCTCTAAGGTTTCCTCGTACTCTTGTGCATTATACCGTAGAAATGAACTTATATGACAATAGGTATTCATTGCGGGATGATCCCAGGGTTCTCCCACAACAACACATATTCATAGCATATCTATATCCTGAGTCCCAAAGTAAGGACAGTGGATTGGCCATCTGTCGAGATTTATATTTCGATTAAATTAAGTATGGTGCCGCTACGACTAGAACAGTAGCCCCTACTTGGGAATTTGGCTATAGCCGTATTAATAGAACTTCACGAGCTTATATACTTTAAAAGTCGCGATAAATTTCCTCGTAGTATCTGTTTAATCCATTTTCCAACTGCTTAGATCTTTCTATGCGATGATTGATAGCCCGGTGTATACAGCCCCTGAAAACCTGTTACGTTTTTCCCGCCGTACACGGCATGGCCCTCATAACACTCACCTCAACTGAAAACCATAATGGTACGATGATATCAACACTACATTCCTCGAGTGTCTGTCAAAAGATTTAGAATTATGTCATAATCTTCAGTATAGGGTTGTAATGGACACCTGTTGTTGCGCGAAGAGCCTACGCTATCCATGTTCGGTGTGTTATTACTAATATTATATAGAAAACTCTGTTCTCGGGGTGTGGCAAATTGATCCGAAACAAACTCTTCTAGGTAAAGAAATAAACTTAAAAAGTACTCATTATAAACGTGCGCATATCACACACAGCGTTTTGGTGTCCTATATAGATGTTCTTGTTATCAAAATTTTCCACTAGTCACTCAAGATAAAAGTAATTCACAGCTCATTGTGATTATCTCGATATAGAACTGGTGGTCGGAGTTTTGAAATACGTTTACGGGATTGGAAAATGCTCTAAGTAACTTATTCTTATGTTGTTACTGTTTTGTGTCTAAATCAGAGTTGATAGTCGACCAACGATCTGTTATATTAACTAGGCCATTGTTTGCAGTCTGGTACTAGAACAATAATTCCGAAACACGTTGAACAGCTACATGTTGGGTTTTAACCGCGTCGACCTAGCTCGTACTATATGTGCTAGGCGACAAACTCCTACCCTGCTAAATTGTTGTGTGACAGATGTCGCTTATAGACTTGAGGGGCTGGCCGGCTCTCCTTTCGCTGCCTCTCTGGGATAGGCCTTCTGTTCGCTCCGTGGAGAATAAAATAGCCAAGGGGAAACATGAACTCATTGCCGTATTGTGCTTGGAAACTTCTCCGGGGTTGTTTTGATGCCGGGTTTCTGACGCGAATAGGTAGACGTTGGTGTGAAAGTCACGGGCAACTAACTGATGACGACTATCTCCCACGTACCACTTGCAACAGCAGGGAAGGTCATCGATTCGGGTTAAGTACGAGAGGGGATAGTTGAGTACACTAGATAATCGTCTGTATCGGTTTTTACCTAGTTGTTAAAATGCATATAATGTTTAGTGGGTTGAACAACCCAACCCTTCGTCCATAATATCGATCTCCAAGCATCACAGTTGTCATTCGAACTAAACCGCCATACGAAGCCGACATCGCCTCCGCGTATTGCATAACTGCTTTAACCACAGTTCACCACAGCCTCGCCATAAAACGTGGGCGCGCCCAACAACCGTAATAATTACGGGCAATATTCACGCCATACGTGAACTGCCCATGCCGTAAATATTCAGATTTCTCATTTACCGCCGAGTCATTTCACATACGACTCTAATTCCGCACATCTTGCCCCAGGCCAGCGGAAAATTTGGCTAACTAGTACCTTCACTCTCGTCGGCATCCAAGCCGGCGCCATGAAACCGTGATCAAAGCGAGATTAAGAGGCGGCGATCCCATCAGCCCCAGCGGCACCTAATAGCTAAATCACACAACGTCACGCGGGGCACAACGAGCGCTTCTTCGATTAAAAAAAATTAAGACTGGGCAGTAAGCACGAGGCTCTTCGGGAGGATTTCTTCCAGGGTTCACATTGTCATGAGGTAGGTGTGTACTCTACCTATACTGAATTAGAGCCGGCCGGGGCGCGCCGTGGTAGCAATGCTGCATAGCAGCGCTCATCATCTCCGGAATGGGGCCGACCTGGCCTGGCCTGGCTGGCCCGCACTAGCAGCACGTCGTACTGAGAGAGGGACACTTGACGGGGATAATAACAAATACTACTAAGTATACATTAGATAAGAGGTGTTTCAGTTTCTGGTCTGATTGGAACTGCGTTGATAATAATATTAGCTGAAACCCCGTCGGTATCTTGGTGAAGTAGTATTAGTGGGTAAATAACCATGCGAGGAAAAGTGGAAGACCTAACTCAACGTTACGATGGATAGGTAGATAGATACGTGACAGGGAATTATCAAAGTACATACAGTGCTCATCGAAATAAATAAACAAAGCCGCCCAGTCTCGCCATAAGTCATACGTTGTTCCCACCCGGTGCTACACGATCGGACGTTAGATCTACCTTTGGTAGGTATATGTCATCGTCGCAATAGTCTGTTTAGTTTGTATGGATAGAGGCGCATCGGTCCAGTCGGGAGCTTATCTCGCCCTCCAAAAAATGGTGGGAGAAACGTCAGGGACGAGAAACAAGCGTGGCATTAAGCGCGAGTGGTGTGGACATCTTCTTTATGAGATCTGGGGCGAGAGGTCGAATCAGACGACAGAGACGCGTCTGTTACTTCTCATTCGCTAGAGCCCTCTCGTGGCCTACCGGGATAAGCTGGTTACGGTTTTGGGAAAGAGGTGGAACTCTCGGGGCAGTCCTGCTCGGGATGGGAGGCAAAGGGGGATGACCGTGTGGGGGATTCAATTGGTCCTTGAAGGTAGGATGTCGAAAAAAACGAGATCACGCGAATGTGAGGTTTTCCTGAGGCTGAAAACTAGTTTTTGCCTAGGTATTTAGGTGGACAATAGCTTGTTTGGCCCGAACTCCTCCTGTTCGGGTATTTGCCCGTATTGAAGAATAGCCAACGCCATCGGCAGAAACTGTCCGGCTCGGGATGGCAGTAGCTGAGTATTACCTCCTCGGGAGGCGTTTGCTTTCACGAGGCGTGATCAATCAACAATTTCGAAAAATAAAGAAAAATTTAGTTAGATAGACGTTGATCATGGCTCTAGAGCGGAAAAAAAGGGTGGACGCTTCGGAAATTTACAATCATCCATGGACGTGAATCTCCCTCCTCGGCTGGTAGACACCGATGGCATTCATTATTCTAGACCGGTGTCTGACCAGTGGTCAACCCTAACGCGTTTTGCCGAGTCTCGAGATGCATTGGAGTGTATTTCATTTCGGACGGAAATGATGGATTAGATCAACGCGTCAGAGACGGCCATCACTGTCGTCACTGCCATTAGTAGGTCATCGGGCTTCATTCATTTCAGGCGCTGCTGCGGCTCTTTGAATGCTGATTCGTGCCCGGACTGATGACAAGAGCGGTGCATCGTGGATCGCTGGTGGTGGCAGCTACTGGTCGAGACGAGAGACCCCTCGTCAGAACCCTCGTCAGAACCCTCGTCCCGCCTCTCCACCATCTCATGCAACGTCGAGGTCATCCATCCACTCTGCATCAGGAACGGGCAAGCGACGTCCATGATAGGACTACAACGGTTCTCGAAGTGGAAAAAGCCGTCGACGGGCGCCCGTGACGATGGACCACTTACAGAATGCGGCGACACTCAAGAGTGGACTATTGCGCCATTCAGACAACATCCCGGGACTGGGAGCGGTATCACATTATTATCAATATTGAGGCTCATTTCACCTTGGACGCAAAATGCGAAGCAGGACAGAAAACGGGTACGGTACCAGGAGTATCGTACACTAGTGTATCGTACTGTCGCATCTACTACCTTGTCTAGGTCGCCTTATGCTTGCTTGCTTGCTTGCTTGCTGTTTTCTCTCGGGCGCTGCGCCGAAACGACGAGAAAGGCTCCCCCAAAACTACTAAGTAAGAAAACCGCCACCCCATCTAGGGAGAGGAGCGGGAGCGGGATGGGGGAGTAAGTATCCCTCAGCACTTTATCCTTGGCCATCCACAGTGGAAAAATGAAAGGAAGAAAGTAAGTGAAGGACGAAGGGAGACGTCACCCAGAGTTCTGCCGGCCCTACGAGATGACAGTACCTCAGTAGTAGTGTACTACTACTACTAAGTAGTAGTATGTAGGCATCCGTCGGCTGCAAGATGTGGTTACACCGACTTTTTCGTTGCATTGCTACTAGTTGGACCTACCTAGGTACCTAGTAGACTGCCCTGCCCGCCCGCTGTACGGTACTGTACTTAGTACCTACTACCTACTCCGTACTTGGTAGATAATATGTAGAGTAGGTAGATAGATATAGATACCACCTCGACCCTCTTAGTCTGCTCTTACTACGTAGTACGTAGTACCTAACCTACCCAAGGTATGTACCTAAGTATGTATGGTGTAGTATGTAGTATGTAGGTCTCTGGCATCTTGGTATCTATCTGGCTTGGTGTCTGGCCTACCTTACCTATCTACCATCTACTACCTACACTACCTACCCGATGAGTTAGTTTGAGAGCGCGGAAGTCCTCGGTCCTTGGCCCTGGTTGATAACAAATTGTCTCACCGCCGTTATGAGGAGACGGAGGACGAACTCGTGCGTGCCTAAGGGAGCTGCGCCTACTATGTATGTACCTAAGCTGTGCGGCCTGCCTGTGCCTCCTGTGCCTATACCGCAACGGTTATTGCCGGTGCTGACATGGAGAATGAGCAACAAAACCTGTCTCGGATTAAGTCCCTCTTTCATCATGTCGCATGTCGCAGTCAGAATGTGCGCAACCCCCCTGCAAGAGAGAGAGGTATTGACCTTTTGTTCCCTGTGTTCTGTAACGACAACATGCGTGTACCACCGCACAGTAGATAGGGTACGGTCGTACATAGTAAGAGGGGATGACTGTCCTTCTGTCCTTGGGCTGATATGCGATATGCAACGACAGCGCCCACGAACCAACACATCTCTACTGTACTATACTACGTATACCTACCTACCTACCTACCTTAGGTACACTACCCAGTGTAGTTAGAAGCGCCCCCCCTCCGGGGTACTATAGGACGTAGGAGGTAGTACTGGGTAGCAGTAGGTAGGTACTTCTTGGCGGCTGGACCGGGGACCCAGCCTCTTCTTCACTTAGGTAGGCAGGTAATTTATCTTATTTCTGATTAACTATCTGTATCACACTATACGGTTTCGAAGATGGTGAGGCGCTTGATTAGTATACTACTGCTACTACATATACTACTAGTATAAGCAGATGAGACCGTGATACTGTGAGTCCTGTACAGCATAATTGTGACTTTGCTGCATCGTAGTATTCTTTTGTAGACGAATGGCACGCCAAGTCTGTCTAACCTTGGAAGCGAAATGGCCTAATTTTAGGCCCGATCTATATGAATCGGCACTCGCAGAGTTCAGTCCGCTGGGGGGATGGGCGGGGCCCGACCAGAGCCCCGACCAGAGCCCCGACCGACCAGCCAGCGACGGGATATGAGAAATACCTACTTAGTAGGTAGGCATATAGTGCATATAGTGTATATAGTGTGTAGCATATAGCATTGATTGACTAGGTAGATCATTGCCATGGGGTACGTTTGATAGACGTAGAGAGAGGTCAGAGTAGCAGACGTTGGTAGTCCCCCAGATCGATCTGATTTTTAGGTACCTCTACAGTACTGCCACAGTACTACCGCCACAGTACACCAGAGCTGAGTGTTCATCTTGCCTAGTTGGTCGATCTGCTCATCTTTTGCGTCATGTAATCGATTGGCCCATCAAGAAGCTATACTCACACATACGCACACACACACAGAGAGAGAGAGAGGGAGGGAGGGAGAGAGTAACGGCAGTCCCTTTTCACGTACGCAACTTAGGAGTTGGGGAGTTGCTGGTAATCACGGCAGAGGGTAAAGTAATAGTGTGTTACTTCGTGTTGTCATTTGATTGTCTGTTTGTTCCTTCATCCGGTGACGGATTGCTAGTGAAATGTCTATTTCCATCCTGACGGGGGGGCACATAAACGGCCATGACGTGCCATTCCTTTTTCCAATTCGAACGGGTCTTCTGTTGTTGTTATTTTGTTTGGTTCGAGATCTGTTGCTCGACCTGGTAAATTCTGCAGTTCAACGCCCCGCATGTCCGCCCAGGCACACCTTGAAGAAAAACGCGATTGGTAATCGGACCTCTGTTTGAACATCCGACAAAGAAAATAAGACATACTCCCCATCCATCTCAACATAGTAGACATGAATCGAAGAAGTTTTTAAGACTAAGTACTTCAACACTGGCAAGTGTAGTGGGGTATCCTTCCATTCGTCGCGTTTCATCCATGCAGTCTTTGCTCCTGACCAACCCAACCCCCAAAGCGTTCACACTATGCAACAAAGATTAAAGAGTATCAAGTAGAGGGGCGAAACGTATCGCGTGGGCGATGGGGAAAACGTGTAGGAAAAGATCGAGAGCGAATGTCCCGGCGCCTGCCGACATGCCGTTGAAACACCACGGGCAAAACCCGGACCCGTATACGAGAGAAAAGACCAACTCGCGTCGGCTACTTCCTTTCAAAAGCAGTATAAAAACAGCGCTCCATCGTTTCCGAGTGACTCCCTTCCATGATTCCCATCTCCCCGGTAAGAGCCAGATACGGAATGGTATAGGCGGCAAGAATCAAATATGTCGTAACATCGTGATAGCTGACAAAGCAAATATTGACGTGGCGCGAGGCCAGTTGTATTAGCTGTCGTCCTCGGCGTCTTCTTCCTCCTCGTCCTCGGGGCTTTCCGTAGCAGTCTTGGCCTTCTTATTGGGCGCCGTTGAATTTGCCTCCGATTTTCTTTTTGAGCCTGCCTTGGCTCCTGTGGACTCTCCAATAGCGCCATCTTTGTCCTCACCTGTAGCCTTATTACGCTCGATCTCAGCCACCTCTTCTGCGGTAAGGAAACGGCCGCCAGGACCTCTGGGGCGCCGCATAGCATGATTATGCCTAGACTCGTGCAAATAAGGCTTGCGACCTTTGCTTGTTAAGCGGAGGGCCTCCTCTAAGCGTTGGCGGGCAACCCGTCTCTTTAGAATGCGGTGGAACTGTTTCGCATTGACGTAAAGCGGTGACTCTTCCACGCCGGCTGCCATTTCTGGAGATTGCGGTTGCTGCATCGTCTGGCCGGGTGGCATAGGAGGCGCAACGGCCGAGCGAGGACCTGTGTGGTTCATCATCGGCGCATTGGGAACCCCTGGACTCGTGACTTGGCTCATCCGCCGTTGGTTTAGTTGGTTGACGCTATTCATCTGCTGCGGCGAACGGGGGTCCCGAGTTTCCTTCTTTGTGCCCGAAGCCATTCTCGGTGAACTTTGCGTGAGGCTAGGGTCGGACGTGATGTAGCTCGAGTACCCCGTCCCGCCGGCCGCAGCAGCGGTTGCGGCCATCGCGGCAGCCTGGATGCCGTAGTGCATACTCGGTTGCGGTACGCCATACTGTGTTTGATACATGTTGTGTCCTTGTCCGGCTGCCGAGGTCTGATGTTGCGAGGGCAAGATAGGCGAAGTTTGAACACCGTGCTGGTGTAAGTTGTGACTTGTGGGAGAGGTGATATTATTCCCGGCACCTGAGCTCGTGTAACCAGAATGCGCCGTCTGTGGTGGTTGCTGGTATTGCGCGTAGTCCATCATTATTGGCGATGGATGGCGCGCGAACTGGCGGCGAGAAACTTGCAAAATCCGATATTCGAGATCCCTGCTTCTTTTGGTCAGAGAGAGAGAGCTCTCTGAGTCTAAGTTTCCAATTCGGTTGTCGCCGGTAAGTCTGTGTTGTAGGTTCTGTGTATAACTAGGGCCTTGCAGCAACCGTTGTTAGATCGTTCTGCGCTTGGAGATAAATGATGGGATAGTTGACTAGTGTATAGGGCACACGCGTTGGGAGGGTCTTTCGTCACTTGGGTAGCCGCGATGAGGTAGGCTTGGATGTGACCCAATCTATTGGATATGCGTGGATGCGCTGGCACTAGGTGATGTGGTAGGTGCACGCAGGTGGCCGGCCTCTACGGCATATGCAAGTTGAATGGCTTTGCGGGGCGGGCCTCCTTGTGCCTCAGATCCTTAGGCTTAAAAAGAAGCAGGACGACCACGTGAGTGCTCGGCGATGTGCAAGGCTACTCGAATAATTCAGTACCAATGGCGAATAGGTCTGGACTGGCGAAACAGCTCTCGAGGTCTTGATTTCCAGAGCTTCTCTCAACGGCTATTTGATTGTGGGGATCTGTCCAACCAGAGGCATTAGACACAGTGTATTAAGTATATGAAGGAAGCTCGGATGATGCGAGGGGGGGAGGGGGGTGAGCAACAGTGCTGGTTCTTTCGCGCTGGACCACTACTTGATGCGCTGGCATGCATGACGGAATATGCACGAGCCAGGCCCACCCTGTCGACCAGCTCAGCGCGACTGAAGGACCAACATCTGGACCGGCCGTCGCGCAAGGCGAAGCAGACCCTGCCCGACAAATGGGGCCTGACAGGCTAGGGCAAGAGTCGGGCTGCAAAGAACTACTAGCAGAGCAGATGTATGCTTTTGAACATTTCAAGGCTTCGACGTGGGTGATTGGCTAGGGAGGACATGGCATACATTTCTCCCACAGGTTGAACAACACATGGATGGTCTCATTTTGGGAGGGAATGGAGCACTTGGCCACACCAGAAGGAAGAGGGTGTGGGTGAGAAAAAGGGACAAGGAAAGAAAAGGGAAAGGCCCGATGCGAGTTACGCAAGAACGGATGGATGGTGCCCTAGGTGGAGGAGTTTGCGACTGGAAAGAGGGTATATCCAATCGTCACATTGCCTTAGTGGGCGAAAAGACAAGTTGGCATGGCCCTTGGTGGTGTGTGCATGTATCGTTGCAGACGAGCAGATGGGGAAATAGAAGTGGTGGTAGGCGGACGGAGGTGGATTGGTGTGGAAGAAAGTAGGGAAAAGTGCATACCTTTTTTCAGACGAGTTCCCGAGTGCTTGGATTCACCCTGTGGGTTGCCAAACTGGTGGATGTCTAGGCCGTCTTTAAGATAACGACGTTAGCTGGGCCGCGCGGAGAAGCAGAGCATAAGCATGTAAGGGTATAGACGAGTATGACGGCAACGGCAGAAGAAATAGGGACAGGGAAGAAATCAGATCAGCATTTGATGGCGTCTGTCCCTGTCATGTCCCTGTCCAAGCCTGTTCAAGCTGGCATGGCGAAGAGCACTGGGTACAATTTGCAGTCGCATCTTAGCAGAGCAGAGCAGAGCAGCAGTAGCACTGGTAGTAGCAGCAGTACACAGTCACGCACGTCTAGGCAGCATAGCACAGCACTTGCGGGCAGGCCGTGACAGCACGTGTAAGACAGAGACAGACAGAGACAGTAGTAACAAAGTACTTAGATGGACCGGGAGCAGTCGGTACCGATGAGCCGGGGTTGTGGTGGCTCGGGGGGGGGGGGTTGCGTAGGGCGGGCGGAATGCATTCACCCACCTACTACGGTTAGAGTGTTAAGTTTGCGGCTTGAGGGGCCTAAAATCAGAGCCGATCATCAAGACAACAGAGACAAAAGCTTCGATTGACCAAGCACTGACAAGATGGAATGAATGCAATCCGCAGATAGCCTCAATCACCTGACGGGCAATAGCCAGGTACTAGCCAATGGCAATGACGAGAAAGGCTCTGTCGGCAGTGATAGGTCTCTTAGACGGCCTTGCAAAGAGGGTCGAACAATGACTGACAAGTGCAGAAGAGCTTGTTGATTTGTTGGGTAGGAGGAAGTGTGGGTGTCGGGTCTCTCCAGGACCCTGCTGTTTTGAGTTTGCGCTGGGTCGCTGACTGGCTGGAGCTGATCATGAAGAACCCTGGGTCTGGCGTCCCATCATGATTGAAAGAAGAGATAGTATGGGGTAAGGAATCGTATAACAACAACGAGGGGGAAAAAAAAACACCAAAAAAAGACCAATACAAACACTTCTGTTCCGGTAAAATGTGATAAGAAATAGAAGAGGGGTGAGCCATAAACAAGGGTAGTGGAAATACGACAATGAGATGAAGTGCATTGGTAGCTTACCTAGGTATTTTACTTGGTGGTAAGAATGCCTAATGCCTATAGGGATTTGCTATAGGGACGGGTATAGGGATGGGTATACTACTTACTACCTAGGTAGTAGTAGGGACGGGTATACCTCAGGTAGGTATTTGTAGTTGAGGTGGGAGTTGTATGCGCGACAGAGATGCCTGGGTTATAGGGCTGTGAATTTGTCGCAGGCTCGCGTTGCAGTAACGTTGTGGTACCTTGTTTTTTTTTTCTTGACCAAGGCTTTGCGCGTGGTTGACAGACAGACGCCTATGTAGCTCCAAAACCTTGTGCAACCTCTGCGTTACAGCTTGTCTCTCGTCCCCGCAAGCAGTTAGTACTAAGAAATGAGATAGAACAGTTTTTCTTTTCTATTCTCCTTTCCTCTCAGGATTAACAAGCTAGTTGTCTGTCTCTATCAGGTACCCAGGGTTAGATAGGCTGACTGATAGGGTACGAAGCTGGTTGATACGCGTGCGCGACGATGAGGCAACGATTGGCGTAGGGAATGGCGCGTGCCCACACAAGCTGCGGCAGTAGGTAGGTAGGCACTGAGTAGGTATCAGGTCTCTACCGTATCTGCGCTGTATATGTGCTGTATCTGCGCTGTGGTAATCAGTACAGGAATGCGGCAATAAGCATACGGCCAGCACCCGGCGTTTTGATAGAGTTCCGACCAAAGACGCAGCCCAATTGATTGACGGATGGAGGGATGGATGGATGGATGGATTACAACGAGCCACCATGAATGGCTGGATCTGATTTGGCGAGGCGAGGGTGTTAAGTTTCAGGAATGCCTAGGCGAATAGATGTATCGCTGGGGTGGGAAGCTCGTCTTGTGTTGGATGAAGAAGAGAAACTCGCAATTGATTCGATGGAATTTCGCAACTGGTGGACCAAGGCGAGTGAGGGCAGATTGATTGGTGAAAAATTGGCAGAAGCGAGTGAAATTTCAGAGAAAAGTCAATGAGGGGCCGGGTGCTTTAATGGGGCGCCTTTTTGACTAATCAGCTGTTTTGTTGAAATCTTGTGTGTGGGGCTTTGAGTGGAGACTTGAAAAATGGATCTGCATCGAAAGTACTGCCGGTACGTGCCTTGAGTACTATCCACACCACTCTTAGTAGAACAGTTACCCAATCCATCCTTCCGACCCGAGCCACTATACTTACTTGCACATTCTATATACACATGGTAACGTAGGTACATGGGCGGGCATGGGGGGGGATGCCCTTGTGTACACTGGACACTGCACTGGATACCTACCTATTAGGTAACCCAATAGGTAGTGTGCAATATACATAAGGTAGTGAATGTACCTAGGTAGTGTAAGTAGATACGTACTTACCTGTCTCCATTGTACCATTAGGTAGGTAACCTTTCCATCATTTAATATGGTAAGTACCTTTTTACGCTACCCAGATCTAGGGTGTATAGGTAGCTTCTGTATACTACTAGTAGGTACCTAGGTAGGTAGGTAGGTAGGTACTGAGTACAGGGGATACTATCCAGGGCTTGCCGAGGGGCGGGTTTTGGGGAGGCTAGGTAAGGTAGCAAAGCCAACCTAGGCAGGTTTTTGGCCACCGACACACCCAAGCGCCGCCAACGCATCGCTTCTGAACCCATCACATCACCGCCTGTCCGACTGCAACGCACATCATCATCATCATCATCATCATCATCATCATCCACTTACTTAGTACTCGCTCGGTATGTTCACAAAAACAGAAGAAAAAAAACAAAAGAGTCTTCATGCGATCGCGGTGCTCTTCCGCATTACCTGGGTACTCAATAGAAGAGTCAAATTTCTCCACTTTGCTGCTTCCTCTAGCTACCCGCCTAGGACCGATTTTATTATAATAATAATAAGAATCATTATTATTTACGTTGCTTGCCTGCCTAGGACTACCTACCAAAGCTATCCCTCTCTTATCTAACTACCCAGGTAGTAGGAGGTAGGTAGGCAAGTGACGGTCTAGACTAAAAACTATTACTGATACTGCTACTTTTCCTACTACTACCACTGCCGTATTGATATTTGTTAATTGTGCACACCGTACTCCGTACTAGGTATTGATGTCGGTACCGTACTTAGGCTGGCTGATGTCGGCGATGCTCGAGCGATGCACAGCCGGCTTCTTTTCGGGCATCAATTCTGTTCGTTCCCATGACATACCTGCTGTCCCACGATCGTAGCCATGGGCATACCTAATCTGTGCCGCATGCCTGCATCTTCCCTCCGGTCAGAAGAAGATCTTACATAGTACTTGGTGTTGGGATAGAAGGGTACTGTAGTAGTGTCGTATGACTTAGTATATTCTCTTGTGCTAATATCGACGTCAATGCTTGCTCTTATTAGTCGTGCGTTGGTCAGCAGAACTGTTGGAACATGCTTCCCCGCCAGTTTTGCTGGTGGCTGGGAAAACCTCATCAGCCACCTCATTAGCGTCCAGCCGTGTTGCGAGTCATGCATTAGTGAGATAGTGCACATAGTGCCTGTTTTCCCGTAAATTATGGTTGCCTAAGGAGCTCGCATTCTACAGAACTTTGGGGGCTTTTTGAGACCATACTATGTAGATTTATGTTAGTGTCGCGATAGGCTTTTCCGGAACTGTTCGCGGAACTGCTACACATCGAAACCCCACCAACCATCGCGACCTTAACAGCTTCGCTCTTACGCTCAGCCCTTGCCTTTTACGGCATATATAAGTCACGGCGGTATAGCCCCGAAGTATACACTCCTAATGAAGGGTCTTCAAATAACGCCGCCGCGGAGTTTTCATCATAAGCTCTTCGGGCAGTGTACTACAGCCATCATGTCCAAGGCATTCCCCATTAATTGAACCAGAGCATCGGGTGCATGATCTATCGCTACCTATGTAGAGTAGGTGGTGCGACTTCACTTTGGAGAAGTCGTGTGTTACATTCCAATCCATAGGCCAAAGAGTGAGCCCGGGGTATACTTAAGAACCTTCATCATTGAGACTTTGCATAATTTGGGAGGCACTTGTGGACTCCGTATGCGCGTATGCAGTGACTTGTCTCCCGTGAGCGATATCGAGATACAGGTAGGAAATGGCCATTACGTCAATCTAGACGCGTGCACAGCGATACAGAGCGAAGTACAGCAGCATTTCCAAGAATTTCTCGTGTACCCTGAAGTTCTCAAGCGAGCACATTTACGAATACCATCTAGGTTAGCCCACGGCCAGGCCGAGGAACGTTAGTACTCCCTCGGACTTCTCTTCACGGTGAGGAGATATTGACTAGCCGTATGAAAGATTTTACCCATGTGACTAATGAGCACGGGTAATCGACACGAAAGTTTGCGTACCACGTCTTTCTTTTCCCTTACTGAGGTAATAATAGTTATGTACGCAGGAGTTCTCCCTTGAAACTCGGCTTGGGTGAGGGGGCGCTTGCGTACGTAAGCACAGGTAGCTCTCAGCCTAGGGATATATATCACGTCGGAGATCCGACAAACTTGGCGACCTAACTTTATATTTAGACGGACCCAAACCTCCTGACACCAGACGTCTGCCTACAACTAACCACATTACGGGGGATGGATGTTGCACTGTATTTCCTTCCTGTTGGTCCCTTGCATAACTGAACAAGGGATATAGGTTATGCTGGCGAGCGTGACGCGGCTTTGGAGAACCTTGGAATCAGTCTTTTATATCGAAACACATACATACTTTTTCATTATTTCAATTTTTAAAAAAAAAACTCTTTTATTTTACTTTTTGTTATTTTTTTTCCTGACGAAAAGGGGCGCTGCCTTTAATTCCCCCCCCCCCGGCATAGAGTCTAGAGTGCAAGGCCTAGAAAATACAATCTGTAACAGTTTGTTTTGTGCAATCCCAGTAACAAATCACATATACAACTAGAAATAACCACGGCAAGAGTCCCTACAGGTATGCGTAACTATTCTATGAGGTATATTCCGTCTTGGTGTATCAGCACTAGCAAATGAGGGAATTTGAAGACCGAAGCCATACCAGGATGCGTGCGTGCACAAGTCAATAAATGGCAGAGTCCTAGTGCGCTGTTGTCTAGTAAAGTGACAAAGAAGCAAAGAAGGGCTCTAAGAAATGCCACCGTTAAGAATAATAGACTGGCTATACTACGTAAATGATGCCAAAAAGACACCCCCCAGCGCTCTATTGTATTGACAAGACGAAGACGTTTAAATACTTCCTATTTAGTAGACGAAATTGTACCGGAAGGGTAGATATATGTTGTGTAACTTGTAGCTTGAGTGCCACCCAACCTCCCTGGTGGGGTGATAAGATAAGCTGAGAGGAGCTGCCCATTCTACCTAGGTATCTTCAGTAGCACGTGATCGTAGCTAACGTTGCGGCCCACTTCACTCTGGATGCTAACATGACACTGTTCAGGGCCATCCGAAAGTAAACGACATAATTCTGATACCGGCGCCCGAACCTCTCAACTAGCCTGTTTACCTATCTGGCTCTTCTATACTTATGTCAAGATGTTGTTTTTCAGGTGAGGATTTTCTTGAATTTTATTCAAATTTTCTCGTCACGCCGAACTCCTTTCCGTCCATGTCTCATCGCACGTACGTCAGCTCTACGGATCGGTCAAACATACATAGGCAGGGATATGAATTGCTCTCAAACTTAGCTTGCTAAAGATGGCAACCAACTGTGTGCACCAGCGCCGCCCGGCGATCATAGATAGAGCCTGAGCTGGCGGAAATTCTCTACAAACATGATGACTGGGTGGAAGAATTGTGTTTCCGACCCAATATCACATTGTCGGTCTCCATGCCGGATATGGCCGAGCCCCGGAAGTCATCTTCTACTTACGGCCGTGACGATGATCCCCTCACATAGTTAGGACTTCGTGTAGGCTACGAAGTCTATTGAATGAGATATTCGCGGGCCCGGTAATCTACAGGCTCGATATGACTGGCGCTTCTCTATTTGTCTACGACAAGATTATGTATAGTGCACCAAGCCATGTGTATCTAGCTAACGAACAACCCAAACTCGCAGCTTCTTCAAGACACTCATCGACCACGAGGTAACAGTCGAGCTCAAGAACGACATCCAGATCCGGGGCACGCTCAAAAGCGTTGACCAATACCTCAACATCAAGCTAGACGACATCCAAGTCATCGAGGAACTCAAGTACCCGCACCTAGTACGTACTTGAAAATTTGCCCGAGTTATCCAAAGCCTTGTCATGCTATATCTCCTCTTTCCTCCCTACTTTCTTCTCCCTTGCCCTTTTCTTAACATAACACCTCGCCACGCTTTTGTCGGCAAACCCATTAGCTAGTAAGACCTGAAAATCATAAACTAACTCGATCCCAGAGTTCTGTCAAGAACGTCTTCATCCGCGGCTCTGTTGTGCGATACGTACACCTACCGGCTGCCGCCGTGGACGTCCCGCTTCTCGAGGATGCCACGAGGAGAGGTCAGTGAGAGCGTTATTTTCATTTCCTAACCAATCCAATCGAGTTCTTTTCTGACACCAGTACAGAAGCCGCGAACCAGGCCGGGAAGGGGAAGTGAAGCATCGCAATGCAGTCTCGAGTCACACCGCGAGGGGCGGTAAAGCAAAACAGCGTTAGAGCCAGGAAGCTATGGTTAATAGGGAGAACCGAAGACATCGATACCGACATTACCAGTTTTGATGGAAGATACTGAATGGAATGATGAAGCCGGTAGATATGGAGTGCCGTACTGGACACACGCTCGATGAATTCGGCGGAATAGCCAGCCTTTAGTGAACTGGCGCAGCCTCGTAATAGCTATGGGCTATTCCAGGGCTCTATGAATAACTTATATTCCACGGCGCCCTAGGCGCCGAACGCTTCCGCTTTTGCTTCCATGATCCAATTAATATTATGTAGGATGTGCAGGCCAATATAATGCGCATCTAGCTCATCTAGATAGACATTGCTGCTCTCTCGCTGCAGAATTACCGCCATGAGTAGTAATAACGATCTTACCAGTATACGCCTCCCCCTTTTCCATCTTTACCATCCCAGAGCATGGGCTTTCCAGTTTCCTCGCAATTCCTACTCTCCTCGATCCCCTTCACTCGTTCGCCAACACCATTCTCCGCGCCCTCATCGACCACTTTCACGATCCCCCCCTTCCTCCTCTCGCTCAACCAGCGATCAGTCCACATTTTCATGCGCTTCCTACTCATCTCACTTCCAACATTAACAGTCGGAACAACCTTTTCGATACGTAGGGTCATGAGGAAGAGAGCAAGCTCGCGAAAACTTGAATGCTCAGAATAAGGCACACCGAAGCACATAGCTTCGCGTGTGCTCCCGCGTTGAGCAATGAAGTCGTGGATTCCAAAGCGGGTTCTCCACGCCTCACTATGCAAGATAGACGTCGTAGGGACAGAGCCCGGCGACGTATTGGCAGGTGGAGTTTTGGCGGTGGTGGTAGGGGAGCGGAAATTCCATCCCGAGGGTCGGAATCCGACGATGCGCGTGAAGTGCGGCTTGTAGGAGTCTAGGTAGTCCTGGAGCGTCTCAGCGCGAATCTCCATCAACATTTGCATGTGCACTTGCGCCTCGTGTGGATTTGACGTCATTAATGCCGTCAATTCCGGGTCACCCAGCTGGGAACAGATCTTAATCTTCGATGTAGACGCGAATATTTTTGTGTTGAGTGCCTGCGCAATGGCTTTGCATATACGTTCCTTGCCGATAGAGTAGGTGCCACAAATTACGAGAAGTCTATTCTTTGAATCGCTTTTACTTTTGGTATCGGAAAGCTTGTCCTTGGTTGTAGCTGCTAGTGTATCGTCATCTCCTTTAGGGAAGAATGAGCTGACAGTTGTACTACCCTTCTCACGCTTAAGCCTGTCAAACGCCTCATCTGCCTGACTTGGGTCTCCTGATAACGACTTGCAAAAGTCCGCACAAGCTCTGATAACGTCGTTTTGTGGAGGGAATGAATACCGAGGATTGAGGTAAGTTGTGTCTAAATAGCAGACGTCAATCTTTTGCTGCTTGACTTTCCCTGATATTGCGTCTACGGCGTCCGGCCTTAGTAAAGGGTGAGACACCTGGGCCGGGCAAGCTCGGAAGTCGCCGCAATGTAGTATTCGTTGGGTTCTTGGAGTTGAACCTCTTCCAATCTTTTTCTCGAATAGAAAGAGAGAGCTTCCAGGGCAATGGTTTGCTGGCAACATGGTGACCGTAACACCCTCTGTACCGGGCACTTCCACTGACTCCTCGAATTCAAGCTCTTTTACGTACCTAGAAGCTGTTCGTAACTGGCTCTTGATTAGACTTCCAGTAACTTTGCTACAATATATAGGGCCGTGAGACCAATTAGACGTTAAGCCTATGTAGTGGTCGCTGTGGAAATGACTGAGGAAGTAGGCGTTGCACCCTTTGACAGCGCCATATCGAAAGGCGTCGACGCAGATAAAAAACCCGGGCATAATCTTGTAGAATGGACAGGTTCTCTGATACGCAGGCTTGCCTCTGGAGGCGTGCTCGGATGCCGCAGCGGAAGCCCAAGCGGAGTCTTCAGCATGACCAGACATCAGCTTGCTGAAAGCAGAAGTTGGGTTGTTTGTACTACTCCCGAGGCTTATGGGGTTATTTTGGCCCGGCCGGGGAACGGCAGCTTTAGCAAAACGTTTGCTCATTTGGGGGGCGTCCACTGTATCTTCTAGGGGTGGCGGAGTGGCCGCTGACGTAGGAAGGGGGTTTCCGTCAAGACAGGCATTGACGTGAACAGTCGCCTGGTCTGGTGTGATACCATCTAAACTAGCATTGCAAATGGGGCAGGCTTGCGCCATACAATCCCCCAACTCTTCAGCCTCAAGCCTCGCCTGCTCCTCCATGAACCGTCGTTCGCGGAATTCCTCTCCTTCCTCATAGAACTCCTCGTCGTCGTTACCAAAGAGGCCCTCCATATCTTCGAGGTCATCGAATTGACCATCGTAAGACCCATCTCCCTGGTTATCCGATCGATCGAGAGGGTCACGGCAACTTTCATTGACCGGCAGATTCGGCAGATCCGGCACTGACGGTATGGCGATATCGGGCTTCTTGGTGCATGTTGAGGGTTGTGGCATCGCACCGGCGCTCGCGTGTTCCGGTGTAGCTTGGTCTGTAGCGTCGTCCTCACTATCTGAGTCGGCCAGAAACGGGCCCCTCCCTCGCATCGGCTTTGGTCTTCGCTGGACAGGCTCCGATGGCGCTCGTTTTTTACATGCTGCCTCTTGCGCTACTCCATTACACTCAGTCACCTCCGTAGCCCGCAGCTCCTCACCAGAATCATGGCTTAATTTACGTCGTTTCGAAGGGTTCTGGCTACCCTCGTATGACACCTTCAAAGCATGGTCTTCGACACCGTGAATGTCGTCCCCCTTCGAAACTGTGGGTGGCTCGAGCTCTGCGGGAACCACGGTAGAAGAACAGGGTAAAAAGAGCTGCTCTTCGACTTCGACCTTCTTGAAGAAATTCAGTATGTTCCCATTTGAATTTGCAGAGCTCTTCTTCCCGTTAGGCGTGGTTGCACTGCCAGCCTGTCCGGCAGGCTTAAAGCTGAGTTTGGATTGCTTTGGTTGTCTTCGGGGGGTCACCGATTTAGGAGGCATTGCGCCGCGAGGCCCGGTCATATCGTGATCGATTGAGCGGTGAAATTACTATTTCATAACATGGCTCAATACGTTTTCTAAATGGTTATATTTGTTTTCTCCTCGTAAAAGGAACGGCGAATCAGAGTAATCAAGAAGCACCAATCCGGAGTGGATGGAATCGGGTAAAAGGGAATTTGCCCCTCGTGTCTAGGTACCTACCTAGGTAGGTAGGTAGGTAATAGTACCACCTGGGGTGCCTAATTTTAGGGGACGCGATAGGGCATGTTTAGGTGCCCTTGTTGCACGCGCTATCACCTGACTTGGGATGCCAAGAGCCCTCCGTAAATAGATCTAGAAATAGTCTCTCGCCTCAGTGTGTTGACTCAACTCCCTTCCACTACTTCCTTACCTATGATAAGGATAGATTGTTTTCTAATTTTACCACGGAATGACAATGACTATTGAGTATAATTATATCGCGTGTAGTTAGTGCCATGCTTTTAACGGACACACAAAGCAACAGTATTCCTCCTCTCCAACGAAGACAATGCATTTTACTGAACAGACGGCTGAACATTCTTTCAAATAGCTGTATTACATAGGAGTCTATGAAATGCATGGTAGGCAATAACGAACGCTAATAAATACTTCAGTTGGCGGTCTTCTCATCTTCGACGCCAATCTCTGTGCCAGCACTTTCCCGGTCCGGTGATTCAGATCCTAAGCTCTTCCCCTTTAATTTCTCATTTTTCAGCGGGTTGGAAATGTTGGGAGGATTTCCGATAAAATAATTACGGATTTCCTGTGTTATCTCGTCGTCGTCATCTTGCTCGAAATCCGCCGACTCGGCATCGCTGCCCGCCCTTCTCTCTTCCCACTCGGCGCGGAGATCACGGATCTTGGCCTTCATGTCTAGATCGGGGTGGTAGCTCTTACCAGCGCCCATCCATCGCTCCCATAGAGACAGGTGCTGGGGATGAATGGCGATTCCGTGGTAATCTTCGGGCCGGCCATCCATGATATACTGCCACCGACGTTCTTGTTCCTTCAGGTCAAGACCAGTGGTGTCTGGAAGCCAGATTAAGGTTACCAGCATACCAGCAAGGCCGAACCAAGGTACGACGAGAAACTTCGTCGGATTATCAATGTAGTTGTAAAGTACTGATGCCAGGAGAGCGCCGGATTTACCGATCATTGCGGAAAAGCCGTGTGCGCTGGCTCGTACTTGCGTCGGGTAGACTTCGCCGGCGACAAGGAAAGTAACTGAGTTTGGACCAAATTGGTTGAAGAAGGATGATAGGAAGTAAAGAGCCTGGAAGCTGTGGATTCCAGCTGGGCTTGTAAAGTAGTCGTACTTGAAGGCGGGAATGACGAAGGCGAGGAAGCAGACTAGGAAACCGATCTGTTGCATGTTCTTCCTTCCATACATCTTATTGTCGATAAGCAATGCCGCAGCATAATAGCCGGCCAACGAAACGACAATGTTGACCAAGTTCCAGTTCCAGGTCGTGAGAAGTGAGTCAGGATTATCGGAGATGACACTAATGAATTGACCTAGATGTAGTATTAGTACTAATATTCGTTAGACATTCGGGGCCATTTAGGACTTACTCTGGAATAACTTGTTTCCGTAGAAAAAAACGTCATTGAAAAACCAACCTAGGGACGTGGCGAAGAGCCGGCCACCGAAGTTACTGAATGTAATCTTCAGCGACTTGACGTCGTAGCCTGTAACATTGGCTTTCTTCTTGGCCTTTTCTAGGTGTTTGGAAGCGGATTTCATCTTGAAGGTACGATAGTAGACAAGCCATAAGGTGCCGATCGCAGGAAGCGCGAATGAAATTCGGAATGTGTACTGAGCCGCAAATTGACTATATGGCGGCTCACCGCCGGTGCCTCGGTTGAAGATGACTAAGAGAACAGTCAAGGCAATCTGGTTGAAGAATTGACCCCAACCTTGCATCAAAAAGGCCAATGTGACTTTTCGGCCTCGGTGAAGTCGATCTTCCCGAGTTGACAGCTTCCCCGCCGACACAGCATTCTCCATAGATGATGTTGCCGTGATGGGATACTCACCACCAACACCGATGCCTATATCCGTAAGTTAATGGCCTTGCGTGAAGGGGAGGAACAAGCCATACCATAGAAGAACAGGGAGAAAGCATATAGGATCACCCAGCCTTGTAGCGTAACACCCCAAGAACCGGTAAGCAATAGCAAGCCAATGAACATAATCAAGGCATCCTGAATCAGACCAAATCTTCGCCCAATCCAATCACCGATGATCTAGAGATAAAGGCGTCAGTTTGCTTCCCAAGGAAGGATAAAGATGTGGGAGACATACGCCAACGCCGGTCTGACCAAACATGATACCAATAATCTCAAGGTAGGTCACCGATGCTACCCAATTCTTATCGCACACTTCATTCGTGCCCCAGCAATTTTTCCAGACTTTGGCGAATAATGGCTCCAGATTTCCTATTGAAAATAAAACATAGCCTTCTAGGAGTAATCCGGCGCCAGGAAGGACGGAATTCCGGAAATACCAAGAGAGTGGGCTGAGGGGATCTTCTTTTATCATCGACCATATCGACCTGAGCTCTGCCTTGCTCTCCTCCGAGCTAACCTTGTTGACAAAGGTGAAGCGTTGAGACAAGGGCAGGTCAGCCCAGTACACGCCCTCGGGAGTGTACGAGTCATCGGGTTGGAGCAGGTGTGAAAATATCTGCCTCTCGTAGTCGGTGGCATAACTTGTGGAAGCTCGGCGAGGATAGTGTTGATGTTCACGGCCAGTCTCGGGCCCATGAGGTACGGGAAGTTCACCAATTGGGGGGTCGTGTTCATTATGGCGACGAAGAAACTTAGCCATGATGGAAGGAACCTACGTTAGGTAGCCTTCTATTAGGACCAAAGTTGGATCGTGTTCGCCTATGTGGTGAGTGGTGACCTATAGGCACCTGCTCTCCTGATAGAAGAGCAGTGATGTGTGTATATGTGTGTATGATTAATAAGAGGAGAGGGGGGGGTTCCACTAAAGAATAGATATCAGGGAGGAGCTTGGCTTTTGAATGAGACTTTCTTGGAAATAGAGTTCGAGGGCAGAGAAGGTTTACTTATGAAAAGATTAGGAGGTAGTTCTCGAGAGGAAGCAGTGTAAGTGGTATTAGTGAAGAGACTTTTGTACCACCGTACCGCCCTAATCCGATGCCCCTTGTACATTCCAAGTTGGGATTTGTGGCTAGGCTCCATCGGAGTGTTTTTCATATCCGTATGCTACTTACCAGAAGCACTCCTTTGAAAGATAGTCCGCAGTAGATTTGCACTAGGTAGTGATTTGGCCGGGCAGAAGCCGGGATTCCCATGGGCTACGACACACTGTCGCGTGATGTGGGCCGGATCGGTGGGGGTTCAGATTCTCAACTCCGCAATAACCATGATATAGGAACCACACTCGATGGATCTAGAATAGATGCTGACGACTCGCGGAGGCTTGACACGTTAAGGGCAACACCGCATTGTATATGTATATACTAAGTAACACATACCATAAAGTTCGATCAAATACCTACCAAGAGTTTGAGCAGCCGTGGCGGCAACGATCGAGTCGCTATCTATTCTACCCGGCGGTTGTGCTATGAATGATGCAACATCTGAGTTCATCTCACTGTTAATCGAGATGGTTGGTAGGCGGTCACAGGGCGGTCTAGTCAGAATCTAGTAATGGATAGGATGACGACATGCATCGGCTACGGCGTCTTCAGATGAGAAGGATGTTTTTTTCTTCCTTTCAGGCGCTTTCAGATCGGTTGCAGAAAACGGACGAAGACTGCAGGGGATTGCGCAGGATGGAGGATGTGCAGAAAGATGGGCTCGGTAGATTGCTTGGTAGACTGCTTGGTATGTGAGTTGGAAGTTCGTGCTGGAGAGTAGGCAGCCAATCATGTGTCAAATAGCGAGCACGTTGCGGTTTTGGCTCTGTTGATTTGCCGGGAACTAGAGAGTTGGTGCAAGATCGTCTTTTGCTAGGTGCAGGCTAGGTGCAGGCTAGACTACCTACCTAGGTAGGTAGACTAGATGCAGAGGGGGTTTGACGGGGCAGAAACGGGGGTTCTGACTAGGATCAAAGAGAAATTCTCAAAGTGGCAACAAGCTGGGACCAAACAAAGAGGCTCCAAAGAGATCGTCGACGTCAATTGGCTGGAGAGCGCCCAGGTGTCCCCGAACAGTACTAGGAATAGGAAGAGACCCTGACTACGGAGTACCAGATGTCCACTGTGCCGGGGCAGCGCGCTGGCTGGGGTACCTGCAACTTGGCAAGCCTCGTTCTTTTTACTGGACCGCACACAAAACCGCTAAGCAGCCAAGCAGGCCAAGCATAGCCCTCCCGAGGCCCAGGAGCAGGTCTGTTATGCAGTGAAGTATGAGCCGAGAAGTCGCCAAGTCTGTCCAGAGCTGAAAAGGCTTCAATCAATCGAAATTTATCCGTATTCTGCAAGTGGTCGCGTGAGCAGATTCAACTCTTAAACTTTTGATACCAGGTTTATTCGACTCACTCCGAGTAGCGTTGAACGTTGAAGACGTTGCTCATTTTTATAAGGATACAAGTACCGTAGAAGATATGACCTACCTAGGTAGGTAAGCCAACTAAGGGATTCAATGTAGCTTAGTCCTGTATTTACCTAGATACTAGGTAATTCCATTCATGGTCGTGAGCCGTTACCTCTCCACCCACATCACACATACTGCCTAGGTTAGTACCTACTCGAGACTGGGGAGGCGGTCGTTGTGCTCCCCGCTCCGTGTTGGAATATCGACCTGCCCTTTTTCGAACAGTTACATCTTGATGCTATGGGGTGATAACCGTGCATAATGTCATTAGTAATATATGCGTACTACTAAGTAGGTATGGTATAACAAACACATACGCCGATGTATGTGGTACTTAGTAGGTGGGTTCTCCTGTTGGCCCGGCGTAGTAATTGTTCGAACAGACGACCGTTCTCCATAGATACCTGCGAGACCAGGCTCATGGAGGGGAATTCCACGCTTCGCGCCGGAAATAATACCGGCTTTGGCGGGTGTAATTGCCTATTGCGATGTTCTTTGGGTTCTTTGGAGGGAGCGGGATGTCAGAACTGGCTGATTGTTCTTTTGCATCCTCGCGCAATTCCGAGGCCCCCGATGCCGACGTTGTTGAATAAAGCAGTAAGTACCTACCTAGGTAGTAATGGGGAACTAGGGCCGCACCATTTGACAAGCCATAATAAATACTAGGCCCATGCTACCTAGGTAGGCGACCAATGCTGCTTGGGCTAACACTTTAGTTACCCACGTGCCTACGTCGAGTGTCTAGCTAGGAGATGTCCGATTCGTGAGTACTACAGTATGTAAGAAAAGAGATATAAACATGCTCAGTCATTTAGGCCGAGTCTCCACAATAGTCCGGCCATAGGCGCCCCTCGGAGAAAACTATTCTACCCTCGGACAGTAGATACTGCTCGGACAAAAGCATAGCAGCATACATGTATTTGGCTGTCTGTTAGACCTCAATTCCAATGCTTACTGACCCCGCTGACAGTTATATATCATTGCTTAGATACTACATAGCTACTAAGGTACATAGATACTAAGTTGTTTAGGTAAGAAGAATACTGTCAAACGTCTCTTACCCAACGACTAAGAGGAAGACATGATAAGCAATCGCGTAACACCCTAGGTGGTGTGAGACCCTTAAGAACGTGATAATATAAATACCTCTACCTAGGCACTTATTGTTGTGTGCTATAAAGCGCCTAGACTGACTACCTAAAGTTGACTATCTCTCTGCCAAACACAAAAAAGCACATGCTTTTTTCTAGAAGGCATGCGAGGTAACCTGTCTGCCTGATGTTGCAATTGTACGTATTGGAATATAGAAGTAACGGGTTCCGGTACATGCAAGGAACCATCGTAGCACTTAACAGCAGATAACCGTAAAACCGATAAAAATTATTCTCAAGTGGTTTCCACGTGACTTCGCTCCCCTCATAGCGCGTCAGAGCGCGTCAGACCCACTCTAGCCAGGATTGATCATGCCATCATTTCCGATGGCCTAAACCTGTACTATCGCTATCATCTTTAATCTACGTTGCTCACAACCGCCTCTAATTGCTACGTTCGGTGGCATACAGGTATCGAAATGCCTCCTCGTCAGCCACCCCGAAAAGCAAAGGGGGAAGCTAGTGCAACCAAAACCACTGCTGCTAGGGTTAGTGGGGCATCAAAGGCCGAGTCTAAGACTCGAGTCGCCGCCAAGCGCAAAGTTGTCGAAACTAGCTCTGATCCTGACGTCAACTCGGAAGAAGAAGACGCAGAGCCTCAACCCGTGAAGAAACGCAAGGCTATATCTAAGGCGAAATTGAAAGAAGAGGATTCGCCTGCCGAAGAGCCGAAACCTGCTGCACCGAAGAAGGCGAGGGCAACCAAAGCCAAAGTTAAGGCAGAAGACGCCATGCCCCTCGCTGAGCGGACCGCCATTGCTTCGCTGAAGAAGGCTATGTACATTGGCGCTCATGTTAGCAGTGCAGGCGGTACGTATATTTCCGCGCATCCCTCATTATATCTATACGTCTCCAATCCTTACTCAAGTTGCCATGACAGGTGTACATAACTCAATCACAAACACCGTACACATCGGCGCGAACGCATTTGCGCTATTCTTGAAATCACAGCGCAAATGGGCGAACCCACCTATTACCTCCGAAGCCCGTGATGGGTTCCAGAGCCTCTCTAAGGCGCACAAATTCGAGGTCCACAAACACTGCCTCCCCCATGGCTCTTATCTCGTGAACCTGGCACAAGCAGAGAAAGAAAAGGCAGATCAAGCTTACGGCGCATTTCTCGACGACTTGCAACGGTGCGAGTCATTGGGAATCAAGCTGTACAATTTCCACCCGGGCAACACGAATGGGGACGTCCGCGAGGCCGCGATTGGGCGCATCGCGGCGCAGCTGAATAAGGCACATAAGGCCACCAAGACGGTAATCACCGTCCTAGAGAACATGGCCGGCCAAGGCAACGTAATCGGGTCCACCTTTGAAGATCTGCGCGACATTATCGCGCTGATAGACGATAAGACCCGTGTCGGCGTGTGCATCGATACATGTCACGCCTTCGCGGCAGGCTACGACCTACGCTCGCCCGAGACGTTCGCGGCCACTATGTCGAAATTCAACAACGTAGTTGGGGCATCCTACCTGCGGGCACTGCATCTGAATGACAGCAAGGCGCCTCTGGCCTCACATCGTGACCTGCACGCAAACATCGGAACGGGATTCCTCGGTCTCCGCGCCTTCCACAACGTCATGAACTACGACTCCCTCACCGGCTTGCCTATGGTCCTCGAGACGCCCATCGACCGTCCGGGGCCTGATGGCAAGAGCGTCGAGGATAAGCAGGTCTGGGCAGACGAGATCAAGCTGCTCGAGCGCCTTATCGGCATGGACGCTGCGTCAGCCGAGTTTGCCGCCTTGGAGGAGAAGTTACAGGCGCAGGGCGCGGGCGAACGCGCTAAGATCAAGGACCAGGTAGATCGCAAAAGCGCCAAGGACGCGAAGAAGACGAGCGCAAAGCCACGGGGTAGGAAGAAGAAGACCGAGGAAGATTCCGACGATGCTTCCGGGTAATGTTCAGTCCAATGTGATAGTGGAGATTTCCACCCAAGTAATAGGGCGAGTGTACAGAAAATACCTCTGGTGCTGTAATGTGATGTACATATATGGTGGGAAACATCAGTCCGTAGATTGATCAATAGCATGGCGTCTGGGATTAGGTAATTTAAAACAGAAGATTCATGCCTGGCTTTGTGGCATCAATGATATTGGAACTCTACGTCTCTAGATAACTTGTTCGTAGGGCGCTGAACGCAATCCCCGCGGCAGTGATTCTATAATAAATATTGAAACTCGCATAGAATAATACTATTGTACTCAGAATTGAGTTAATGTGTGGTGGATATCTTAATAAAAAAAAGTCGAGTTTTGTTCCCCCCCGAACGCCCAGTCAAATGCGTTGCTCGTCATCTTCGTCAGGTAGGCCAATCAACCAAGTTTCGTGGTCCGTGCCCAGTACACCATCGTCGTCAGTCCCACGTCTAACCATTGCTCCTCAATTAAACCTTCGGATTATGTACGTGTGGTAGTATTAGGGAGGTAAGCCGGTATGCAGCAGTCTAGTGTAGGGCATTGCCCTCAATGCTTCTTGCTCCTCGCCCAGGTCTCAACCCGATTCATCATTCCACGCAGGCCAATGCCTTTCTCGCAATTGGCCTCGAGCCAGACCTCCATGCGCTCACGGATCCGCTTCAGACTCCGATTGACGGGCATACGCGTCTCGACCTCGCCCTCGACGTGCGAGCCGGGGTTAAGCAGAATGTCGAAGCAGTCTGCCCAAATATCCGTCTGCCAGTACCGCTTGAGCGATTCGCGGATCTTGTACTTTCTACCGGCCGCCGTACCGAGGCCGCCCTGGTCCGCGCGCATGGTCTCAATGTATTTACCGAATAGTAGGCAATGCACGATACCCGCGAGCCCGTGATAGTCGATCTGCCAGGTCCAGGGGCGGCCCTCGCGCACCTCGGCGCAGTCTTCTTTAGTTGTTTTCCAGTCTGCGATGAATTGCACATCTTTCTCGAAGGCACGCATGTCAATGCCTCGGCCAAAGTCAATTAGGACTACGCCACGGGTTGACCAGTTGCCTGAGCCGTCCGCAAGCCACTGGTTCGAGAGCGCCTGTGCTTGCGGCTGGGACTGGGAGGGGGAGAAGGGTGCTTCGTCGAGTCGTAGCAGACAATTATCAACCTTCAAGTCACCGTGCAGGATCTGCTTCGAGTGCAGTGCCTCAATAGTGCGCAGCAACTCAATCGTGAAGAACATAGCAAGTGGCTCATCCATAATACCGGATGGCTGCTCGCGGAAGAAATTGACAACGGAGAGCAACGTGGGGTAAGGGTGGAAGGGCAGAAGCAGGAAACACTCGTCTTGGTAAAGGTGCATTTCATGCGCCGCTGATATTGAAGCTGTGGCGCGGTGTTGCGAGCCTAGACGATCGGCGGCTAGACGCATCATGAAGAATTCCCAAGCCGTAGGTGGTTGCTCCATCTTGAGTGCTTCGAGAGTGGCCCGCTGTCGAGTTGCGAAGACGCCTTTGCCCATTTCAACCACGCCATCCTCCTCCTCGTTCTCGGGCGACGAGTTTTCAACCAAATATACCGGCGCAAATGCTCCGGAGCCAAGTTCACGCTTCAGAGTGTATTCTCCCATGAGCTCCGGAAACTCGATAATCACAGAGCCGTGAATGGGACCAGTCTTGTCATTGTTTCCCTTGCCGTTCTTGCCCACAATTTTAGCAAATTTACGGATTTCGGTACCACGATCACTCCTCTCATTGCGGTGGTCGTAGAAACCGGAATACGTGCTAAGAGGTGGGTGCATCTTAGCTAGGATCTCGTCCCTAACACTGCTGTCGACAGGGTTACATTGGACTTCATGGATGATAGGCCCCTTTGGTATTGCAGACGCGGCAGAACCTTTGGGTTTAGGGTCCGGCTTAGACAGCTGCGGCTGGGCAAGCTTTACTGGGGAGCGAGCATCATTCCAGATCTCTCTCAATGGGCTGCTGAGTGGTTCGAAATCTTCGTCATCTTCCCCCTCTTCCTCCTCGGCAGTGGTGTCCAACGTGTCTATTTTACACGGGGTTTTTGTATAGTAGTTCGGCTTACCATCCGTGTACATGCCGATTGAAGTCTCCGTTCGCTCCGTAATAGGTGTCATAAACGGTAGGCGGTTGTTAGCCACCTCAGCCGGGTCCCTATACGGCCGTGTAGGTGGTTCATAATCCTCAGGCGGGATCGGAATGAACATAGTGCGAGTTTTCGGGGGAGAGTCTTCCGGTGTAGGCGGGAAATCGCCTTCTTCTTCGCGATTAGACCGCTGCATATCGTGAGGATCGACAAAATCTGATATCTGACTCTCGCCATCTTCATCTTCATCATCATCCGGCCCATATTCACTCTCGCCGTCCACCTTGGGTATATGTTTACGAGCGGTGAAGTCAGACCACTCGCTCACACTTCTGTCGTCCGCAGTCTCATCATCGCCAGCCTCACTTGTGCCGATTTGTCTTGTAGTGCCGGTGCTCTCTGCGCCACTCGTATAATCACCATCGGTCATATACTCCTCTTCATCGCTTTGAATATCCTCGTCAGCGGCCTTGAGGGGAGCATTAAAAAGCTCGTATATTTCATCTGTTGCAGCCTTTGTATGTATTGTCATGGTAGGCTCTGACGATGTAACTTTTTTCTTCTTGATTTTTGGTCGTGATGGAGAGTCTAGGTTCGCCTTGACTACCGAGATAAGGGACAATTAGCAATCAAAGTACTAAGATAGAGGTGCGCATCAAGTATAGGCGCATGGAATATAAAATTGTGTAGGCGTAATAGTAGCAAACTGACGTGCAATGAGAAATGTGTACGTACTGATTTGAGTCTCGTTAACCTCCATTACCTTCTTTTTTCTCCCCTTAGCTGGTTTAGGGTGGTAATCTTTGAGTGCTCCATTCTCGTCGAGTGGTACGGTGTCCCTATGAATTACTAGTTTTTGCTCGACTACTCTGCTGAGAACTTCTATGGGGGGGGTGTTTTCATCTGCCACTTCATGCTGGCAACTAACTAAGCTCTCGTCATCCCAGCAAGCATCAAGCCAGCCTCGATTAGCTGCCCACAGCTCCTCGAAGCTCAACTCAGTGCCCGGCTCCTCGGGAGATGGGTATATGGCCTCGAGGTTAACGTAAATGTGCTCTCTTTTACCACTCTGAGGGTTGACAATCACTTGGTGTTTTGAAGGGGCAATGACAATGTGAGACTCTGCTATTCTGGCCAATGACTGAAATACACGATTGCGCAAACCGCCAATAATTAGTCCTGTGATCATCAACAATCGGCCGTCGCCGGAAGGGGACAAGGATCTATTAGCTTACCGGATCCCTAAACACAGTCATCTTCGGCGCGCTACTCTTCTTCACGCTCGTTTTCAGTGTCTCTCCCGCCCAAGGTTTGGCCTCCATCACATTCTCCTTCTTGCGATCAGCAAGAGTCCCGATTGTATCCCATCCCTTGGCCCCTTCCCCCGTGGATGGCATCGCCGGCTGTGTCGAACTTGTATCAGAGAAGATGGCCAGCTTCGACTTGCTGGGTTTGGAAGACTGGCCGCCAACGCCCACGTTTGGTCTAGGCGCCTGAGGATCTATTGGCTGAGCCACTGCTGCAAATGGATCAACCTTAGCAGCCAGTGCTGGCCTCACACTAGGCAGCGCAGGGGAGGATGGCTCGTCTGCCGCGCCTGGCTGCTGTGCGCGTCGCTTCTCAAACTCGCCAAACTTGCGAATGAGACGTTGTACGGGGCGCGCTTCTCGTTCAATACCAAGCTTATAGACCTCCTCTGCCTGATTCCAGCGGCCAGCACTTTCGAGCCAATCGGCGTATTCCTCGTAGAACAAGGCTAAACTCTCGCCGATGCTGTGGCGAGAGAGAAAGACGAATGTCTCTCTAGGGGAATCCGAAAAAAGGCGAATGTAATGCAGCCACAGCTTAAGATATCTGGGGTCGTTCTTGTATTGTGCTGACCCTATAAAAGTCTTGGTGGCGCGCTCTAGGAGTGTGTGGAGTTGAGACTGTGGCGTTGCTTGGGCAGATGGGTACGCGTCAAAGGTCCATCGGACGTATCTATCGAAGACATCGAGGGGATCGTCAGATTCAGACAGAGCAGCGACTTCGGCCTCGTATTCAGCCCTGATGCAGTCGTTGACGTTTTTTGTGTCAGTAGGGGTGGGTGTTGACAGCTTATGTAGAGGCGAAGGCGAGAAGACTTCAGCAAGTCTTTTCGCTGAGCGGCCCCCGGGTAGAGACTGTATGTTTTCTTTCTGACCTTCGATGATGTCGAAGTCAATTAGATCGCCGGCAGCCATGACGCATATGGGATTATGAGTGGTCTGTGCCGGAAAGATATGAAGCCTGTGGTGTTAGTTGTGAGTTAAAGGAAGGAGGAATGTCAACATGTGTTAGGTAGTGTAAGTAGTGGTGTGGAGTAAGTAGGTCGCATGAATTATAATCGAAGTACCTTACTTTTTAATTGTTGACTGTTTTGGTCGCATCCCACCGCTGTTTCCCGGACAATCGCTTTATGTGGGGCTTTATGTGGCTTAGGTTTTTATCTGGGTTAATATTCTTAGCGCCCCGTTTTACAGTAGGTACCTTTGAAAAATACCCCCCGGTTTAACTTTATAGACCTTGAGTTGCTATTAAACCAGGCTACCTATGATGGAGGAATATATTATCAGCCTACAAACAACTTTAGTCCAACAACTGGGTTGCAGAAAAGGCATGGATTTTCAAGCCATCTGCCCTAAGTATCTACCCAGGTAGATTTCTATGCCAGGGGCAATCCAAACTTTATAATATTATAAACTACTATGTATACGTCGTAATGATATTGCGAAAGCAACATGTAGAAGGGTTCAAAATACGGATGTCTATACCCTAGAGCTAGCTATGTACTACTTCTTCGGACGAAAGGGGGGGGGATGAGTAATTGTTTAGACTCCCTTGTCCGCAGCAGTGGCGGGCCAGAACTCTTTCTCGAGAATAAAGACTGTCTTGACTATCGCTGCGGCCGTTACGAGCCTAGCATCCGTATTATCCTCTCCTGTCTGGCTCTCCGCATATGCGTCTACGCAGTCCTGTATCTCATTGACGAACTCTTGGAAATCTTGTGAGGTCCAATTCGGGACGAACTCCCTGCGTAACGCGCCGCCGTCAAGATCTTTCTCGAAGTCCATACTGCGGGAGCTGAACTGGGTCGCATAGCTCCAGGCGGTTAGGTACGCTTTCTCCGTCGCCCAAAGGACGACCAGTCCGTCAAACAGGGCCCTCGGAGATCCTTCCCGAGGTTGGGTTGTGAAAGAGTCGAACAGGTCAATGTAACCCCTGGTTATCTCATTAGGGCCAAAAGTACGTTGGTTGGAACCCACAGCCATCAAGTCAAGGCCGTAACGAGTTGCTGCCTCCTCGAAGAATCGCAGTTCACGCATAATACCAGCTAGGCATGCCTCTAACATTGTGAGGATTCGCCATTGTAGAGCTGCGCCGGTATCATTCGCATCAACATCGACGGGCAACTTGACGCGGGAAACCAGCCCGCCGATGAATCGGACATATGCTTGAGCATATAATCTGTCTTGCGAGAGCCACTCGCTGAGGGTCTCGCGAGGGAGGCGCCCCTGGCCTCCTAAGCGAAGGAACGATGACCGCGTTGCTTGCTGGTAGAGGTCGGCTATCTGGGAGTCGGCTAGCAAGCTCTCCGTCAGCGATTGTTTGCTCATAGTATCCAGAATGTTGCTCAGTTGCGGGGAAAGGATATTAATATTCTGATATTTACTTCGTAAATAGTTATTGGTGTACCTTGCTAGGCAACCTGTTTTCGTTCCGTTTTTAGTGAGGGGTTAAGAAAAAGTTCCAGAGCGGATGTTGATTCGTAAACAGCCAAATACCCATATAACTACACGTAGTCTAACCGAGACGACCATCACAACAGTGCCCGAAAGCATAAACTTCGACATATACCCAAGAACCCAGCCCTGCACGTGTCAGCTCAACGCAACCCAAGAATGCATGCAGGTCGTGCAATTTGAAGTAACAGCAAGCCCACTTTGGCCCCCATCAGTACCTAGTAGGTATATCTCACAATTTATGCAATAACTTTTCACAAATAATCTACATGTAGAGCCTTCCAGATACCGATTAGAATATCAACCAAGCAAGTGGGTGAACGGCTCGAATGTTAATTAGTTGCAATCGCAGGATCCGGACCGTAAATTTCTTAGAACATTCTAGGATCGAAAAATGCCTTCAAATCCCTTTGAAATCCCTTTGCGACATGATTGCAAAATGACCCCGTCGACCCATAAACCTAGTTCTGGCGCTAAGTTATAGTAGAATACACGCATTTCCATGCAAATGTCAGGCAAAGCTCGCCTTGGTTTCCCCAAAGCCATTGCCGCTTGGGTCAAATTGCATAACCAATTCGACCAAAGTTCAGAATTGGAGAACCTTCCTTACCATGCTGCGACCTCGAAATTTTCCTAGGAACATATTAGAGAGTGCCGTCATTGTGGTGTTTACGGGGGGTTTACCTCTGGGAAATACGTTGTGACGACGGTCCTGTCGGCAAATTTTCTCCCTGCCAATGCTTGAAGTGCCTTTTTGGCTGATTCCGTGGTATCAAACTTGACGTAAATTTTACCAACACCTGCTGACTGCCGACTGCCTCCAATTGGTCTAGGCACCTTCATTGCCACAATCTTGCCGTATTTGGCGCACTCTCCTTCCACATCCTCGCAGATTTCTAACTTGTCAGCCATGTAGGTCGACCGGGGGCGGGGGTTAGAAACTCACCTTCGTAGTCGTCATTGTCTAGTAGCTCTTCTGGTGTTACCATGTTGAGTAGCTGTACTACGCGGCTTATCTCTGAGTCGTTGGAGGCAGTAGTGCCGGCGAGCATGGACATGGCGTTAACACCCATCTCCACGCCAGATACTTGCGTGATACCAATGCTGGCTTTTTGAACCTTGAGATTCTTTTCTCCGATAACCATGCCATTGAGTCCCTGTACTGCAATGTCTGTAATAGAGGGATCGGCAAATTCGCAGAATGCAATTCCCTGACAGCTGTTAGATTAAAACACTCATTCAGTAGAGGACAAGTTCAACCTACGCGAGATTCTTCAGTGCCGTTGTCCTTCACCAGGACAAAGGCCTTAAGCTCCCCAAATGCTACCAAAAGCTCAACAACCTGCTCGTCTGCAAGGTATGGGGGAATATTTGAAATGCTAATCTTGTTGGGAGTATCAACCACTACTTTTGATACTACCCCGGGCTCATAAGGCGTGTCTTCGGGCACAGCCGGGACGATATAGTCCTTCGGCCGCTTAATATGGAGTCCAGAAGAAGCCGCTCCATTCATCGCATCATCCGCTTCTATCGATATGCCGTCCAGAGCCAGGGCAACAGTAGCTTCTGAAGCATGTCTAAACTCGAGTAAAGCAAAGGAGTGGTCCTTCGAGATCTGACATAGGATACAAGGATCGGTACTCTCGATTACGTTGAGGCCGTTCAGTTGAATGTTAAAGAAGCCAATGACACCATCTTCGGTGGAGCCGGGCGGGAGGTTAGAAACCAACAGTCTCTTGCTTTGCCTCGAGTTGCCTGGTTTCAGTGCGGCGCTATTGACCGCCCCACCTGGGTGATTCATAAAAGCCTGTAGTCTCGTCGGGTCCATAGGCTGTTGTCGCGGTGCACCTGGTAGGGGGAACATGCCCGACAGCTTTGCTTGCTCAGCCGTGACGTTGTCATAACCAGGTGGCTTGATATCCCACTGGGTCATACGACGCTTCCGCTCTAGGACAGGGATGATATCGGTAAGATCTGGTGTGGGCTCGCGCTTCTTCGGAGGCGAGGCGCTACGGCCACGGCGGTTTTGCGCAAAGAGATCCTCATCGCGATCTCTGCCACCACGGTCTCGCCGGTCACCACCAGCACGGCGGTCGTCCCCATATCCGTCACGTTCCCGACGAGCAGGCCGGGGGCCTTCATCACGGCGGTGTTCCCTTCGAGCACCCCGATCGCGATCCCATTCTCGCTCCCTTCGATCACGGCCGGCGCCCCCATATCGATCTTCGCGCTCACGGTCTCGGTGGCTTCGACTTGATGCATAGGCATCCTCGTCGCGGTGGGAGCGTCGCGGTGATCTGCTGCGCCTTCGATCACGTCGATCAGGACGATCTCGATCCCGCCTATCATCGCGAGAAGAATAGTCGCGAGATGCGCCAAGGCGCCCATCTGCAACGGGCCAGTTAGTCAACAGAACTGATACTAAGACAACGGGTTTGGTTAGACGTAATTGAGAGGCTAGATGCACCTACCTCGCGCAGAGTAGCTGTCCGCGTTCATGGCGACGCAAATTCTGGCACAGACTCTGATTTACCCAGGAACAAATGGCACAATAATGAAAAAAGAGAGCTCGCTAGTAGACGTAAGGTGATGCAAGAACTGCGGATAAGATCGTTTGTGAAGGAATGCAGAGCTCCTTGTAGAGCCGCGTTACAGGATCAACCGCGAGGCTAGAAGAATTTAGAAATTTTGGTTGGACGGAGAACTAGTTCTGTCTGGCAACAAGGGCCTAGGTACTGCCCGGGCAGGAGCTGAGTACGGGGGCTAGGTACCACACAAACCACTAGAAGTAAGCCCAGACCGAGTACCTAGGTACCTAAGGTAACTAAGGCAGGTAGCTAGATACCGCCCAGGTGCCTACCTAAGGTACGCTATGAACCGGAGTGCAGTACGCTATTAGTACTAATTGGGACTAGTAGGTTATATGGCCAATCAGACGCTAGCGCCACTTGCCCCTTTGGGACTTTCTCACTCGAGCCAGCCCCCTTCCAATTACAGCCCTTGTTGACTTATAATAATCACGACAGGTAAATAAATCCATCCATTCTATCTACGTAACATAGACTAGGCCTTTTCTCATAATATAATCAATCCCTTTCTCTTGGGCGCGGCTTGTTATTATGCCGCCACTCCGCATGTCCGAGTGGCGCAAGCTGCCTCTTAGTTTGACTGAACTTTGCATTGACACGACCCTTCGCTGTGGACAATCTTTTCGGTGGCAAAAGATTAACGACGAGTGGTAGGTGACTGAGTCCTGCTGTCTATTGTTTTGGTTCTAAGCGATCCTTCACAGGAATTGTGTGCTACATGGTCGTTTGCTATCGTTGAAGCAAGATGAATCATTCTTACATTACAAGGTCGCTCGCCCGAAGAGCAGCCCGACTTCACGCAAGTCTGCCGTTTCGCCCGAGGAGATGAGCGATGTAGATATCCAGCAGGGTGACGATACAGAAGCTCTCATCAGACATTATTTCAGCTTGAAACATGACTTAGCTGCGTTGTATGACCAGTGGTCAGAGTCGGATACCAATTTCAAAAAGAAGGCACCAAAATTTACGGGAATTCGCATTCTCAGTCAAGATGCCTGGGAGACTCTCGTAGCTTTCATTTGCAGCAGCAACAACAATATCTCGCGTATTTCCCAAATGGTATGAGTATTTGCGCCTTCGCTTCGCCCGGGTGCTGATGCTTTGAACAGGTTCATAAGCTTTGTTTACATTACGGCCCTCTGATAGGACATATAGGAGACGAAGCCTTCCACGATTTCCCATCTCCTCAGGCTTTAACAGGGAAGAAGGTTGAAGCCCACCTAAGGGAGCTTGGTTTTGGATATCGGGCCAAGTATATTGCTGAAACAGCACTGATAGTTTCCAATACTAAACCGGAAGGGTGGCTGGAAAGTCTAACGAACCCAGAAAACCCCGGGTGGGCGCCAGTTTCCATTCCAGTTCGAGATGAGCCCATCACATACAAAAAGGCCCACGAAGAACTCCTTTTACTCACTGGTGTCGGACCCAAAGTAGCGGATTGTGTATGCTTAATGGGACTGGGTTGGAACGAGGCCGTACCGGTCGACACACATGTATGGCAGATCGCCCAACGCGATTACCGCTTTGGAAAGACCAAGACCAAGACGTTTTCGAAGGCTATGTACGACTCCGTGGGCGACCATTTTCGCCAAATCTGGGGTCCGCAAGCTGGGTGGGCTCAGTCAGTTTTATTTACGGCGAACCTAAAATCATTTTCCGAGAAAGCAGGCGCAGTTTCTAAATCGGTTGACATCAAAGTTGAGGTGAAAGCAGAAACAGAGAGTGAACCATCACTCATTGTCAGGCATTCCAGGAAACGCCGAACCACGGCTATTGTTGAGCAAGTCAAAGTTGAGAACGATGCGCACTCGGACGTCAAAATAACTGGCAGAAAGAGGAGAAAGACTCGGAGATGATACGATCGGATTATCTTGTTGTATGAAATATCACACACATTTGCAGCACCCTTGATTCGGATGGTCTCCTACCAATTCCCCTTAAGCCAATCATGCATCAAGCCCAACCAACCTCAAGGACAGCGCCCATAACTTCTTCGCATCTTCCTCATGGTACGCCCAAGGAGCATGACCAGGACCTACCACATCCGACCCTTGTGTGAGCCCCTCGCTCACTTGACACTGCTCCAGATACCTGCCTCCCTTACCCTCGAGGTCCCGGCTCACCGCAGCCCACACCGACGTGGACGCGCCTTGTTCCGTATTCTGCATATACCTTCACACATGTTAGTAGTCGCTATCCCAGGTATGATATAAGCGTCTCGGGCGGGATGCAGGGCTTTAGAAGCGAGCGCCCGGAACGTGATGTTACGCCTCATTTCTTATCCGCAGCACCATTCAACGGGGTATTCCGAGGTGTTTCCATCTTACTCACCTTAAGGTGTGCAGAGGGCCATTCTTAAGAATAATGAAGAAGTCGTGCAGATTCGGCTTTTGTAATCCTGTACGGATACCTCCTGGGTGCACGCTCCAGGCATGCAGGCCTTGTGATCCATACCGTCTCTCAATTTCGTTCGCCATGTATCTAGATATTGGGATTAAGTCAGCCTCTAGAGCAAAATAGAATAGCTTGTTTTTACCCTAGGTACATAGATAGCCACCTACACATTCGCTAATTTGCTTTGTCCGTAAGCCGCGACTCCGTCATATTTCCGCTTCTCGAAATTCAGGTCATCGAAATTTAGGGGAGCTGTTCGATGCGCTGTCGACGAGATAGCCACAACGCGCGACTGGAACTCGGGCGTCGAAGAGCGCAGAAGCGTCGGTTTCAGGAGCTCAAACAGGAGGAAGTGCGACAGGTGGTTTGTGGCAAAGTGCACTTCGAATTCGTCCTGCGTACGGCCTTCAGGCACGAGTCTTACGCCGGCATTCGCGATCAAGATATTTAAAGTCTGGCTTATAGCGAGAAATTCTTCGACGCAGGCGCGCACGCTAGCGAGGGACTCGAGCTCAAGTTTCAAGAGGTGGACTTTAACACCACCGTCTAGGATGTCCCCGAGCGCTGTTTTAGCCTTGTCTAGGTTGCGCGCTGTGAGGAATAACGTTGCGCCCGTGGCCTTGAGGGCCCGCGCTGTCTCGACGCCGATGCCGGATGAACACCCTGTGATGAGAATCACTTTGTCGTTCAGGGACCCGTCCTCGCGCTGCTCGTCTTTGACGATTTGCAGTGCCGTCGGCCTCGCGTCGCCCGGCCCTTTAGGATTTTGGTGAGCTGTTCCGTAACGGCCCTCCATTTGTGGTGATTCAGGAGATTAGTGCTGGGGAAGCAATTAGACGATATATAATACTTTTCTCAATTAGCTTGTTGGGGGGCGCAAACCTGAGGTGCGATTTACAGTTCGTTGCTTTCAATTAACTATATTATTCGCAAGCCTGCCATATTTATATACTCCCCAGCCAATCTCTGGCATGTCCAGACTCATGATGCTATGGGCAGACCCAAGTACCCTAAAGCATTACTGTGTGATGCTGCTGTTCTGACGCCAGTCTCACAGGCCCCGACTTAATTCCACGAGTTTTGGGCAAATTGCTGACGCCAGCATCGTCAATAGGAGGCAGACGCCGGACATAAGCTCGCGAATAATGCAAAGTACAGAGCGACCCGGTCAGGGACAGACGGAGTTATCAAAATTCTCGGCCGCTCTGCGGGAACATCAACTATCCGTATAGTTACATCGAAGCAACGTAAAGATCACGAATCAGAATCAACCGCGAGTCGTTAGGGCAGCCGCAGCCACTCCATTTTCTCAGTCTTAGATATCTTATGAAAATTATTTTCTTCCCCATACTCGACCTACGACGGCGGAGGACGAGATCGCAAACCCCTACCGTGCTCGAACGCCATGCCCGTGTTTATATTACCTGCTAGTTACAGTTTCAGTATAAGCTCAGCCACACTATTACCACTCCTGAAACTCGTTCTTCCGTCTATCACGCGTTAGTTAGTGGCTTCGGGGGAAATACAATCCCATTACAAAATAACCAGGTACTCACTTCACCCATCTAGATGAAAATTTCATTTACCATGGGGTACCATTTCCAGCGAGAATCACCACATTAAGTAACTAGAAGCCTAATACTATATTACAAACATTCCTCGTTCCTAATTGAATTAATACGGGGTTGCTCTCGACGACTAAATATACTACTAGGTATTAAGCAAGTACGATTAACCCCTAAGTTATTTTTATGATTGAGTAGGCAAGCTTTTTATAGTATACAAAGCAAGAGCCGGACGGGCATCTTCAAGTTTCATTCGACAATGTGATCTCAATAGTAAAGGGGGGGGGAAGGCGATTTTCGAGAGTGACTGCCTCTTATTTGTGCTTGTTGTTAGGAGACATCGTCGTGTAAGATGGTAGTTAATTATATTATATTAAAGTGTGATCAATTATAATTTAGTTATTTCCATGAAGAGGAAGAGGAAGCTTTTCTCTTGTTTGACTATTGACTATCGGTTTACATCAAGGCCATACGGATTCAGAGCTATTTTCCGTAGTTGCGACCCCAATGTAAATGATATATTAAACATTCCAGTCCAAAGTAAGAAATCGCCACTGGTAAGTACAACGTGCTGTGTTCGAGAGTGGTTGCTTTGCGATGTAGCATATAATAGTAATGTATTTATATATAAACATTAGCTCATTATATATAAGCCGGTGATTTTCCAAGGAGCTTCATCGCATCATAATTTGGCGCGGATCTTAGTAACTACCTATATACGGTACAAAGTAGGAGTGAGTAGCTTTTACTCTGCTTATCCTCTATACACAGTCTCCTACAACAATAAGAACATCGACACGCCGTTTTCTCTAAAACCTTATATTTCAGAACATATTATAAAAATTTCCAGAATATTCCGATCAAAAAACCACAGTCTTCCATTCGATACTCTATGCAGCGCCACGTACACTTACAAGCGATTTTAGGTTTTGCCGGCGGTTGATCGATCCGAGATAGGTTCTGGGTGCGTCTATAAGGGTTCAGCAAGGATCATCTCCCGTTAATCAACCCCTAAGCCGATAGTCAAGTCATTCCCGGAAACCATGCGATGAGCCCTGGCGATCACTTGCTTCGGTTGCCACGACCGGCCACCCGCCAATGGTGCGTATTGTGTACTCAGCAGACTTCTAAACTTGAAAAGACAACATTATGGACTGTTCTTGTGCGTGCTTTCCTAACCCCTAACCTCAGCCACATCCTAGCGGCGGCGTGAGAGTTAAATCAGGATGGTCATATCGGGCTACCAGTACTATACTCATGGGCACCAGCGCCTGGTTCAGCTACATAGCCTATCTTTTATTTATTTATTCAATTTCTTGAAACATAATATATTTTCTCCCCAGAGAGCTAATGCGATCTTATTTGATCTATAAATGGCTAGCTAACTAGCTTTGTCAATAACTTTGTCAATTACCCCTTTTGATTTTAGAGCCATCGCCACATCCCAACCCACTCACTATATTAACACATTAGCTGAAATCTTAGTATGTGGACCGAGGAGGAAAGAGATTGAGTGAAGCGCAGTACTGTAGGTATCGGTCAGTAAAGAGAGGGTTAACCGTGACAGAAACCAGTCTTGGCCTCAGTATGCAGCTACGGACTTTATTAAGCGGGTTGGGCACACGAGTACTACACGAGGCGGCAAGTTGAATCCCATTAGCCGGACGAGACAACCAACTAAACAACCATTGTCATGATGAATATAGTAGTGTGCTTACTTCTACAGTACTACCATGCGTGTGCGGATAGTAGCAGAGGTCCACGCCTTCACGTGCTGTACTGTAGCGTACTACTAGGTATGTACTGTATGTACTGGTATTGCATTACATACTAGTAGTACTGCCGGCTTCTACGAGCATACGTAACGCTTACCGTAGATGGGAAGAATCGGCGGGTGTGCGGAATAGTGAGCAGTTGGTGGATAATATCTTATACCACCACTACTACTTGTACTATACTTGACCTACTTGAGTACCTCACTGTGTATAGTACCTAGCCTTCTGCCTATCTAGGCCGTCTACCTAGGCCGTCTACCTAGGTACTATCTACGTACGTAGTCTAGATAGGTAGCGTATAGTGTAAGCCAGCTGACTCCTAATAGGAAGCCGCGTACCATCAGCAAACCTCCCCGTCCACTCAAGAGATGTTGTAGGGTCGAGTACCTAGGTAGTCCGAGGCACCGTAGTATCTCTCCGGACCAGAGCTGCATCCCCGCGTGGGATGACCCTGACTACAACAGTAATATGGTGATTAAGTAGCGGTGAGGTTTGGGTAGACTATTCTGTTACTTGGATAGTGGCTCGCTGTACCGATAGGTAGTGTGTATATAACCTTGAGTGAAAGGGGGACAGAGGGGACAGACGAGGCTAGTGCTAGGCTTTCTGTGATGTGATATAGTGTATACAAGATCTTAAGTATGTATCTAGTGCCATACGTATATATGTAGTCCGCATGGCACATCTGTATGCACTACACTCACTCACTACCTACATGTAGTGAATGGCGTCTTTACAGTAGTGTAGTGTGAAATTAGATGAATGTTCGAAACTATCCAATCCCTCGTATCATCGTAGTACTTGTGAAGAAGCTTTTATAGTACCTACATAGTAGGTAGGTGTATTACCGGTAACGTGTATAGTAACGAGTATAGTAACCTACCTACTCGTAAGTATACCTAAGGTATGGAGCAGTTTTGGAGTATACCTATCGTAGTTAGTGTGTACCTCTGCACTACACCACAGCTGTATGTATACCACCGTACTCTACCTAGGTGGGTGAAGTGTAGGTATAGTACAGAGTAGAGATGCTACCTTACATAGTTGTGTTGAATGGCAGGGCACTGGCAGGGCACATGCATGGGCGTTTAACTCTTTGGGAAGATGGAGAAATTGGGGGGAGGGGGGTGTACAAAGGAAAATAAGGGGCGCCGATGGAGAAGACAACTTTCCCATCACAGGCTCAAATGGCATTTACACGAAAGCCCATTAAGCTGAACTCAATCTCCGTCCAAGCGACCTCTTTTTGTTTGAGTTTCATGCGGCAAATCTGCTGTAGGAGGACCCTGAATGCTGTAAGACTCGAAATATAGCTGGGGTGTTTAATGGCATAGGCACCTAGGTGCACCAAGGCGTTTGTACCTACCTAGGTAAGTACTTTTCAAATTGAAGTGAGGTAGTTGTGTATAATATACCTAGGTACCTAGTATAAGCATCCTACTAGCAGTAATACGTAGTAGACCTGTTCTGCCTACATATATCACATAAAAAGAACATGCTAAATGAATTGCTTTAAGCCTGATGAGGTAGGTATTTGGATGCTGCCGGTGGACTGCGTGGAGAGCGGAATGGGGGAAGCAGTACGGAGTAGATTTGTACCGTTACTTTCTCACTACCTAGGTACCGATACCGATATGGGAGTGCTCCCTCACACTACCTACCTCCGAGGTACTTCGTATGTAGTAGTAGTATAGGTAGTGCAATGTGGGCTGTCTTCGGGACTTGGGATCCACCTGCAACCCCCCTCGAGCATCTGCTGGAGCCATGATGGGATCATTGGTTAGCTCGCTGCAAGTCGCTGCAAGTCGCTGCAGCGAATCAGATAACAAATTAAACAACACTTACCAGCGCAATGACGTCAGATACTTTCAAAATGTCAACCAGTGTCAACTACCAGGTACTAGTAGGTACTTTGCTTTGTCACCGCCTCGTAGACCCTCCCCTTCTACCCTCCCCTCCCATCTTCCCATCTTCCCATCTTCCCATCTTCCCATCGTTGATACTTGATGCCCACAACCAATGTAGTACACCCGCTGGAGAACGCCGCTGATGCATATGTTATGTCGTATGCCGTATATGGTGCACATGCACGCAATTGTGGACATGAGAGGTATTGAGGGTAATTCCAATTCGGGTAGGTCATCAATTTCACCTCGTCTCTACGTCGAACGCCAAGCGCCTTAGGCGGATGACATTCGCGGCTTCTACTAAGTAGTGCCTGACTATTATAGCGTGCCTTTTGAGCGTACCTAAGCACTATAAAGTGAGTGCGAGATCGGCCAGGCAACAGGTTAAAGTTGAATCCTATACAGTATATTGAACTGTATCCATATGCCAGGCTAGACTGCTATACAGACCTTACGCCAACAACGGGAAGGGGGCCCTTGTAAAGGGCTTTCAGGAAGAGACCGTTCCTAGGCACAGTTAAGCATCCTGCCCGAGTGCAGCCTTGAGTGCCGCTGTGCTACGAAGTGCCTATTAATACTCTCAACGAGAATCACGGTAACGCTGCGCTTTCTGTAGACAAGTACGGCGCCTTCCTACGAGTTACAGCTATAGTTTTGCATGATAAACTCACACACACACTGCCACCTCCTAGCTGACGAGGCGGCATGAATCGCAAATCGGCTCGTGAATTTGCCGCGGCTGACTTGTCGCAGATACAGGGCTAAGTCTAAACATAGTACGTTTTTTACTGGATACTGTAAGAGACAGAATACGTAGTAGTTCGGACCGCGGTGGCAAAATTCGCGCGTGTTGTTTCCATCTTACTGCATAGTGTAGAAGAAGCCTTGACAACAACCTGGTCCAGCAGAGCACATATACTACTAAGTAGTATGCGACGGCAACACCGCACAAGGTGCAAAGAGTACTGCAAAGCGCGCCGGTAATTCAGGTAACCTTGCCGGGAAGCAGGGAAGTGAGGTCCGCCGCTTCGGTGCCCGTATCGAAGACCCTGAAGATCCCACAAAGATGTCTGTACGATGTGAGAGATCTCCGGCTTGAAATTATCTTGGCCAATCAAGCCATGGCAAAGTCGATGCCAGTTGTCCACTTCCCCGGTTGGCTTTATTAGCCAAACCACCCGAACCACGGCAACTCAACGTCATCGGCCCGTCAAAGAAATGAGGCCGTGTCGTCATTAGGATGGGTCATTGTCTTGAAAGGACCAACCACGATGGCCACCGAAAAAAAAGAGGCACGACAACCCATCGCTGCTGTAACAAGGTTTTCCTTCTATCCAAGTTGCGCCAAGAGCTAGACGAATCCTAGTAAACAAAGAGTTCCGAATAATATTGTTGTATGTCTCAATGGTGCCACACCATATCTCCTCCCCTCTCCGCCCCGGTCGTCATCCATCCACGAAAATAGTGGCAGTCAAGGCGGTAAAGTAGTCTTCTCAGCCTCCATTGGTCCTTCGGCGCGGGATTGTGACGGGCACGCCAGACACCGGCCTTGCTGGATTTGGGCACTTCCGCCACTAGACTCGTTGATAAATCAGAGAGGCCGCAGCTTCTGACGACTTTGACGTCTCCCTCTCTTTTTCACATATCAAATAGGGTTTGTCTCCGGCCCCTGTCTCTTAAAAGCAGGTGCCTACCTTACGTAATACCAGTAGAAATGGCCCCGAAGTGAAACTGGCCAATCCGCGCTCAGAATACGCTCCCCCACAAGGTGGGAGGCACCTAATGACAGGCCGTAATGTGCATTGCCAATACGGTTAGAGTACTTAAGAATCGTAAAAGCGTCAGAGGCAAAACAGGATGCTCTCGTAACGGTTATAGCCGTACGCGGCCATACGCTTCGCAATGTTCCAAATATGGATAGGTCCCACAGCCTTTATAGCTTTATAGCAACGCGAAACGGTATTTGGTCTAGATACTACTATACCACAATATTCGGTGGTTACACGCTGCGAGCAACACGCTTAATGTGATCCAACTTTGCGCTGTCTTGTATTGTATAGATCAAGCAGTAAATTTCAGCTGCAATAACACACCATCTGTGAATTACTACGGCTCCAGCATCCAATTCTTATGGGCGGAGTCGTCATCAAAGAGACCGCTGTCCGGTTTGATTAAGTCCCGTGGCTTTCTATCAATGTCAAGTCGAAAATGGGGCATCGTGGATAAGATTCGGTGGGCCATTGTCTGACGAGTACAAGGTAGTAGGTTCGTGCGAGACAGAGGAAGGCGGCTCCAAGATACGTTTGTGGAAATGTAGCCGACACACACCCATATCATGTCGTCTATTCCATATCGCTCTATACTACGTACGTACACGTCTCTGCAGGATTCATCATGTCTCCGGAAATTAAGTGTGTTATAGTAGACAGTGGACGATGTTTTAATTCCGGTACATTTCATGAATGCCAGTAGGGGTCACCATCTAACCCACAGCGTGCCACGCGCACTCTCGCCGGTCCTCTTGCTTTAGCCTCGTCAACAATATACGATGTAGAGCGCGGTGGCAAAGAGTTGAGCGAGCTCGTGCCAAGGTGCATGACGCTGATTGCCCAAAACGGCAGGGGGGTTCTTCATGCTCGAGGCCAGGTCATATGTCTCTCTGGCTGACTATCGTATCCCCGGTATCTGACTAGATATCTACCTAATTCCGTGGCGGCATCGTGCTGCTGTTGTCATGGTATCGCAAACTAGGGTAAGATGCGGAATGTACTAACACTACGCTGCGTACTAGATAGAGCACGTAAGCACCAGAGGACAAATCCTGTCTACTATGCACACTATCCTACGGTACAGTACAGAGCTCTGCAGAGGTACGGAACTTCCGGTACAGACTAGACTAGACAAGACAAGACAAGACAAGACACACTATACAGTACAGTAGGTGGTATAGAGAAGACATGAGTAGTGCGTGACGATCACGGACCAAGCAAATCGAGAACCAAATCTGCCCACCACCCACATACCATCGTGTACATCGCACTAGAACCACACTACTTCTAGCGTCTGCACGCTAGGGTAGCAATGCGGCGCAGAGCGTGTTTCATGTTCGAGGTCGTTGTCGATTCGGGGCTTAGCGAGTGTCGATCCCGCGTCCCGAACAGGCATCTTGTCGCCAGCGTTTTGGATTTCCCATCCAATGCCGTTGCGTACTCTCTTTCTCTTTGGTCTCCTTCGCCCATGCCATCCATTCGTTCCATTCCCCTTTTGCGTCCGGGTTCCAGGGATCCAAGGGTTGGTTATTTAGCCCGCGAGTCAGGTGAGAAATTGCCGGTGGGAAGGCTTGGGTGTTCTATCGTGTGTTCTTTGATTGCTCCTATACTAAGTACTATGCTACGCTACCTATATAGCGTGCCTACATATACGCGCGGGCTACGGAATCCTTTTATTATTTTATTTTATTTTATTTTGTCAGACTTCGCCCTCCCCGAGCCACATACACTACCCTTCCTAGACTCCGGGGGTCCGTGATAGATAGAAATATGGATAGATAGCGCGCTTCTCTACTCTCCGTAATGCACGCGACTAGCATCTAGTATAGGGGTAAACTTAAATTCACCGACCTAGATATGAATACGCTGTTTTCCTCATGACACGTGCACTACTACATACGACATTAGGCAGGCAGGTATGCTAGCCTAACACGTAAGCACGCGATGAATGCAATATGATGATACCTACCTATACTGTTAGGCCGATTACCTGAAAGTAGCTGTTCATTTGCTATGCTCCGGCTTCTACGAAATGGGAGATACAAATAGAGCACTAGCTAGATAGAAATGAAGATGGAGTCGCTTAATCAAAAAAACAACAAGAAACGGTATATACTGTAGTACCCCAGATCAACACTGCATATCCAACGGACACGGCAGCCCGTGTCACGTTCTCACGTTTTCGCGATTGGTGATGTCAGGCATAGAAGGGCTCGGTTCGAAGCGACGCCTTCCTAATGTGGCGGTGTATGGCGACGATCCCACTAGGATGTTGGGCGGCCAGTAAACGGCCACTGAGATCTTCGAGAATTTGAGAGAGAAAATCTCTCACATGAGCCACTGTAACAATAAGTGTGAGACAAGGCAGGAAAAAGACGAGAAAAGGGGCAAAGAGGGGAAGAGGGGGTGGCATAGCGACTTGTCCCTTGACGAGCCATGGCATGTGATAAATTGATGCCAAAATCTTAGGAAGCTGGGAATCTTGAGCTTTGTCGATCACCAGTAGTTCTGTATCCATCTTCCCGTGATTATCTAACCTGGGTACCTGACCCGGATGCTGAGTATGGAGACAGATTCCACAAATTCACTCACAGGCAGCAGCAGGAAAAGGCCAAAGTCGATATCTAGATGTTCTTTAGTTGAGTCGGTCTTCCCGCTCTTTGTAAATTTGCCGCTACTATTATATTACATGGGACATAGTGAGTGTGCGTTATCTCTTCCAATGGCACCAAACCCTCAAGCAGAAATTTACATGCTCCCCCTCCCCCTCCGCCGCTGGGTATACGCTTGGTGTGACTATTGATACAATGTTGTCGGTCTCATTCAACATCCCGTCCTGTTTCCTATGTTCCTCCAATGCCATGTCATCGGTGTCGTCGGTGCCGGGACACACGGATAACAGCGCCCTCGTAAAAAAATCACGTGAATGTAAATCGTACCATGTATCCTCGTCGTGTAGAACTCCTGAACGCCACTATGGTGCGGGTATCTCCTCGCAGAAGTCCAAACCCATAAAGTCGCCGCGGTGTTGCGAGGCAATCATGGGCGATGAATGAAAAAGCGTAAATGCCGTAAAATGAGTCTTTGCACCCAGATTCTAAAGGTCGTTAAATACCCCCAAGACACTACCAAGAACGTCACAAGTTTCCTCCTAAACGCTGCGGAAACCAAATCCGCCGTGACAATGCCATGTCTTTTCATCCCCATCATCGCTGGTATATGGGGTAAGCCAAAATGTGATGACCTGTGTCTCTAAAAAGTTCCCGAGCGGATTAAATGCTGAGCAATGTGTCCATAAAACAAGTTACTGTGGGAGGGCATCCGGATCGTAGTCCAACGCAAATTTATTGGAAAGATTAGTTGCCGCTTTCAGTCGGAGTGATCGTCTTGATGATCCTCTGATCCGGCCTCCGACTTGGCGTCGTTCTTGTGGACTTTTCGGTGTCGTCGCAAATTCGATACGACGGAGAAGTGTCTCCCACATCCTTCCACCTCACAACAAAATGCTATGCTCGTCTTAGCGTGTTTACGTATATCATGACCGAATTCGCATCCAACTTACGCTTCTCGCCTGTATGACTATACATGTGTGTTTGTAATGAGCTTGGCCTCGTAAATCGCTTGTCACAAACTTTACATTTATGTTTCTTTTGTGTGCTCGACGAAACCTTAGAACTGAACTGTCCCATCATCGACTGTGGCGCGGGAGGCGGTTGTGTCATGAGGTTGGGTCGCGGTAACGTTCGCGAGGTAACAGATTCGATATCTGATCCTGCCGTCGAATAGTCACTAACCGACGAATCGACTGATGCGGCGTAATAACCGCCACCATAATTGCTCGCCGAGGAAATAGACGAGTTGTTAGAGTGCGTTGCCGGGAAACCGTACGAATCGGTCGATCCCCTGTTACGGGGCGGGTAGATGGCCCGTGGAGTTTCCTGACTCATCGCTATCATCCCACGGCTTGCGTCAATAGCATCTGCAAAGGCTCTTCGGTCTTCGGTAGGCGGCATGCCTCTGTGAGCTATGTCAACTGTTGAGTTCCGGTGGGAACCAATGAAACCGCCTGAGCTAGAACTAATTGACGGTACAGAAGAAACTGACGATTGAGAATACCTTCGGTTGTCAGCTTCTGGCGCGAGGGCGAAAGTCGAGCGCATGGGAGCTGGGGCATAACCAGAGACGCCTTCGTAAGAGTTAGGCGACGCCGAGTAGGTCGCATGGACGGGAGAGGGCGTTGCCGTTGCATATGATGGTTCTCCATAAGCAGCGGAGGTTGTCTGCATTCGGTTGAGGCTCAAGAGATCTTGGGGCATATTGAGTAAGTCTTGTTGTTCATACACGTCCGCCATGTGAGTGCTACCTGCTGCTGAAGACGTGACGGGAATGTTTCCGTACGATGCCATTGAGGCACTTGTATTGGTGCTTGGCCTGTTGGCGGGATGGTGCTTCGCCATAGAATCGAGGCCGCCGAGGTTGGGGCCTATGCTGCCTTGCGAATACATGCCATGATGACTATGCTGGCTGGTTGAGCTAGTACCCCACGGGTTGGTGAAATGGGGTGAATTCGAGTAGGAAGACATTTGGCCGAAGTGAAGAGCTCCGAGTCGTGACTGATTGTCAAGAGTCATAGTCATCGTTGACAAAAAAGGAACAAATGTTGGCTCTCGAGACGTGAAGCTCCCAGTGGGATCATCAAAAACAATAAGAATAAGAACAACGGCAACACAACAAATGCGCTCGTCAATCCGGAGATACTAAGCGCCAAATGGTTCGCGCTGATCAGATGCAAGATCCCGAAGGAGACAGATTCGTGTCACCCAGCCGAGACGGTGACCTTTCTTTTCTAAGGTCCAGTGGGAGCAAGTCGTCCCGAAGTGTCGAGGGGGGATCAGCGGGCCTTAAGTGTGTTTGTGTTGCGGTGTGTATGTGTGTGGCCGTAGGAAGCTCACAAGGGACACAGCCAGGAAACCCCGGACGGTTGAATACCTAATACCAGGTACAACTGGGTACTTCGCACCAAGGTCGAACCGTCGAAGCTTAACGGACTTGACTCCAGTGCTTGGGAACGAGTGGAGCTATGTATGAGCTTGGCCTGCTTAGGCAGTTTTCAAAGCCGTAAGAGAATCCAGTGACGACGGTCGAGATGGATCGACAGTCCTAATACCCAGTGGGAGAGAAAGACGGTCCTGGGGCAACAGGGTCCAACGGTAGCAAGAGTTGGAGGCCGAATGATATTGCAGTGCAGTGTAGTGCAGTGTAGCGTGGTGTAGTGTAGTTTAGACTCGCTCGGGGGGCGGAGGGAGACAGAAGGAGGAAATGGTGGTGCCCAATTTGACGGCAGCCGTTTTAGACTAGGTGACGACCGATCATGAGAATGTGGAGTGGAGTGGCTCGTTTCAAGACCGAAGAGTCAAAGATCAGCGAGCCCTGCCAGATATCTGGGAGGTCGGAGTGCGTCCGTGTATGTAGTGTAGAACGGGCACTGTACAGTGAGTGAACTAAGACTTGCAGATGGTGTAAGACACGGTAGTTTTTGGTGGGAGGGTTGGGTTGGTTATTGTTTTGCACTATATGTGAGAAGAGGGCGAAGATGAAGCCGGTGTGGGTATTGTTAGTGTCGTTTCTTCTCTGTCGTTGCCGCTGTTGTTGCTGTTGTGGTCGTTGTTGTTGTTGTTGTTGTTGTTGATGATGATGATGTTATTGTTATTGATATTGTACAACGACTTCGTTAATCGTTGGGCCAACACGCGCTCTCTATATATTTGAGGCTGAGAAAATGAATTTGAAGCATTGGCAATTGAAATAGGGAAACAGACAAAAACCGGAGAGTCCAGGGGGGGGGAGCAGGCTTTAGATAAAATGCAAGACAACCGCGCAGGTACTACGCTACGTATTCCCTATGATGGAATGAACGTCGATGCGTCAACCCAACTGACAGATTGATTAGTTTTGTCACGGCTTGTCCCCATCTGATGTCCCAAGACTCCAAGTCCAAGACTCCCAAAGTGGGCGACGTTGCAAGGTTGGGAAAGGCGTCGTCTCTATCAGTCGACGCTAATAGGGCCGGGAGGGTTATTAGGTCCAGGGTCCTCAGATGGGAATTGACTAGGAATTGACGAAGCTAAAATGCCGAGATTGAAGACCTAAGCTAGCATGGAGGCAAATAAATAAAACCCCATTTCATCAAGGTCACTAAGTGAGGTACCAATTGCAAGTAGTAGTGTGATGTGGTGTATACTACTAGTACTAGCTAGTACAACTATCAGGGCCAAAAAAAAAGAAAAGGAAACAGACGACCAAGACTGAAATGAGAGAAGGGTATCTTTGGGAGAGCGAGCAAGCGAGTGAGGGGGCGCGCAAGAGAGGAGAGAGGAGAGAGGAGAGAGAGAGAGAGAGGCCTACGATTTACAGTACAGCACGCTACATATTTTTTATTTTTTTATTTTTATTTTTATTATTTACTAGTAGTGTACTCCGTACCTACCTGGTAGCTAGTCTGTGTGTAGGTACGTATTTGTGCATGTGCGGTACGCTACCTAGGTACGTTATACGTTGATAAAGTGCAGGTGTGTGTATCCACGTGTACAGCTGTATCCCACCTCCCACCTCCCCTGCCTGTACCTCCCATCCCATCCATCCCATCTGTTGTGGTAGGTGGGTAGGTACCTTTGTAGTGCAAGTTACTCGACTAGTACACGACTTACCTACATAGGTACCTACTCGTTAGTTTAATGCTGACCTGGCCAGTAAACCTGGCCTGCCGGGCAACAACATGTGTAAAAGCTCAAGCCAAAAGCATAAAGGATAGTGGGTTTGGCCGTCGTTGGTGCCTTGCTGCACGCTTTCTGTAGCGTAGTGCAGTGTACTTAGTGTAGTGTACTACCTACGTCAGGTAGTGTAGTGATATGGTACCAGAGCCATGCGTAGTTGATCAGGGGGTTCGCTCCAATTGACAAGTCAGGTACAGTCTACACTGTACGGTATCTACCCTCCACATTCTTCTTGTCATGTGTAAGTGGTAGTGTGCGTAGTGTGGTGTAAGCTCCCTCTAGTATAGTGTGAATACTTACCAGGTACTAAGGAGAGTGATGCGGGAGATAGGGATACCTACCGACATACCGATGTCTACCTGTAGTACCATGTCTATTATACTACGTACCTTACTTAGCAGCTATCTAGGACACTACACTACCTAGCTAGGTATCTAGGTAGGGTATTACGCATTTCTATTCACTCCTTTCACTCCTTTCACTCCTCATCCCCAGGCTTACCCAACCCCGATTCCACCATCTAGGGCATTACCGAGTAGGATGGATGACTTAGACGGATAAAACAGGGGTGTGTCTAGTAGGAGGCAAGTAGTGTAGTGTAAGAAAAATAAACTAGAAAAAAAACTACTGATTTGGCAAGAAAGTTTTCTTTTATCCAGCGGGTCTCTGGATAAGGCTGGTCGTCTTAGCTAGCGCCACTGATGCGGAGGATGGGGCATCATACCATCATGCAGGGTCTCCTCTCTCGCTCTCTCCATTCCTTGTATGCTTGGGTTCTAGCCTAGGTAATTTGGGGATCCCTTGAACGTGCTAGATAATATACTACTAGTATAGTCAAATAGAGTTGATTTGTTTTTTTTTCTTTTTCTTTTTGTCCTTTATATCCTAGGTGAATTCTATTATGGTAAGACTGACCCATGCTACGTTTATTATTCTGTGCAGGAGCCAAACTTAAGCCTACATTCCGTCGCGTCAGTTACGCGCACGCAGTGTATGTTACGGTGTAAGATGATGGAGAGAGGCTAAAGGAGTGAGCCCAACCTGGGGAGGGGTTTGCAAGGTTGGGACCGTACCTACGTCATTGGTGCAGTACCCGGTACATTAGCGAACACAGGGCTAAGCATTATCCCTGTTCAAATCCTACCCTATTCGACTCAAGTACCGGTACTTTGTAAGCCACCTGGACAACCACAGCTTGTTTATGCCCTCAACTAAATTGAAAGACTATGCCTTATTAGGTTACACCAAGCTGAGAAGAGAAGGGGGGGAAAATTGGCAAGAATTATTCATTTTAACCAACCCGCTGTCAATTTGAAAAAAGATCTCTAATACTATATGAAATTGTCAGTGTTCCTTACACAGCCTGTTGAATTGACACTTAGTAATGGTTGTATAGACCTCAATCTCCTACTACTACTACTACTACTACGACTAGTACTAGTACTAGTATATTCACACAAAAACACGCCAACTTCCTTGCGCTTTCTTACCATTCGTACGTAAACCATTTAAAATTGTGTTGAGAAAATACACAACGTGCAACGCATGACGCTCTGTACTTTGAGACAGGGCCGAGTATATTTTTGGTAGGTGGCTATGCGTGATGTGGGTGTCGGCTTTCAACACAGGCCGCGTCTAAGACGGCAACATTCGTCATAGGAATGCCAAGAAATTGAAATAGCCACCCAAGTGCTTCAAAACAATGCCAGGGCAAAGTCGCTGGATGAAATCTGGGTTACATGGATGACGACGATTGTCAGCCCCCTTCCCTTGATCTTGGGGATGCCTAGCCGTATACTCAGGGTCGCGACACACGTAGGTAATGTAATCCGCTGTCCATAAAGACACTACACCTCGGCTTTGCTAAGTTGTGTCATATTCTTTGGAAAGCATCGGTATTACCACTAACTTGTCGCATAACATTCCCACCGAATCCTCTGTCTTATTTTTCTTTTGCTGTCTTCAGAGCTCTGTAATCATGTTATGCTGTTGCTGATATTACTTACGCTGGGCGGATTTCTTAATGGGAGCCAATGTCTAGGTTTTGGCTTAACTTAGCTCTTCTCCCTTCGTTTCTGTGCTTAGAACGGCCCGAGAAGTGTCGGAGCAATAAGACGAAGGAAATACTACCTATCGGCACTTTAACAACACCAGCACTGCATATTTGAAATCAACCCACCCAAATGCTCAATTAGTAGCCTCATCAATCTAACTTTGCTTGGGTAGCCGAGTTGATAATGGTCAATAATATTGACCAAAGTACTAAGTACAGCTATATGCCCTCCAAGTAAGCGTCAAAAACGCACTATAGTCTTATAAGACCGGCATCTAATCCCACACCATCTAGGGACACCATCTAGGGAGTAGAGATGACTATAGTGTACCGGTAACAACGGCGTCCCGGCGTCATGAATGAGCTTGATTCCCGCTACCTAGTTAATGTAGCAGCAGCCACGGCGTGGGCGCGGGCAAACCCTCGGCCGAATATAGAATCTTTGGAACATTTGACGCAGGTGTTCAAGCCACCCTAACAGAAAGTGCACACCTGTCTCACTTCGCCGTATCTAAAGACACACATGGCTTTCGACGGCAGCATCAATAAATAAGAGTGATGTTACTTGGTTATTTGGCGCTTCGGTCCTCGATCCGAATAACACCGCAGAACCCCGAGATAAGGCCATTCCTATAAGTACACTAAGTCAAATGCGACGTTTATTATTATGTATTGGGCAGTCGACGCAGGCACAACGACAGTGAACCTGTCTTGGGGTCTTGGACGATGACCTCATCGTGCCTCATCGTGCGCGAGGGCTTATGGGCCTCGTTGTCGTGGTCCTGCACTGTGATGGCATGGCCTGGGGAATCGGACTTAATCATTGGAAGAGGAGTCTAGTGGACACTCACTACCACTACTGTGTACTGATGTACATAGCAGTCTGCCTTCTGGCTCCCCCACACAACTTGGATCCATGTGCAGTCGCATGTGGGCAGGATGCCTGTGCGTAATGGGATAGGGTATCCCGAAGAGAGGGGCAGAAAATAAAGAATTGAGGAAGGAAAAAACCAGATGCTCCAGAGGGGAGCGGGCAAAAAAAAAAAAAAAAAAAAAAAAGAGCCTTTCATCAAATTGAGATTATTCAATTTATTGCGTGCAGATAGCAAATCTCGAGGTGGTGGGGAATGGTGGGCAACCTTTTCTAGCTTCCGCTGCTTCAACCATTCCACTTCTGTCACCGACGAAAGAGTTGTGTGCAGGGGTAAAAAGACTTGAGCAAAACTTAATTAGTCTGGATTAGTTGATGGGTCGATTAGTCGATTTAGTCGATAACCAGGTAGGTAGTCTTACCCTACCTCCCCTACCTCCCCTACCTCCTATAGACTAATGACTAGGAAGGTAGTGTGTAGTGTACACTATTTTCATTATTATTACATAGCACAATGGGTAGGCTTTTCGTGGGAGAAAGGGTTTCAACAACTCGTATACTGTAATTTGATATGTCTCCATAGTGGCAGCGGCAACCCATCATCTCATCTCCGAATCATATTGTACCGTTTAGAACTGCGCGATACCGTAGTACTGGTAGTAGTAGTAGTAATAGTAGTATTAGATAGTAGTGTTGTACGCTGCCTGCCTGCCTGCCTACCTACCTACGTGCCTACGTACCGGGTACCGACCCGAGGTAAACTGTTGTGTTTTGTTGTCAAGTCAAGTGTAGTACCAGTAAATCGATTACCCGTAGACAGTTCACAACTAAGTCGAAGTCAAACGTCGGTCGTGCAAGGAACACCGACGGTAAAGTAAGTATATGTAATGACGGGCAGGACACACTGCGGTTTAGTAAGTTCCTCGAGTATATAACCAGCCCTGCGGTATAATGGCGACGATCAGTGGACGGTTAACCCGGGTTCGAAACGCCTTAAACTCGCAAGTGCCGAGATGTCACATCCGCAGCCTCTTTCCGCCTTCTGCCGTCTGTCCCTCGTCTGGAAGCGGACCGCCACCCTCGATGACATCGGCTTTGCGCCGCGGGTGGATCGTGAGAGGATGGCCTAAATTGCTCAGGGGCTTGAGTCCTCCACTTTTGGAAGACGCCAAGATATCTAAACACCAGTCATACACGTCCATTTATGCCAAGGGGCAAGGGAGTGTCTCAGATTCCAATCCACATTTCATCAGCGTAACTAGGTAGTGTGTGTACTGAGCGTGCTACGGAGGGTACTAATGAGCGTAGTGTACCAGTACCCCCATCAGAACGTCAGTACCCCATCCATTTACTACCTTAGGTACATATGTAGGTAGGCCCCCCCCCCCCCCCCCCCATTCCACCTGCAGTCTCCATCCAGCGCAGTGTGCATCATCCAGCTTAAGTACGCTACCTAGGTACCTCTACCTGGTGGTTAGCAGTAACCTACAATACCTTAGGGTACCTACCTACCGCTGCCTACTACTTAGATAGACTGGACATTTTCTACATTACTTATATACGGTGCCTACCTATTGGAAGTAATGGTAGAGGTAGGTAGTAATAATGCCCAGGTGTATGTATACCTTGGTTGTCTACCTAAGTGAGTGTATGTAGGTACCTAGTCAGATAGTCGGATAGTCAGATAGATAGAGGTATAGTAAGTACCTAGGGTAGGTAGGTAGCCTACCTAAGGTCTACAGAACCAAACAATAGGCCGTTGTGGGTGAGTGATGATCATGACTCTTTTTGGGTAGCATTCGTGTCGCTAATGCTGCACTTATTCCTTTCCAGCTGTCCACTTCTGTCCACCCTCATCACCATTCAGTAACCTTTCAGTCACCAATTGTCCAGAACAGACAACGACTCCACCCCGTTTAAGCAAAATGCTATCTACACTAGCTAGATTTTGATATCTCCAAATCACAACCCGGGCAGAACCTGACACCCACAGACACACATTGCCCCCAAACATTCCCAGATTTCCTACTGTGTACACTACTTACTACTGTATATACACCAGCACCAACATCGTAGGACGCCGACGGCAACGGTATCGGCGGCAGCAGCGGCGGCCGAGGCGTCACGCCACGATGCTGCATCAACCAGCACGTCACTGTTGCAGACGGATAGATAAGAGTCGATAGCCTCGCCCGTGGCTGTTATTATTAAAGCGAAGAAGAGCCGCGCGAGGCACTCAATGACACTGTCAACGTCCCAACTCACGCACGGCAGACGGGGGGGGGACCCTCGCCTCGTCTTGGCGCAAATGCTGCATAGAGGATAGTGTAAGATTGCTGCTGCATTGCGTTTACGTCAAGCCTTGGCATAGCACTAGTCGTGGACAGCCAGTCAATCAGTTTGCGGAGAGCTTGGCCAGAAGCTTCCCTTCCATCCGACGACTATACATTACACTACACCGTAGTGTACTCTATACACCGCACTATTTCGTCCACCATCCACCTTATAGACTATACACTACAGTAGGTAGTGTGCGGGTTAACAGAGACACTATCTCAATACCTATCTCCTCGAAACCAACAATCCCTCGGTAGTACGGTAGAACGGTAGAACGGGATGGTAAAGAAGCAAAATCACGACATAACCACAAGAAAAAAGAAAAAGAAAAAGCACCAGTTTCCATATTTCACTGCCATAGCCCTTACCTAAATAGTCCAGAGACGGAAACCATAAACTACGGGGTCTAAAGTGGTCGGCGACCATATCTGGTTCGTGGTTCGACGGCCATAAACTACACACGCAAGGATGAGCTGCAAGGTTTGATTGCAGCCTCACCAGATACTCACACCACGAACTTTTCGCCCGGCAGAGATTAGATTACTGTTGCGACTACGCTACACTGCGAAGTGAAGCATCGACACCTTTGTCGTTGCCGTTGTTGCGCCTCCTCCTCCTCCTCCTACTATCAACTACCCTTGAGAACGAGGTGATGAAAATCTCCGGCCTGCATACTCGGCCTGCGCATACGATGATACGTGCGCACCACTATCCATCAACGGTATGCTGTGCAGACGCATCATTCTAGTAGTTATATGTAGGTAGTGTGTACTCCATCACGAATACGATACGCAGATTGGGTGGGTTGTTCATCCTACCTGGTAGTGTAGTTCACAAGCATGTCGTATAATCTATCAATCACTCAACTCTTGCATCCATCCTTCCATCCATACCTACCTACATCCATGCAGGAGGACGGAAACTGAGCTCACCCCCCCAAATTCTGTTACCCCATTTTGCTCTTCTTCCTAGCCCCAGTCCTGGCCACGTCTACTACAGTAGCGCATGTAGTCTTGTGAGCTGCAGGTATTTGTCGCAAGACCGCGAACCGGAGGTGAGAAAGTGGATTCCACCCACACTGGCTGAATGAGAGAATCCCGAATCTTGAGTCCTACTTAGTAGCACACTACACTAGTGACCTTGACTACTTGCTAACTTTCAAAGGATCTGCTCCACCAACAATCTCACTTCCTATTAGCTTAATACACGCTCTATAACACAAGCTAGGAATCACGCGCTTAGGTAATTCTCCGGGCTGCCATTACATAGTACACTACACTAGATACTGTAGGGTGTACACAATGAGACTACTTTGGTCTAAGTCGTTGTTAGTAGCCCTTACCTTAGCGAAAACAAGTTTTGAGGCTGTGTTGCTTTAATCTCGTGACAAGCGTCGATATCATGACTTAGTTAGTCAGCGTGGTGCTTCACAACTAGTCAAGAAGTGGATTTTTTTCTGCTAGGAAAAGATTTCTAGGTCTGGTGTCATTACCGGTCGCCGGAAGAATCGACTCAGGCAGAGATACATAATACAACGCCGGCCAAAGAGTGTATTACAGATCAAGAAGCCATCAAATAGACCGTTGCTAAGAATCCATAACCTTGGTTAGCCCTGTTGGTATATACTACTACTAACTGGGATAGCACGGATATGGTAGTGTAGGGTCTTATAGTCTCTACACTGCTTGGGCTATAGGGTTGAATACCTCATATGACTAACCTATCCAAAACAACGCAGTGAAATTAGCCCCGGCAAATATTGACTGTTGCACATAATAGTAGTGTATCTAGACGAGTGGGAAAGGCAAATGCATGCAAGATCCCTTTCCCTAACAGATAGTGCGGGCCAAGGTGACTATTTAGTAAAGTAATCTGCTGCCTGCATGAACATATGCCGAGATCCCCCTTTCTCAACTAGACCGACGGCGGTCCGGGCTTCTCTTCGAAATCGAAGACCACATAGGGCCCAGTTTGGTTCAGCCTATTTGATCTCGGACACTGTACTTACTGTAGTATACTGTATATTCTGGGGACACGATAAAGAACCAAAAAAAAGGGACATAATAAAAACGCATGTACTGACTAATGACATGGAAGGGGAGCGAGGGAAACTAAAAGCTCTTGCCTGTTTAGTTAATCACATCCGAGATGATTACTGGCCAATAAACAATATGTATACAGTAGCTTGCTAGCAGGCTTGGGGGTTGGGCACGAAATATAGTCCGTTTGAATCGTGTCCCGCCGAGTTGGTAAATGAACAAGTAAGCACGCCTTCGGGGAGGAAAACGTGTTGTCGATCCAGAACCAGTGAACCTCGGTGTTTGGGAATGAACTAGGCGGACTGCCGAAAACGTCGACATATATACACGGAGCCCGTAGAATCCGGAATAGTTGTGGGATATGGCTGAGGAGGACTCTGAGCCTAGTCGGCGTATTTCATGGTGGCTCAGTCTACATACACCATGAATTACTGGTTAATTTATTCGATACTCATCGGACCTTGCGGCTGATGGCCTATGGATGTCCAAGTGGTTGTTGCCTAAGTTCGTACTATGGTTCGATCAACCTAACGAGGGACGAGAGACTACAGTTGATCATAGCTATAAGTTTTGTGTTAATCATTAGTATAGGGGTGTAATGAACAGTTGTTGTTACGTGAGAAGCTCATGCTCGCTATGCTAAGTGCCATTCAGAGTATACAGAACACTCCTTTGTTCTAATGTGACAAGTTCACCATTAGATATTTCAGCTTGACAAGCCGAACCCGCCTGAATAGTGACCATTCATCCGTCCGTCCCCTCCCGAGATCTACCTCCATCCCGAAAAATAAACAGAATTCTAAAGTAAACCATAGCTTAAGCAAAGCGATAAATAATCGAACCAGATGCTGTGAGGTATCCAAATTACTGACCAGCGGCGGCCAGTTATGCGGTTAAGTAAATAGATTAGTTGCATATGAGTGCTGTGGCGTATACCACGGCCATCATTACTAGTTGATTGTAATAGAAATGTATTATTCTCACTCATGAGACCTAGCTGGTTTCCCATCAATGTATTATTCGGACTCTTAACTATAGAAACTTTTACAAGACGCAAATGCGTTTGTGATGACTAGTAGTCCAGTTATGTGGACAGGTAGGCCATGGGAAGCCATGTCGAATGCAATCATCAATCTCGGGAGGTCTAGTGTAGGCACAATCAAATAAATGATGTGTATTCGGATGAAGAAGAGTTCATATACCCCTAAGGGGTAGTATGTATATGTATTGAGAGGGCTCTACCATATGAGAATAATTTGAACTCGCCTTGACATATATTTGTCCTTGACAAGTAATTACTGGCACAGTTATAATGAAGATACCTAGAGTAAGCAGAACAGTGTTTTGTGTTTTAACATTCATCTAGCAAGATACTAGGCAGCGAATAGGCACAGAGGAATGTTCAGCATGATACGGCGGTAGGTCATCGACGGGTAAATTTATCCTATCATCGGTTAACCCATGCTGTATCTATATTGTTCAGCGAGAGGTGCTAGCCATACGTCAATCGTCTTACCACCCCTACAAGACGCCCGGGAAGAAGCAGGGGATACAAACCAGTCATAAAGCTAACTATGATGGAATACAAAATACAGAAACTAGGAACTGGAAAGGTAGACACTTCCTCGGGTCTACACGTCGCAATACCGTAGTAGGATCAAGGCAGGAGCCTGAATACAGCATGGGGTTTGGTCACTAAGGGAGTCCAGATCGCCTTGTCCAACGTGGTTGATAACAGCTACCTCCCGTCAACTGTTCCTAACACCTTACATTCGTTGGTCCGTTCCCACAGAAGAACAAATTGGACCAAACTCACCCACCTCCCTACGCTCCCGTCTTGCACTCAATAGGTAGTATAAAAGACATATACTAGTTAGCCTCATAGTAATATACCCATGGAACGGAGTGCTTGAAAATCTAGATATACTAGGTACTCTAATAGCCACGGTAGAGCAGTATCGGTGGCGGCGGGGGCGGGCTACATGGTGCGAGGTAACTCAATGTTCAAGCCCTCTCCAAGGTAGCGTTTAAGGTCGCGCCCGTTTACATGGCGTAATATGCCTAGCTACACGATACCGAAAATCTTTATTCCAATCTCAACTCCGAGTACATGTACAGAAACCACAAACACAGGCGTAAACAAGTGAATTGAATACCCAGAGTCCACAAGGAGGTAGTGACGCTATGGAACTTCTACGTTTTATTAACCAGGATGAATAGACCTAATACTATACAGCATGAACCACTCCACTCCATGACGCCGCGTCCCTTATTGACAAGGTCCAAAAAGAAGCCAGTAATGACATATTTATCCTACAACACGATCGCTAATTCCGGCCTGTCGATGCCTTCCTCGTTGAGATTTGGATAGTAAGGGACCAAAGCGTCGGCCTGGTATACGTAGGCATCGTTGTACAGCCGCCAGTATGGCTGTCTGACTTTGCGAGCTGGATGGAAGAGGCCAGCCCAGACGTAGTTCATGACTAGGCCAGGGCCGACTGCTACGCGAATGGCCTCGATTGCCTCTACAATGCGATCAATGACGTGTGGGCTCGTCTCGAATATATTGGGAAAGATGACATTTAAGAGATGTACCATGGCATCTTCGCATCCTAAGCCGACAACACCCAGCGCAATGTGCTTCACAACGGATGCCGCTGTTTGGCGATGTACCTGATCTCTGTCGATCAAGGCATCCTCGAGCAAGGGTGTGACGGCGTATACGTAGTCCTTGGCCATCTCTCCAATATACTCGAAAAGGAAAGAGAGAGACTTGAGCACACCGTTTTGCACATTCAGTTCGGGCACCCTATATTCGTTCATAAGAGCTGGGAGGACGGTAAAGGGAGCACAAGTCTCGGCCACGATGCCGATGGCAACGGCTGTGCACACACGTGACTGACGCTCCTGCACACGAAGGTTGTTGAGTAGAGTCGCCAACACATCTTGGGGCCCAATTGCTTTGGCGATGAAGCCGAACGTGTTGTTGGCGGCTCGTCGGATACCCTTTTTATGGGCCTTGAGCATGTCCAAAAGTTCGAAGCAGATTCGCATCCATTCCCTAGCGTTAACGCTCTCGGGTCCCCGATCGGCGATACGACCAACAAGATCAATGGTGTTTTCTTGCACTTTTTCGTGGCGATTACGCAGGATAGGGGTAAGACGGGGGAGTAAATCCCTGATGGGGGGCTGCATTTGACTGATACCGACAACCGTCACGATCGCACGGAGTGCTGAGAGAATGGAACCCAAAACCTCTGGATATTCTTCGCCCAAGTATTCGTATAGCACAACGCCTAGCTTCCCCATCAGGGCATCTTCGCCGCATTGTTTCATGACCATGGCGATGCGGCTAATGAGATCGGCGGCCTGCTGGCGGATAGTAGCTGATTTGTTATTCAAGCGCCACAAAATAGTAGATACTATTTGCGGTATGTAAGGCTTGCATCTGGTGCCTAATGCGTTCACGACGGTTCCGAACCCGTTCAACATGATGACATCTTCGACACTCTGTTCTTGGAATGAGTGTAGAATGCCGTCAATTAGTCGTTCTTCAAGCCGCTCACCGATGTCGGCGGCCCCAAGACTCGCAACAACCTTCTCGACAGTCTCAACCGTCATCTTACGATAGGCTTCACTCTCGTCTTTAAGGTTTCCCACAATACGTTCTAGTATCTCACTGACACCGACCTTCTGGCCGATATCAACGGTCGTTTCAACAACTTGCCGATAGTTCCTCTTGTCGAGAGCCATCCTTCTAACCCAGAAGCTCTTGAAGAACTCGTCGAGAACATGCTCCTTCAGATACCCAGCTGTCACACCTTCGGTTCCTGCGCACTGAGAAACCACCTTCAAAACCACCTTCTTCATTTCCTCATCGGGTGAAGAGAATTCTCTAAGTAGAATATCCATAACTTGGGAAGTGTAATAGTTGGCGTATTCTTCGTCCATGAGTGGAATGATGTAGCCAACAGCTTTGAGGAATCCCGCGAGACCCTTACCACGTTGCTTTCGGGCGCCCGTCCAAAGAGGATTGAGGATATCGTCGAAGCTTTCAATACCGTATGGGTTAGAAGCTTCGGCTAGGGCGGCTATGGCTAAACTGGTGACGGTTCGCACTTTTGTTTGCTCATCATTAAGATTGGGTCCTATGCAATCCACAAGCCCTTTGAGGTGAGGCAGAACCGCACAACCCATAAGAATTGGAATTTGCTGCACAATTTTAACGCCGGTATGCCGAGCCTGCCACGATTTCTTGCTGCGACATACGGCACGTAGGAAGGGAAGAAGGGCTGGGATACCTAGGGCAGAAGCGACGACAGCAAATGCTCTCGCTGTCGTGTTTCTCACATACTCGTCAACATGATCGATATCTGGCCTCATCACACTAATCATGGTAGCAAGACCAGCTGCCTTACTGAGGTTAGATATAATCTCACGGCCTTCGACTCGAGCATAATAATCTTGGTCGATGAGCAGGGGTTCAATGACAACCAAGATTTTATGAACGTAGGGTCGGACTAGATCATCCAGTTTCCAAAGGATTCGATCAATAACCTTGACGAGTAGATGGCGCTCTTGGTCTTCCAGCGTCTTTTCCATGAGAAGGGGTAGTATTTGGTTGAAGAGAGGGCCAGCTCCAAATTGCCTTGCGTTGTCTGTAAGTTGTCTGAGTGCCGTCTTTCGCATGGGGGGTGTTCCGTTCTTGATCTTGAGGAGAAGCCTCATGATTTTCCGTTCCTTTAACTCATCTACGCTCAGACTGTTCTCATCCGACCCATCTGCCAGCTTGCCAAAGTACGCCATATCTTCCTGTTTAAAGAACTGCAGCTCTCCAACTCCAGGGATTTCTTTGGGCATCTGGCTCCCACTCAACCTGTTGCTTTCGGGGTCTTGCATCATGAAGCCACCATAATTCGCAGGCAGGGGTGTTGCAGAGACCCTGTGTAATGGTGCGTGTCCTGTCGGATAATTGGGCGGGGGCTGGGCAATCGCAAAGCCTTGCGCCTCAGCGGGGAGCAGTGTGTTGAGGTCGTCGTCGCTGAGAACGCCACTTGGGCCGGATATATCCGTCCCAAATGACGGCACTGCGCCAGCACTAATCTGGGAAGTATGCATTGGGGTAACAAGACCGCTATTGCCGATGGGTGTCGCTGACGGCGCCTGGTCCCAGCGAGAACGTTTCTTGGGGGCTTCCGCTCCGCCAGGGGGATGCAACGCTGGCGCCTGATCCCACCGCGAACGTTTGCCTTTGGCTTCGGCTTCCGCGGTTGCGGAAGCGGGCTCATCTGCGGCTGCTGAAGATACATCCCATCTCTTTTTTCTTTTTCTGCCGGCTGCCACAGCCTCAGTTGACCCGGCGTCGGCGTTCTCTTTATCGCCATCACGCAGGGTTGCCTGGTGCTCTCCATCCGCAGCCTGTCCTTCTTTCTGCTTGGCTTGGATGGCACGCTTCACTCGCTCTTCTTCTCGTTCGAGTTCTCGGAGCTCCATCACATCACGGTATGTGCGACCCTCCTCTTCAGCGGCGCTAGCCTGGCGATTTGCAGCAAAGGCATCGGCGCGAGTTGGGGTTAGGACGCGGTCAAAGCGGCGCTTTTGGTAATCGGTTTCGCGGTCAACGATTCTCGTGCTATGTTCACCACGTCCAGCAAAAGGATCGTCTTCCTCTACTCCGTTCCCGTGGGCAAACTCGTCGATCTGGGCACGGGTAGCTGTGTACTGACCAACTAGGCGACGGGAACTATCAGCATCTTCCATTTCCTCATCTTCTCCATCGGCTGTGGGGATGGATGTGAGATAGCCGGCATATTTATCGCCTCCATTTCGATCGTATAGGTCGGTGTCGAAAGACTCTGTCAGCTTCGCCTTGCTCGGGTTGTCCAGTTGCTGGCTGGAGGGTCTCGCGCCCTTTTTCGCGGCAGTAACAGCGTTGCGCTCAGCCTGGAGCTTTCGAATGGTCTCGAAGTCAGCGTCCGACATGACGGGCTACTTTTACGGTCTCAGAGGTGACCATGTCTCGGAGACGGGATTTGATATGAGATGAGGTTGATCAAGTCGTAATTTTATTATGCGACAAAGATTGAGGGTGGATAGGATGGGATGGGATAGGATAGGATAGACGACACTAGGTTGGCCGCGTGAAGTGGATGAAGTGACTGACTGGGATAAGGTCGAAAGCGAGTGTTGATCGACCAATCAAAGCACAGGTTTCTGTTGTGGCGAACATGCTTGTGGCTGGGATAATTCGCCCTGGACAGCTTAGGTACGTGCGTACCGCCCCGCTTTTACATAAGCCAAAATGAACAGACTTGCATAACTTCCAATAAACGTCGCGGTATTAGCGCAAATGCACCGAAATAAATAGAAAGTGACCATGACCAGTTTCATTCTAAAAACGCAGAACATAAAATATGATGGTATAGATGCGTCTTATCCGGTAACCAGCACCCTCGAAAGCCAGACAACGCGTAACGACACCAACAATGCTATAAGAAATACTGGTAAACTGGTACTTAACCCTCCAGAGTGCGGAGTTGCGTTATGATTATTAAGACCAATCTCCTACGCTCTCTCCATGCACTCCTAGTTACTACTACTTAGGTAGTACTGGCTAAGCTATATTATGGAACCTCAAGCCGGACTGGTCGATGCGGATGGGTAGCTATTTACTTATCTAAAGGGGGATGCTGCTTATCCAATCTACCTACTAAGCTGCTGTTTGCTTAGCTACCTAAGTAGGAATTGTGAGCTGTGGGAGAAAAAGGGGAAATTAGGTAGAAGAACGTACGGAGAGGAATAGTTGGTTTCCACCTTACCACCATCCATTGTTGCCTGCATAGGCAAAGCATAAATCTATTTGTCATAGAGTTCGAAGGCCCGGTAGCTTATCCATCACTTCGCAGGCGCGTTTAAATGATAGCAGTAGCAAGGCATTGCTACTGCTATTATCCTACAGTGGTTCCTAGCTCACTCACTCATCACTAATGGATAGGAGCGCAATTTGAATGACCGAGTTTACATCATAGTCTCACAAGAGGAATCGTTTGGTCTTGACTACAAAAGTAGTGCATTCGTAGTTCAACTACCTTATTCTGACAAAAGCCCGCGCAGGGGTTTGCAAGTCGGTTCTACTGAAGAGAAAATCAAATTCTCTCAGAAATGCCCATTACTTAGATCCACCATCTAACCCTTCAAATCAAAAACCGTCCTGGAGTTGCTGATCCAGCCATGTGCATCGCGAACTATCACCTCCTCAGATCCTCATCCTCGAGATCAACCCCTGCTACGCCGGGGGCGAGACGCGCGAGTGTAATAAAATGTACAGATAACGGCGGCGAGGAAAGTTTTAATACACTGTGGAGTCGAAAATAAACACGTAAACATTAAGGAAGTTGGTTGCTGTCGTAATCCATCGTCAAGTATTCGGCTGTGGTCGTTTTCTCCTTCAACCTAGGCATATTAACAGCTGCTGCAAACCGAAAAAATTCGGTGGGTATCTTTTTGTTGTCTAACATCCCCTTTCTCTTTAGAATTCTGTTGTAAAGGCATGATTTGGCGTATGCTGAGAGCGCTTTGCAAATCGGCAAGCCATCATATCCAAGCAGATTCTGTCGGCTCGTCATTTGGTTTTTTCCTTTTAGGCATGTGATTGAACTTCTCACACTTGTGGTACTCCGGGTCTTCCGCGACCTAAAGAATCTAGAAGCTCATGTGGTGGTACGCGTTGCATGCCACTGCCACGGTCGATCATTGACGTAGGGGCCGGCATATAGCCGTCGCGCTTCTTGCGGTATCTGTCGAGTGCAAGGCCAGCAGCTACGATGAGCAGCGTTAAGCCAAGGGAGATGACCAGGCCGATAAGCACTATGAAACCAAGGGCCAACCCATGTTCTAAGAGTACCGTTAGAGAAAGGAGTATAATGCATAGATATAATTGCTTACTAGACGAGCTCTTGAAAAAGTTTTCCTTCTCAACAAAGATCTTAGAGAGAGAACCAGAGCCCACTGTTGTATTCATGCCTGAAGTGAGGATATAGGGCTGAAGGGCTGTACCGTTGTAGATTGCACCCGATGCTGTACCGAAACCGGCAATGGCGATTGATCCAGTGAGCAGGAGTACCCTATCTTGGTCGACTAGGTCTGATTTGTCGTGGTCCTCCTTTAGGGTGAACATCTGGAGGCTTGTGATGACAGTTTCCGGCTCTAGCGTGATGCTAGCAGGTGCCCAACCGTCATCATATTTCATCAAATAGGCCGTCCCATCAGATCGAGTTCCAGCCACCCAGATTTTGTCTTGCTTCTCGTCCGCTGCGGTTACAGCGTCTACCGGACCAGGAAGACTAGAAGCGCCATCATATTCAGACCAGCGATTGCCGGAGACATCATAGGATGCTAAGAACACATCGGCATCGTTCATTCTCAGTTGCCCACCTACTAAGAGTGTAGAGCTACTTGACCAGAGAAGAGTATTGGCGGTCCCTGATAGCTCAAAGCCTGGACGAGACCACTGGTTCTTGCTAGTGTCAAGCATACAGACACCCGGGCAAGGGAGAGAGCCAGCTGAATCGAAAGAGCCGCCCACATAGAGGTCAGAAGAGCCCTGTCGAGCTGCGATAGATGTTACGACAACGTTATTTCCAGCCAAGATAGGGGGTTGAGTATTTAGAGAGCCGCCTGCAACATCGTAAGAAATAAGACCGTTTATAGGAGACTCCTGAATAGTGGCATTGACACGACCCCCCGCGTAAACTGTGTCGCCCTGAATTGCCAAAGCCAAGAAAACAGATTCTGGGGGCAACTCCGCTCCAAGACCAGTGATGGAGTCTGAGTCTTTCCTGTCAATAAACGCGAGATTGTAGATTGTTGATCCATTGGTTGCTTTGCTAACAAAGTGGCCGGCAAGCACCGTGACGTTCCTCCCGTTATTGGTATCAAAGATGCCTGTTACTACACCGGCAACCGCGTCTGTGTTGTTGGCAGGTGATTCACGTTTCGACAGCGTGGCTGTTGAAGTGCTGGACAACGTGGGAGATTGGATCTTGATAGGCATGCTGCCCAGCACACCGTCAGTCGACGCCACGCCATAAGCTCTGAGGGATTGTGAAGAAATGGATCCGGCATATAGTTCGGAATTATTAGGCGCATTGAGCAGTGAGGCGGCCAATTGTCCGTCTAAGAACGGAATTGGCATATCCAAATTCTGTAGCCAGTTGCTTTTAGACTGCACCCATACCGCGAAACCAGTAGCATTGACAGTGTCGTTAGCTCCGAATGAAAGGATTCGCGAGAAATCACCCGTCAAGGCAATAGCTTCCGTGGCGTTACCCGTCAGGTTCAACGTTATTGGGGCGATATTTATAACAGGGCCATCAACACCTGCACCGAGAGGCGTCCATTTGTTCTTTTGCTCATTGTACATAGCGACGTAGGACAGCCCGGTACTTCCGCCTTTCTGAGTGTCGTTGAAGGAACCACCGACAAAAAGTTGACCATCGCTGTTGTACATAGTCATGATTTCCCCATTAAGACCCCCGTCGAGTGGGGCAGTCTCGCCGTTACTGTCGAGAGCAGCGACATTACTAATAGTTGACGACGTAAAGTTACCTCCAATGTAGGTACGGCTGCTAGTGGCGACTAGAGACAGAACTGCGGATTGGGAATCGAATGTCGAGCCAAGCTTGTTGAACGCAGAGCTGTCGAAGTCGGATGTATCGACGGTAGCCTTAGTGGGATCGTATTCAAACAGCCCATTTAGACCACCAGTGCTGTTCATCCGTTCGACACCGATTCTCTGGGCCACCATGACCATGTCGTCCGAAGAAAGTGACTGTCCGGCTACAGGAGACAGCGTAATGCTCGGGCGGAAGGAATTGGAGGAAACTTCAACATTACCAAAGTAGATTTGGTCATATTTGTCGAACTCATTCGATTGGTAAATAGACCGACCGTCATTTAGATGCTGATTTCCGCTAGTAGTATTCAAAGTACCAAATACGTTGACTTGCCCGCGCCTTTCACAGGTTCCATCTTGAGAACACCCTGGTGTGTAAATCTTGATGACATATTCACCAGACTCCGTAATATCGGGGTGAAAAGTGACCGAAGCAGCATCAGACGTAATTGGTTTTGATAATACCGCCGAGAGGTACTGCGAGCTGCTTGTACCCGAAGGAGTGACAGTCCAAGGCCCAGTTGTCGTTGAGTCAGAAGGAGTACTGGAATTGGAACATGACGGTTCGTTGAAATCGTTGATGGCAAATGTATATATGTCGTCCTGATACAATTCGATGCTATTAAGACCGCCACCCTGACCATACCATGCTGAGATGTCGATTCTGAATGCATTCATGCCGATATGGTTCACGAAATGGAAATCCTGGAATTCAACACTAGAGTCGTTGCTAAGAGGGCATCGACTGGTACAACTCATGTTCTTCCCAGTCCCGGGGTCGATATAGGTGAAGTTCATGATTCCGTTGTTCGGCTGTGCAGTGAACATCCAGGTACGAGTTCCTCGGCCATCCTGGTGCGTGTTTCTGAGCCGAAGTTTGGTGGGTTTGAACCCAAAGCCAAAAGAAGCCGCCCAATTGCCTGGAACGTTATCTTCCAAAAGCCAGGTTTTGCCTTGGCCATCAGTCCCTTCGGTATTGCAAATGACATTCTTGGGGTCACTGAAACCCGATGTTGTAGTTCCTTGGTATGTAGAAAGATTGGCAGAGCCAAGGTTGACAGTCTGGGCATCCGGTACACTTGGCGTGCTGGTATTTCCTAGGCCAGTAAAGCTACCACCAAAGATGATGTGTCCATTGGGGGCTTTCGTAATAGATGTGACAGGTCCATTAAAGCCGGCAAAGGGCAAACTTTCCCAACGAGAGGAGGCGAGCCACGTTATTGCATTAAAGGAATCTTCTGCGCGGAAACTGCCACCAACATAAACCACGCCTCCATCATCGTCACAGAATAAACTGCTGACTTGACCCGAAAGGCCAGACAATGCCGTGACCTTAGAAGTCGTCGGGTTGAATGTAGCTACGCCGATGGATTCCTCGCCACCAACACTCGTGAAATTGCCGCCCAGAACAACATTTCCTTGAAATACGCACATATCCTTAATCGAAGCATCGGCACCGAGAAGATCGATAAATACGCCATTAGGTAGACGGGTCATCAGGCGTTCCGATCCATTAGAACTGAACGGCTGCTCAGTCTGGCCCTTGAATTCATATAATGAGATACCATTAAAGTCGCCCGCAATTCCTACCTGCCCAAGTTGGCTGAGATCAATATTCGGACTCGGTATGGGGGTGAACGTGAGAGCTCGAGATAATGTCGCAAATGAAGACATTGCGAGGAGCCATGGCGAAGCGAGGCGAGCATGGCTGCGCGCAGCACACCGACGTGGTGGATATGTTATCATGGCTCCCTATAGCGACCAACGACCGAGGCACGTATAGTTGCGACGGAGATGTTGGCCCCTGTCTAGAGAAAGTCGGCTGTAACACCCTATATCACACCCGGTCCATAGCCTCATGCAATTCAGCGTGCGCGTTCGATAGGTAGGTAATACAAATAAGTACGTTGTCCGGGATTGGGCGTGGATAATTGATTGTCGCGACCTATGGAGACAGATGGTGTTTTGAATCGGCCGAAGCGCAATATTGGCGTGTTGTTCTGCAAATACTACCGGAGATCGTAATTTGCGGTCGCTATGATTAAGGCAAGAGAAAATCGAGTTCGATCGAGGACTGTCTATGTATAGAAAAAGACTATTAGGGCTGAATGTGATAAATTCATCCGGTACAATGCTAGTAGTAAATATTATGAAATTTGCAGCACGACTGATGGACTGCCATCAATCAAGTTGCGTTGCTTAGAAAGAGGCGAGAGAGGGAAGAGACAGTGATACAGGGAGATATTGGAAGTGGGTGGCCCGTGTGTTAGAAACGTGAGGGAAAAATGTTGCAGTGTGCTGCAGCCTGCCTGCCACGGTACCTCTAGGTAGGTGGTAGATGGGTACCTAAGGTACCTGTAACTAGCAGTGCACTGCTAGCCGTGGAGAGCTTTGATGATAGCGTGATAGCCAAAGTAGGATGGATGATGGCATGGTAGCCAGGCTTCTAGCCAGGTACGATGCAGGACGCTAGCGACGTAATAGGGTGATGCATTGAGCTTTTCCCTCCCCTGGATTAGCGCCCGCATAGTACACTGGGTACCTCTACTAAGTAAGTACCTACCTAGGTAGGTAGTGGATAGGCCGGTTGTCGCGCACCAATCCCCAGTCCTAGTCACGCAACCTGCTTTGGATTTTCTCCCTGAACATGTACCTAGATAGTGTGTGTACGAAGAAGCCTGGGTCATGCTTGTTCAACTGAGACTGGCATCGCCCTCGTCACCACACGGAGTGCCTTCTCTGTGACAGCTGCCCTTGGATCGGGAGAGACAAAACACAATTGGAGACATTTTGCTGGGATACAATCATGTCTGGAGAAGAAGAAGAAAAGAAAAAAGCCACCTCGGGAGGTCACCTTAGGAGTAATGAGAATGGAAATGGAAATGAAAATGAAAATAGAAGATTGATTGGTCGTTACTCACCAGGCCACTGGCTGAGATCTTTTGCGGTATTGGTATAGTCAAGGTTTTCTTTAAAGTTAATTGATAGTGAGCAGTATATCCCACCACCGAATTGAATAAGTGAATTGCCAAGCGATATTGTAAAATCGTGTAAGCTTCGTGCTTTGTCCGTGAGGTAAAAGATTCGAGGAAAAGAGTGACAAGGGGGTTTCAACAATTGATACCCATCAGGTAAAAAGCTGTGTTTAGCATTGGCTACAATGAATGGCTGTTGCAAATCGCAAACGATATTAACAGTCGATACCGGTTTAATCTTCTTGACTGCTGTTTGTACGAGATGTTGTCAGAGGTGTCGCCTTGCCGGGTTCCGCTCCCCTGATCTGAGGGTACGCAAAGGGGTCGAATGATTGGGCTGTCTTTCGCAGAAACAAAGAAACGAATGACTGAAGACAGCACGGCGTTAATGGGCCCGTCTGCTGATACGAGAGGGGAAAAGGAACTCGTCTTTGGAGAAAAAGAGGAGTTGCTGCTATTAAGGTAGGTGGTAGATGATATCAAAAGAGTGATAATATCAATCTAACCTCTCCCCTCAGTCTGGCAACAAAAACAAAAAAGGATGATAACTGGGAGAAAGAGCTTACAAACGCAATGTCACAAGAATCTAAGGTATTGAAGGAGTCGAAATAATTAACGGGGCTACTTTTTGGCGCACCTCCTAATACGAGCTGGGATTGGTGTATTTTTCTAAATGTGGACAGGAGAAACCAGGGGTAGTGTTTGACTGGGGGGTTGGAAAAACGGCACCCGCATCATCACCGTCCTCATCACTATCATCATACCCTGTCACTTCGTGGCGCGTTTGTACTAGTATTACTCGTGTTACCCCAATGACTGCCCGTGTACTGTCCGTGACACTACCGCGGACGGTAGTACTAGTAGGCCATGATTAATTTAGTGATCCGATCTTGGTCACCAAGGTAGGCAGTATTTGAAGGTCCAGACACTACTCTTTCTCTTTCTCTCTCTTCAGCGTAATTACGAACAACGAGCCGGGGGAAAAAAAAAGAATAGTATAGTACCAAAGAGGCAAGGAGGGGAAGAATCGCCAAAAGCCTTACTGTAATCTGTTTCTTTCTCTCGCCGCGTAAGATTATACGAGAATGAAACAGTAGTAAACCCAACTAGTCTACCTAGGTACATATAGTACTAGTAGTTGAGTACCTAACAAGGTTATGGTACACTACCTAAGGTAGTACACCTACTGCCTAGCGTGTGCACAGCCTCTGATTTGCCAGGTAACTACCTAGGGGTAGGTAGCGAGCGGACTGTGCTCCTAGTAGTACCAATGTGACGATCTCGGATATTTGCTGTGGTGCAAACAAAGGGAAAGCACGTACACATATACATACACCGGGACGCCGAATCGCTTTTCCTCTATGCTGTCTTTATTTGGTAACATCATGTAAAATCAATCATTCCCCACACAAGACAGACCTGTAGATGATTTGTGGAACAGCCATCTACCGAGTGCTCTATGACACTTGAGGTTAACACAAGCACAAGCACAAGCACAAGCACAAATGTATGCAAGGAACACAGGCCTTCATACCACTTATCTCGAAGTCGTATTAAGATTCTAGCATTTCACATTGATTTGAGTTACTTGGACCAGAAGATACATGTTGCTAAGAAATTTGTCCAACTATATGTCTAATAAATCGTATGTACTGTTGTTGTCTAGCAAATTACCCCTCCAGGGAGGTGTACAGTTTGATGCGTGTAGTCCATTCTGGTTTTGTTGGTTAGGTGTTAAGTTATGATACACATACATAAACTACTTTTAAAGGCATATTTTGACATTAACTGCTGGGTTAGAATTGATACCCTAGACCTCAAGGCTAAAGTCAGCACCGGTACTACTATTATTGTAACTCTTCACTCAGCAAATTCCATGACCTGTGTACCACCGACCCTATTGTAATTGGAAGTTATAATGCTCAGATTGCAATAATGACATTGTGGGATAAACAGCCGAGACGGCCCGCAATGAAACCGCGAGAGCATGATAGCTAGTTGTTTATTTGATCCATAGCTGCTAGGCCTTTCTTGACTACCCGGTCCTCCTCAAACCCTAGTCGAGAGGGCTCTATAGGATTTCATCTAGGAAGCCACTTTAGGTTGCCTACGTAGGTAGTTAGTCATATCAGAGTATATAACCAATCGGTCGCAACCGCAACTGTGACCGAATAGCGCTTGACATGGATGAGGGCGCTATCGCCGGGACAGAAACGCAGTATGAGTATTCGCAGTAGGCTTGCGGTCTTTTGCTAAGAATTTTAATCATTGTTTATCTGATGTAGAGTCTAGAGATATCACCCTTAATCAGTAGGCTAGGCCAAATGTGACGCGCAGCTGTAGTTAGCTTAATTGCCATTATCACATCAGCGTAATGCCGTTGTATGGCCCCATGGGCTAGATAATGGCGATTCTTATAGTCCCATTAGATCTCCCATTCGTTTGTGTCATCGTTCCTCATTAGCAAAGCTCAACGAACTTAAACCAAGTTGACAAGTTCCCTGTAGAACCTCGAACTTAGGGACATTGGAGGAGAGTCGCGATAAGGTCATGGTCATGATTTTGAGTTATTCTGTAAGTCCTGTACCATTCATCCTAGTCTTGTAATCACGAGGACTTTCAAAGTGCTCGGGTTTCCCGCTCCATATTCCTCGTTTCTGTTCCTTGGCCTTAGCTTCGGCAGCCTTGTATTCTTCTTCCAAGCCGCCAAATTCAACACCTGTTTTCGCTTCATATGTCGTAGCCAAGCCGTTTTTGAGCATCTCTAGGCCAACGTCGCGACGAAATAGGAAGCGCCTTACATACACAGTAGCCACAATGCGGTCGTATTGGTCTCGCCTGTAGACCTTAGCACGTACTCTTTTCCCGAGGATAAAGTCGGTCAGCCAGGCTAGGGCATCCGTTGAGAAAGGCTGAGCGGGTCGGCCGAAATGGGCACCTTCTGGGGCATCGATGCCCGCTAGACGTATAGGTATCTTGAAAGATTGATGTGTTAGCCATAGCCCTAGGGGGTGCGAAGAGCTTCTTCTAAGTGCATCTGTGGAAGGCTTTGGAGCGTACCGTCCTATTCTTTAGCTCGGATCTCTTGTTGGGAATCCTCCGTAGCCAGCCCCAGCCGGCTAGCCGGCCTCCCGGAGTGTGAAAAAGATGAAAGTTGTCTCCATCTCCAACACTCGTGACTTGGCCAAACAAGGACCTCTTTCGGAAGAAACTTGGCTGGACGTAAACAGCTCCTGGTATACGGCGCAAATATGAACGGTATAGTTGTAGCGACACCACAACGGTTGTTGTTACTAGTACTGTTGGGACCCAGTTTCTAGGGTCTTTGTAATGTTCCCAATCTGTGGCGTTGAGGCTGTTACTCCATGAGACAGGCCGCCCCGAAGAGGCATCGTCCTTTCCCGAGCCGGAACCTGAACCCGAGCGAAAGGGCCACCATGGCATCGTGATGAGTCGCTGGACCTGGTTCTGCCGCACGATGTGGTCGAGAGAAAAGCGACGCGGGGTGGTTGTCAAGATAGTTCTACCCAGGTAAGCTTTCTGATAGGCCGGACAAAACATGTGGACCTAGGGATCTACCTAAGTAGACCTACCTACATATACTTAGGTAAGGTTAAGTTAGGTACCTAGGTACCCTATTAGATAAGAAAAAAAGGAGCCAAATAGGTAGTTACTGTAGGTACCTGAGCGCTAAAGGATACCTAGGCAGCCCATACACTGCCCATAGTGTACCTAGGTACTTCATACTTATCTGAGCCAACACATCCACAACTCCACAGCATCAACATCAAAGGAGGTCGAATCATGCAGGACCGACGTCATTTTCAGTGTGGTAGTCTTTGACTCTTTAATCATTTAACAATGTGCATTCTCTGGTAGCACTGTTAGTTGGGTTTTCTCGGCAAAGTCCGTGGCCACAAGGAAATCTTCACAAGTCTCCGTGTCGAATTATCTACTATTCTACCTACGTGCTATTGTGCTGTTCTGCTATTCTACCCCCGTATCCATAGTATAGAGGCGCTATTCTTTGTCCCAGGGGCCGGGCCCGCACTGTTTTCTGCTCCTTGGCGTTCACATCGTCCACCCTTCAAGATATATATCTAGGACAGTTCAACCTGAAAAGAACAGCCAACCTCATTTGAGATTAGTACATCACAACAACCAACCCTAAGCCAGTTAGCTACCTACCTAGGTAGGCAGTCTAGCTCTCCTCATTTTGGATTGTTTCTACTCGAAAAGAATAGGCCGGCTCCAGACTCCTGCACGTCTTTACCAGTGACATATAATTCATACCAGCCCACCTATTCTACCCAGGTATTATTTCGCTCTGCTGGCAGAGTGCTAATTAGGGTGGCCCGATAAACCGCCACCCATCATCTGCAAAAAAAAAAAAAAAAAAAAAAAAAAGAGAGATCAGGCGACTGTATATGAGATGACAGACAGAACAAGCAGGACCGCCAGGGTCCAAGATGCTGAGCAACGGCCACTCCTCAACCGCGCTATCTTCAGCCATACTGTGGAGGATGGCCCCTTCTTCAGCTACGCGCCTAATCCCCACGGTGATTTACCCGTGTACACAACCATTCACCGCATACGAAGAGATGTTATCAGCATAGTCGAGGATTACTTAACCTTTGAGCAATTGGGAGATCTTCGGCTTAATGTATCCGTCGTGCGGCCGTTGGTTGATAAGCTGTATGAGCTGAATGATAAATCTATCGGTATCCTTATTTCTGTCCCTCGCCAGCACCTTGTGTGTTTTGGATGCTGATGTTGTGTTAGTTTATTGCCTACTTGTAAACCGCTCTCAGTTCTTACACGAACAAGAGCACATGAGCAATCGACAAAATGTCCATTACACAAGAGCGATGCTTTGCGAAGTCGTCGCAACCCGTATTTTGAGGCGCTTTGGCGATGACAACTCGGGCTCGGCGGGACTTCTGCTCTTGGCCAATCTGCTCGTCGCTGGCTTCGAGCCTTTTCAGAACGCCCCCGAAGAGGTTCGCCGTGAAGCTTCGTTGGATTCTACGATTAGCTATAACAGGACTCTGCCCGCCCTTGAAATAGCCATTCTTACCGGAAGTAGGTATTTCCTTAGCTCTACATACTGCAAAACGGTGTAAGTTCTCTCACCTTCACGCTGACAGAAGAATGTCTGACCGAAAGTGAAGAGTCGATGCGATCTATATCGGTCAGATCGTCTATACGCCATCAACGTTTCTTAATCTAATTCCGGATCAATATAAACGGAAGCCCATCTCACTATACCAGCCGCACAAGGAACCTTTACTAAACCAGTACCGGTTAATTGTGCCACGAACCAGAAATGCCCTCGAGATAATCCAATTCATCATTTTATTAGTTTTATACCTCCTATTTATGTTAGAACGAAACCCGAAGAATTTCAGCGTTTTCGAGCTAGCATTCGCAATATATTCCTTTGGTTGGGCTCTTGACCAGTTTGCTACAATCCTGGAGCATGGATGGTGAGTTCTTCATCGCGCGAGTCTCTAGTCAAATACTAAGACGGTCTCGAGGTCGGTCTATGCTCAGAACCTTTGGTCGTTCTTAGATGTAATGTTTATCATCGTATATTGGATGTATCTCATTTTGCGTATCCATGGATGGAGAACAGACTCTCCGGGCCCAGCGCAGCAAGCCCTCGATGTCCTTGCCATGGGAGCACCGGTTCTTATCCCACGTTTAGCTTTCAACCTTCTCTCTGGGAACGTCGTATTCCTCTCACTACGAGCGATGATGGCAGATTTTGCTCTACTAACATTTTTGGCTGCTTGGTGAGTCAGCTTGGCTCCTATAGAAGTTTCCCTTCGGAATATCCCCCTTACTAGTACAATGATGTGTTAACTTGGGTTGTGATTTAGGTGCTTCTTTGGGTTTTTGTTGTCCATGGTATGGCTTGCAGAAGGTCGCCATGATCCTATGTAAGTAGTTCGTCTGCTTCGGCTAATTATCGACTAATATCTGATAGTACCATTGGTAAATGGATGTTGTGGATCTGGTTCGGTTTGGACGGCAGTGGCGTATCCGAGTCGGTAGGTTTCCCATTCAAGGCAATGATGTTAGTGAGAACGTACAAATAACCAATGCTCCTTAGGTGGACTTCCACTGGCTACTTGGCCCCATATTGATGATAACATTCGCATTCCTTGGCAATACACTCTTTCTAACGATCCTTGTGTCGATGCTTACCAACACCTTTGCTAACGTTGTCGCGAACGCAACGGCTGAGGTCCATTTTCGCAAGGCCGTGCTGACACTCGAAGGTGTCAAAAGCGATGCCATTTTTGCGTATCAGCCGCCGTTCAACATAATAGCTCTGTTTATACTAGTGCCCATGAAGTTCCTAGTTAGCCCGCGATGGTTTCACAAGATTCATGTGGCAACTGTTCGGACTATCAATCTGCCACTGCTGCTCTTTATCGCTATTCTAGAGCGACGCCTACTCTGGTCGGAATACGCTGGAGGGGCAAACCGGCAACAAAGGAGGAAACACCGCGGCAAGGGAAGATTCTGGGAGAAGTGGCGGATCACTAGCCACAGCGATATCCAAACAGTGTTCGATATTCCACCGCCTGATTCGGTAGAAGAAGATATCGCAGTAGATGATGAGCTAACACACCACATGATCCGACGGCAATTCATACGCCATCAAAGTTCAACACAACCCCAAGCTCCGCAAGCTGGTGTTGATATAAATAAAGAGCCGTCTACCAAGACACCTAGCCGACGAGACTCCTTGGCTCCTTAGTAGGTCATTTTTAAGGTCATTTTTCTTGTTCTTTTAGCTATTCTGGGTGTGTGAAGGCTCCTATAGGGGCTCCGGCCACGTCTTGAAAGCTTTCGGCACCTTCGAAACACTCGCATAGCATGCCCAATATGACAATGGCTGACTCAAGGTGTTGTAGTGGCGTGTTGTCCGAGCAAGTCCGCACCATGTTGAATGAGTCAGGCCAAACCGAGGACTTGACCACGAGGTTAACTAATCTTGAGCGTACCTCAGCACGAATTGAAGAGATGCTAGGGAGGATATGCGGAGATGAGGATTCCCTGGGTGAAGATGAGCAGAAAGCCAGCGAGGTGGATAGAATCTGATATAACAACATATTTTACAGGTATTGTGTGCTGATAGATGACGAGCACTGCCTACGTTGTCGGTAATAATATCTTGCATGGCATGGATACGTGAATGCATCAATGGGTCAATAGCAAACACTACGCACAATAGAACAAACATACACGTATCCAAGTCACTCAGCATGGCGATTTGCTACCTAGATAGGTATATTATCATTAAAATGATCGTTGATACCTATGCTACGCACAGAGCTGGGGATGTATCAAGGGAATATTCAACAGCTTGCAATAGTAAATGAGTGCCTGTCGAATCACATTTGATTTTGGCCAGACAACTGTGCAGTTTACCAAGTCTTGAATATCAACCCCGAGAGCCCCTCCCTCCTTCCCTTTTGACGATCTACCTGATTGTCTACCCCTGAACATACCTATTCTCTACCTAGGAGGTAGGTACCTTAGGTATGTAAGTGTTGCCTGCCCGTCGATTTCTCTACCTAGGTAAGTACTACCTACCCACTAATGCCCTCACTGGATGTTAAGATCGCCCTAGATCGTACAATTATACCTACGATGGCCACTTTAGGTACCTTCTTCTATAAATCTCAATGTAACGAGTCGTGATAAAGAAGCTGAAGGAGACTTATCTCCCAGAAATCCTCACCCGGCCGACAACAATAGTGTTTCCAAGCAAGAAGAGTGACCGATCAGATCCAGTATTTCATAGCGAACCATACAGCAGTACCACACGCGATTCACAGACTCTATAGCGCCAAGCGGCATAACATACGGCCTGCCCTCCACCTTGCCTCCACGGCCCTAACCTAATCCCATCTGCAGAAGTTGATGAACCAGCCCTTCAGCTCAAACTACCGAGGCGGAGAGAAGCCGGGGAAAAGAGAAGAAATGTGCCTCGCAACCCACTATATCAGCCGCAACTGTGGGCATCACTGGCTCGCGATCCGACAGCCGTGTTGGCCGGGATACGGGTTCACTTACTGCGGCACGTTTGGGGATGGCGTGGCCCGGGAACCGTCGCCCGAGTTGGAGATCATGGGCTTGTGCCCTGCATGCACGACGCCCGGATGCTATGACCCCAACCTTGTGCGCATGGTCCTGGATATTCGCGAGCGCTGCCGCTGGGGAATAGGGCCATCGAGGCACGATCCGGGGCTCGAGTGTGTGATCATGTGAGCAAGATAGGGGGACAGCCAGGGCGGCAGCGGGGACGGACAGAGAAGAGCACGAGAACTCTGCGATGATGTCGTATACCTGAGCCATAGGGGATTTTTTGGATCTGTGTGGCCGCGTAGCTTTCTGATGGTGCGCATGGGGGCGTAGTTGTACGAAGGCCGATGACCGGAGCGCAGAACAATTAAGGGATCACTTACCTGATAATAAGACCAGAAGATGGGCGATATTTTTGTTTCTTGAGATTACAATGGCCGAAAAGAGGACACTTTCAAGGCCTTGTACAGCCCTGGCGAAAGTCTAACAATGCCAGAAATCAAGAGGCGGGCACCGTTTTCGATCGCGTGAACTCGGATCGCTAGTACCTATACTAAAACATCTTCCTAATCGTCACACTCTCTACTACTCTTACAAACGTCAATTTCCTATTTTGGCATTTAGCATAGCTTCAACCACCGCATTTGTTACAGAGAACTTCGACGAGACTGGTCTCTCATATATTCTGGAGCATCACGTGCCCACTTTTGTGAGAAAAAAAACCCCAAAAAAAAAAAAACCTACTACACTTCACGAGCGAGGCTGAATTTGTAACTATCGAGATTAAAAATACTTCGATTGCTTCTTGTCTCGGCCATCCACATATCCATTTATAAGAGATGCTGCCAACACCGGATACATCGCACGTGGCCTATGAACGAGTGTACGAGCCAGCTGAAGATTCCTTCCTGTTCCTGGACACGCTCTCATCACCATCAGAGACATCCTTCCTACAAGCCCGTTTCCATGTGTCTCCATCCACCCCCACAGCACCACCGGGGCCGCTAGTGGTCGAGATAGGCCCGGGCTCAGGTGTCGTGATCGCCTTCGTAACGGCACACGCGTCGACGCTCTTCGGGACCCGCAATGTAATAACGGGGGCCGTAGATATGAACGCGCACGCGTGCGCCGCGACCGCAGAAACGGTACGTAGGGCCGTCTCCTCAAACCCCGCCACAGCCAGCACGGCGTTCCTGGGTGCCGTGCAAGGGGACCTCGGAGCGCCGCTGCGGGACCGCAGCGTGGACGTGCTCGTTTTTAACCCGCCTTATGTGCCGACGCCTGAACTGCCTTCTCGCGAGGAGCGCCAAGACGGGGAAAGAAATGATACGAGGGACTCATTTGAGGAAGACTCGTATCTGCTGGCGCTGTCGTACGCCGGTGGGAGAGACGGTATGGAGACCACGGATCGGCTTCTCGATAGCCTACCGCATGTATTGTCCGACAGAGGGTGTGCGTATGTGTTACTGTGTGCACAGAACAAGCCGGAGCAAGTTAAGGAGCGTGTTTATCGCCTTGGAGGCGGTGAGTGGAAGGTTGACACGGTGGGATCGAGCGGGAAGCAGGCTGGTTGGGAGAAATTACAGATTATCCGGATATGGAGAGATATATAATAAAGAAAAAAATAAACGAACGAAGACACCGGTTGGGTCACTTTTCTGCCTGATATATCTATATCGACGCCATCGTCTAGATGATGTCTTCGCTTCACACATGCACATAACATGAAAGGTAGATCTGGGGAAGCTCTGGTAGCTTCCTGATTTCAAAGTTTGAGTTCTTCTCCTGCCGTAGCAGTTTGCTAGCCTCTAACGCCGCAGTAATACTGGTCGGACCCTTCCATTTATTCCCCCACACACCACAATAATACGACAGCTTCAAGCGAACATCGACAGTTGCTGTCTCGGGGTGGATTCGCGCGAGTCGGTCTATACGATATAACAACAAGTGAGGCGGGAACTGGTGAGTGGTCGTTGTGCGCAAACGCTTGCTCATGTGCCTCATCCCTCCTGTGCTTCTTTTCGTAGCTAACGGGACCATGATTAAAAGACGTGTTTCTGCTTTACCGTCCCCGGCCACGGCCTCTGCCACGTCCGCGTCCCCGCCCGCGTCCGGGGCCACCCCGACCACCGCGATCGGCGGCCTCCTTGCGTGCCTTGTTTTTAGGCTTGACAGAATCATCGATGAGCAGCGTGTCGAGCGGAAGCGAGTCGGGTAGGATGATGTAGCGGATGGTCGAGCCGCGGATGTTCATCGTATCAAGGGAGATAGGGTCCTGGCCACGCGGCGTCATCTTTACTGTGCGCAAGGACGTATTCATCTGCGGTGAGACCGATGTGATAGTGCCGTGTATAATTGTGCCTATTATTCGCGTGTTAGTGGGATACACTGGTAGGTGTACGCGTAGTTATGAAGAATAGCGAGCTCGGGGGTTTTTACCATTCTTTAGTTCAATTGTCACCGTCTCGTTGGCGCATTTCATCAAAAATCTGGAGAGGCATCATCAGCATCGGCGCGGTGGGCGGAGGAGCTTGGCAGCATTGGTTTCAGCACTTCGGTGCGTAGAGAGGGTTGGGATAGAGCTTACCTGACGAGCTTCATTTTGACAGATTGTCGACGATATCGCTGTCGGGGCGAGTATCAGGGCGGGTTCGATTCGTTTGTTTGTACGGCGGCTGATATCGGGCTTGCTCTACGTGTTGGTGCGAGGTCAGGGTACCCGTAGATGTAGGAGTGGCAAGGCTCGGAGCTCTATGTCACTTTTTAAGAAAATTGGAGAGTCCCAGCTCCATTATGGATCTTTGATGGTAGAATGCAGCCAGCAAAAGCTCTACTAGGTACCTAGGTAGGTAGGTAGGGTAGTTAGGCACACCCTAGACCGCCCAATAGCTAGTCACGTGATGCGTTAGCTTGCAGGTGACCAGCTTTTAAGCCACTGCAAGGGCATAACCTAGCTCAACTACCTAGGTATAATCCTTAGGTATGCAACGTGCATGTCAACTAAACTAATTGAGAAGAAAGCGGAAAGTACCTAGGTAGATTACACGGGAATTAGAGCGGCTGATATACTGTAAAAAATCGGTATTACCGCTTAATATAGTTACGTGAATGTTATCGTTGTAAACAAACCAAGATCGCTACTCGACGCAGGAATAGAAACATTCATCCAATGATGCCTAACACGCGACAACTAGTAGGCCGGTCATATACACATAGTCGAACTGCCAATCATGTACATGCGTATTCTTTGTCTCTTACATGCATATACTTATTTATCCTTCTCGTTCTCATTCTCTGATACTTTCTCCCATTCGTCCTCAGTACTGGCGGCGGATTTAGACTCGGACAAAGGCTCCGTAGCACGAAGCTTCAGATCTCCCGTCTGCACTGCTGGTTCAACCTCGTTGCTCCCTGCTTTTGGCTTTCTATTCGAGACGATCGTTTCGACTTCGGTCTCGCTGTCATCGGTCCCTTGCCGAGGTCTTTGCTCGGTGCGCGCCTTGTTGGCCTCTTCTCTTGCCTTCGCGGCATTTAGTTCAGTCGCAAACCAGTTGATAGCCCACCATAGCCCCCCAGATAAGAGAGACAAGGCTACGAAGTGCACGCTATACGTGGCGATGAGGAGCGCGAGCAGGACAAGTTGTAGAGAAGCAAAAGTAACGTTCGTTGCCAGAAGAAGGCTCGGAGTGGGGCCGGGGGTGAAGATTGAGTCCCAGAGCTGCTCAACGAAACCCGCCATGTTGACTTTAATGGCTGGAAATATTCGTGAACATGAGGCGATAAGGGATAGATATTAGATGACGGTATGCGACGCTATGCGATAGTACTTTTCTCAAGTAGAGAGGTGTGTACGATGTTCGCGGCTAGGGATTCGGCGAATAAAGGAGAACGAGAACAGTTCTTGTGGTTGGAAGTTGAAAATTTCCAGGAGACTGGCTTGCTGGATTATTTCTAGGCAGAGCGCCTTTTAGGCAGTAACAATTAGTTCGGCCTTGAGCGCGAAAGGACAGACAACAACAACAACGTCGGGAAGAAGACGTGGATTGTGACCATGTCGATGGAGCAGGGCAAACTAACTGGTACCTACCCGGTATACATGTAATTCAGGATACACCCAAGAATTTCGTTCCCAATAGATAGGTCATTAGGGGGTCTTGACGTCTGCGGTGATGAGCGAGATGGAACTGTTCCGAAAATAAAGCACGTCGGATTGACCAGAAAACATAAAATTACAGGTATGAAAACATTACTTTCTGCCTTAGGTAGGTATCTCTCGTCTCGCCTGATTACCCCTCTATTTTCCAGAATTAGGCTACCTGCGTAGGTGTAGGCCGTAGGTAAGTACCTAGGTACCTCTTAGGCAGTCCCTTGGGCATAGATGTACCTACATAATAGAGGTAGGTTAGGTAGGTAGGTTCCAGGTTTTACCACTTTCCTAGCGCAGGACAAATTGGGATTAGTGCATCTGCCGCTTTTGCTCAGGCTTGGCTCAGCCAAACATCAGGCATGCATTGAACTGAGCACATACTTTATGCATGATTTATGCAGGGAGAAACGGTCTGCATTTGACATTTGTTCCAATTCTTTCTGGACATTGACGAAATTCTTCGTACTTCTTGCAACCGCAGGTATACATGCGATAATCCTGCTCACACATGTTGTCTTAGATATTCGTCAGCCGAAGTGCGTTCTTGTGAAACATGTTTCGGCAGGCTTACTCGAAATGCAAACGCTCAGCCTACGGGTCTGGCTCCGTTGGAATCGAGAAGTCCCTGGACAGGGAGAGATGAGGAATGCGATCGATATTTGATCGGCGAAGGTTGTGCTCTTTATTTACGTGGTGAGGCGAGGTTTCGAGCTCAGTAGGTGAAATATCTCGGAGGACTAGATCTTGGCTTGGGAAGGTTTTGAGTCGACAACTACGAAGTACATCAAACGCATACTCTAGCATTGGCTTTATATGTACTCGATGGGCGATCAAGCTGCGCATCTTGAGATTTCTTGCGGCAACTCATCACATCTGGCCTTCACCAGACTGAAGCGCGCGCTACCCATCATTGTTGCTCTTGCCCTGCTCCAATCATGACATGATTCAGGCCGCTCGGCATAAGTGCCAACAGTCACACTAACTCGTCGTCAACTAGCTCGTGGTCAGTGAAATTGTGGCCTGCCAGGTTAACGTGGAGCGTCCGTCTATTCGTAATGAGTGTTGGTTCTGTGTCGGGATGTCATTCCGAGAGGTTATTTGTAAAGATCGACAGAATTTGCTAGTTTCGTGATAAGCGCACGCGTGGATGTGGCTGGGTATCTCACGATCCAAATTAGTCGCCGGCACTCTTCAGAAAGTGGATAGACTTGTCATTTCGACAAACTAGGTAGGAAAGGGGATAAAGCGGATAGACGACGGATTACAATTGTACTACTTACTGTCTTGTATATGTCAAAATCGATATTCATGGGGACTAGGGGCGATCTAGCTCAAATGACAACTTGATATTCATGCCGCAGTGACTTACATCCTTAAAAGAACTACTTTCAACAACTTGATCCGCCTCTACTAGAGGTATCGAGCAGTTGATTCATTAACTCGCGACTCTCGTCTTCTAGCTCATCGACGCCTAGTGGTCGCGAGGCAACGTCGAAGTCGATAAGGACGGCTTCTTTCCCACCTCGAACAAGAAAGTTGTGCCTGTTGATGTCACCGTGTTTGATGCCTAATTTATGCAATCTCGATAACACTAGATCACATAAGGCAAAGTCGTCCGGCGTAGCGTGATGGTAGTCGATGATCTGAGCGATAATAAAACCGGTAACTCTGCCTTCCTCTGTCAAGTGTCCAAGAAATTCAGGACCTATTTGACGACCATCAATCCACTTATATGCCACTGTCTCTGCTTCCACTTGGGGTATCTCCCACGAAAAACGGGCGAACTTGGCGACAACTGTCGCGCCAAGGCGTGGGCAAACTGCTTCGTATACATTTGACCGGAGTTTGCGTAGCTTCTCAAATTCGAGATGATCAATTCTAGAAGAATGCCAGATTTTCGTGATTTCCGGGAGAGGTGCTCCCGAGACGCTAGCAAAGTGTGCTCTCCCGGTTGCAGGGTTGCGAGAGATGTGACCTGTCTTCCAGTCGCTGGGCGGAAAGGGTGGGAGTAAGTTGATAAGAGAGGGCCCAAAGCACATATCGGCAGGGTCGAATAGCCCAACGTCGATGGTAAGGTACTTCACCGTCTTCCCGTTGATGAGGAGGCGGAAGTAGCTTTCGTCATCGGCGTCAACGCTTGCTTGGAGCAGCTCGATGCGAAGAGATTCATTTGACATAGTGGGAAGACAGCTCGAATTAAAAACAGGTGGTGTAGGTATACGATTGAGGTGAAAAGGAGATAAAGAAGAGGTGAGGAGGTGCAGTGAGAAGCAATTGAAACTAAATTGTTTATGATGTGTGGCCGTCAGAAGAGCCGAGCTGCTAGTTTCCGATGTGGTGTATAATGAACTCAGGCTGACGGTGGCCTAGGCGGACGTTGATGACGTCGAAGGCCATTGGTCGGGCTAGGAAGTTAGATAGCCTAGACCAGTACCGGTTGCGATAGTAAGGCTGAAGTCGACGGTCGCTGTTCCGGCGATATCTAAAGCCGAGGCGCCCACGACCAAAATACAGAGATAAAAGGAAACATCTATTTCCGATCTAAGGGCAACAGTAGTATCCAAAGAATAGACCAAATGATGACTGCTTACAACAGGCCTTTTAATGCCGGCGTTCATACCGTGGCCGATTTCAGACACCTGATGGCTGCTTCTTCATATAGTCTAGCGCGGCGGCAATGGACTTGGTACGGAATCGGCCTCGGAGAACACGTGGTGAAGCCGCCTTGATGAGATGGGATCAAACAGCGCATTGCTGTATCATCTTACCCTACCTGTGATGTCGTTCAGTTGATACGGGGCGCATATTTGGGATGTCCATGTGGGGGTGAAGCCGAAATTATACATGTGCCGAGAAAGTCCGAGTATATCCGATAAAGCCGGGGGGCTGTAGGTACAACAACCGAGAAATGAGCCTATGGGAGAACACAACGGAGAAGAGATTCTCTAGAGATAAAGTACACATATACGAGAGATCTAGAACTACGTCTTGGAGGTTCATGACAGGATGTTGAATAAGTTTATGACTTTTCGATGGCAGGGCGATTCTATAAGAACCTCACCTGGTCGATTTGTTAGGAGATCTTGTACAATCATAAGGCTCATAATACGGCATGGATCAGTTCGGATTGGGACCAGTACGGATTATGCCGCGGAACAGTACGATATTTGGACCAGTACGGCTCAGCACCATTAAAACTGCGTACTGGTACAACTCGAACCAGTACGACTTGGGCCAGTACGGGGTTGGACGACGGATAGTACAGCTGTAAACGCCGTACCAGTCCGAGGCCGTACTGGTGCGGGCTTGGAACAATAGCACGGCGTACTGGGACGACTACCAACCAGACTACCTAGGTAGTACTCGTCGTCGACGCCTTAACGTAAACCTCTAGGTAGAGTGTACTTAACAGGAGCGACTTCCTAGAGCGGCTTCCCAGGAAGTCGCTCGAGCCATACGTGTAAAGACCGTTACATAATGAAATCTGTTTTAGTACATATTACTGTACTCTGTAAACGGTCTTCTTTTTATTTAGGTAGTGTACGGCCTTAGGTAGTTACTACGGAGCAGGTAGTGTAAGTACTAATAGTACGGCAGTAAAATAAAAATTATGCAAGCGTACGCAGTGTAATTTGTGAAAAGGCGGGGCGTGCTCAGGCTAAAAGCGGCATGGCTCAGGTAACATTCCCATCTCAATTTGGGACGGTAAAACCTATCTTGGAGGTACCCAACGTGGACGCAAAGGGCATGAAAGGGAGAGAGAGAGGGGCAAGGCGGGGCATCCGCAGACGGAGGTCGAGTCCGTCTAGGAACATACCTAGGTATCCGACCGAGATACCTACTCGAACCAAAAAAACAACAACAAAAAGGCAAGCGGCAGATCTAAAATTTACTACGTACTTAGTCGAATACTTACGTATATAATTAGCCTGACATACCACACTACCAAATTTGTCTTAACTTGGCCCTTTGGCGCGTTCATGGCATCTTTCCTTTCTTATAAGAGATACATACTTACTAACCCCCCCTCCTCTCCCCCTTAAAACGCTTCATAACAAGAGAAGGCTCTGGCCCATGTATTTTACGAGGGGAGGATTATACCAACCCCTTCTTCCTTATTGTAGGGCACAATATAACATATTCAGAAGATTTCAGATGTTAGAAAGCTGACAGGTAGCAGAGCTGTTACGTAGTCATAATACAAACTGTTTTGGTATTAGACCGTTGCTATATGTCCCAATGCAGTGATTCTTAGAGGGTTATGCTGCCTCATTTACACTAGTACCAGCTACATAGGTAGCCAGATAATAGAAATACCTCTGTGATACCAAGCCATAGGAACACGGCCAAGTAGCTTCCCCCTCTAAAAAGTATGTGCTTAGCAAGATAGTTCCAAGTATTTTCAGCCCCTATACTTACGATGGCGTAACAATAAGAAATAAGCAGGTTGATTTCTATCTTAAAAGAGGTTGTAATCCTTTACCACCTCTGGGAGCATATACGTACGCATAACGGCCATAACTGATCATGACCATATACTACAGTTGTATATGCCCTCGTTTACGGATAAACCATCAATACCTCATCCTGCTATATTAAGAAATGAACTGTGAAAAAGATACAGTTCTAACGCATGCGGCCGGCTATATGGCCTCCATGTCAAGACATATATCATGAACCAGAGCTTTTGAGAAAGAACACCTACTTTTCGATTACCTAACAGCCACCCTCCTTTGATTGTTCCTGGCACAATGCCCCGGTGGTCTTATCATATGCAGGTATATCAAAACACCAACTACCTAGGAGGTAGTTTGACCTACCCAGAGGTACCTACCTAAGTATATTGGAGGGGCTATGCCTTACTATACCAACCCCGCATCACATCGGGGAATTATTAGGCACTATGTCAAACCAACTAACAAACTAACAGCACTAACCACCTACCATACCTAGGTAGGTACCTCAGTATTTGTTGACCAACCACCTAGCCCACATAAGTACCAACCAGGTACCTGAGATGAGTCTCCCCCCCAATCTCTATTTACTAACAATACACATAGGCACTTCATAAGTACATAGTACCTCCCTGTGGATAGGTATCTATCTACCTAGGTACCTAGGGCAGTGTAGGTCCCCCCAGTTCTGCCCTGTGACGTTTCCATGGCCAAAACCAAAACAACAATTACTTACCTAGGTAGCCACTGGCCCAATGCACGTCCCCTATCTACCAAGCCACCTACCTAAGGGAAATGCTGAGTGGAAGCCTACCTATGGGTACCTAGGTAGGTATTTATTGACCCTGTGCTTGCTTTTTCTATTATAACGGTCGTAGGTACCTACGCTTTATCTACTCGAGTGCTTTGTTCTACCCCTCGGCTGGCATCAGTTGTAACCGTCTTTTGCTCTCTCCCAAGGAAACCCCTGTTAAATACCTGGCAAATCGTCCGAGCTATCGCTACTACACGCTATCTAGACGCGAGGCGATTTGTGCGGCTCTCTGTGTGATGAGCTTACCTAGGTATTTTTTCTACGCTCAGCTTGAGTATATTGGAGTGAACCATCTTTCTCCCTCTCTCCCCCCTTCTCTTTTTTGAAAGAAAAAGAAGTAGCAGGGTAAACTCCTCCTCTGGCTACCTGCCTACAAGCAAGCCGTCTCTACGCCTTCCAACACCTCCCGCTTCTCTTAGCAAGCGACTATCCTAGGAGTCTCTCACACCGCGTTGGCGGGGGTCGATGCCTGAGAGCGTTATCGCTTCTTTGGTTGCTGCTTACAGTATGCTGGTCTAGGGCTTTACACCACAACAGTATTAAAGAGCATACATAGAAACCGATTGGCATATTCTCAGCATGGCTAACGACACCGATACTGACGTCGATACCGGTTCCTTATATACGAAGCACGACGGTGACCATGTGTCTCTAGAGCCTGTTACTGGCGAAGCCTATGTTTCCGATTCCATATCACCGACTGTAGTAGAGCTTACGAAAGACAAGAATCACGAATGCGAGGGTTCTAAGGGTAATGGAGCGTCATTGGCGCTTTTGGATCTTCCTGTCGACGTACTAAGGTTGATCGTGAACGAGGCAAGCACCGACTCTGGGCTCCCACATATACAACCAAGTCACGTACTAATCGTGATCTATATAGGTTACCTACACCAACGACTTGATAGCATTGGCCTTGACACACTCCGCGCTCTACGAGCTAGCTGTGCCCAACATCTATTCGCGCTTCGATATTGTCTGGCCCGACAGCTCTGCTCCAGCCCAGAGCTCTAAGAGTGTTGATGCGCTCTCTTATGGCTTGGCGACGTTATGTCTCCCAAGTAGGTTCGCCGAGGCAACAAAACGTTCACGTGGAGCCGGTTTTGGGCAGTCGAAAGTTTCGCATCGGCTGGCAAACAACAAGTATGCAAAATACATCCGAAAGTTTTCAATTGGCGACGGCCCCTCGGAATGGACCTCGGAATATCTCATTAATAAAGAGAGCGGCAAGATGCTGGGTACGCTAGTTGCTATTGCTGTTTCTAAGATGGTTAATCTTGAATCTTTTGTGTGGGATATGCCCACTGGAGTTCTCTCTGACGTTTTTATGGCGCTCTCATCTCTTGAGGACGACCGAGGCCAATCTAAACTCGAGAAGGTGTGGGTGCGCTGGCATGATAGTTCGTCAACAACGCCCAGCTCATCATCGGCTTCGAGCCCTACGACAACATTTCCACCTCCCCCGCCACCAATTTTTCCCCCTCTTCCAGGCGGTTCCATGTCTAACTCTACTGGTACTCACATACCAACTAATCCTAACGATGCGATACCACAGCTAAAGAGCTACGCCCAAAGTTGCGTAGAGTACCCGACGTTTAGTGTTCTCCCCCCACTGAAGAGTTTAACAGTTTTGGATATAGATGATCTTTCTTACTTGGACGAAATGTCCGTCCTAATCGAGCGGTCCTCATCTCATCTCCGGGAACTTCAGGTTGGGGTTTCTAAGAGGGCTTCTAATCTCCACGACTTCACGCAGCCTTGGGACGGCGCCAATTTGCAGCAGGTTGACCATGAAGCAAAGTGGCCAGGCGAGAGTCGAATCCCCACGACTAGACTAGGAGGTGTATTAGGGGTGCTCGTGGGCCGGGTGTATGACAGTAAGTATGATATGAAGTCATCTCGTATCTCTCTTGGCTATCTGTAGAAACAAAAGCCTTTAATGTGGGGAAATTTGATGTGTTCGTTGCTTTCACGGTGCCGAATCGTCTTAGGATGTTAAGGCGGAAACTTACTGACAAGAATTGCAGTTCGTAGAAAGCCTAGCCCGAAAAGCCATGAGGATTCGGTGCTTGGAGAGAATGTCGACCTGCTTAACGATTCGAAGGCTTTGAAGTCGGTGGTTAAGGCAGATAAGGCTCCTCAGCCATGTGGTACAATCGGTGATGACTCTCCTGACCCATGTTTGGGTCGGAAACGGCTGGATGGAAAGCTCAAGTTGGAAAAGTTGGCGCTCGAGAGAGTAACCTTGTCCATTGTAGTTTGTTCACGAGCTATTGATTGGAGTAATATGACCAACCTGACAATTCTGAGTTGCCGACATCACGAATCTCTCTGGAAGGCACTGAAGCGGCAATTTCGACCTACTCCTCCAGCCCACGGCTCTCCCCAAGGCACTCCAATGCGGTACCATCTGTCTTTAAAACATATCTCTACAGATTTAGTATCGCCAGATCTTCTCAGCTTTATGAAGGAGACTATCGCGCCAAATACGATGGAAACTATATTTTTACAAGACCGACAGCGTACGCCCAAGCCCTCCGTCACCTTGGAGCAGGTCTTTAAGTGCACGGTAAAACGGCATCGGAACAGCCTTAAAAAGCTACTTATCGACAGTTCCGAGAAAAAATCTTCTAGTACCCTAATATCAAGAGCACCTGGGCGTTGGAAGCATTGGGCCATAAAGGACGAGTTTTTATCGTATATCACGAGTGGCAGGATGACAAGTCTGAGAGAATTGGGTATGGTGATTGATTATAAAGACTGGGTGAGTATAATTCTTTATCAGTGCCTACCGCTTTGCAGTGGCGCAATCTGCTAATGTAATGAAATATAGCATACATTTCTTCAGCAGCTGCCTCAGCTGGCTAATCTGCGCTCTCTCTATATCCCGGATATGATTGATCGCCGCTCTGTGGTTGCGCTGCCGGCGGCGAAAGAGCTGGCTCTCCAGATTGTGGACGTCATTAGCCTGAGAAAAGAGATACGCCTCGCCTATGTGGGCCTCTGGGACAAGTGCTTCGAAATTACAGAGGTAGAACATAGCGACAGTGCCAACAATCGTTTCCAAGATGATGATGACCACACCGTGTCCGTGGACGACGGAGATCACGTCTACCTAGGCAATAGTGAAGGCGACGACGATACGGAGGACGAGGAGAATGACGATGGCGACGACTCTTTAATGGACGGCGACGAAGATTTCACAGAGACATCTGATAATGAATCAGACGCAGATTCTTTTGCGGAAGCGACAACGAATAAGCCATCACCACGGCTACGTCTACGTGAAATTCTTTACTACGACGACAAGGTGGAACTGTTTCGGGCACGGCATGGAAAATTATAAGCAATGGGAATCTTGCGGTCTAAAGGCTATCTTGCGCTAGACGACTGACGTGGTGAAGAGGGATCTTCTTGGCGGCGTGGCCTCAACCTATTCGGGCTATCCTTACTAGCCGGTAGTTTGGATTGGACCTACGGTACCCAGTTGCCGGGACGAAGTTTGTAGTGGGTAGGGTGCATATCCCGAGGGGTATTTGGTGAACGATCAGGGAGGTACCTACGCCAAATGACGGATAGGCGCTGTAGGTATTCGTCGACTCGATGAAGCGAGTCGTGCATGGATTGATGCGTGGCGCTGGTGGGCAGAGCTGATGGGCAGTCGTTCTTCATATATGGTGATACCTCTCTCACTGTTACACGGACAGATAGGACATATGACTAAGTGAATGCAATGCAATGCATACCGACGTCTCGAAATGTCGTCTGTCTCACCTCCTCGTTCTCGTTACTAACCCATACCAAAACCTTCCCGTTGGGTAGCGAGCGATTCGGGGGGCCGCCCGAGCTACCTAACCTAGCTACCAGGTAGGTTTAGCTACCTGGGTAGGTAGCGAACTCAGCAGAAATCCCCAGCCGGAATCCTACCTAGGTAGCTAGAAATCCAAGCTGCTATGTGCACAGCAGCCTAGCGAGCTGGCTCAAGGACTAGGTACCCTTGGCGACCCAGCATGACGCAGGCGAATCACTGTGATCTACTCGCAGAACGTCGCAGCTAGTCCCGGTTCTGCCCAGTTTACTACTAATGTCGTACCCAGTTCAAGTCCCCAGTTCAGTCCCAGTTCACCGAGAAATCACAGTGTCAAGCCGCCTCGTGGAATCTAATGCAGGTACTACTAAGTAATAGTGCCAGGCCACAGTAGAAGACCCGACTGGACGGACTGTGCAGCACTTCTCTCACCGTAAAGTCCTCTTTGGGTCTAGGCATGGGATTTCTGCAGGTGTGACACCACGCGCGCTCCCGCCTTACCGCTACTATACCGCTACTTTGGCGATTTCGTTTCGATTTCCATTTTGTGGTCGTCTGTTGTCAGGCTCAGGCTGGATAGGTAGTCAGATCCATCCGACACCCAGTCAGGCCAGTCTCGCCCGCCAGTCATTCCACGAGAAAACTTCTTTCTGTCGTCGCCCGTAAGATACCAGCCTGTGCCTACGTGTGTCTCACTCTCACCGATACTTCCTAGTGATTTTAATTTTACCCTCCATCCTAAATCGGAGAGGCTCGCTGCAGAACAGCAGAATCGCACAAATGAACTCTCTCTCCGCCTCTTCGTTAAGAACGCTGCACAACCCCTTCTTCCCTTCCCTCGGGTCCTAGTACATATTTCCTAGTTTCACATCCTTCTGTTGACTCAGAAAGAACACCTGAAGCATTCTCTTATTTTATATGCGGCTGCCCCGAGTTTTCCGTATTGGCATTGCGTTGTTTATTCCACCCGGAGTCTTTTATCATCTGGCGGAGTTTGGCGGTTTTCTACTTCGTAGTCACCTATAATATTATCCCATTCCGCCTTTTTCCCTTCCTGGTCGGCAGACACCATCACCCTCACTCTTCCCATGGATGTTCTACCCGTTGAGCTCCTCCGGCTCATTTACTCGTACTGTGATCCCGAAACGGTCCCCAATCTGCGCGCCGTGAGCCCGACTCTAGCAGAGGTCGGTTATGAATATTTGTTACCGCCACACTTTACCTCCCTCAATTGGCGTGATGATATTGAGCGGCTCCACCAAATCGCCCTCCACGATCGCCTGAGAGGAAGCATCACATCGATTAACATTTTCCTCGGAGAGCTATCTTACGGTGATGCATGTACTACTTCATGGTAGGAACGCCCCAATCTTCTTCTACCTGTCTTGTACCGTCCTTTTTTGTATCATTATTTAAGGCCTAGCTAATATGGACCTAAGTAGGGCTCAGCACTTCGTAGCACCTCCGGTGGAACGTGCGGAGCTGATGGCACACGCTCGAGTGGAATTCGAAAAGATTGCATCGGGGCGTAAGCAGGTCGGACCCCTCCATCTGAGGGCTGACGATCTCCGTGAGGCCTGCTCGGCTTTGCCTAATTTGCGCGATCTTGAAGTTTCCTTTACGCGATACCCATCCACACTTAACGATAAGTTTGTCCAAGAAGCCTTCTTCTATCCTAATTGCAGGAAGATGGACCGACAGGAAACGTACCAGAACCTAGACGCAATCATGTTCGCTCTACACGGTATCCAGCTCTCTTCGTTCAAAGTGGATCGACTCCCGCTCGAGGTTTTTCGAATGGCGAGCCATCGCTCGCAGTGGTTCACACACGCCCAATCTTTCCATAGCCTGTCTAGCCTCAACTTAACTCTAGACCCCTCTGGCCTCCAAGGCCCAACATCGGCATTCAGGGCTGTGAATGGACTGGGCCGCATACTCCATCTCGCCACTAATCTAACCCACCTGAAGCTTGCATTCCACCCCTATTCAAGCGAACGATCGAAATTTGCACTCTCCTTTAGGGAACTACTTTTTGGTTTCACATACGCACAGCTCACCGACCTGACACTGGAAGGTGTGTCGTGTGACGAGGAGGACCTCAAGGAGTTCTTGGGTCGACACGGCGCTACCTTGGCTCGACTGCGGCTCGGCGGTCGTGGGCTTGCCAAACCGGTCGAGGCCTCGCATGGAGGTATCCATCTCTACGAAGGAACATTCCGATCGCTCTTCACTGGCCTCCGTACGAAGTTGCCGAAGCTGGAGCGTATGCACCTCGAGGGCATATTTGAGTGCGAGCACCAGGACCTACCCACGCACGAGACCTACAACTTTTATCCCCTCACTGACGAGAATTGGGAGGATGTTCCTAAGCCTGGATGGGTTCGATCATCACGCAACACCATCAGTTGCCTGCCCTTCGAGCAATACGTCCTCCGCGGCGGCGCTTACCCAGGCCCGAGCCTGATGGCCCAACGAACCGATTAATTGTCTGATCGATAGATCATTTCTCGATACCGACAACTGCTGCCTCACACTACGTGGAAGCCTACGATTTGGATTGTATCCAAATTGGAATTACATACACATTTGACTGTCCGCACAACCGACTCCTTTCTCGGCCTTTTTATATCCCGGGAGATTCTTGCATCACTAGGCCACTTGGTGGCCAGATGACCGGCGTTTGATGGTGATTCTTCTGTTTTTACTTTTTTTTTTCGGATGAAAGGGAAAAACGCAGTGTTGGCAATTTGACCACGAAACGGCCTTGTCTCCACGCGGGACGTAATGGAGGCAAATATTTACCAATGATTTACGACCACCCAGCTCCATGTTATAGACGACTTTGCACAAACTTCCTCAGGGATCGATAGGTACGGGTAATACGGCGTTTTCTAGGGGGAATTAAAATTCTGCCAGAATGCCCATTTGGCTCTTTACTAAAAGAGTCGGGAGACTGTCTATTTTTATTTTTTTGAGCATATTTCTTGAACATCATATGGCCACACTTCACGAGCATGGTTGACGAATGACACGGAAGAACGGAGAGAGATACAGATTGACCAGATTCTATTTCTTTTATTCTACGTTTTTTTCTCGAAAGGGGGCGAGGAGAAGTGGAAGATTGTGGAATTGAGCACCTTGACCTTTCAGGTCATCGTATTAGGTATCTAGCATAAACCCGAACATTGTAGTTGTCAACAGACAGCATCCCCGCACTTCTTGCTTTTGGCTCTTCTTCCGTCTTTTGATTTCGCGGAATAGACCCTGCAATGAGATATCTAGGCCTAGGGCCTCCCATCCCCATCATCGGTGGGGGGTAAGATAAGCGTAGATACTTGCGGTGAGGCTCCGCGGAAGTCGCCGGTGGCAGTTTACGGGAATACTAAAGTGAGACTTGTAGTCACCTGGACCGCTTTCCAAACCACTAATAGTTTCCAAGTCCTGGAACACGCGAGGACGTAACAGGGTTGGTCGCGGGGTGGCGAGGTGACGGTGTGATGGTTATGGCATTGGGTTTGCTCCTAACCCCGTCTCTAGAATCTAGCATGGCATCACTGTTTCTAGATGGCCTGATACTTTTAATAGCCCTAATAGACGGTATTTCGACTCCTCATAAGTCCAACGTCTATTGAACTAGTGGGCTGTCAGCCCGACCGAATTAATTGAGACCGCTGGCTTGGGGGGCGGGGGCACTATACCCACCCACTCGGTTCTATCAAGACTACTTAGGTAGAGTAGCTATGAAAGGTAGGGTTAATGCACAGTATCCGCGAGTTCAAAATGTCTTCAATCTTCCGTCCGAACAATCTATTAGTGACGAGCTGAGCGACACAACAAGCAGCATGGCCGAGTATTTCGTAAGGCGAGCTGGCCTTACCCGGCGTTATAGGGTAGTGTTAGGATGCTTAGTCTCCACACAGGATCGGACCATTCACGGTCTTAGGCCAGGTGGCGGAGTGGTTAACGCGGTAGACTAGAATTTCTAGATCATCTACTTCCTTCGGGAGCGTCTGTTCGAATCAGGCCCTGGTCGAGAGTTAATTCTTTTGGTATGATTTTGTCCTTGTTCACATGGGCAAGACTTTTTTTCCCTTTTCTTTCTTACTCTCACTCCGCGTGTTAATCAATGCTGCTACACTGTGGCTTTTACAACGGTCACTGGAGTAGTTTACCATGTCTCGGCTTCGAAGGTCTAGATCCTGGCATCGTCGGTATATCACCGCTTTTGATAATTCACAATTTGAACATTAAAAGTTGTTGGGTTAACGTTGGATTTAAAAGCGGGTCATAGGTATAGGATCAGACGAAAGTTCAAGGTTGAACAGCAATAATGAAATCTATAAGTGGTTCAGCTTCAAAACCGCGCTGATACAGTGCGGCAAACTTTATCCCAGTACTATGGTAGCAAGGACCTGTAGGGCGTAGTGTAGTGGAAGTGGAATGGTATTTAGAGTGTGGTCCACCGTATCTACCTGGTTGCTGTACTGTAAAGTATTTACTACCTATACTACTAAGTAGGTACCTACCTAAGGTTACCTACCTCAGGTACTAGTATATGTTAGGTAGAGAGGGACTATGTACGTCAACAACGAGGCTGAGACAAGAAAGGCCGCCATCTGTATAACTCTGCAATCAATGTAAACATGCTTATTACTATGTAGATAGGTGCGTAAATGTCTGTCAACAACACGCTCCGGCTACGTTATATGATATGACCTGCTCTCACACCTACTGTAACCGTACATACACGCATGCATTGCATCTATACATACACTACAGTATACTGACTGACATATACACACACCTTTTTGTCTCGGAAGCAAACCGGGTGTCCGGTTGCCCGAAATGGCTGAGACAAAAGAGCATTTCATGTGCGCGAGGAGGGATCTACTAAGGCTTGTCATTACTCAATAACCTTACTTGCCAGGTGGCTGGTTGGGAAGAGGTAGCATTGCAGAAATCACCTGTTGGACGGATATGGGTTGGCTGTCTTGGGTGTCATCCGTGGATACACCGTGTCCAGTCAAGAACCCGAATTAAACATTGACATCATTTGACAACAACAGATATAATAATAAAGTCGGTGAGGCGTTTGGTACTCCATGATGACCCATCCTCTGCATGATCATTATCTACACTACCATCGGACATGACGGCGGTCAGGAAAATGAATTTATAATTGTCGTTGCACTAACTCTTGCGCACCGGGTAATTCCAAGACTCCTCACAACAAAAACAAAATTTAGATTGATGAAACATCGTATTGCCGGTTTGCTCAGGTAGCATTGTTTTCTACCCACCTACCTCGGTACTACATAGTATATGTCTGCCGGCCATGACTCGTTGTGCAATCACTCAGGCTAGGATCGCCGGTCGGGAGAGCAGGAGGTTTGCAACGTATCCAGCACTACGAGAAAAAAGAAATTAAGGACGTCCCAAGAAACTGTTTCTCGATTACCAACAGCTCGGAATGGCTGAATCAGACAGAGAGGCGGATCTTATTATTCTGGTGGGCCTTGGGGAGCTGGTTCTTGGACTTTTGCTTGGGCCGTCAATTCGGCGATGCATCGTCTAATTCCTGTTTTTGGGGGGAGAGGGGGGGTTTCTTTTTTTCTTTTTAACAGATCCCCCATTGCAGACCCATTGCCGGGAATAGAATCGTGGCGCGTCAATGCGACAAGTAGAACCGGCGAGAATCGCGAAAATCGAGTCTATTCACATATGAGTAATCAGTCTGTATGCGTGCGAATGTGATAGATAGAATCGCAGCGGCAGGCAAGCTGTCTACACTACCTTAGGTACATATGTAGGTAGTCTGGATAGTGTAGGTTGTATACTAATTGCACCACCAATATAGTAGTGTAGGTAAGACAAATCAGAAAGTGACATACTGACAACGGGATTCATCTACGCTGCTAGGTAGGTACGCTGTAGACTACCTAATGTATCCGCACAGGCACTGATAGTCTTCGCGTTTGGAAAGAAACCTGATAAGTGGTCATCTATCTAGGCAGGCAGGCAGGCCACCAATCGGATGCAGGGGGCGCATCCTGTAAAAGGGCAGAGTTTTGACCGGAATATATCTCTGAAGTGGACAATATCATGTGCGTAATCTGATATGTAGTGTAAATGGGTAGCAACAGTGTAACGGCACAACACCATCAACGTACGGAGAGCTCTTTTTTATCTTTATTCACCGCCCTCCAGCAGCCGCCCCCAAGATATCTACTAAAAAGAGCAGTAGGCGGTCGTATTGGGGGCAGCATCGGACCCTGCGTCTGCAGTAGCAGCGTTGCAGAGGAATATATTAGGTACCCGTAGGCTTAGCTCACTCCAGCCTTGTCCCTACTCTTTTTCCTGTCCTTCATCTGTCTGTCTGGGCGCCTGCCTGAGTTCTGTTTGGTGATTTGGTGTGATAGTGTAGGTACACTACTGAGTATACTACTATACTAACCTACTATACTACTAGTAGGGTAGTGTAGTGTGATGATGAGATGAAATTACACTATAATCCTATTCTAGTGTAATGTGTCGATCCGGCCGTTTCGGCTCCAAGATCGCAAGGATGGTGGGACCGGGATTCTACCCTTTTTTATTTTTTTATTTTTTTTTTATTTTTTGGGGGGGGAGGGAGGCGTTGGCCATGGCAGTCAGATTGACAGCAAGGACAGCCCGAGTCATGATGAAGTCGTAATGAGAACTGGCCAGCATTCTCTGTTGTCTCTATTGTGTAGTGTGCAAACAGGTTAATCGGTAATGTGTTGGCCGGCCGGCTTGGCAGGGGAACCCCCATGTTATAATCAGCATGTTATAGGGTTAATACTTACTTAGTCTGGATAAAAGACGACCGAAACGACGCCTCCGCTGCTGTATACTAGTGTGATTGTCAACTCTGACTGCATGTTGGAGAAACGCATTGTCCAAGGCCGCCCCCCCCCCCCCCCCAAAAAAACGAGTCATAAGATGAGGGCTGATCAGTGAACGGATAGCAAATTGATCCCACGCTTGTTTCTTGTGGACAAGGTTCGCCTGTTGACAAGCGTGCAAATGTCTCGGGTTGACTCGGGAATCATTAGTTACCGGCTGTAAGGGTCGTGTTTGACAGCGCCGATCTTGGTCTGCAGAGGCGTTCTGTTAGATAAGTCCACCGAGTTCTTACTTTCTGTCACTTCTGCCATTTATGATTTCTTTTTATGGCTTCTCTCTTCCCTATTTGCTGCCATCTATGATGCGCCAGGAATACCTTAAGGTCCTATATAGACTATACTAAGTAGTACCTACCTAGGTGCATATAGGTAAGCGCTACATCAGGTGCTGCACTAGGTGATGTATAAAGTACGAGGCTAAGGTGGCAGCCGAGGTTGTGGTATCAAACTTTTTATCTGAGCCACGTCCTCATTACGAATACTTTCACGCATGATGCTAGCATCTCTCTAACATGCTAGTGACGACTACACGTGCAGAGTCCGATCTCTATCTCCCCCGCAAATAATGAGGTAACACAGGACAAGGCAAGACATTCAACACCAAAAATCTCCTACCTAGGTAGCCTCAAGTGAAACTCAAGACCTTTCCCATCTGTCTCTAATTCAGCATCAAGCAATGCTGCTTTACGATACATATGCGCATGCATTAGATTGAAACTCAGCCCGCAAAGAAGAAATCGTCAAGGAATCGTCAACAGAGAAGTGGCTCAACGTGGTACATTACTAGTTTTTTTTTGTTTTGTTTTTTTTTGGTCATTTCCGTTGTTCCCGCTTGTGGTCTCATCGGACGGCCTACTTTTTTTTGCCAGGGGTTCCCCATGCGCATCTGCGTCTGTAAAACAAGTAGTGTAGTGTAAGTAGCTATTTAAACCACGATTCACGGTGGTAGTATAACAAAAATCATGAGATGTTCCTACGCTACTGTAAATTGTCAAGGAATGACCGCGCCCCTCTCCCCGCGCCACCCCCAAACAGGCAAAAAGGGGAGCTAGACATGAAGAACCATCGAACTATTACCCCTGGCGCTAAAGCTACTTATTGTACTATGGATGTTGTACACTACCTAACCGATAGTTGTCGCCTAGTAGACTAAGTACTAAGTAAGCTTTCCCGGTCTTAACGGGTCAGTCAGCCTTAGGTACCAGGTAGGTATTACTTATATTGTATTCTCCTGGGTAGGTAGAGGTAGGTACATATCAGATTGTACTGGGCTTCAAGTAGATTTTCATATTGACCTAGGTACAGTTCTATCCCCAACTGTGTAATGAATGAGAAGCAACCGTGATGATAGTATGTAGTAAGCTTCTAAATAACTGTACCTCCATTCAAGGTTTCAACGTCAGGCGGATGGTTTGTGACCAAGATACTACCTACCCGGAGTACACTACCTAAACATATACTTAGATCGTACGTACCTACACGGGGCAATGCAATATAATACAAAGTACCACTCGAGTAGATGCGCTAGTCCCTCAAGCCCAGTACTACCTACCTGGTACTAGTAGTAGTGCAACCTTTCGAACGGCGGGCATGTACTACCCACCTACCTATTAGTAGTAACCCTCCCAAGAAAATCCACAGGGGTGCGTCTAGGCCTGCTCAGTGCTACCTAGTGTACCTAGATACCTAGGTAGTGTGCCCACAGTACAGCACCTTGTTCTCCAGCAGTACTCCAGTACTCCAGTAACTGCTCCAGCTCCTACGCACTTGGCCAGACTTGGCCTGCGTTTTAGCTGGCCCATCGGCCTAACAGGGCCCCAAAAACGTCACTTTTGACCTGCAGCCACCAGCACCCACGATCTGCAGCCCATCCTTACGTATCCATCGTTCCCCTCTGATCAAGGCCCGTGGTCAATGGTCCGTCTCATGATCTCGAGGTCGCAAGGACGTAAGCGAAACCTTGCTATAGTGAATTCCTTTCCAGACAACCTGGACTACTTGCCTACTGTTATACATTGACTGTACCTACACGTAATTCAACCCATTCCTCTCCTTCCAGTCAATCCGGCCCAAAATAAGTTCGTGGATGGGATTCTGATCCCGGGACCGACCAGTGATTCCGACAACACCATCGAATCGGCAAGAGGATTGTCTACTGAATATCATTCGGCGGCCAAGAGAGTGAGCGACTGCCGCGCGTCTTGCCTGCACTGGCGAGCCGGCTCGATTGCAATGCAACGTGTTTCGTCCCTGCTCCCGAGTTGGGATCGTAACAGGTCAAGCGCCAGTAGTCTCACCAGCCATGCTCGCAAGAACAGCGTCGAAAAGGTCCGCGGCTGGGCTGATAAGATCCCTTCGTCCCGTTCTTCCCGACAAGCCAAGGAAGCTTTCTGGCCTGCGACCCTAGATAAAGAATGCGAAAAGGCTGCTCGCATATTGAAGTCGTTTTGCAGTATGTTCGGCACCCTGCACTACCGAGAATGGCAGGGCTCTATAGCGGCAGCTTCAACGGACACCGTACTGACACTAATCAACAGGTGATGGTTTCTCTACACCCGACGAACGACCCGGAAGCCCCTTAACATCCTCGAGTACACAGTCGTCGAGCGGGATATTAAAGAAAATTCCCCCGAGGTTAATACAGAATGCCGTTGGACTAGCTGTTTTCACATCAATGCGATCGGGACTATGGACCTCGGGCTCAGGAGGTAGCGGTATTTTGGTTGCGCGAAGATTAGATGGCTCCTGGTCCCCCCCGTCCGGTTTGGTGCTTCAGACACCGAGCCTGGGTTTTGTCATCGGAGTGGACATCTATGACTGCGTCTTGATTATCAACAACTTCACGGTCCTCGAAGCGTTCTCGCGGTCCAAGTTCACACTTGGCACAGACATTATCTTATCCACTGGCCCATTGGTATCACTAGGTCTGCTTGAGAACGATGTTACATGGACCGACTTGAGCGACGCGGCCATCACATACGTGAAGGCAAAGGGGCAATTCTCCGACGTCAAGTTGGAAGGTACCGTCATCCAGGAACGGAAAGAGGAGAATGAGAGATTCTACGGCATGACAGTTGGCGTAGCAAAAATATTGTCCGGTGACATTAATCAAAGCCTGCCACAGTTAAGGCCTTTGACAGAGATGTTGAAAGCTGCCGAGGGACGGGTAGACTACGATACGACTCTCGTCGAGTCCCTTTCCTTTCAGCCTGCTCCAAGTGATGCCACAATTGAGCACTCCATCACGCCACTTTCGTCGCCTAGTTTCGGAATCCCAACTGCTGCTGACCCGGATCCTTTCGGCGTTTTGGCTCTCGAGATGGCTGGGGTCGGCATTCGCGAGGCTGGAACACATCTACGACCCGAAAGTAGCCAATTCGACTACCATCCGAGTCCAACCAGCCCGATCTTCCCCAAGGTGAAGCGAGGGAGTGTCGATACAGCTATGTCGTGTAGCAATCGGGGTAGTTACATGTCTAGTAGGACTGTCGGCACTGAGAAGAGTCACACTACAGATGCTTGTACTCAAACATTTTCGACGACGCCAGAAACAACTCCAACTCATAGCCAGAGCCAGAGTGAAGATGGCCATCAACAGCACTCTTCTGATGAAGTTCAGGAAATTAAAGAACCTGTAGAAGTTGATTATACTCAGATCGATATCAGCTCCCTACGTATGCTCTCCAATTTTCCTGACCTGGAGGAGACAGTACCCGAGGCATCATCGGACAGTATTAGCACGCCAATAAGTATTAATACGGGAGAAAAAGGCAAAGAGATTGAAAACAACGAGGCCAAAGAGGAGAAGGCGGGTCTTCGGAGTCCCATCCTAGCGGTCGACAACGAGAATGAAGGTTACGCAGACGATGAAGAGGACGGAAATAGCAGCACCTACGGTCCGGAAGACGACGAGATTGAGGATGGTGAGGGATCTGAATACGGTGACGAATCGGATGAGGAGGAAGCAGTTGTCTTTGAGGTCGCCACAGCACAAGCTCCGACTCGAGTGGCCATGGTCAGCACCCAAGTAATGCAAGCTAAAGGAGCCGTAGTCAACATTCCGAAGAGAGTGCCACCTCCCCTCCCACTCCGAAGTCCTGCGCGCACATCGCGGAGGCGAAGTCAGATGACCGACGTCAATAGCATGGTGGGCAGCCCTTTGAGGAAAGAATTCGACCCCGTGGAAGTCTCGGGCGGTGCTACACCTAGGGCTTCCAAGATGTTGGAACCTATTAACGATGCCACGGAAAACGAAACATCTCACACCCCTAATAGTGTGGTTGAACCCAAAGCCTTCGAAGGCCCTACAGATCTAGAGACTACCTTGGCCCCTAAATTTCAAGAGCGTTCCGCGAAACGAGCAAGTCATATTATGCAGGCCCCATTGGCAGATGAACAAGTCGACCTAGGCTCTGAACATAAGGTAACAGTCTCTGTTGCTTAATACGAAGGAGCTTCTGCTCTGATCCGGTTTATGTACGAAACGAAAACGTTTATTCAGTTATTATCATTTTGAGAAACGCATGGGCAGGTTACGAGGTCCGGGTAAGACATTCATCGGCGCTATTGGAATGGGTTGTTGTATCATCAGGGAAGGTATTTTCGCCATGTGCCTCCGGTTCTGGGGCATGAATTTCCAATAAAGGGTTTATTGACAAGCTAGGGAGGCGACAGCATCATAACAATACCCTGATTAGCATTGTTTACTTACTATTTACATGATTGTACATATTTCATCTAATTTCCACGGGGCATTACTTACGAGCGCGGAGGGTTATGTGTTATGGAAACCGGCGTTAGCAAAGTAGTTGCTCTCTGCATTATCAATAAAGCATAGGCTATTAGGATCTATAGTGAGGTGCTATTTAGGTTGAAGTGAGATTTGCAGAGATAGGTAGACCAGCCCACGGCCGAACATGGTATGGTATCTCGGCCCCCATCATCCATCCACTTTACCAGCTTCAATTTTGAAAAGCCCGCAACATTCAACCTCTTTCTCTCCCGCCCTTGTGTTAAGCTAAACTTCTGCACCATTTTCCTTATCAATGTCTCCGCTTATGGGCCTGCCAGCTTTCACTGTGAACAACATTCTTCACCTACATTCTTCAAAGTGCACACATTCTTCATCAGTAAGAACAGCTCATTCACAGAGCATCAGCCAACATCGTCTCAAATCAGTTTTCTTCTTTTAAATAGCTTGTGTATCCCCGGCCCCTCAAGCAACAACCCGTCTGATCCCAACTACTCAGCGAGTTGCCCGGCAATCATGTCCCGGCGTTACGATAGCGGCCGGGGTGGGTCACCGTCGGCAGCACCGCCGAGTACCGATCTGCCGATGCAAGTCAATGACCAATCATCGTAAGCCATCTCCTGCTTCGCTTATTGGTTCCGTTCAGATTCCCATCCAATATTCAATTCCCCATTCAATTCCCACAGATCAGCCACAGTTCAACCCCACAGTCAAGGGTCAACACGCTAACAGTTTTCTCCAACTCTCACTCCAGGCCCCAGCCACAGCAACAGTCGTCGCGCAAGTCGCAAGAGTCCCAAGAGAACGGAGCTACTAGCTTCACTGCTACCACCGAGCCTGCAAGCAGCATCTGTACCCGCCCCTAGAAGAGCGTTGGTTCACGCGAGCTTGAGGCGCTTCGACTGCCGCATTGGGCTGATTCCTCGTCTTCAGAATCTGACGACAGCGATTTCTCCCAAGACGATTGGGACCCTCGCCTGACGCGCAAGCTAAAACAGGTTTCCTTTACACCACGCCAAAACCGAGCTCTAAGTAGAAGCCTTTTACGCGACACCAATCCGAGTACCAACGACAAAGGCAAAGGCAAAGACAACGCGGAATCGGACGGCCCGTTCGACGACCCCTCCAAGATGTCTAACCAGCAGGGCAAATGGCGCGAGGATCAGATTCTCGTCATCTGTCCCGGCAGTCAGACCACTATGGCCCAGCTGGGCTGTAGCGAGCTTACACCGCCGGCGCATCGCATTCCCACAAGAATGTTCAAAGATGAAGGCGACGAGTACCGACCTTATTATACCTACAAGCGCAAGAAGACTGAGAAGAAGACTGAGACAGCCGCGTCTACCGATGGTGTAAACGAGGATGACGAATGGGAATACGTCGAGGATCGTGACAGTGTTGAAGGTGCTGTCTATCCAATTCAGGGTTCGTCACAAAGTCTAGCCTATACCACTTCCAACACACTGCCGTTAATCGTCAACAGTTGAAGGCAACCTAGTAGAAGAGGGGAATGATGCTAACGGCGAGCGTGCAGGTGGGCGTATAGTCAACATGCCAGCCTTCTTAGCTTTTCTCGATCATGCCCATAGTCTCCTCACAACAACGTATCACAACACCCCGATCGTGCTCATGGCTTCGCCTCAATGGACCCGCCCCGACTGCGAGACGATAGCCCGCTACGTATTCGAGAAGACTAAGACGCCAGCACTCTGTCTTTTACATAGCGCTATAGCCGCACAGTACGGCCTTAAGTGGCCTCATATGACAGTTGTGGACATTGGATTTGAGAAAGTTGATGTCACATGCCTCTATGATAGCAACATTGTCAGTCATAAGGACCTGGGATTTCCGACCCCAGTACGAGAAATTTCCGGCGGGGAGGTCTTCACACAGAAGTTGTTGTCGTTCTTGAAAGACAAGGGCTTTACGTATGAAATGGCCGAGCAGCTGAAAAAGAGTCCGATATGCGAGGTTCTTCCATACGCGCCTGAGCTACCGGAGCTGATGGAGCTTCCTACAGAATCACAAGTAGCCGCAAGCCAAGCCGTTGTGCAGGCAGCCGTGGGCCCAGAAGTGCCCAAGATTACGGAGCCAACAAAACCGGCTTTTAATACCGAGAACGACACCGAAAACGGTGAACCTAAGGAAGCAGATGAGGGTGTCCTAGACGTGGCTAATATCGTTACGAGCGGTAACACCCGGGAATTCCTCGCCAAACGAGAAAAGGAGAAGGCGGAAAAGGCCAAAACGAAGAAGCAAAGCAAGGGTCAGGAAACTGAGCCGGCCGCGGTAAAGGCTGTCCGGTTACCCAATTCCAAACGAAAGACCAACGTATTTCACTACGAAGATCTAGAGCATGAAGATGTACAAGTGCCAATTCCAAGCAGTGAGCCTAAGCCTGATCCTGCCGCTCCAGTAAGCGTCGAAGCGCCGATTAGCGATGTACCAGCCGCTGCAGAAATCGCTACAAGCGAAAAGGTGAAACCCGAGGTCAACTCTATTGAAGGTGATGATGCGAATGGCGAGTTGTCCGCCGAGCCTGTCAAGACGGTAACAGAACGCCGAACAAAACGAGTGCGGAAAGATATTGAAATTGGCCCGGAGAGATTCCTATTCGCGGACCGCGGTGAAATTAGTCGGATCACGGATACGATATACCACGCAATTCAGAGCATCGACGATATCTACAAGCGATCTGCTTGTTGGGATAACATCGTCTTCGTTGGTAATGGTAGTCGCCTGCGAGGTCTCAAAGATAACATTATGCAGACACTGACTGCTCGGCATCTAATCTCGCCCAGTACTGCTACCATCTTCACGTCTGAGCTTCCATCCAACATGGCAACGCCGAGCGGAACAGGTTCTCAAACCCCAACTGGCTCATTTACGGGCCAACTACCTACCACAAGCTCTGTGAATCCACTGCTGCAGGCAGCGACGACAGCCTCGCTTGGCGTACCTGGGCAGGCACATGCGCCCGGTTCCAATGCTGGTGATGGTACCAGCCACCATTCTCATGGACAGACGCCTATGAGTATAAAGCAGGCTGTCCAGCCAACATATTTAGCCGACTGGACCAAGAATGGCTTTGAAGAGGCCATGTTCCTAGGTTCACTCGTCGCCGCTCGCCTAGCTTACTGCATCCACAACCTGGACGCCGCCACCACGGAGTCTCAACGCTATATGAGCTTAAACCGCGTTGATTACAAGTGAGTTCCTTGTCAGTCCTAGTTTGGAAAAACACCCCATACTAACCAATTCGGCAGCGAGAACGGCCCGAAGGCCATCCGGGATCACTCGATGCTAGGTTAATCATGGACTGCATGATGTGCTTAGGTGTTTCTCTTTCGGCGGGTCGTTCTGGAGTTGCTGTGTATGTGTAAAAATACGGAGGCGTCTTGTGAGGAAAGTCCTTAATAAGTCCGGGATTTTTTCTTCTTTTCTTCCAGCCACCCTCGGGGTCCACTGTAGAGTATAATTTGACGATGAACGAGGTTTGCAAGGAGCAACTCCTACCTAAAATTCCTTGTATGCGGGAGAACCATCATCAATGATGGAGATGACGGAAATGTATCTACCTAGGTAGCTATAGCCCTGCGGGGGAGCGGTCATCGGCGATGGAGATGATGGAAACGTACCTACCTAAACCTGGGTAGCTATGGCTCCTCGCGATGACAGCAAAAGAATGATAGAGAACTTGAGTAGAACATGCAAAGCCCCCCTGAGCGAGTCTGTCGGAGTCTATTCCCCCTTTCAACTCCGCCATTGATGAACTTTCTTCTCTATGCCCCTGCTCAGCATGTACTCGCCAAGACTATACCGCCCCTCTTCCACGCACAGGATCCCTAACGTGTATCTAATCACGATATCTACTCAGAACAAACAGAACTATCATCACAAAATGTACCGTACTCTATACGAATGGCATACACATAAACAACGGTCATAGGTCCTACTAACGAGGCATCAACGCACTTATAGCGTTCGAAGTTGGAACCAATCAATCATTGAACTCCGCATTATCTGCTGTATCTAATAAGCTGCGCTGTAACCCACAAAATGGTGCGGAGTCTTGAGCTCTGTGAATATAGAGTCCCACCCCATCCTGATAAGTATGATCAAATGGTTTCGTGGTGTAGTTGGTTATCACGTCAGTCTAACACACTGAAGGTCTCCGGTTCAAGTCCGGGCGAAATCAGCTCTATCCTTTTGCCTTCCCTGAGTTTTTCTTTTTGCTCGAGGCGAAATAATTTGTTCTTTTCGGTGTCGGGTGCGGAAAGGAACGACCTCGCAGGTAAGGGCGCTGTTCTGTGACGGACGCTCTGTTCAGCACTAAGCAACATTCAAGACGTCCTCGCCAATATGCTTCGGCACCGTCTATCTGATATCAAATTGGTGTTGTTGCTTACCTCGCCTAACTATTTTAAACATCGACGGTGATATGGGTACAACCAAGTAGGAACCCCTTTCCGTATATAGACATCGAAGACGCAATAGTGATGACTAGATGATGAGAAATGTGAGAGGCGTTCTTATACCGTGCTCGCATCTTCTCTACAAGGTACTGCTGCCTTGTTGAGCGTGGAAGTATTTGGTCGGAGCCCGGGATCCATCGGCTATTAGGATCCATGAGGATAATCTTACAAATGCAGGAGATCTCACAATAGGACATGAGGACTAACAAGCCTATTGAGGTTGAATGGGGGTATATTGTGTCATAGAGATATACGGATATAATTAGGCCTAGTACTTCATCAACAATTGAAGGGATGATTTCAAGGACCTCGAGGCCCTTAGAGAATTATTAGCCGAATTGAAAAGTGGAAAGGTTGTATTTCTGAGGGAAGAAAGCTTAGTTTTATCTTCGAGAAATACACTATTGTGGAAGGGCTAGCTACGCCTGTGTCTTGTTGGACGTGGTACCGCGGCGGTTATCATACATAGCTCTCACAGCGAAGTGGACGAGACTATATTGAACCCCCTCCTCTTCATGTGCCCATTCCTCTCAGCGCAAATAGAAAAGGGCGACATTGGGCCTCGCAGCTCTTTCTTGCATCTCACATTACGACTCTGTTTCGACCTATTTAAAAGGTAGAAATAACTCTTGAGGCGCTGGCTAGCCGCTCTACTTCGATGGGTCAACCAGCAGCTTGCCCGTCGTCTTCCTGCCCTCTAAGTCCCCATGGGCACGTGCGACCTCGGAAAGGGGGTAGGTCTCGTGCACGCGGACGTTGAAGCCTTCCCTCTCGATGAATCCAAAGAGCTCCTCGGTATAGCCCACGAACTCCTCCCTCGTGACAATATAACCGAACAGCGAAGGGCGCATGAGACGCACATTCTTGGCTGCGAGACGGGCGATCGTCACGGGTGGAACGGCGCCCGACGCATTGCCGAAGGAGAGCAGGCTGCCTTTGCGGGCCACGCATTCGAGGCTAAGATCGAAGGTTGACTTGCCGACACCGTCAAAGACAGCGATGCAGCCCTGGCCGCCTGTGAGTTCCAGGACCCGTGCCTTGACGTCCTCGTGGCTGTAGTTGATGGTGTGGGTGACGCCGTTTTGCTTCGCGAGCTCAGCCTTCTCGGGTGTCGAAACTGTGCCGATGATATTGGCGCCGATGGCCCTAAGCGATCCGGAGTCAGTCGTTGCTATCCATAGTAGGCATTATCAAAGCTCCCGGGAGTGTTAGAGGTAATAGGGGTATAAAAACCACTCTTCATAGACAACTAACGCTCAAAGAAATCTCAAAGGGGGGAGGATGAAAGACTGACTTGAGAAGCTGGGAAAGAAGCAGACCAGTGCCGCCCGCCGCGGCGTGGACGAGCACCCAGTCGCCCTTGTTCACGTGGTGCGCCTCGCGGACGAGGGTTAGTGCCGTCAAGCCTTGCAAGAGAGCTGCGGCTGCCGTTCCTGGTTTGAAGGATGAGGGAACCTTGGCGGCTTTTGGAGCGGGTATGGTTGCGAATTCAGCATATGCGCTCTCGCCCATCCACACCACGCGGTCGCCGACCTTGAAGTCGAGCACGTCGCCCGGGCCGACGGCGACGACTGTTCCTTCGGCCTCCCGGCCGAGGATGTAGGGGAATTGTGGCGCTTTGTAGAGGCCGCTGCGGAAGTATCTATGAGATCGTCAGCGAGGATCTTCAGGCCTTTGTTTTTTTCTTTTCCCTTTTTCTCTCTTCTGTCTGCTTTGGTCCACCGTCTCATTCGACACGAGTCCTCTCCCATAATAAGGAGTCTCATGTCGCTGCCCGTGTAAAACAACAATAGGCCATGGTAAGAGAAGAATTCAAACCAACACAGAAAACAAGGCGGATTGAAATCAGACTAGACTGGTGACTGCTTACGTATCGATGAAGTTGATACCAACAAAGTCGTTCTTGATGAGAATTTCACCATCGATGGGCGTCGGCACCGGTACATCAGTCTTATATTCTAGGACCTCGGGGCCGCCCGCCTTGTTGATGTATACGGCCTTCATCGTGCTAGGAACTGACGCCATCGTACCGGTGATATTTCGTCTGATATCGGTAGTAGGGCTCCTTTTGGCAACAATGATTGGTCTCAGATTCAGTGCAGGGCGTGAGAGCTGGGATGTGATGGAAGATACCCGACGAGATGCTATGAGTGCGGGTTGCGATACAGGCCGAAGGGACATGGAACGCAGTGGCACACTTGAGTATAAGTTGTTGCGATGACGCTCGCTATATGTACCTGCGCTTTACGGCGTCAAACCTTATGCAGACAGTCTAGTCTGTCTTCCTACTGGGTATTGTTCAATTGATTTACTTGGGGAGGTATAGATGAGGTCGTAATCCGATCCTAATCGCCGATCGTTGAGCATGTCAAGGAATTAATCAGCTGGCGTAGAATAGAATGGCCGCGCTTATATGCCCCTCCTTTGCCAATAGCTTTGAGGACTGACGCCATTCACAAAAGCAGCCCCTCATGCGGGTCCCGCCCGGCGCGGGGGCTTGTCTCGGGAGCCGGAGAGGACGGAATTAGCAGGTACATACCCTAGGTACATAGATAGATATACTAAGTACGTACATATATTGTGCGTTGTGGTCATTGGTGTGTGCATTGGTGCTTTGACGCGCCACTTGAGTAGCGAACGCAACCAGCCTTTACTCATCTCGTCCATCGGCCGTGTTGTGCTTCTACTGGTACGTGAACCCTGTGTCCATTTATGGTAGTTGGGGGAATCAATTAGACATCCTAACCATGTGTGATGACATGTCTGTTATGTTACATTCCCTTCAGCCTACCCCCCTCAACTCTTTCCCGCTCTACCGTGTCAATGCGATATCGTCAATTCTTAGTATCATCTTGACAGTCTCCGCTGCTAGCTCTATGGCACTCGTGCTCACTAATAGCGGCTGGAGCACGTTTTCTTTAGCGATGTTTGTGTTGACACCTCCACTCCTAATGCTAACACCGGCGCTCTTCTCACCCATCTCGTGCCTATGCCGAAGATCTGTCACCACTTTGATGCTGTTTAGCCCGGCATTCTCTGCCAGCGTAGTTGGTATGATCTCCAGCGCGTCGGCAAACGCTTTCCAGCAGATGGCCTCTGTACCGCTTAGAGAACGTGCCTGCTTAGAAAGTTGAGCCGCTATCTCAATCTCCGGAGCGCCACCGCCCGCGATAAGAGCCTTCTTCTTGACGAGGCAGCGGATAACGCAGAGTGCGTCGTGGAGTGAACGTTCGGCCTCATCTAGGATCAAGCTATTTGCGCCTCGGCATACTACAGACACGGTCTTACCTGTTGACTTAGTGCCCGTGACCTTAACCATCCGAGCTCCATTAGATTGCACTTCTTCAACTAGGTCGGCGCTTCCGAGCTTGTCCTCGGTGAAGGAGTCAATGTCTGCGATAGGCTTGCAGCCAGTGGACTTGCAAATAAACTCCACCTCGTCTCGTTCAATATCCTTGACGGCGAGGATGTTGAGTTTTGCGAGGAAGTGCAACGAAAGATCATTGACAGCATCCCGGAGAATGGATTTCTGAATGAGGAGAACATTGCACTTCGCCTTCTTGATCTTCTTGACCAGATCTAGGAGATAGAGTCGCTCCTCCTTGACGATCTTATCCATTTGGCGGTAATCATTAACTGAAATGGTGTTTTCCATCTAGTAAAGATTAGTGAATAGAGCTTTTGGTGAATGAATGCAGAAGTACTCACATCTGGCTTAGGGGGGCTTAGCTGGAACTGAATCAGACCAATCCTTGCCTTCTCCATTCTCACCGGCCCACCTGCCGCCTTGATGACGGGCTGTGTGAGAACCAGTCCATTCACTAGTTCACTGTCTTCTATTGTGCCTCCAACTTTCTTAATGATTCTGATATTTTTTAGGTCGACATTGTCAGCCGTTTTGACGTCTATCGTTTTCGTAACGGCGTTCACGGCCATGGAACCTAGAAGACCGGAGTATTGTGAAACGATCTTGGACGACAGCGAGGTGTTGGCTGCCTGGAGAAGGGTGGCGTTATCGGAGAGAGAAACGGGCTGCGACATGTCGTGTAGGATCTGGACTGCGGCTGCGGCGGCTCGTTGGAAAGACTCGGAGATGACTGCAGGGTGGATGCCTTTGGAGAGTAGGCGGTCTGCGGCACCGAGGAGGGCGCCGCATATAACCACGACAGAGGTCGTTCCATCACCGGCCTCGACATCCTGGGCAGACGAAAGATTGACGAGCATCTTGGCGGTGGGGTGCATGACAGCCATGCTCTTTAACATGGTATGTCCGTCGTTCGTAATGATAGTCTCGCCCTTACCGCTCCGGATCATCTTGTCCATTCCTCGGGGACCCAACGATGTTCTTATGGCGTCGGCAACGGCTGTACTAGTGACTTAGCGACGGTGGGCTAGTAAAAGTCTGGGGAGCAAGAGCGCAATACCTCTAGCAGCTACAATGTTGGAGGACCGAACAGCCACGGGCTTCTCTTTATCCTTTTGAAGCGTTAGCTAGCTATAAAGCCCTGGGAGCAAGCGTGAGCGGCATACTCTAAAGACGCCAGAGCTGTTGGCACCGCTCGGTGGAGCTGCTGCGGCGGTGGCCATGTTGAAATAGATGTGCGGTTGTATCGAACCGGTTGAAGAAGGGGTTCTCTGCTTTTGTGTGGCGCTGCAGTTTCGAAATAAAAATGTCGTCTGCTGTCTGGTTGATTTATTGTTCCGCCGCCAACCTGTTGTTTGATGGTTGACTGAAAAGGTGGGTAGGGATGTTTTCAAAGGGTTGGATAGAGAGATTCAGGTACTATCCCCGCCGTAGATAGGTATAGATAGGTCCAGATAGGCTGTGATGGAAATTGGTATAATCATTTTTTAATCCGGAATAATCTGTTCTGGGGGGTAGCTGCAAGGCTGCCGATGCACTAGAGCAAAGTAGGACTAGCGACTAAGCGGTATCTACTTAAGCATCTAAGCACCTAAGCACCTAAGCACCCGTAGTACCAAGGTACCTAATGTCCGACTCTAGGCAATAGAGAGCTTATGCAACCCCCCAAGCAAAGCAACCTGGGTCTAGGTAGGAGGTAAGTTACCGTAGTCCCTGCCAGCGTTCGCCTTGCCCATTTCATCATCACCTCCGTCCGACACTCTCATTCTCACCCAGCACAGCGCATAAACCCCCACGTATATTTCCAGTACCCTTTCATCCTGATCCTCCTCTGTTTTCCCACTACTAGTGACCGTAACCTTGTTTCGCATTCTTGACCGGCTCAACTGTCAACATGGTACGTCTTACTCCTTTGCACTAGTATGGCCCTTGGCTAATCGTGTATCTATCCAGCCTTCCGCTACGGGGTCGAACTGGGAGAAGTATAAGAAGAATTTCGCGGATGACGAAATAGAAGAGAAGAAAATCCAGCCTCTTTCCGACGAGTACGCACTGCCGCTATTCCCTTCGCCCTTCGATGCCTCGGCTGCTAACTCGCCGACAGGGATATTCAAGTTCTGAAGACATACGGCGCTGCACCTTACGGAACCGCTCTCAAGAAGCTAGAACAACAGATCAAGGAGAAACAGCAAAGCGTGGATGAGAAGATTGGCGTCAAAGAATCTGATACAGGGCTCGCCCCACCGCATCTATGGGACGTCGCTGCCGACCGGCAACGCATGTCTGAAGAGCAACCCTTACAAGTCGCACGATGCACCAAGATCATCGCCGACGAGAAGGACGAGAGCAAGAGCAAATATGTTATTAATGTCAAGCAAATAGCCAAGTTCGTTGTCCAACTGGGCGAGCGTGTCTCGCCTACCGATATCGAAGAGGGCATGCGCGTTGGTGTCGATCGTAACAAGTACCAGATCTTACTTCCCCTGCCACCCAAGATCGACGCCAGTGTTACCATGATGACGGTCGAAGAGAAGCCGGATGTTACATATGGTGATGTGGGCGGTTGCAAGGAGCAGGTGGAGAAGCTAAGAGAAGTCGTCGAGATGCCGTTACTGTCACCTGAACGGTTTGTCAACCTCGGTATCGACCCCCCGAAAGGTGCTCTATTGTATGGACCCCCAGGCACCGGCAAGACTTTGTGTGCCCGAGCGGTTGCGAACCGAACGGACGCCACATTTATTCGAGTCATCGGTAGTGAACTAGTCCAAAAGTACGTTGGTGAGGGTGCTAGAATGGTCCGAGAGCTTTTTGAGATGGCGAGGACGAAGAAGGCATGCATTATCTTCTTCGATGAAATCGATGCCGTCGGCGGTGCCCGGTTTGATGACGGTGCTGGTGGAGACAACGAAGTTCAGAGAACCATGTTGGAATTAATTACACAACTGGATGGTTTCGACGCTCGAGGAAACATCAAGGTTATGTTCGCTACCAACAGACCATCCACCCTAGATCCTGCATTGATGCGACCAGGCCGTATCGACCGAAAGATTGAGTTCTCCCTTCCCGACCTCGAGGGCAGAGCAAACATTCTTCGCATCCACGCCAAGAGTATGTCAGTCGAGCGGGATATCCGGTGGGAACTAATCTCGCGTCTCTGCCCCAACGCCACAGGTGCGGAGCTGCGCAGTGTATGCACTGAGGCGGGCATGTTCGCCATCCGCGCCAGGAGAAAGGTGGCTTCCGAGAAGGACTTCCTCAGCGCCGTCGACAAAGTCATCAAGGGCAATCTGAAGTTCAACTCGACTGCCACATACATGCAGTACAATTAAGACATTGCCTTGTGTGCTTTAAGGACGGTCCTGGTTTGGATGTACGAATATGGGCGAAATCACGGAGCTTGGCTGGATCTCCCTTCTTAGAGACGGCACGGTAGCATTAGGCACTTAGATAATGAACTAAAAACATGGTATACGCAGCGAAACTCCATATTCTTTGCGCTGGCACATGTAATTTGATTAAGACCGTAAATTAAGGAGATATTCGGCGGCGGAAGAGCACGTATCGCCAATTTCTATGTCTAGGCTTCACATTTATGGGCAAGTAGATGTGACTGGGATTTGACCAGATTTGAGATTGTTCTCGCCTTATAGGTAAATGGATTATGATTAAATTACGGCCTTCCGAGTGGGCGCCTTGCCCCGTATACATAGTGCTCGGGGCCGCGTATGCGCCTCTCCCAGCAATGATATTCGTAGTATGTCGGACAAGACCTGAACTAACAGTCTCCCAGGCCATGCAAGTCATTCCACACCGCTTCACACCGTACCATGTACGCCAGAGCCATACTGAAACGATGGGGAAGTCGATAAACTCCCTCTGGAACCCCCATCCTATATGATAAAGGTGAGGGAGTGGGCCGAAGGCCTAGTTCATAATGGCCTGGTCCGATTGCTCGTGGTATCTCATGAAGTTTGCATGTAGCCTCCAAGGATGTTGTTCCCTGCCTTGGCTACGTATATATAGCCTACTAATCGTGTGGCTTGATTTCCTTCCATCCATTAGCTTGCTTCGCTCATTGGGACGTCCTAGGCCCCTCTCATTCCAGACAAGCATCCTAAACAGACGACGTCACCTTCACTCCCTCTTTCGACACAGCACCGGCTACATATTACCCGGCGGTGGCCTCGGCCACTCCAACCCCCTTCTCCATTTGCGCCCCCCTCGCCCTTCTTTTGCCTCTGCTCCGGTTTTTGTGTATCGGCGGATTTATTGGCATAATTGTAGGTGCTTTCTTCGTCATCTACGTCCCGCATGGTGAACGATGCCGAAAGATCTTCCTCCTGGGTCGCAGTGTGGCTGGACCCGTCGCTTTCTGACGTTGGCAGCCAGCCTTGGCAAGCCCGTAAGCAGACGAAGCATGTTCGTTCACCACAGCCCGTGCAATCGGCGAAGGAGTCAAGATCTGATTTTTTGGTAGGTTTTCGGTGACATATGTGACATGGATTGAGAAGCGCGGAGGAGTGGGTTCTGGTGGTGGCCAGTCGGGTCTGATGTGGTGACGCGGAGGCAGCTGAGGCAAATTCGGGATGGGCATGAGAGAAGTGGGATTGTTGCGGTTGTGAGGGTAATATCTCGTTGTTGTGAAGGTAGTGATTGTTCGGTTGTTCGCAACGATTATCATCGACGAGTCGGAATTTCTTGCTCACGGGCAAGGGAATGGCTTTCCGCGGGACGCTGAAGAGCGAGGCAGAAGCTCGATTCGAGGGGATGATATATCGTTCATTATTTATGGCGGACAGTAGGTCCCGGGGTGCTTCGAGTGTAGAGCTCCTGGGGGCGGAGAAGCAGTATTAGTCGAAGGAATTCGGCATCACAAGTGTACAGCACAAGTGTGCTGTTGTTTTTTGAGAGGGTCCATACAATGGCATCTGCACCTCACCATCATCCTCTCGTCTCCTCTTCTTGGCGGATGGCGACACCATCGCGTACGCAGGTTGTGTTGCGGATGGCATGAGTCTCCTACAAGCCGCCCTCCAGTGCAACCATTGGATACCTAGGTGATGGGCTGTTGACGTTCGCCACAGCCAAGATCCAGAAAAACAGCGAGTTTGGAGCGTAGAGCAAGAAGGGAGCAAGAGGACAGGTCCTACAGTATATAGACCGAGTCCCAAATCAGGGTCTGTGGATAGGGAATCGAAAGGGTTACAAGCATCTGCAATTTCAGGATTATAGCCTTTGAATAGAAATAGGATTGGGTATTTGTTAGACCTCATGTCTCAGAGGTTATAACACATGGTTCTGGCCTGTGCAGTTGGATTCTGCTACCACCAGCTCTCATAAGACGGATTATTTGATTGGGCTGCCAGCCAATCCTATGCTTGCACCGTCGCCCTAGAAGTGGTTGTATCGATCCCTACCTACCTAGCCAGGTAGGTAGGTAGGCATGTACCTACTACCCAGAGGTGCTATGTAAGACCGCTAACGGACCTAGGTAGGTATAACGTGAAGAGCTACCTAGGTACTACCTGTCCTAGGATTACCTACCTATCGAATTCAATGTTATAGTTATAGGTGGAATATGCCAGCGCTAACCTACCTAACCTAGGTACTGTACGTATCTTTACCCTCAAGGAACCTAGCTGAGACAATGGCAATTTGAAGGTACTATAAAAGCCTTAGGTACCCAGCTGGATGCCTCAGGTATCCTTTGCGTGTTCTAGCAAGCTACTCGGCCATAAAGGGTTCTGGTGTGGTCCTGACGCCAATATTCGAGCAACACGTGGTAATCGACTTCTGCATGTGACTTTCTCTTGGCTAGCAACCGCCCTTGCGTCTCCCTGATCAAGGGGTTTCCCAGAAAGGTATGTGTGTGATATGTATGTTATTAGTACTTGAATACAGGAGAGGACTCTCTTATCACAAATATAACGCCGCAGCCGATCCCCGGGATGGTGAATGATAGCTAGCCAAAGTATAGACCATCGTTGAAGTCGGAGGCTCTCTTTGATCAGTTCGCCTTGCCTCCAATCCTAGACGCCGCTACTCATCTGATCTCCATTCTAGACCTCTCTTCCCTTCCCCGGCAAACATTTGTTTCACTTTCATGCGGCGCATAATAAGGCAGGATTGATTGCTAACAACCATAACATAATGCCCTTTATATTAGGGCCAGCTCATGTGTTGACCCAAGGTAGATGGAGAGTCGAGCGGAACAATAGAGGGGGCCAGAGTAGCGTTATAAATATATTCGAGGTTTTTTTTGAGGCCTGATAATAATTTTTATAGTACTCTATAGTCCTCGCCGTGCTCGGGATTCCACCGTAAGGGTGAACAAATAATGGGAAGCAAATTGCGTGACAGTACCTACTAGTATACCGGAGGTACCCTGGGTCTTCTGCCTTCTGCCTGGGTACTACCCTGAGTACCTAGGTAGGTATGCCGTACCGACCTTAAAGTACTCGATTTAGTAGGTACACGTGGGTAGACAACTACCGCCTACCTACATACCTCTCTATGGACTACCTCCAAAGGTACTAGTGTACATGTCTTGTACGCAATATCTACTTATATCCGTCTATCTTATCACGTGGCTGATATGATCAAAAAAGTGGACACACCGATCGGTCCGTGCGACGGGTTGATGGGCTGGTAGCCATCCCTACCCTAGGCAATCGAGGCTCAGTCACTTCTCCAAACTCCATACCACTTGAACCACGTCTCGTGCATCGGCTTTTACCCCGATCTTAACTGAACCGCTACTCCTCCTCGAGCACCGCTAGTATCGAGCGATTACCAGGAACCCTCCTTATCATCTAGGACTTTTAATAGCCATCAAGATATGAGTCGCGCCGGAAAGCTTGCCCCCGAGCAGTTGCCGTGAGTTGCGCCCTGATATCGACGTATATGTCTACAAGGCACACTTATATGACCCCGACACGCTAACATGTTGTTGTAACACAGAGTCTTATTTATCAAGAACCTTAAGTTAGTAACTACCTATCATGCTAAAGGAATATGCCGCCCTTGCAACCGATTGTGTTCTAATGTTTGCGTGCTTCTTCCAGCTACGAAGTTACAGACGGCGACCTCTTCAAGCTCTTCGACCCTGACGAGACGGGCATCATCCGGTACGACCACCCCGCACGTTCTCTATCACATGTGTAATACCGTGTCGTGTTGCTAATAGTTACCCAGTCAAATCCGGAAGGGAATTTCTGTCGACACAAAGGGAACCGCCTATGTCGTCTTCTGGAATGCCATGGATGCGAAGAACGCCCTCGAGAAGCTAAACGGCTTCAACTTCCAAAACAGATACCTTGTCGGTATGTTACGCTACTCGATGATGTTGTTATTCCGCATATGAACTAACCGACTCGCAGTGCTGTGGCACCAACCAGAGAAGACCCTCAAGATGAAGGAATCAAAAGATGACGTACAGACCCGCCAAGAGAGTTTAGGTCAGCTCAAGAAACAATACGGCATCGATTGACGATTAGACGGGCCTGCGGATAGGCTTCAGACTCGTGCTCGCGCAATGTCTGCAGTCCCGTCATCTCCTCCTTCCACCTCCAGCTCTACTAGCACGACCATGTCGTCGATCAAGCAAAGGCCGATCCCGGTGATGGACAAAAAGAAGAACAAACCGGATGAGGTTGCTCGCCACGCACGTAAAGTCGCGTTGACATTCGTACGTGGATTCCTTCCGCAGAAGCCGAACAAGATATGTGTCTCTTGAATCGGCAAACTGCATTATACGATTACGGGCATAACATCCCACCAGGCAGCATCTTGGAGGGGCGTGTATAGTCCGTCCTGCTTGCCCTCTATTTGAGCGCCTATGGCTCTTTAAAGAGAATAGTGTGTACTTAACTGTTGTATTATGAGATGGCTAGGGCGTCATATGCCCATTGCTAGGAGAGCCGTGGTCTTAATTTCACGGACAAAGATGTTTGGCTTTGTATCAGAATGAAAACATACCTTCTACCTCGACGAGACGTCTGCCATCCTACGCGCGATTCGAGACGACACATGAAAACCCCCTAGTAGAGATTCTCCAAGTATAACTAATTGATATGGCCTACACTAGACGCTTGCAATATTACATTGCTTCGTGACAGGATTTCCATTACCTCGTTGTGTTACTCTTCCATCGCCTTCCAGCTGTTCAAACTCTGTCTCACTATAATACATAGCCCCGGAGGCTGGTGCATGCAATCCTAAAAAATATATATATGTATCCAAAAATAGACCAATGGCAGCGGCCCGCTACTTACAGTACACTGCCTAATTCATCAGGCGTAATATGAGTGGAGCCAGTCACGGAAAGGCCTGGGCAGAAGCCTGGGGAGTCGGTCGCCTGGAGATTGGGGCGATACCTCCCGAGGTCCTCTAAAGCACGGTCACTGCGCGGTCTACCTAGTCTACCTAGGTAGGCAGTCTAGGCTACCTTGGGTACCAGAACCACGGTTTGAGACGGCGACTCCTGACTTCACAACTCCTACCTCTCTACCTACCCTACCTATGTTGTGTGACTCTCTCCTTTAACTCTCGGAAATATTTTTCTTTTGTGACGTAGGAAATTCACAGTTCATTCGACCGGCTTCCTCTCGGCTACAAAGTTCCTCTCGTAGAATTTCCTAAGCTGCATAGGTATTCGGTTATTCGTTCCGAGAAGAGGGACCAGAAGCGCACTAAGAGCCGTCATCCGCTTGCTGTAACCGAATGACGATCGAACGCATTGTCCTTCGTCACTAACCGACCGACACCGACCGAGACATCTTCCTTCGACCTTCGTCTTTCGTATTCTTCCATGTGTCATTAATTTAGATTTATTCTAACCCCCCGAGATTTTTCAAATGCCTATACCTTTCACAGCCGATGTCTCCGCTGTAACTACGTCGGCCGTAACGAGCAGCGCCCACCTCCTGTCGCCATCTTCAAGCATGGCTGCTCTCCTAACAGCCACTACATCTGCAATAGCAGCTGCAGCAACATCCACCTCAGCCTTCAGTGACGAGAATGGCGGCGGTGGAGGTGGAGGTGGAGGTGGAGGTGGGGGCGGTGAAGGCGAATGTAGATTACTTGGACCCTTCGCGCTCCTCGTTCAACTAGCCCTCGGCGGCCTGGCGCTTCTATCCCTCGTCTATAAGCGATGGCGCGAGCGACCGCAACGCCCGCTCAAGATATGGTTCTTTGACGTGTCCAAGCAAGTTTTTGGTTCCGTCTTGGTACACATCGCCAACATCTTTATGTCGATGCTTACGAGCGGACGATTTTCATTTCAGGTGGAACCGGCGGGTGTACAAACGGCTGCGAGACTACTCCGAAGAGAAGCTGCCCCTTATACTCCTAACCCCTGTTCATTCTACCTGTTGAACTTGGGTATCGATGTGAGCCTTCATTTCATCCATTATCCATCCTTAAAGTGTGATGTCATTTAAGCTAATCTGAGGTTACGTCATTTTTAGACTACCATCGGTATTCCCATCCTGATAGTCCTTCTGCGCGTGATCACTGGCCTTGCCGCCTACACACCTTTAGGCAAACCATATGAATCGATACAGTCTGGCAACTACGGCAGCCCACCGAACGCTTTGTGGTGGTTGAAACAATCCATTATATATTTCTGTGGTCTTTTCGGCATGAAAATAATTGTATTGTTGATATTCTTAATATTACCATGGATTTCACGCGTGGGGGATTGGGCACTAGGGTGGACAGAGGGGAACGAGCGACTGCAGATATTCTTCGTCATGATGCTATTCCCTCTCATCATGAATGGAGTCCAGTACTACATCATCGACGGCTTCATCAAGATGAGGGAGACGGACCATGAACGGTTACCCCAAGATGAGGGACATGATAGAGATCCCTTTGATGATGATTTTGGGGATGACAGTGACGATGGGTCGATCAGTGATGAAAGCAGCGACAGTGTGCGGATGTCAAGATCCGCAAGCTTTAAAGATCCGCGAAAGGGGAGTAGTAATAAGAATGGTCGCGAAGAATATGACCCGGATTTGGACGGTCAAACGGTTGTTGGGAGTAGTAGAAGCCAAGAGGAAGGGGGCAAATTACTCCCCACAGAGTTGGTTCCTCACGAGTAACTACTACTAGTACAAAATGGATTCATCAAACAGGCGTTTGGCGGTTTATACAGGCCTTTTATACTACCCGGGGCGTTATAGCAGGAAAGATGATAGTTTTTTAGCGTATATGTCTGTCTACATCATTGGCAAGAATTGGAACCTATTTGTAAATGATGCAATACTTAAGTGCAAGCAAGATACGGCATGGAGCAGCAGCTTAACCTACGCTCGTCCCCCGGGCTACTTTCAACCGCCTGGAATAAGCCCCGACGCTACTAAGTTGTATGATGGCAGGCCGTATCTAATAGGGAAGCTCCTTTTCCTCGAGGCTAAGGCGAGCACCACTCCCTTTCGCCCCAGTGTCCCACCGGTATCGGCTATTCCGTTGTTGGTCTCACAGATGTTCCCTGTCTTAGGAGACAGTACTACGCCAGAAGGAATCTCAGGTAGACCTCTGATAATAGCGAGAGGCTAATGTATGACTATTCTCCTAGGCTTCCGACTCACCCTGAGCAATAGAGAAAGCTAGCAGTGTAGGCCGGCCTACCCTCGCAGAAGAAAAAACGAGACACTGGGTGGATTACTAGGCGGGGGAGCTATGCTGATGTTACTTATGCTCGTGATACATGTGGTTGTGCTACTAGGATACAGACGAGGACCGCATAGCTCAACTCAACCATGCTGGCGCTTGTAGTTTAGTTGTTCACCCCTAATGAGTTGGGCTCTTTAGAGGATAGTCGCCAACTTGTTCGTACAAATGTTAGCTATCATGGCTTGTGTCCTCCATATAACAGTTTCCCCCGCTCGAGGAATGGTCTGAAAAAAAGCTTTAAACTAGACGTGTAGTGTCACGAAACAAGCAGGTAAAAGAGGCGCATGGGTATGTTCAGGTGTCTCCTAACAAGCCATAGCAGCAATGACATAAGTAGTAAGACCAGTTACTCTACTCATCTCTTATCCCTATCATTATGATCACAGGACAAGATATGCATAGTTACTTCGTTCATAGTACCTACTCCATCATATCGTTAGATTATAGGCCCTTGACCATAGCCGAAGGGAAGGACAGAGATTAGTTGGGTTTCACGTTCTATATACAGAGTTAGACAGGTTTAGACAGATGACTTCAAAAGATATATGATAGTACTGCCGATCACTGGTTAAAGTTGTTTCAGTTAATACTTACTTCTTTCATCAAATCGAACGACGAACTAACAATTCCAAGTACTGTATTATGATATTATATACTTTTAGGCATATAAAGCTATTTCTAATAGAATTGCCTCGGAATGCGTTTTAGGGACTCGATCACCAGAGAAGGGGCGAGTAGGCAAGTTAATGGCGTTGAAAAACGGAAGAAATGAATGGCTATTACGAAATCTATCCTGGAGAAATTTATCTTGTATCCGCGTCAGACATCCTCAACAGAGACAAAACACACATTTATTACATTGCCGAACGGTTGATCACAAGCGTTGCAGAACATATATATAAGATATATGTGCATAACAGGATTCAAAGCATAGCTCAAGCTAAGCTGGAGTGTAATTTATTCTTGGGTTGGCACTAGCTCCCGCACATGGCTCTGTACACCGAAGCATGAAATTACGCTGATCTCATTTGAGGGCTCAGAAGCCTCACGGAAAGCAAACCTATTCCTATTCAACTAGACGACCATCAAGACAACCTAATGTGATTTGGGGAGATGTTGCCTGCGACCAGTCTTCCCGTCGGGGTGTTCCCCTCTGGGTAACGGCGCAAACCGTCTCCGTGAGCACCTTGGGGGGGAGTCTAACTTGCTGGAGTCACACATTGTCTTCGAGAGAAACAGCCCGTTCGATCTATTCCAGATATGTCATAGGCTCGAGTTTCATATAGTTGATATCTGCTTCACGATCGATCAGATAAGAGAGAAGAATATTTCGGGGAAGAGCTTGAGGATATGCAAACTAACTAGAGAGATGTCTCTAAATGGCTCCTATCGCGAAGAACCCACTACATGGATATTGTCATCAAGTACTACTGGGAATACAGGTTCGTACGAGTAAATCGTATAGGACTACTCGCGGCCAATATCGGCAAAGCCTCTGATAAACTAGATTGCACTCGACCATGTAAGTGGTCTCGTGAAGGCTCGCTTGCTAGCCACGTAATCTAGGTGCTTTTCGAGTCTATGTGCACCGGCTAACTATCTAATCTTGCCAGCAGTATTCTCCATTTGCTCAGTCGTCATCGTAGTACAAAGACACTCTCGCCTAACGCGTTTTCGGCCGGATTAGCTACGGCGGTAATATCGGAAGAGATTGATTTAGGGCCTAAGAGGTGGGACTTTCACCGTTTTACAAACGTATTGCCCGGGGGTGAAGCAAACGATATAGAGGCGCGTACGGGCGCGTTAGGCCTGTTCGTGAAGCACTACACCCTGTCACAGTCTCTATGACCATGCTTGACTTGACGGAGACTCGCGGGGGTATAATATACAGTTTGAGCGGCCTAGAATACGGCATCAACAGCAATCGTCCGTTTTGATCGGCAAAGAAATATTCTAGGAGAAACAAGCTGTGTGTGATGTTTCTCGGGGGCGACGGAAACATATGCGTCACTATTGGGAGAGCTCTATGCCCGGAATTCGCGGACCAGGCTCCAGTATTTCCACCTGAACGGTTGGTTCCGAAAGGGAAACTAGGGCACTATAAATTAGATTGGAAATTCAAGTCCCCTGGTAAATTTAGGATATGGTCAACGTCAACGCCATGAACGTTCTGTTGATGAATATATTCGAGAGGGATCGAGGGTCATGATTCCCAATGATCGGTGGTCCGAGGCACTCAGAACGGTGGTATCTTGTATGGGATTGTCAGGCTCCTAGTAGTCCACTTGATATTCGGTATGACAAGACTGGAGGGATACTTTCAGTGAGCAGTTTACGACTCTATATATCACGATCTTCGTATCTAGTGGTCGCGATATTAGTGTAATGTGGTATTCCGGCGATCTCGAAAATGTCTTGGCGTGTCATCTGTAGTCTACCGTCAGGGGTCTGGTCTATGAAGAAAGACCCCGGTTTTGGTGCCGGTTCTGGTCTCGATTTAGATCTCCCAGCACCTACTAGATAGTATTGCTTACATATCTAACGCCGCTTGATCACTGTTTGACCCGTAAGTGTGGAGAGTATTGCCAAGATGCCGATGCCCTATTCGTAGGCGCTCTGGTTCTGCCGATATATAAAGGGTTGTGCATTGACACAGTTTGGTCGCCATAATAACTTGATGACTGCTGTTGTTCCGTAATCTCTATTAAAGCCGCGAGGGAATCGAGCTTCTCCCTTCAAAAAGTATCGGCTCTATTTGAGAGGTTCAGTGTCATTGACTTATGGTAGTGTACACTGCATGCACTAGTGGTGGTGGATCCTAACGGTCGATCTGTATTTTGTCATACGCCCTCGTCATAGGGAGTGTAGACCTTGCCGAGACCTGTTCGTCTTGAAACGATAGGGTCCTAGCTAGGTCAGTCTCAAAATTCCGTCTAAATGATGACTAGAGACTCGGCGCACACTAATGTAGGTACCGATGAAGAATGACGCCAAGAAAGAAGGTGCTGGTATCATCGCAAAGAAGCGCTCGTCTCTCGCTTTGCTCAGCCGTACATAAGAACAGCCGCAAGTTGGAAAAAAAGGCAGGGTTTTGGAAGTAGGAAAACCATATTAAACAACGAGCGGCTGAGCCACGCTGCCACTCGAAGGCCCTTTTGGGGGTCGTTTATTACTTACACAGCCTCCTTGGCCAACCATCGACACCCATTGATGTTTCATAGGCAGCAGCTTGAGACAAACTGGGGGGGCTTTGAGGTAAAGCTGTCGATTGAACCAATCATCTATTCAGCCACTAATGAATGAACGCACTTGTGTGTGCGTATATTTATATATCTCTCTCTCAGCGAACTTGGCCGACGGTTTGCGAGGCCTTGTTTTATTTTATATACTTGGATATTTCCACGTCTGCTATGGTGGACAGACAGACACAGACAGACACGGTACTAATTGTAGATTCTATAGGTGACCAACACTGTATTATAGTGTAGGTATCTAGCGTCGTCAATTTGTCTCGAAAGGGCAAAAGGGAACGTCGGGTTCCTGGCAGGATTGATCAGATGGCAGAGATGGGTTAGGTTGGCGGGGCTGTTTTCAGGGGAGGGGGGGGGATGTTATGGCTCGCAGTAGTAAACTCTAGGACTGTCCAGGGCCTGTCTACGTAGTAGGGCCTGTCCGGGGCTTAAATAACGCTTAGACTTATGCGCCGTGAATCCCACCCAGCGACCCAGCGCCCCAGCCGTAGCCGTGCAGATGTATCGCTTAGGTAGGTTAAGTAGATAGCAATTGGGGGATTGCCGCTCCTCATTTCTTCTGCCTTTTTATTTTCACGCTCTTTAAGCTCACGAGTGCGACTCCAAACCTGGCGCTGGTTTTTTTTTTTTAATACTCTGCGAGCATTCCTTCCTTTTGAGCTATGATATGATGATGAAAAATTAAGGCCAGTCCCTTCTCCTCCATCTTTTAGTATCCAAATACCTGTCGCCTTTACCTCTAAGGCTTTTATCACAATCGCTTTGTTCAGCCAACTTGCCCCTATCCTTTGAAATCATCTATCTGCGCACTTTTGATCTGCCCTTTTTTAGCAACGGGCGGGGTTTTCTAGGTGGCTGTTCACCGTCGTTTTGCAAACATTAATTCTCCGGGTCGAGCGCAATCGGGAAAGACGCGCGTTCACGGGCTTAGGCGTGTTTGCTCTGGGACGGGAAGATCTTGGACGGCCTAGAGACGATCAGACGCCCGCTACCGACTTCCAGAGCTGCAAAGCATATACCGATGATCTTATTTTCACAAGACCCTCAAGTTTGAGCGTACTTCGCAGATTTTAGGAAACAGTTGCGTACGTATACGTGGTGGCATTCGGAATAGGAAGTCTAGAAAGATGCCGCACATCGGGGTCGTGATGGAGCGCAGCCTCCAAAACCGTAGCTGGGGGGAGGCATTTATAGATTTGCTTTCGCGAAGCACCGTCGCCGCAATGGGCCAACGTCGATCCATTTCGGGCGAAATATCTGATGCAGCGACTGCCTTTTCGAGTTGGGATAATTGTTTTCAGGCTGCTATTTGCAAGTGAGTATGGCCTACCATGGGACCGGGCTATGCGATTTGAGCAAAGCTAACCATCTACAGATGGCCTGTTATTGCATTGTTTATTATTGCCGGCCTCATCGTTATATCTATTGTCTGGTGCATCGCCCGATGCTGTTGTTGCGGCCTCTCGTGCTGCTGCGAATGCTGTTATTGCCTGAAGTGCTGTGGTGAATGCTGCGGCTTATGTGACGCTCCTCGCAAGCGTAGTAAATACCTGGACGAACCATTTGTCCCCCCCAATCACGATCAGGCATATCGGTCCCCTGCCCCTATGGACTCCGGTTTCAACTCGATGAAGCCGAGCGTTCCTCAATATGCCGAATTTGATACTGGAAACAAGAAGGATGCGGACGCGTTACCTGCAATGCCTAGTTGGGAGGATGCTCAGTCTAAGAAGGTACTGATCGAAGAAGAGTCAGTTGAGATGGAACCGTTAAAGAAACCGGACCCGACCCAGAACCCTTCGCACATGAATGTGGCTAGTATGCCGTCTTCAACATCGCCTCATGCAATATCGCCTTACGGTCCACCGGCGGGTCCAAATGCATACGCAGCAGTAGGACGCAACGACGCTAGTCCCTATGGAACGAGCCGACAAGGCTATAATGAATACGACGACCAAGGTTACGGACAGCAGTACCCGTCGAGCGGTATGAATAACACGGCGGTAGGGATGGCAACTGGCCCAATGGGCCGACGAACACCGCAACAAGATTATAATGCCGGCTATGATCGTAATAATATGAACCAGGGCTATTCGCAATATCCCCAGTCGCGAAGCCCCAGACCCTACAATGACGAATTGGGGCGCAGCGGCACACCAGGCTCATTTAATAACCGCGACTATCAGGGAATGCCAGTTAACGATAGCTATGGCAATAACAGCCGGAGGTCACCAGCTCCTCAGGCAGGCTATGGATATGGAAATCCACGGATGGGCTCACCTGGCGCACAGGCGGGCTACGGTTACGCTAGCGCTCGAGCATCGCCGGCACCGCAGGCAGATTACGGGTTTCCCCAACGCTCTCACACCCAAGACGAATACAATCAGCAATATCCAGCATCCACTCTTCCCCAACGCTCTCACACGCAGGATGAATACACTCAGCAGTACCCAGCGTCCTCTCGCCAGGAATATTCGAACACGCCCTACGAGGGTTTCGGGCAACCGGCATTAGAGACATATGCACAGCCCTCACCCCCAACATCGCCAATTCGAAATAACGGTGGATTTGATTTCAACTCTGGATACAGCCGGGCAAGCCCGGCTCCGGTTCAAAATGTAAATGGAAGTGGATACAACCGACCGAGCCCGGCTCCGGTGCAAAGTGCAAATGGAGGCACCGCATACCCAGGATACCGGAATTATAAGCCAGCGCAAAATACGCAGCAGCAGTATGCCTGGGAAGGAGTATAATGATTGAGAAAGCTCGTTTTTACTACTTCTCCAGATTCTGCAACTACAAAGGTTCGAGCTAGAAGCTCTCTCCATCTTCAATTGTATATATGCAGCTAGGGCATTGGGTTAACTACTAAAAGAGCTTGGCGTTTAGAGGTGTTGAGATTATGTCGTATGCATTTGGCATAATGACAGAAATGAATGAAGAGAGCACTGCTGCTGCAGGCTGATGTATAGTTGGATTGCATTTTTGATACCATGTAACAAGATATTTTGGTGTTCCATACCCTTGGGTTTTCTTTTTTATCGCATTACGTATTTGTTTGTATCCTTGCCACAGTTGCATGCACATAAAGCCTTGGTCTGATGTAACACATCTTCATAACTTACTAGGTCTCGAAGCTGCGTTTTGATACCAGCATCTATACTTCTTGGACCTTGGAGCCCCAGCTCAATGAGACCTCATACCTGATATCGCAGCTTTTCTTCCATGGTCTACATACACAGCTCTTGGCATTCCCATCCGTCAAATGGTTACTTCCTTCGTGGAGCCAGAGAACCTTTTCATAACGGGGTCACATTAGTTTTCCTTTTTCCTATTTGTTCCCTCGGGGTGTGCGAGCGCGGAAAGGAAACGTCGTCCTTGTTAGTCGCCCTTAAAGGGCGTAATCATACATCAACCATTACGACCTGGACTGACCTGATCGACTGGCACCCGACATCGAAAGATTGGTGGGACTGGGATATAGATGGAGTATAGAAGCCGTGCCATCGGCCTCTGCCTCTCTAGAGACATGTGCGTGGCTATGGCAGTTGTGGGTAGGCGCGGAAGATGCCTCCGGGGCTTGGCAGTGTCGACGATCTCCATAGTTCTGGGGACCTTCTCCGACTGCGCCGTCACTCTGGCCGGGGAACAGTTCGCGGGGTTGGCTTTGGTCTAACGGGTGTATGGCACCCAAATAGGCTGCCAGGGCGCCGTTCTCTTGCGAGTTGGGGTTGATATTAGCACAAGATTTGGACGGATCCACCAAATCGGCCTGTACGTCCTTATCACAATAGATGTGGACCAATTCACCGTCTGAATCATCATTGGACTCGCTCCCATTGTACAGAATCCATTCATCAGCTAGGCCAAACTCCGGACCTGCATTTGACCGTGCTGTGTTGGCTTCGGGGACTTGCCACTGCGGACCGAGGTAGAAGCGCCCGCTGTGATCACTGATGCGCAGGCTATTCTCAACATTGACCCCTCCGTGGTTACCATTGTTATGGGTAGTGCTTCGGGAAAGTAAAACGCCGTCGTTGCCGTTATTGTCAATGGTGCTGTCGGGCCTTTCATGGGCGGGCACTTCGTCTGTGTATGAGGAACATTCACTCATGCCTGTCTCCGGGGTGCGAAGTACAGCAGCATCATTGTCACCGAGACTGCTGTCACTAGTATACCCTTCCTTGCTCTTGGGGTCCCGAATGTAAACTTTGCCTGCTTTGCAAAAAAGAGTGCATCTGGTCAGCAGAATGCCCCGGAGGATGGGGGAGGAAATCGCGGTGTGAAAAGCACTGAGAGGGTAATATATAAAAGAAAATGGAAACTGACAGGAATCTGCCGAGAAGCCACAGCCCTTATTAAGCGTGGATGGTGGTAGGCTAGGGGGTCTCCAATGTCTCCGAGCCACACGGGCCCGACGTCTATAATGTGACGAGGGCAACTCATGGTACGGGGGAACTCTCTTGTCTCCATGGGCTTCTGGGGCCTTTGGCTGTTTTGGTTCTTGATTATGGATTGTCGTTTGCTCGTAGGAGGGGATGAGGGTGGCGTTGGGAATAGAAGGCGTAAGATCCTGTGCAGCCCGTGTGTAGACCTTCAGAATCGCCGGGTCCTGGGTTGATATATCATGACTTGACGCAAACCTAGTTGAAACGTCATGAACTGGAGCAATATAGGCCGGTATATCATCACTTGATGTATGAGGATTCGGTGCATTGCAAACCGCCACGTTGGGAAGGGAACCTGGAGGTGGATATTGCGGCATCTGGTTATACGCGAGGGAGTGAAGCCAACCGTTCCAGCCGTACTGCGGCCGTGGTGCCTAGACACGGGCGCAGGTCCAGCTGCAAGGCCAGTTTAATCCCTGAGGCGGATATGCTTGATTGCGGCAGGCTGCCGTGCCTTGAAGTCTGCAACGATCTGTAACCGTGCCTTCATGGCCACAAGCGTAGATGGTTTTGGCGTAGTAGCACATCTTGGAAACTGTCTTGAGATCTCTGCCGGATGTATTGATAGACGGCAGGTGATTAACACAATGGAAGATGTTTGAATGATAAATGACGGTGTTTGAGGATGAAAATTGCACAATTGAAGGGGGAGTTCGATAGAGATCGGATTGTGCTAGAGAGAGAAGCAAAATCGAAATGGTTCGTGGGAGGACAAGCTGGGTTATTGTTGAGCATTGTGGAAGAGGTAGAGGTACCGAACCAAAACAAACTAGGGCAAGGAACATATCGGAATAACGCTTCGTATAAACGGCCGTTGCTTAAGCAATATACATAGTGAATACGTCGTTGGTCCCAACTACAGGTTCGGAAGCGTGGGTAACAATGGAGAACACGTCCCCGATAAAAACACAAATAAGGGATTTGATACTCCCATTCAATGTACCAGCATATCGTTTCCCATGATCTAGACAGGATGGGGAAAATGTGAATAAAAGTGACAATCAGAAAGTAATTATCTCCCACACGAAGTAGGTGTTTTTGTAGTTATAATTGGTCCTTGTCTCGTCTATGTCTTGTAGGGTACAGGACCTGCCTAAGCTGGGTGTAAATTTCCATGACTTGATTATGTCTGAACTACCTTATTTCTCATAGCTTCATGAACCTTCTAAGAGTATATCTGAGACTAAAGGGACAGACCTTTGTACAGGCAATTAATTGCCTTTGTTCTAAGCAATAAGTTCAGAGACATAGGTTAGGGGTTAGTGGATCTGCACTGATAAATTAAGAGATTATGCTTCAAATAGGATTTTGCTGTTATATATTATTGATCTGAGGTGTTTTTAATCATATGCTTTTTTGTATTTTAGTGAATGCCTGGCCTTTCTTGAGTGAACTGCCCTGGTACTTGTATACACGTCGTTACGCTGATTACCTAACGCTGCTTGGGTACGTAGGTAGGTGTTACCTTAAATACCTGGGCTGGGGACAAAGTATGTGAGAACAACTGTCTAGGTTCCAGAACCTTGAAATGAAATATAAGAGTGATTTTCTTATAAAATCCTTGCTGGAGGCTGGTAGAATGGTTTGAATGGGTGTGATAGGTTGGCCGTAATCGCACACGGCCTTCTTGGGATGGAGAATTAACAATAGATGATGACTACCTACTGTTGGCTATCTCACCATGACTGCTTGGCCATTTTCTATCTCTATCTGGAACCAACCCCATGTTCTGCCTTAATTATATCCTAGCCATAGATCCCGTCTGAAAATTGCTTCCTGTCTACATAATACGCCGTATCTGTAGACTTGATAACATCATTTTGCCATTCAGTGTATGTCCAAATGAAGGCTTTGCTACAGAATCCATATACTGTAAGTACACTAGCACAAGTGAGTCCTTGGGTCACTCTTCAGAAGGGTGATTTTGAGGCGCAGCCTAGCGGTGCGCTATATACCTACCCAGCAATATGATTGGCAGATTGCCAAGGACTACATATTCGGTACCAAGCTGCAGTAAGCTGGAGGCCTCTTAGGAGTGGGATGTTGCAAGATGCAGGCCACTGGCTTAGCACCAACAACGCCATTGTAATCGCTGTTGTTCATATTGTTTTCGCAAATGATAGTGGATTGCAACCAAGGGTCAAAGAGGCGTGGCATTGATCCGGAATAGCTAAGAGAGCGACGTTTGCGGTTTGCATACTTGTTGGTTTGGGGCTCATGCGCAGAGGGCTAAGCTATGCGCATCATCCTACGTCAGCACCATCACTCGCCTCATCTCCAATTTCAGATAAGCAGTATATGGGGCTTGCTTTCGAGTCATTCGCATGTCTTCACATAGAACTATACGGAAAATATTCTCAGTTGTAGCATATTTAGATTGGATTGTTATTGATGGGGGTTTTCATCCTATTATATGAAAGATTGACTACAACAGCAGTAGGTGATGACAATTATGTATATTCTAATTTCATAAAGGGTGTTTTTGGTTGGCGGCCGAAACTCTAGGAATGCCGTCCTTGTAAGTCATCATTCGTGTGCCTAGCAACACCCGTATCAAGATAGTCCTAAAGAGACAACACCACAACGCCTGATTCGACACGGGGGATGATAACCATACCCTTGACTTTCCCGTTCACTGCACAGCGCCACGCCAAGCATTTGTGAACTCACTAATCCTTTCCAACTCCTCGCTGGTAGTCATCATACTACCGGTTTGGTGGTGGGCCGGAAGGAGGAGCATAATCGCCACCATAAACGTGCTTGGGAGGCTCGACGCCGCTAACTTGTTGACCATATTGGTTATCGACAGGCTGATAGCGGTTGTCCATTGGATATGACTGAGCGGGCGCTCCATAAGCGGGCGGTGGGTGGTTGTATGCTTGAGGGTTGTTGGGAGGAGAGTATTGAGGAGGCGCCATCCAACCTGTACCGTACATCGGCCTAGCTCCTTGACGACGACGACGGCGAGAATTGAGGCAACTGCTTTCGTGTTAATCGTTGCTTTCGGGATGAGTGCAGGGAACTACTTACGCCCATAGGAAAAAGACGAAGAGGAAAAATACGATGACGACGGCGGCAAAGATCCAGCGCCCGTACCAATACCAATTGCTACCGCGTACACATCTGTAACCATCCCAGTAATTCCCAGCTCCACAGCCGTTATAGCGTTTTAACAAGCCGCTGACCTGATCTAAGAGTGGTGCCATTTAGATAGAGGGTTGTGAGCGATGGTTGACGATTGAAAATATTGGTATTTAGAAAATATCAGGTTGCAAGTGTCGGCTTGAGATGGTTGTTTTGATGATGATAGTCAATGGTAGCTCGGATATGCAACAGTGACGTGTGAGACTAGTCCCACTTAGTAGGATAACGGACGAATGCCCGGCCGGCTAATGGAGCGTCGATGATTCGTGTAGAGTTGAATAATGAGCCCAGGAGATGGATGGATGGTGAGTGGTGATGTTATGTTTTGTTTTCCGAAAAAGAAGAATATTAAACTTTGCTTGAAACTGAGGACGAGATGGAAAAAAAAGGTGGAGGTGGGTTGGTTGAGATACGGCTGGTTTTCAAGGGAATCTCTTAATCTTAAAGGGAACCCGAAGGGAACCTCTTCGTCGTCATCTACGAAAAATGCAGCCAGGGTCTTTAGGTACCTACTACGTTATAGTACGTTATAGTACTACCTGTAGGTGGGAAAGCCGGATGCCGGCTAGGCATCGCTGGAATATGTATACACTAGGTCACTACCTAGGTAGTTACGCTACCTGCTCTAGCAGTCTCTAGCACCTGGGCACTGCTCTTCACTACCTACTTGGACACTGCTTGGGTACATCTAAATACCTTTAGTGGAAAATGGAAGCATGGCAGAAGAGGCGATGACCAATAAGACCATCAGCTGGGCAGCTGGGCTTGACCAGACTTGGAGTCCGACTGTGGCTGTACCTAAGTGTACCAGAGTACTTTAGCGGCCTTCTATAGGTATCTCTCGGTGCTGTCAGGTAAGCAGGATCTACTAGTATATATGTAAGGCCCTTGGCCTGCTAGGCAAAGCTGGGCAAGTTGGGGCGCAGTGGATGCCTGCAAAATTGAGAGAGAATCCTACCAGGTAGGTAGAGAGAGTCCCGAATTCCAAAACAAATCTCGGCAGTAATCGTGGCCATTGACGATGCATTATCCATTCATAACTCAGCACGTCTTTCCCGAACGTTCGAGTACCATCACACCCACTACCTACTTACCTACTAGTACCTACTACCTACCTACCAGGTAGGTACATGGGCAGCTATCTTGTACAGTACCGCTTGTGTAGATGGCAGCCGACTACCTAAGGTAACTCTCACCAAGCCCCGCTATCAAGGCTGAGCAAACCTACCTAGCGTACCGGACCTACATAGTGAGGTCAATAGCTAAGGCAGTACTAAGGTACATGTCATCGGACTGCTGCGGCACCCTCTCACACGCAACACGGGTCGACATGGATTTGGAATAGGTACTGTACTACCTTTGTATGTATGTAGGTAATGATGGGACGACCATCGGGCGCATGCCACATCTCAGAGTGGTTTCATCTTCAGTGTTAAGTTCAATATGACGATCCATCGATGATATTCATTTTGAATATTTGCGACACTCTTTTTAGTGTTTATCTATTTATTTTATTTCTAGAGAGAAACAGTAACTCGTCTGCGTAGACTAAGGAGGCTAACGCAACTACCTAATTACATAGGTACCTGCATGCATCGTGACGAAATACTGTTAGTTGCTGTTGGGTTTGGACCTCGAGAAACTTTCTAGGTACGTACAGTTTACTGACCCATTGCCACCACGTGCTGAAACCCGGATTTCTGTCCACATCATGCCCAAGCCCTTGGAACTTCCCGACCTCCTGTCCAGGGAACGGGCGCGGAAACTTGCGGCAACCGCAGCTACAAGTTTCTCACGAGGAATTTCCCCGAGGGTATCAGGATCTATTTTCTTTTTTCCCCTACCTTGCTTTCACCGACACGGAGCGTGTCGGTTCCGTAGACAAAGTCACAAAGTCACGCTGCGTCTTGATGTTACCTCTCTCTACGGAGTACTGGGGTTGACTACTACCTACGTGCATAAATACTTAAGTAGGTAGGTTAGGTAGGTAGGTAGGTACCTGAGATAATGGTTAATCTCTCTCCGGCTTGGACATTGAATTAGGTGGTTTTGAGCTGAGCCAGATGACAAGGTCGAGATGCCTCCCACAACTTACTAGCCAAAAATATTGTCTTTTGTCGCCGTTCTAATTGGTGTGTATGTGTGCGCGTGCGCGTGCGTGTGTGTGGCCTCGACACATCTATCCTTTTGCGACGGTGGAGGGAGACTGAAACTTACTAAGTAGTGTCTGCCACGACACTAAGGAAATGACCTACCTACCCTATTCGATTGACCTTATATATATATATATATGCCTAGGTACTCAGTCTCTTTTCTACATGTATACCGTGGGTGGGGGTGGGGGGGAGGGGAGAAGAGTCGGGCCATGAAAAGACACTCGAGATAGGTGTTTGGGAGATAGCGCGATGTTTCGACGGAAAGTATCGACGGAAAATTGTTCCCAGTATTTCGTTTCGAGAGAGTGGTGACATGGAGGAGAAAGGATTCGCTTAAGGGTAAAATCACCCTTGAGAGGCCGTTTGAGGTACAGTCCCTGGACTCTGGAGCCCGCAAAGCAGACTAGAACTGTCTAATGAACTGCTGCCACGTCAAAATTCTCCGACACCGCGAGCCTGCCCTGACGTGACGCCCACCTGCCTACCTCCCGCCTACCTCCTGCCGACCTAGTATTACTACAACGAATAACCTGCCTCTGAAATCGACCCTATTGTGACTCGTGGTCGAACGTTTTTATCATTTTATTCTCCCCTCAGCTCGAGGCATTTCGTTCTTGAGGTAGCGGTGTCGAGGGAAGACGGCCAATTCTTTTTTCTTCGTCTCTTTCTTTTTATATCTCCTCCCCTCTCGTATCTTACCTCCTTATTTTGTCTTTTTGTGTGTGTGTACGTCGTTTGGCTCCTTGTCTCGCGATTCCGCCTTTCCCACCTGCAACCTGCAACTGGACACCAAGAGAAAGCCCCGAAAAAGACGGGCGCTCCCATGTACGGAGTACTCACTACCTAGATACCCACCACCCACTTTTGGTTTTGCCAGCACACGATTATTGCCTTGAAGCGAGTCCACGTTGCGCCCCGACATGGTCATCCCGGAGCCAATCACTATCGCCCCTGTCGCGACTACGCTTAGGTTAAAGACTTTGCCAACGCATCACCGCATGCTGAGAGGTGTGGTGTGTGAGTGAGTGTGTGAGTGCGCGCGCGTGTAGCCCTTTCAAAAGCATCCTGATCTGCCCCCTTCATTCCACCCAGTATCGGCTCAGCTCTCTTCTCCGTTTTTCTTGCCTCTCTCTCGATAGGGAGACGCCTGTTCTATTTTCTCTCTCCGGCCCTCATCCTCTCTGTCAAGTGACAATCCTTCGATAGAACGTCGCGACGTATCTATCTTCATGTCCACTCAACGCCGTTCTCTACGTCCATATGACATTACAGGCGACGGTCTTCTTCAAGCTGGTCTACGTACATCCAATCGAGATGCTGTCATGAATCATTATTTATCACCTCAGAAAATGCGCCTAAATACAGAAAGCCTTGTTGCCTGACCTGCAACATGCGGATTCTTAAACCATGCCCGACCGTTATTGCTCCTTTCCGGGTCGAATTTCTTCTAGGGAAAGACACCCACTCTTCACTCTAGCGCTTCGGATCCCGCGATTATCGACACTATTCGCATCCCAATGCGGTAAAATCGCACCGAGCACTCGACGCCTGTCAAGCTGTTGGAATATCATAATATGAGACCCGAAGAGGTTGGATGCGTACTCGCAATATGGCAACACTCAACTCCCTTCGCAGGCTCGCGACAGAATTTTTATATATTAGGTCGTTGCCGGCCGGGAAGTAAACCCGTCTTAACATCCCAGGATATCATGAGCTTCATTGAAAATGCATCAAACTGTTGCAAGTTGTGGGGAAGGGAAGAGAACATGGAGGAGCGAAGGCCATCGCCGTTTAAGCGACGTCGCGGGCAGGTGTGAGTTGGCTTATCTGTTAGCCCACTTCATAAGCCATTGCACCACGGCCTCTAAGTTGGTCTCCTCTTTCGCGCTTATTCCGTAACAGGAGACCTCTCGGTGCGCTATGGTCTTAAGATCCAAAGAGTCGATGAGCTCATCGACCGATATCTTGTTGGGCAGGTCCGACTTGTTACCAAGCACAAGCAAGGGAATGCCGTCAAGTGTCTTCTGTGACATAAGGGAATGCAGCTCATCTTTAGCCACAGGTAATTTGACATCGTCCGCTATGTCAACGATGAAAACAATCGCACTCACGCCACGACAATACCTTTCCCACATCGGTCTAAAACGAGGCTGGCCTCCTAAATCCCAGCACTTGATTGTCACATGGCCACGCTGTACCCGCTTCATGTTGAAGCCAACGGTGGGGATGGAACTGCATGGGTCAGTCGAGGGGAAACACCGTATGATTTGTGCTGTGTGCTGAGGGGCATACGTGGGATGTGCGCATCGTCGGGGGAGGGTGAGTCGCTTACTCGATCGTGAATTCTCCTCCCTGTGAGCCCAATTATTAGCGGTAGTCCGAGGAGGGGGACAGCACACCGGAGCATGCGGTTACGTACAGACAACACCCGAAGCAGAGAGGTCTTTCCCGCATTCTCCAGGCCGATCATCGTTACGTCCATCTCGCTTGCCCTGCCGACGGTTATTAGTTTAAACTTGTTTGCGCAAACAGCGCGTGCGACTGCGACTGCGCGACGGTAGTTGCGACTGCGATTGCGACGGCGACCGTGGGGAGGAATGGGTCCGTGCACGGGTCGTGTGCTAGCTCGGAGGGCACTAACGGACTTACCAGAAGGTCCTAAGCAACCAGTCGTATACCTTGCGAAATAGTCCCGCCATGATTTTGGCCAGGAGTGGCTAGGTAGTCAGTGCTCGATGTGTGGTGATGGCCCAGCGGTAAGTGATCTAATACCCGGCTGCCGTAGAAGTCGGGAAGTCGGGAAGTTTGGGGAACAAACAAACTGGATCGTAGACGCAAGGCTGGGACTGGCTGGAAAAGGATGGAGTGAACAAAAAAGATATTACCGGGATGTCTCGAACAAGATGTTAAATAGGTTGTACTTCTAACATGCAAAGAAAGTAATGAATAAAATGTCTCGTATGACGGCGAGCGGCACTGTTGCTTGTTTAGCGCTCGCGGCGACAGGGCGGGTCGGCTACCAGGCGCAAATCGTGGTCGGTCAAGACAAGGTATGGAGCTACTTGCCGGTGGTGAGGACACGACCAGCGTTGTTGCAAAGAAAGATGAGTGAATGTGGGATGAAGAGTGACGCCGCTGGCAGAGGGTGACAGTTCCCCACCACGGAGATCGCACAAGCTGTAAGATGCCCCGTGCCTTCGACCGAGACGTGATCAACCAGGTGCCAGACGAGACAAGCCAGGCAAGCTAAGCCAGGTGGGCTTTGGGTGGGCTTGGTGGGATGGGATGCTGGCTGGGGGGGGGGGGGGAAGGGTTAACTGCTTGCTGCTAGGTACCTAATGTAGAGAGGGTCAACCTTGCATTCGACGAGACAGCGTCACAGAGCGGCTAGAAAGACTGGGGTTTCATTCGTTTATTGACCATGCAGTGGAGTTTCGCGGCGCAAACTTGGACCAAAATGAGAATTTGCGGTTCGGGCAACTGAGGTGGGAGTAGTCGAGTGGGATACTGAAATAGCATACGGGATTACTGAAATAGTAGTTGGCTTTCCATCTGAATCAAGTGCGGGCCGCGACGAGAGCGCGTGCACGCTGCACTCTCTGCCTCTCTGCCTCTCAACTTTGCTTGCGTGCTTGCGAGCTTGAGAGCTTTTAGGCCTTGTAGAGTTGGGGCCCGCTAGATTTAGGGGTTGGTTGACAGGGAACGGGCCGGTCGCAAGCGGCTGCTCTAATAGCTAAGGGCAAAGTGCACACCTACCTAGGATAATGTACATATGTGGTATGTAGTATGTAGTTTGTAGGTAAAAAGTGTATTATGTTGGTAAGGTAACGTGATAGGTACGTGATTGTGGTATGGGTGTAGCCGATAAAGGAGAACGAAAACCCTTCTCTGAGGTAGTGCTTCTACGGAGGCCGCCGGGGGCGGAGGGGAAGAATAGGGACTTGATGATGATTGCTGTGATATATGAGTAGAGGAGGGCCGATTTCGAATAGTGGAAGACGGAAGGCCGACGATTATCGTCTTGCTGAGAGGCGCTCTAACTCCTGTACGTAGGCCTATCCAAATAATCCCGATCCGGGCGAGGGAGGGGGTCTGTCTGTCTTCCTTACATTCGGTTAGTACCAGGTATGTAATCCCTATGTTGTTGTCGTGGCTTTCGGAGTCCCTAGGTACCACACATCTACCTCCTACGCACATATGTTGTACTTACCAAAGTATAAGTCAAGATGCTTCGTTGTTGTAATTAGTATTTAGGTAGGTAGATATGTAGATATGTAGCAATGTAGGTGTATGGCGTGGAAGATAGAGAAGTCCAATGAACTACGGGCTTCTTGATCTTGTAATAGAGGGGGCCGAAGTGCGTGTAGAAGAACTATGTGTCTCGAGGGCTGGCCGAGTTCGCTGCCTAGTGCAGCTAGATGCGGCTTCTTTGTCCCTTACCTAAAGGGAGATTTCGCCCTTGAGGTGTGATGGAACGAAAACTACAGTATTGCCGTCCGCGATATGTATGTACGTACGTATGTATGTATGTATATATGTAATGTACGTATGGTCTTCAAGGTTCGTCCGAAGGATTGGGATGGCTACCTGGGTAGAGGGTTTGCGATGTAAGCGCGGAAACAAAAATGGTAGGTTAAGAATCAAGGCCTGATTTGAGGCTACTTCATTTCAAACGCACGCATCCCTATGTAATAATCCAGAAGAAATGGAGACGATAAGGTGAACTAAAGAAGCAGTGTAGGTCTACTAAGTATGTAGCACATGTCTACTACTATCTATCTACATACTACCTTAGGTATATGTGCATCTAGATTGGAGATCAGTGATGTACGGTACGGTAGTATGAGTCAAATGAGCTGACCAGTGCATGTGGGTGGCTTCTAGGTACCTACATGCGAGCTGCAGTGTGCAAGGTGATAGGCAACATGTAAAGCTAGTAGCTCGAGTAGCTCGAGTACCTCCCCACGAGTCGTTCGGATCGACTAAAGTAGCTAGGTAAGGGAGCCTATAGATAGACCTGTGCTGCAAACGTAATGCAAAATGACTTCAAGTTTTAATATACCGAACCTAACCCCGGCGGATGCCAACGGCGCAGAATCCGTTCGCATAGCATACATAGCACACAGAGCATACATAAATAACACCGGAGAACGTTTGAAGCCGCCACTGGTAGCCGGCCGTGGATTAATTTAGCACACGGATAAAAGAGGTAACAGAAGGGAATGCTTCGAGTTGCTTTGCCTCATAGCCGATGGGTAGGCGAGCGAGCAAAGAGCCTGGGCCCTTTCCGAGCTGGAGTTGGGGGCTAAATACCGAGCGACTCGCCCTTGGCGGGCCCTGGATAGTGCCTGGGTGTGAGAGAAACTGGCCTCGTGAGAAGAGACCTTGATTTGGTTTCACTGATGGACCAACGAAAACTGTGCCCACTCAGCCAACCCCACGCTTTCCTATCACAGAGGCTTGACTAGACTAATACAAGAAATAACATATACCATAGCTCAATACCTAGGTGCGTTGGCTTACGTGACAGCAAGTTTACCTACCTAGGTAGTCTCTTATCTGGGCACTTCAAGTACGTCGGTACCCTACCTGAGTGCTGAGTACTTAAGATACCTCTATATCACCGTAGATGGTTTCTTACAGCATTTACAACTTCAAACTGGGGGTAAAATGGTCGGAAACCGCCCAACTGAAGAGCAAATATATGTGAATACCTCCTAGGTACCTGGTAGCAGTGGGCTAGGTTAGTAAGGGGTGATTGGTAAGCCCCGCCCTTGATAGATAACTATATCGATAAGATAAGCTTGGTTTGCTCCCATTGTCGCCCAGATAAGGATTTTTTTTGTTGACGAGTTAGAAGAGCTTCACAGTCCCAAGGTCTAGCTAACTAACGGTCGTAGCGCTGCGAGGGTTAGACCTCTTGCTGATGTTCCATGAAGCTTTAATTATTTCGTGTCACCCGGATTCTGGCTCGGAACTGCAAGTTGTGTAGACTGTATAACGACTCTAAGCGTGCCAATTCCTCGACCAGCCGTTGCCATGGCGCGAAAGTCAACTTCCACGAGCTGGGATCACCAGTACAACACATTGCGCCGCGAGGACCTTTTTCGGAACCCGCCCACCGATCATACAGCTTACCCTCTCTTACAGCAGGCCGTGAATCCTCATATTGAGTCATTCGACGCTGTATTTACCGACGGCGGCCTATTAACTAAGGGCTTAGCGGACATAGGGACAAGAGTGTTTCTCGACGGTGATGACCGTACCCCTCTAGAATCAAGGAATAAACTTTCGATCAGATATAAGAGCATACAGCTCCAGAAATCACTTCTACCGCCAGCCAACAAATTTGCTACTAAAAGAGAGGTCTTGCCGGCCGAATGCCGAGAACGACATGTTTCATACCGAGGCAAACTCTCTGCAACTTTTGAATACAGAATAAATGATGGGGACCCAAAAGAGTTCACGCGAGAGATCGGTCTACTTCCGATCATGATTAAGGTAGAGTGATGTTGGTCCCGGACGTATGCGACGAATGTGCTAACCTTGTATAGTCTAGCCATTGTCACCTTAGGGGGAACAGTCCCGCGCAACTGGTTGCCCGCAAAGAAGAGTCGGAAGAATTAGGAGGTTATTTTATCATTAACGGCATCGAAAAGATTATACGCCTTCTACTTCTCAACAGGCGAAACTTCCCCTTAGCCATCTACCGTCCCAGTTTCACCAACCGCGGGCCTGCCTACACTCCTTTTGGTATTATACTGAGATCTGTTCGTCCTGATGAGACCTCTCAAACAAACGTTCTGCATTATCTCAACGATGGCAACGTCACCTTCCGCTTTTCGTGGAGGAAGAATGAGTACCTGGTCCCAGTCATGATGGTCCTGAAAGCACTTGTGGAGACTAATGACAGAGAAATTTTCGAGGGTCTTGTTGGCTCTCCCGATTCAAAAGGGATTCAGAACACATTTCTTACGGATCGCGTCGAGCTACTTTTGCGTACATATAAAAGCTATGGAGTATACACTATGGCACAGACTCGAGCGTATCTAGGAGAAAAGTTCCGACCCGTATTAGGAGTACCCGACACACTATCAAACTATGAAGTTGGAACCGAATTTCTACGGAGAGTCGTGTTGGTCCACCTTGGAAATATAAACGTTACTGAAGAGCAAGACTCTGATAAATTTCGCTTGCTCCTGCTAATGATCAGAAAGCTTTACGCCCTTGTTGCTGGAGACTGCGCCGTAGACAATCCTGACGCTGTCCAAAATCAAGAAATCTTACTTGGTGGATTCTTATACGGTCAGATAATCAAGGAACGCCTAGATGAGCTGATATCGAGCGGCTTGCGATTAGGCTTCCGAGAATATTTTAGAAGGGCGCCTTCACACACCTTCACGTCCGACGAATTCAGAAAGGACTTCCCTATCAAGATTTTTCAGAAGACCAATGAACAAGTTGGCAATGCTCTAGAATACTTCTTGTCAACTGGCAACCTGTCAAGCCCATCGGGTTTAGATCTTCAGCAGGTATCTGGGTTCACCGTTGTCGCCGAGAAACTCAACTTCCTCCGATTTATCAGCCACTTCCGGATGGTTCATAGAGGTAGTTTCTTCGCCCAGTTGAAGACGACAACGGTTCGAAAGTTGTTACCGGAGTCGTGGGGCTTTCTTTGCCCCGTGCATACCCCTGATGGTTCTCCTTGTGGTCTCCTGAATCATCTTGCTCACAAATGCAGGATTATGACGGGGTCTGTCGATGCAACAACCATCCCACAGCTTGCTGCCGAGCTTGGTGTCGTTGACACATCCTCCGCTGCCACCGATGAGAGTGTTGTCGTGATGCTTAACGGCAGAATCTTGGGTTGGTGCAAGCCGTCTGAATCGCGGCGAATAGCCGACACGTTCCGGTATTGGAAGGTGGAGGGTTCACATGGAATACCTTTGGAACTCGAAATAGGTCACGTTCCCGCGTCTAATGGGGGCTCGTATCCCGGTATCTACATGTCGGCGGAGCCTGCTAGGATGGTCCGGCCAACCAAGTATCTTCCACTGGAAAAAGAAGACTTTGTTGGTACTCTGGAACAGCCTTATATGACTATTGCCTGTACTGAACAAGAGGTTGTATCTGGGGAGTCGACGCATGTTGAATTCGATCCTACAAATATTCTCTCAATCCTAGCTAACATGACACCATTCTCTGACTTTAATCAATCGCCAAGAAACATGTACCAATGTCAGATGGGCAAGCAGACAATGGGAACACCAGCAACGGCCTTAGCACATCGGACCGACAACAAGATGTACCGTCTCCAAACTGGCCAGACACCAGTTGTTCGATCTCCTCTTCATAACGCCTATGGATTCGACAACTTCCCTAATGGAACCAATGCCGTCGTTGCCGTGATATCATATACTGGGTATGACATGGACGACGCTATGATTCTGAACAAATCGGCCCATGAAAGGGGGTTCGGCCATGGGACAATCTACAAGACGAAAAAGTACACACTAAAAGACGAGAGCAGGAGCAAATCAACCAAAAATGTAGAAAAGCTTTTCGGTTTCGCTCCTGGTAGCACGGTAAAGGCTTGGACACAAACTATGCTGGACGAGGATGGTCTCCCCCCCGTAGGGCGTGCCGTACAAGAGGGTGACATCATCTTCGCTTATCATACTGTCTCGGCAGATTATAGCGGTAACCTTGTGAACCGGGACGGTGTCACCAAGTATGAGAAATACAAGGACTCAGAGCAGGCTTTTATCGAAGAGGTGCGGATTATTGGGAGCGAGTTGGGCAACGAACCAGCCCAGACCATCTCGATTAAATTCCGGGTACCTCGATCACCCATCATCGGTGATAAATTCTCTTCTCGGCACGGTCAAAAAGGTGTGTGCTCGCAAAAGTGGCCTGCCATTGACATGCCTTTCTCGGAGTCTGGCATTCAACCTGATATCATTATCAACCCTCATGCGTTCCCATCTCGTATGACAATCGGCATGTTTGTCGAATCGCTTGCGGGTAAGGCTGGGGCCCTCCATGGTCTCGCTCAAGACTCGACCCCGTTTCGGTTCGACGAAGAGAACCCCGCGGCGGATTACTTCGGTCATCAGCTAATGAAGGCCGGCTACAACTACCACGGCAACGAGCCAATGTACTCTGGTATTACGGGCCAAGAGTTGGCAGCAGATATCTATATTGGCGTTGTGTACTATCAACGATTGCGACACATGGTGAACGATAAGTATCAAGTGAGAACTACAGGCCCGGTAGTAGCCACGACGGGGCAGCCGATCAAGGGTAGGAAGCGAGGAGGTGGTATTCGCGTGGGTGAAATGGAACGAGACGCCCTACTGGCTCATGGTACCGCATTCCTTCTACAAGACCGTCTTTTGAACTGCTCCGACTACACCCCCACGTGGGTTTGTCGAAAGTGTGGTTCGTTCCTGTCAGTGCAGCCGACGGTCACACCTTTTGGTGGAAAGAAGAAGGTAGTAAACACGGTGCGTTGTCGCAACTGTGCAAGACGTCTAGATAAAATATCGGACGCCGAAGTGAGCAAGCTGAAAGGAGAGATATGGGAAGACGGTCAGGGCAACCAATGGGTCGGTGGCGAAGCAACTACGAAGGTAGCAGTTCCAGGGGCCTTGAAGTACCTCGACGTAGAACTTGCGGCTATGGGTGTAAAACTCAAGTATCGGGTTGATTCGAAAGATGCTATACGGAAAGGCCGCTTGATACAGAAAACACCAGAAGGGGTCGGCCTTAACAACAGGCGTCTGCCAGCCTTGGCGGCGGCTTAGGCGGAAAAAGGAAACAAAAGTCTGCTTATCTATTTGTAGGTGTCCAAGGGCGCTACTGGTGCATTTACGCTCGACCGGAGTTATTAGGAGTCTGTCTATAGGTAACTCATATTGTCTGAATACAACGACATGGGTCAGAAGATATCAAATTTACGATGGCTGAACCCACCATCGACAACGATATATCATGCTACGTTCACCAAAAGCGAGACTAAGATTATACACAAAACTATGCAGAGTCAGACATGTCCTGCTCCAGGCCAATCTTACGAGGAGGCACGTATCCGAGACGGTGGTCGGCTTGTGTCACATTGATGAAGTACAACCCTCACCACATTCATTGGAGCTATAGGAATTAGGTACGCTACATGTAGACATGCATGCCCCCCGGTTTCTGGGAAAGTAAGGGGGCAAAAGAAGTGTTTGGCCGTTGCCAGCCAGCCGTGCATCATCTTAATGCTATCTGTTTGCTCTTCACACGACGTTGTAAAGGGCTTTCCATTCTGACGTCAAGCGAGCGACGAGGTCCACCCACTCATTGTGTAACGCAGGACCCTATCACGGCAGGTCGTTCGCTTCCATGTTCCCGACCTGAACTATGAGGCCCTCTCTTAGTAGTCCACAGGCGGGAATGGTGATGGAATGCGGACGTGGCCTTGCACGATCGTTCCATCTCACAAAGCCGGGTTGCACCTGCATTTCTCGTTAATAGACACCTACTCACATGTATGTATGTATGTACATATGTAGGTAGGTACCGAAGCTTTCATACATCATACATACCGCTGTGCATTACGTCGTATACTGACCACACATAGGTGCTTTAGGTAAATACATATTACTAAGGGCCTCGGTCCCGTGATGCTGGGAGCAACTCCCTGGGAGGTACGGGGATAGCGGATAGCATCATGATTTGAATAGATGACTCGTCACTCGCTCGCTCGCTCCTCCCTATAACCCGCCGACTGCTCCACACACATGGTAACTCAGACCCGCGTACATACCTCTTACCTTTAGGTGACTTGGGTACCCATCTAGGTTAGGTAGGCAGATGTGTATGTGCCTACTACCCACCTAGGTTAGACTGGGTGCTTGAGAGGTAAAGTACGGCTGTGAAATGCATGTGCATGCAGTCCTTGAGTTGCTATCACTACCTGGGTACTGGTTTCTTTCCTAATTTTTTTATTATTCTTTTCGAATTCATTTCCGGGCGTGCCTGTCGAACACAAACAACCATACCTAGGCATATATCCACTTACCTAGAAGCATCTTTCCAAGGTAGGTAGTATTAGGTATATATATATATATATATATATATATCTATGTGTGCCCCTGATTTATATGCATATGGATTTCGGAGTCGCCACTTGTCAATGTGCCCATTCGACTTGCGTCTTGTTCTACGCGTCCTTCTCTCCACGCCCTCTCACCGTTTTCGCCTCTGTGTGTGTGTGGGTGTTCTTCTGTACGCCCGTGGATCTCGAGTTCATGTTCCACTCCCAGAACTCAATATCATCTCACACAAGCTCCTCGTGGGTTATTCCTCCCATCTCTCCTTTAAAAAGCGAACCGCCAGACAGATGTCTTTTGCTTCCTACTTGGTTACGAATGAGAATTTGACACAGACCTCCGAGAAACATTGGGCTCGGCCCGTCCACGACGCTACTGACTTTGAACCCGAGTTCACATGTACGCCTACGCATCTCACCTTTGCTTGTACGCCCAAGTCCTAGACGGCTCCCATATCCCACCGCGTTATCCTCATTATAACGTCTGTCTTTTTTACGTGACTCGAGTAGCCGCCCCATCCATCCGTTGCGAGAGCCCGCTATGGCGTCTATTTTGACCTTCGTTTTGTTTGCTTCCATCTTCTTTTCCCATGGCCTTGCGAACGCCCACGGTATTAAAGGATACGACTATGGACATCGTATGAATCTTCGGGTCAACAAGCGGGACTTTGGCCAATCCTCGATTGTGGGAAGTCTCCCTCTTGTTGATGGTCAGCCGCAGCCAAGGTTGGAAATTCGAGACCTACAAAAGAATCATGACCAGTGGAACCTGTACATTCTTGCCCTGAGCTGGATGCAGTACACATCGCAGGACTCCCCCTTTTCATTCTATCAGATTGCTGGTGGGTGACGATCTAACTGACAGTAGACATGGTAATATTGACACGGCCTAGGTATTCATGGTGCGCCTGGCCAGACCTGGGGAAACGTTTCTCCTCTCCCAGGGAACGATAACATAGGTTATTGTCACCATGTCTCTATTCTTTTCCCTACATGGCATCGGCCTTATCTTGTATTGTATGAGGTAAGAAAACCTGAATGGAAGACTGAAGTCTATTGTTAGGCTAGAGCGCCACTGACTGACCACCAAACTGTAGCAAACGATGTACAACATAGTTCAATTTATTGCCTCCCTATGGCCGCCCGAGGACCTTGATCGAGTTCAGGGGGCTGCCAAAAGATTTCGCATTCCTTACTGGGATTGGGCTGCCGCACCTCCAGCTGGAGAGAGCGTGCTTCCACTCAGCATTGGCGGCTCCTCGGTCGTTAACGTGACCGGGCCTAACGGTATTCAAAGTGTTTCGAATCCTCTATTTAGTTTCGCCTTCAAGCCTTTCAATGGATCCATATTCCCTGATGCTCCAGTAAGTCCCTCCGAATAAGACCCATCGCCAAAAATTCACGATGCCAACTAGCGTCTCAGTACAACAAGTGGAACGAAACGAAGCGCGCGCCATATCCTAATACTGACCCTAATGCTATCTCGAACAACTCTTTCGTGGCTACTTCGCTTGATAAGCACCTCCCATCATATCAACAGCGCCTTTACAACCTGTTTGCAAATTATCCAAACTATACACATTTTAGTAACGAGGGGTGGATTGGTCAGAACAATAGCGGCACTTTTGACTCAATCGAATCACTCCATGATTCCGTTCATACCATCGGGGGTGGAGGATGGGGCCATCTGGCCATCATTGCGTATTCTTCCTTTGACCCATTATTTTTTCTACACCATGCCAATGTGGACAGGATCTTCGCGATGTGGCAGGTTATCCATAATGACACATATGTGGTTCCCACGGCTGCTGTCTATGCGTCCCACACTCAAAACCAGGGAGATATCGAGGACATTCAGACCCCATTGAAGCCCTTTTTCGTCAATGATACTTCGTTCTGGACTTCTGACATGGCCAGGAATCTCGAGACGTTTGGTTACACGTACACAGAAGTTTCTAATAAGACCCGCGGAGAGGTCGTGGCTGCGATTAATCGGCTATATACCGACTACAGCCCAGCAACGATAGCTCTCAGAAGCAATCAGAATTCACTTTCCCATGCAGGTCAATGGGCTGACGGCCGAACACCCAAGACCAAGGTAGTCCAACGTGCCCAGAAATCAAGAGTCATGGCTTGGCAACACGGATCGATCGGCCATTTGCCAATGAATGCGATCTTCAAGGCCAACTCGAGTGGTAAATCTTATCGCGAATGGATCGCAAATATAGAAGTCAAGAAGCATGCATTAAAAAACTCTTTCTTGATATATCTTTTCTTGGGAGATGTCCCGGATGACTCTTCTTCGTGGCAGAGCGTTGATAATCTAATTGGCTCTCTCGGAGTATTCGCAGGCCATAGCCGGCCAACGAGAGCAGAACCCGGGAAGGTAACTGGAACCATTCCGCTGACTTCGGCACTGATGCGCATGGCAGCCGATGGACATGTCCAAAGCCTTGACCCAGAGTATGTCGAACCGTTCCTTAGGTCTGCTCTACAGTTGAGGGTCGCCGTAGTGGACGGGACCGTGTTCAGCGTCAATGAAGTTAGTGGGCTTCGCATCAGTATTGTTAGCTCAGTGGTCGCAATTCCGACTACGGAAGATAAGCTTCCTAGATGGGGAGAAGTCGAGTCGAATTTTGATCTTGTCGCATAACACTTGGCTGTCGCCGCTACAGCATTGCCCATTGGCACTATGAGGGGAAACTTAGAACTGGCTTTTAAGGTTTATTTGGTTTTTTGATTTCATGTCCATATTTGGAGCTCAACAATAAGTAGGCAGCCTCTCCCAAATTGCTTTATACCCCTTGACAATGAGCCCGATGATAGGGTACTACTATATTATACCAATGGTGCTTCGGCTATTTCTCCCGTAAGCTAAATAGACTTCCAACGTTGTTACCGTATGTGTTTCATTTTCCGTATGTTCTGGTCGCTACGGCTTCTATTATCATCTTGGAGTTGGGGTGGATGTAGTCTATTATGGGAGTCTTTGGTAAGTGGGTGCTGTTAACAACAGTAGAAGGAACTAAACTTCCCTTCAAGGTTCTTCTAGCTTTATAGAAAAGGGGATTAATACAAGACAAAATGAGATGTTTTATACATGTTCAACAAAAATTTCTTAAACCATACAACTTTAGGTCGACTGGTAGACTGCTAGTTAGAAGATAGAAGAGGACGTTCTTGGGCACAACGCAGTTTCGTAGGCTTGGATTTATGTCGTGAGAACTGGATATGTACAAACAAAGGTAATACTGTACATCTTTTATATTAAAACCGATTTCTATGACAAGTATTTGGTGGAGGGGGGGGGGGGGAGGCACTATCTAGTTGAACTGAACAAAAAAGCTTCAATCACATATTCCTATGGTATAAGCAATTGCCATTGCAGCAGTAAAGAGTAGAGAGAGGGAACTACTAAGGTACGAATTATATTTGTGAGGAGGAGGAGAAAGAGGAGGGTAGGAGAGGAAAGAAGAGCATAGCTCCGGTGCGCAGCGTTACATGCATGGGGTGGGGAGCAATATGGTTCGAGAGCTGGTGTTGTTGATTACTTGTACCTACAGGCTTGATTGTCCCGCCTCTAGAACAAAGAGGTGTTCTGTATATTAGTAATAACATTCAGTACTAGGTAGCATCGTAATAGGGGATTATTTTTCATCGTGTGGAGTGTAGTATCGTAGATGGGTAGTATGCTAGAGCACTAATGTGATTATTTGAACGGCCTCGGGGATGCCTGGAGGGTTTGGTTGCCGGGGTTTTTTCAAGACCAACTGAATAAATGGTTGCTATGGTCGGTTCCTAAGGCATGCACTTTTTCTCGCATGTCTCTTTCCAGACGAGTACTTGTTGCAACAGGATTCTGTGAAATATTCCATCTGTTGATCAACCATATGTCCTGGCTCTACGGCCCATGAGGGATAAGAACATCATGGCTCAATCTCAGCCTCAGGGTTCGTCAGACTATTAATATTCGCAATCCCTCAGCATCTTTTGATACAAGTGGCCTAGTCGATTCATCCTATTAGATTTAAATAAGCTAATGGTTTATGGACAGAGATTATGTATGTACGCTTAACTACCTTAGAGCCTTTACATACCCTCAATGAATATCGAGCTAGCCTTGGACTCCCTCCATCACGACACCTCATAAGTAGCATGGCCGACGCAAAGAAAACCCAAATCCGAAACAGCCTGGCATACCAAGGAAATGTTTTGCTTCGTCGAAACATTTGTGCTGCCATCCCAGACGAACTAAATTGTCGACTATGGATCACCGGCCTCCCAGCGGCATGTACTGTGCACCAGCTTCTAGAATGCATTAGAGGCATTGGTCCTGTATACGCTTGTCACATTAACCAACCTAATTCGACCGGCCCTAAGATATGGGAAACAGCAGCGGCCTCCTTGACTTTCTTCACAGCCGACGCCGCCAATCGCTTCCTCGAATGGAACGCCGTCCAGCCGTTTACGGTTGCCGGCCACGTTACGAAGATCGTGCGGCATAGAATCCGCACCGAGCCCGTCCCTGTCAACGGCCGGTCCCGGGTCCTCCGCATCGTCGGAGACCCCGAAATCGTGCAGCCGAATTATCTCCACCGACTCTTCTCGGGAGACTGGCAGATCCGGTTTGATACAGACTACATACAGTTCACTGCTGGCGAGGGGGATGGGTCTAATGAGATTGTCTGGGCTTTTGGCAGCTTTCGGGCACAGGCGCATGTTATTTGTATGAAGATCAATAGGCTCTTCATTGGTCGCGTTCGGGCTATTTATATTGCGGACCCTTGTGTTCAGGGGAGCTACAATAATTACTCTTAGCTGAAGATCTCAAGATGAAGGACCTTTTTTGTATAGTATTGGGGTGCTCTTGTCAGGGCCCTGATTTGGTAGACTGAGATAGTGAGAATATCGCATACCAATATTGAAAAGTTGGTACGGAGGACTCGAGGTTCTGGCATCCGAACCTGGAGTCTCTCATACCACGTTCGCCCTACGGGACCATGCGACCCGTACCCCACAAAACCTAGACAAGATCATTCATTGTGGTCATTTTCGTAGCGTTTATTATTTAATCAAAGAAATAGATGTTCAAATCCTAGTGATATGTTATAATCGAACGCTATGGATAATTGCCAATATCTTTCTATAGAATTCTGTCTTGAGTTGGAATAAATGAGCAACTACTATTAAACGGAGAGCACCTAATACTACTGGTTACCTAGGTACTTTAACCAATGCCCACATAACAGCTAGTAAGCAATACTGCCTCTCCTGGTTCACACCACGTTAGCACAATCCTAGTGCTAACACGAAGGCCGTCGATAGGTGGTTTGCCACTAGTCTAAATCCGTGAGAACTACGCCGTCGAAGCGGTGTCTAGCCATGACGACCGCACACCCTGCATCACTGCCTGGGCACGGCAAGAGCTCGTCCGGGTTCCCGAGGGATGCTCGGCGTCGGACTTTCTGATCCACACCGAACGACCCCAGTGGTATTCCGGACCGAATCCGGGACCACATCGAGCTAATTCCTCGGAGGTCGGAGTACTAGGCATCCGTAACTGTGGGCTTCAGGATTCGTGTGACAGCTCAGAGCTTAGAGGCGCTACGATTCTGCTCATTAAGGGTTCCAGCACAACATTTTGCGTGACGCTGGCCTGGGCACCGAATTTTCATTTACCTTGCTCTGTCCGTTAGCATAATAACAACATACGATATCATCTCTTATTCAACTTGTCGTAGTCCTCCCTCCTTATAGCGACGAGTAGCGAGGGCGGAACGGCTATTTCATATTAGTACTCAGCTGCAGCCTAAGCTGCCGTCTTTTACAACCCTGTAACAAGAACTATCAAATGCCAATTGCTTAAGCGGCCTGCCGTGGCTTTAACGCCACTCAAACATTTCATTCGTTGATCAAACACGCCAATAGTAATTATATTATATATTTTTAATAATATAAATAGAAAATTTACTTTAAAGTTTAACTGTTTATTTTTTGTATGTAGTATTTTAGTAAAGATAATATTCTAATAGCAAACCAAAAGTCTAGCGGCTATAGTAGAAAAGAAAAGAAAATAGGCAGGACTGGTGCAATGCTACGATAAGCAAGTAGGCGCCTTTGTATTAAGTGTTTAATATTGCGTGCACTTTTGTCTTTATATTCCAACCTTTTTCTCTTCTGTGGTACAAACCGCTTCTTGCCTCTACCTAATTGCACTCGGTTTGGTAACATGTAGAGGACTATATAGATACTCGGCTCACCCAGCTCATAACGTTATCTGAATAAGTTGCGCTGTCTCCCAAAAGTGTTGCATCCGGAACCGGCCACCGACTTCGCTAATTTATGCTCCCCCTTTACCTGGATACCTCCTCAAGCATTTCTATTGAGTTCAATACGCAACATCGGCGCGGAAGGCAGGAAACCGGGCTGACTTCTCCGTCGTCACTGTGATCACTTAAACTTCCATCGCAGCTTGGCACAGGAGATCCAATGTTGCCGAACTCATTCCTAGCCGACGTCAGTATTACAGGTGGCGACGGGAGTTTTCAAAGGCCGCTATTAGCCTTTCACTAGACTTACCAAGGCGTCCGGGGTGTGGGACTGTCGAGCACGTCAGAATCCCGCCGAAGCCCCAATAAAATATCGACGGGCGAAGAAGGGCCCGGAATAAACCCCGGCAAGTAAGCCGATCTAACTTCATATCTCAAAATTTCCACGGGTTCAGCGTGAGGATATTCTGTGGCTGGCTGCTGGCGATCCTTGTTTTGCTTCCTTTTTTGTTTCGGTTCATCGTTCTCTTTTTCGTTCCAGTATTGGATCCATGTACTAGTAGCGGCGGTGTCGAGGCCGAGGTCGTATATGCCGCTGCTGATGAGATTGCGAGAGGGCCCAAGACCAAGATTTCTCCGATACTCATTTAGGCACTCCAAGGCACTAATATCACTGAGTTTAACATTTGGTGTCGTGAAGGGGACGTTCGTGACCCAGATATTATGGGCTTGGGGTATCTCCTGAGGTATCTCTTGGGGCAACTCGCGAGCTATTTCTTGGGGTATCTCTTGTGGTATCTCTCGAGGAGTATATTGGGGCATCTCTTGGGGTATTTGTTGAGGTATCTCTTGCGGTATCTTTCGCAGTATCTCTCGCGGTGCTCCATGGTGGTTATCATCGGCTTGCGAATCATGCTGACCGCGAACTCGCCAATTTCTGGTACGATCTAAATTCCTTGGGTCAGTCATAGCTATCATAACTCTCCAGGAGAACGGCATGTACAGACCACGGGACAGAGGGACTTGTTTTAATATTTGCCGTACTCGACGTTTCGGGGGCTCGTATGCCTTGGGCGTGATTTCATATAATGCTGACGCCGGATAAGTATTTTTTGCTCCCTATTATTTGGGGGGAGAGAGGGAAGAGGCGATTCACGAACCTTCAGGAGGCCGCCGCCATGGCTTGTAGATCCTTTCTCGTTTATCACTCTGCATTTTGGGCGTCCGTGTCGACCTGTTGAACAATATCTATACGATAACGATTTTCGATAAGGAGAAGGCGTGAGGACTAGCCACGGGTCCGTGTATAGTGCCTGAAGATGGTGAGGCTTGTTATGCTGCTTGTAGACCCCGTCTCCTAGTAGTACCTGGTTCGATAGAAAGTTGTTTTTTTCGAGAAGCTGACCTCAGCTGTTTAGGTAAGGAGCTAGATCGTCTTATAAGTTATAGGAATTGAGTTTTTTTTACCAGTGGTCGAGAGTATCAATGGGGAACATTCGGACAATAGAAACAATGGATAGCATTATTGACACTATCTAATCTTCTAAACCTCTTGTTCGGACTCTCAGACACAGGTGGGTTTCTTCAAACCTACAATCTCCCGGTCCCTTCCATCTTATTCACCAGCGTTCAAACTATTAGTCTCAATTTTTGAAGAACTCTATTGAATCGTGCACGAACGCAATGAGTGTCCTTAATTTCTGCTATAAACATGTAACCGTACGTGGAACATCATGTCGAAAGTAATGATCATAATGCCTCTGACAAAATATTATTCAATGTATAAGTAGTTTAAACTGAAGCAATACGGGCATTGTCACAATTAAAGGCACGAAAATTGTCATGAATGCATGTTGTTGCGCGAGTGCTCTGAAATTTGTTGGAAAAAAACAGGTCACCTAGGATCGATCATATATTATATACAAGACCTAGGTAGCCGATAAAGGGTTCAAGGCTTGGAGCATAATAAATGCCCAGAAACCTAGCAATGATTATCCGACCACATGGGGCAAAAACTATTACTAAGTTTGAACCCAATAGTGTGATGCCTTCACATTTATTGGTAAATTAGGTAGATAAACAGGTAAAAGGTAGGTACCACAATGGGAATCCCCACTGCAGCCCCATTGTTAGTATTGCGTACTCCGTGAATCACAAAGTTTTCTTGCAACCGTTCTATGATGCTTGATGGGGCAAGTTTATTGCGCTCTAGATTAGTTAAATAATCGCAGTTGGTCTGGACGAAGCTCATGAGGGCGTGCGTTAGAGAAATTATATTATACGCATAGGCGGTGATACGCAGGGGCGATGTACCTACTCGGTTCTTGCAAAGTGTATTATCACGTAGTCAGGTGACGTAGCATGCAGCTGAGAGGTGTTATCCGAGCATAAAGTAGGTAGCGATATGAATTCCGACTACATATTATTGATCAGGGTTTAGAAGCACAGAGAACTCACCGCCTCTATGCAGCCTGTCTAGCTGATCATTCGGATATGCCCTATTGTCGTGCTGTACAACGATTATCCATGATAGGTGTGATGTCACGAGCATTGTTTTTCTTCACCACCACTGCATGAACGGGTGTCTTATCGATTACCTAGTATTTTTTAGACTGGGAATGGACCCTTTCGAGTATCGAATACTGTATCACTTCCACGGCAACATGTTATAGAATACCTAGACTGCTGGGTAGTAATCTAGGGTATGCAGCCTACATCATGATTAGAACCCGTGACAGTTAGGTTTTAGACTACCCCTCATGCATGTACTAAATAGGGATTCATTTTAGTAGGCCGCCCCTTAAAAAGGATTTCTGCCGGTCAGCGAATTTACCTAGAGGCGTGCGTAGGGGAGGCTGTGCTGATGCTGTTACCCCTGAAACGCTGGAAACGCTGACCGATACAACTACAGGGTTACTTGGAACTTCAGAGATCACGAGAGCCAGAGAAGACAGGCAAAAAAAGGAAAGAATGGCTTCCCTGAGGACTTGTCGCGTGGGAGTTGCCATCTACCGTACAGACTAGAAAGCGAGATAACGCGACGGCGGTAGCATTGGCTCTCAACTGGAACCAGGGTCAACCTAGCAGTCATGAAGTCAATGTCACCAATATCATACCCTCCTCTTAACTACGAGGGTTGCGGCCATGAAGCTGAAGTTGGAGGTGTGTCCAAGACGATGGCAGGGGCAGCATCGTAGGTAGAGTTAGTGAAACCAAATCAAAACCGTATTCAATGTAGAGCAGCTCTACCTAGTAATACGTTCCTATACTCCAGCCATATCAATGGCATTGCGGGTGCTTAAATCGTAAGCATCGCGTTGCCACCCTCGTAGCCAGTTTGTGAGTCTTCCTCCAAGTGGAAATAGAGTATATCGCTAGGGCAAAATGCCGACACCTGCCAACTGGTGTTGATTCACTATATGAGTGCCTGGTCAGTTCTGAGTGAGATATATCCCGCGATGGATGTAAATTCACTACGAGTGAAAGGAGTACCGTAAATCAACTACCATAATGCAGTAGGTGGCGGCCGTTTTAGTGCGAGATAAATGGGATCCCTGGAGGGGGCAGGGGAGCGATGGGTGAGTTAGAGACATGCCTTTTGCAACCACCTATGCTAAAGTCGCTTGAATATATGGAACGTAGGGACATATGCATGTCGGATTTGGCAGATTCTGGATTAGTGGCTCCAGCATGCAGTAAAAGATGACGTGCGTGAGTGAGAGAAATAAATGGCTGGGAAGACAAGAGTACAGCATTAGTTCAAATACCGCTGAGACTGTCTCATATCGGCATATCTCATGGCGGTATATCATTTCTTTTTAACACAATTGGCCGAGCCATGACTTACGGGTCGGTCAATTGACAAGAAGTCGTGCAAGTGTCCCGAGCTTGGTGGTATGTTGATTGATATTGAACGCTGATGGGATGCTGATAGTATGGCGATGGTATGGCACGCAATCCGCATAGCGAAAAGCTACAGTGCGTACCACCGGTGCCGAGACCATTGAGATAGTATCTAAATACGTCGAACCACTCAGCGGGCGTAGCGAAATACTAAGTATGACGGATGGTGGGTGGCTTGCTGTTGTGCTTCCATGCGTGGATGCTCGATGGAGATCTTGTGCCGTATCGACTTGCGCCGGGTAACGCCCCCTTTAAAGCGGCCGTTTTCGTCTTCCCCACGCGGTTGGAGAGAACCCCGGGGTGCTAGTGTCCGCTGGATACCACTAGAAAGGCATGTGGCTGGAACGTTTTAGTTTACCGAGCAACTGGGCTGAGATGGTGCGACCTTTGAACTCCCCTGTCGCCCTCCATTTCATGGATATTAAAACTATACCTAGGTAGTAAGTACGTAGTAGGACCCCCTTCGCACGCAAAGAGAGTCAGGCTTCCCCAAATAATGCATATGTTCCGTAAGGGGGGGGCGGCGGCGGCGAATGGGGCTCGGGGACGGTGTTGATGGACAGACTCAAGTCACCATGGCTACCAACTAACGCGAAGCCTCCAAGGTACTGTAGGCAAGGAGATTATAGTAGACGGGCGCTCCCGATGATTGATTCTGGCATTAAGACTGGCTGATTGATATAGTACTGGAGTACGGTACCGGGAGTGTATACGTACCTAAGTATGTCGTCGCGGCATTCGACCACCCGCCGGGGTACTTGCCACTAGTACGAGGTACGAGGGGCCTGACAAGCATAAAATAACAGCTGATTCAGCTTTCTCCTCGAGGTTGCACTGCTTTAAGAAGAAAGGAAGGACGAGAGAAAAAAACACGCAATTCGATCATATCTGGTATCGTGTGGGTGGTATTCATCAACACCCACCCGGGTTGATCATGTTCAATGTTCTCTGTTGTAGGACACGATATATACTGCATACCTACCTAGGTACCTACCTGGGTACTAGTAGGACCAGTAGTGTACAAACCGGGTATAAATCCATGAAAGTACCTAGGTACGTACCTGGGTAGCCTCCGTGGTCTAACCTGGTTAGGAACTTGGGAGGTAGGGAACCCTTGCTCGTCCTAGGTACCTACTTAGTAGGTTAGTCTCTCCACTGTTACCCTATCAGCTTGACAGGGAGGGCTCCCTTTCTGGGCTTCCCTAGCCTGGATCTTATCGGCACCGCCAAGCACCTACCAATAGGTACCTTAGACACTGCCTTATGGGTAGGCTTAGGTAGTACAGTAGGTAGTAGGTAGTAGGTAGTGTACGGAGTACTCCGTACTACGTACACTATTCCAATATATATGTATATCGTATGCTTGGCACCCCTTTATTAAGCGATAAACATGGGAGTTTCGATGTTACTTACTTTTTTGATTCAATCATGCCGTGCGTTGTCTTACGAGGCAGTTGCAATCCGAAATACTACTTTAAAACAGACGTAAGAATAGTACGCGTCGAGTGTTCGAGCGTCGAGTGCTGAGCGTCCAGCGTCACGGTACTAGTATATACTGTACATTACCTCGGTACCTAGGTAGGTACCTACATTACTTAGTCAGTTACCCACTAGTCCTAGTAGATATGCACTATGTAGGTGATATCCTACCTATCCAGGTACTAGATTAGTACCTAGCTAGGTACCTAGGTACCTAAGCAGCTTCGTAACGCCACACAAACTCTCCTACCGTGCCCCCCCTCCTCTTCCCTCCCCCCACCATCGGCCACTACCTATCAACGCATCAATCGAGACCGCCGGCAGCCGTCACATCGGTAGTCGTTCATCCTCGTTCCTATTTGTATTGTTTTACATACTACTACTCGACTTAGTACTATCTGGTAGTAGTATTTACCTTGCCCAGATACGTACGCTCTCCCAACTTCCCCCCCACGATAGATAGTAGATGGAGCTCATTTCTCTCTCACGGACTACTACTAAGTAGTAGTAGTACACCACTACTACGTACACCATACCAGGTGCCTTATAGAAGATAAAGGTTCGATGCGCTAAGCCAGCTTGTCTAATTACCTAGCTTTCTGATATGTCATTCGTTTTCATAATCGATGAGTATCGGCCTTGCCGTCTATTCATATTCTTATTTTCGGTCTACCGTCTCCTTTCGGCCCAAATACCCAATAACTCGAGCCCTTGCGCCCGTACATGAACTCTGTGCAGAGGGGCTATTGGTCTGCTGGACAAATCGGTACCGTAGTTTCAGTAGGGGGGCCAACAGACAGGCGGTCGGTGTGTATCGAATGAAGGATGCTGGGTGCCGAGCGCTGAGCGCTGAGTGCTTACGGTAGTGCTGTGCTGAATGCGCAAATGTGACGGTGATGATTATGGGTGACGCGACGCTGACCGTATTGCCACTGTTGGTTGTGCATGGGCAGTACTACGTATCAGTACTGCATATCAGTACTGCATGAGACCTCCTTCTAGAACGAGTAAACGTTTGCCCAATGCTACGCTGACGATGCTAGCACGGTCTCCTCTGTTGGTCTCCTCTGTTGGTCTCCTCTGTTGGTCTCCTCTGTTTCTCTCTTTCTACGGTACACACTAAGGTTAGTCTAGTCTATCTACTACTAAGTAGTCGTAGCGAGGGCATGGTATGGTATGCCTACTTTCCTACTTATCGACATGGTCGGATTAACATTGCAGGAGGCGTTGGCGCGAGGCCGCATGAGTGGCACCACAGTGTACGCCTTGCTGTTATCTGCGGACAGCGACTGTGATCCGGTTGCTTTTCTCGGCGCCTCGGATGTATCCCACATTCCCCTACCATTGGTGATGAGACATCGCATACTTAGGGCCACTTCTTGGCATTTCTGCTGTTTTCATATGACCTCCTGTACTCCATCAATACCTCCCTAGCCCTTGCGCTCTTGATCCTCAACCATTCTACACCTACCGACGTTCCTCTTCTGCCCGGAACAACCCTTCGAAATCGAAGCCGCTCGAGCCATACGATTTTGACGTTTATTGCTAAACTGAACTGAATCTCTCTGGAGCCTATCACGGCCCCGTCGCCAAAATGGTCGTTTTGGGTGGTGTCGACCTCGACGATTTGCACTACGTACCCAAGTTCCCTTACAATGGCACGATTGCGACGGGAGGTGACTCGCTAAGAGAGGATCTCAACATATTCTATGAGGTAATTGATTCTCCAAACCGTTTCGGTCCGTGAATGAAGTGAGCTAATGAAGTGGTTTACATCGATTAGAGCGGTGATATTGGATGGATGATCACCTCGACAGCTTTGGTGCTTCTTATGATTCCCGGTGTCGGGTAAGCCTCCCCGCGCATTTGATCCTACAACGGGGTCTGGCTGACAAAAACCCAAGCTTCTTCTACTCTGGTCTTGCTCGGCGCAAGTCGGCTTTATCTCTAATATGGCTCTCTGTCATGGCTACGGCGGTTACCACATTCCAATGGTTCTTCTGGGGTTATTCCCTAACCTTTTCGCACACTGCTAGCTCGTTTATCGGAGACCTGTCAAATTTCGGCTTCATGGACGTACTTGCGCAACCTTCGGTGGGCTCTTCAAGGCTACCTGATCTTCTGTTTGCCGTCTACCAGGGCATGTTCTCGGCTATCACAGTGGCCCTCGCCACGGGCGCCGTCGCCGAGCGAGGACGGATGCTTCCTTGCATCGTCTTCATGTTGATTTGGTCGACCATTATATACGACCCCATCGCCTGTTGGACCTGGAATCCAGCTGGATGGTCGAATAAACTTGGAGGTTTGGACTTCGCCGGAGGTACACCGGTCCATATCGCCTCCGGGACAGCAGCGCTTGCATGTTAGTGATACCCCTCACCTAACGTTATGATTCCCACTTGGCGTGCTGGGTTCGGAATGATATCTCTCTCTCTCAATCATCTCGTCGCTAGGCTTTCTTCATGAAGCGTACGTGTACTGATATTAACTCGCATAGACTCGATGATGCTTGGGAAACGACGAGGGCACGGAACACACGAACTTAATTACCGACCCCATAACGTCACACACATTGTTATTGGGACTGTGTTTCTATGGGTGGGTTGGTTCGGCTTCAATGCTGGAAGCGCTCTTTCGGCCAACATGAGGGCAGTTATGGCTGCGGTCGTGACTAATCTAGCAGCATGCGTAGGTGGAATTACCTGGTGTGTCCTCGATTATCGCCTGGAGCGTAAGTGGTCTACTGTCGGTTTCTGCTCCGGTGTCGTTGCTGGTCTCGTCGCCATCACACCAGGTTCAGGTAAGATCCTTCATACTTGGAAGGGCGACCAACAGCTGATACAAAAAAGGGTTCGTTCCATCATGGGCTGCAGTCCCTTTCGGAGTCCTCGGTGCTTCCTTTGCCAACTACGCTACAAAACTCAAGTTCAAACTTGGAATCGATGACTCCCTAGATATTTTCGCTGTTCATGCCGTGGGCGGTTTTGTCGGGAACATTCTTACAGGCTTTTTCGCTGCTGACTACATCGCTCACTTGGATGGCACGACAATTATCCCCGGTGGCTGGTTAAACCAGCATTGGATACAACTAGCGTTTCAGTTGGCCGACTCGGCCGCCGGTGCTGCTTACTCTTTTGGCGGCACATGCATCATTCTTTTTGTTATCAACTTAATTCCCGGCCTCAAGATCCGTGCTAGTGAGGAGGCCGAGATCCTCGGTATCGACGACGCGGAGATTGGCGAATTCGCATACGACTACGTCGAGTTAACAAGGGAAGTACTGAACGAGGTAGAGGCCGACGATGCTAATAGTCGGTTCTCTGTGGAGGGTAACCCGACCTTCGATCCTCGCGAAAAGAACAGCATTCCTTTGATAGATGCCAGGGCATTTTCGGGTCAGCCTTCTCAGGCCCCCCATGCACAATAATGTTAGGGCAAGTATAAGTGTACAATACTGGGACTTAAAAAGAACGGTGTCGGCGGCTGGATTGCATTGTGCCTATGGGACTAACTATGATATATTTTACTTTTCGTATTGTGATACCTCATGTACCTACTACTCTCTCGCGGTCTTGGACGTAATTCTGGGAGATAGAGAGAGGTTTAATGCGATCTAATGTAAAGCGCAACACATTTTTCGATTCAAGCCCCTTTTTGGAGTGACAGTGTGATTATAGGGAGAGCCACCGTCATCATTCCATTCACAATCACAGTCCAGCAAGTGGCGGCAGCGTCATATAAGGGGGTAAAACAACAGAAACCAGCCGCCGTTATCAATAATCCATCCCCGTGACGAATATTAGTTAAAGGTTGGCTATGCCGTTATAGAAACGAACCAGTTAACCCAACCTGCGGTTTACTAGCTCACACATAGACACGTTCTCGTGAATTAAAGGAAAATAGCTTTATCAATAGCTAAATCCTATTCGGGAGATCACATGATATTTCTCTCCATAATGCAGACTCGGGTACTCTGCTATTGAAGAGCAATGCCCGCAGCTGAGCTTTGCTCTGCCGAGACGGGGATCTAGATAAATAGTCACGTATATTTCTGCTGTACCACCCGCTAAATAATAAAAGGGGCCTAGCAAGCCCTTTCAAGAAGAATCGGTCTTGATGGTAAATATAGAAGGCTTTCTCCATATACTAACTCTCTGCATTAGGAGCTGTTCATTTCTTCCGATTTACTTAATAAGGAAAGATATCCGCAAGTTTTCCAACGATAAGACCTTCCGACACAGTGCCTGTTGGGCAACTGTTTTGGTGCCCGCCCTTAAGCTTGTACATACACTGCTGGTTGAATCTAGTATTGACCTATGTTATTGCACAAGGAGGGAAGTTGAGGGAAGTTCTCCTTGTGCCAGAGATGGCTATCCAGTTAGTTTATATACAAGGTTCCCTCTGGTCTGTGCTCTGCCCCTAGTTCTAGTATGGTTCCGTGACACTAGTCATGACATATCTAGACATATCTAGGATATTCTTGATTGGTCCTTGAGAGAAAGGAGAGGAAGCCGTGGCTGAGATTTTTGCATGGTTGTGATTGAGTCAACCAGCCTTAGAAGTCTCCGTTCCTCGAGTAAAACAAAAAGTAGCGTAGGTGGATTTCCGGTCTTGATTTTCCTGGCCCAGCCATCTTTTGAAATGTCCACTGCCATGGAACTATATAAGACAAGGGCGAGTACAGGTCCCAGCATATACCGCACGTAAACTAGTTTAAACTAGATAGACACCCCTAGTACAAGGAGAACTTCCCCCCTTGGGCAGTAACAATAGGTCAATACTAGAAAAACCGGTAGTGTGAGCTGTGGTATTTATACTTATTAATGTCCAGTGCTAATCACGATAGCGTCATCCGTTATAGTATCTTGGTTCATTTTTCTGCTGATGATGGGCTACGGTGCGTGTATCATGCGCGAGATGGGTACTTATCTGTGAATGCATAGTCTGGACGCCGTTAAATAGTAACCCACCGCGTAATGTTCAAATAAGTATTAAGTGCGAAACATATTTTCAACTGGGTGACTGATTACTTGATGTAGGACTAGGTTAATATACGCTTACAAGTTGAATTAAACAAAGTTATAATAACCACGGCCTTACATAGACTCCATTCTAGATGTCGTTCAGGGGAGGCAGTAGATGTCTCCATCTTATGGTAATACTACTACTGCGTGAAAACTACAAGTTTCGGATGCGTGGAATTGGGCGCCTCTAAACACAGAGTAAGCATGACTACCCTGAAATTTGAGCACTGACTCTCACCAGCATTCACCATGATCCCCAATCTCGGGTTGAATTGAGTGCTTATCCCATCAGGCACCAGCCACCTCCCTTTAACTCCAGTGTTCCGTTACAAGAACAAGATGTGTTGGTGTGTTCGTTGTGTTGTAGCGTCTTGATCGGAAGACAGAGGAGGAACATGATTGGCTAAACTGGGGGGGGGGGGGGGGGGGGAGCATTACAGTGTGAATACAGTAAAGTCTACAGTAGGGCTCTACCATATACCTACCTACCTAGGTAGCTTAGTAGTTGCTGTATAAGTGGGTCCAAGCTGATTAGGGCAGCTGAGAATAGCAACCTTTGTACTACCTAAAATACTGCATGTACCTCATAGGTCTCACAAGTCTCACAGGTCTCAGAAGTAAGAGGTGCTGGAGGCACGGCAGCCTAAATGTAGTGCTGAAAACGAGGCAATCCAGGGATGCTTCCTATGGGAAGTCTTAGATCAGTACTGGCAATTACCCTCATTGCCCAGTCAACACTCTATTAAAAAATTGCCTCAGCGTCCGCACAGACAGACAAATAATAACAACAACAATAACAACAACAGACCGACTCGTACGACCGGCGGGACCTCGCAACCGTGTTACCAAAGATGGAGCCCTCTTTAAAAGAGAAGGTGGCTTTCTTTCAGCAGATGGACGCCTGCAAGAACTGCGACGAAGAGTCGGATAGATTAAGCGTACGAGAGCAGAATCTGAGACAACAGTGTAAAGCCTTCTTTGCTGCTGCCTCTACTACTTCTACCACTTCTGCTACCCCTACTACCTCTATTACCTCTATTGCCTCTACCACCTCTACCAACTCTACCAACTCCGCTGCCCCTGCTACTTCCTCGACCTTGCCGCCACCGTTTCCAAGAAAGCGGCTGTTACCCCCCTCCCGTCCTCGAAGAACGGCTTTGGATCCCATCTCAAAACCCCCCGATGACGAATTGGAGATTATTGCTGTTATTCCCATAGACAACCGACAAGAGGCAACAACGATAACGTCCTCACAAGTTCATGACGCATCCGTTACTAACTCCATAGCCCCTGAAACCGAGCGGCAACTAGATAAGACATTTACCCGACGTAGAACTCACTTAACTACGCGGGTTCCCAGGTCGCAGTCTGATCTCGCACCAACCCCGTCTATCGCGATGGCCAAGCGGAAGCGAACCAAGCCACTTGAAATGGCCCCGGAATCGGAGCAGATATTCACCGGACTCCGTTTCTTCTACATACCCAATGATGATGTCAACCCTGCTAGGAGATTGAGAATCACGAAGGCCCGAGAGCACGGTGCTACGTGGACACGGAACTCCGCTGAGGCCACCCACATTATCGTCGATACAGGTTTATCGTATGACGATATAAAATCTATTCTAGATAATATCTTAGCCTCATCTCCTTTTGTTCTTGTTAACGACCGATATCCCATCGAGTGCTTAAGGAGGGGTGATGTCTTCGATCCTAGCCAGACAGTCGAAAAGTACCAGTATAAAATTCCAGGGGACCCTAATTTCTCTACAAAAATTGCTACAGCAGAGCCTACTCGTGAAAGTAGCGAGTTGGTTCCCTCCTCGCACCCTGAGGAAATTCAACCACGAGAGCTAGATGTTAACCATACAAAAGACGTGGCCGAAACACCTTCAATTACGGACGAGTTAGAAACATGCATCAATGCAGTGCTAGACGACCCAGAAAAGCACCAATACCTTGACGAAAGCGATTCTGATGCTCAAGGCTCAGAAGACGAGGGTTTGCCTGAGAAGAAACGCCGTCTAAGATCTAAGGGAAATAATGAAAAGAGCAACTTCCAAGAGAAATTTATATGCATGAGAGGAGGCACGAAAGGGAAGAAGCCTGTTGGGCCAAACGCTTATACTATAAAGCTTCTGGAGGAGATGGTGGAAGAGCACATGCTCTCAAATGAGACCTGGAGGGTACACTCCTATCGAAAAGCCATTGCCACACTTAAGCGGCAACCTAAGCAGATAGCAACAGCCAAAGAAGCCACAGCGCTCACCAATATCGGTAAGAGCCTGGCGGAGCATATCGAAGAGATTGTCTCCACGGGCCGGTTCCAGAAATTAGACGAAATCCGCAGGGAGCCTTCCAGGCAGGCGTTGAAGAGATTTTGCAACGTCTACGGGGCGGGCGTGCCGACCGCTAACAAGTGGGTTGAGCTGGGTTATCGCACCCTAGATGACCTTCGAACCAAGGCTAAGCTCTCGGTAAATCAACAAATCGGCGTGGACCATTACGACGATCTGTTGACGCGCATCCCGAGAGCCGAAGTCAAGGCGCTGGGCGACCACGTCAAGGATGTGGCGGCCGCAATCGATCCGCGCGTCGAGCTCATCATCGGCGGTAGCTACCGTCGCGGCGCGGACACTTCGGGGGATATCGATATTATCATGACGAAGGATGGCACGTCTTCCACGCAGGACCTCGTGCCTTTTCTCGACAAGCTCGTCGACGATCTCACGAAAGAAGGGTTCTTGACCGCCGCGCTGGCCTCCCACAGACACGACGGGGGAAATAAATGGCACGGCTGTTGCGTCCTCCCCGAGGCCGCGTTCCCCGGCCCCAAGGAAGATTATAGACCCGTCTGGCGGCGGATCGACTTCCTGCTCGTCCCGCAGACGGAAATAGGCGCCGCCTTGGTCTACTTCACCGGAAACGACCTCTTTAATCGTAGCATGCGGCTGCTTGCGCGAAAGAAAAAGATGAAGCTGAATCATAGGGGATTGTATGGGCCTGGTGTTGAAGAGGGGAAGGACGAGAGAAAGATCTTTGAGATCCTGGGGGTGCAGTGGCGGGAGCCGCATGAGAGGTGGTGCTGATGCAATAAATGAATCGCTTTCGAGCTTTGACTAACGACAGATTCTGGCTAGTTGTTTTATTGTAAAGGCGTTTTTAAGATACCCAACGATGACTTCCTTTCTTGAGCCTGCTCTTAGCCGCACTTTGTGCTACGCATGATATGACGAGTCGCCCTACTCTACTTGATTTCTGGTGGTTATAAGTGATATGTATCGATAGCTATACTGCTAAGTAGCTACAATGAATCTCAAGCCCGCCGAAAGTAGAGGAATTTTAGTATCTCATCATTAAGCACCGTTGAAACTTCAATTGTTCGTGTGATCTACAAAAATCTATTGATGAAAATCAAACGCATCTGCGAAGGCCAGTGTCTAGTAGGTATACTTTTTATCTTCTATGTCGCGCATGCCCGGCTCATTCTCTACAAGTGAATTGTAGACGTATAGAAACTACATAGAAGCCGGTCTATGAGCTCTCCATTTAAGCCAGACTCGACTCTAGCAGTCCGAGGGGGCGTGGCCACTACATCCCTAAAGTGAGGTCGGCTTCCTTACGACCTATTGCGCTCGGCTAATCGGGAGTTTGCCGGTACCGGCTTAGTAAATTATATGTTAAGCACATGCGCAATCCCTTACTCTAGCTCAATGGTTCCTGTTGGGAGTTAGATGTCAAAGGTGTCGAAGCCTATATGAATGGGAGCGACCTACCAGGAGGCTTTGAGGTGCAATCGTATACCACTCGAGTAATTCCATCAACTTCGTTGACGATTCTACGGCAGATGTTCTTGAGAAGCTGGAATGGGAACTCGAATGGCTCAGCGGACATAAAGTCTACACTAGTAACCGCCCTCAAAATGCAGATCATGCCATAAACACGGCTATCGCCCATTACTCCAACGGCTATGAGGCAACGTCAAAGTCAGCAACTTGGTACAGAACATAATAGGCTGAAATGGCCAAGAAAAGGGGTGAGCTCTAATAGCGGCCAACGTTGATACATACCTCTGTTAGTATCAAGAGCAGCGTAAGCTTGAGACATCTAATACACAAGTCAGTGGCGCGCCAGTTTGGTGAGGCTAATGAGACAAACCTGATCATAGATTCCAGCCTCTTTGATCATGGAAATAAAAATATGATCGGCTTTTCTGACGATCTCGACATGCTCAGGGGTCACCTCTCCAAGGATTCTGATAGCAATTCCCGGTCCTGGGAATGGGTGGCGCATAACAAGGTCTTCGTGAATGCCGAGTTGGCGGCCGAACGCACGCACTTCGTCCTTGAAGAGCTAGTCATGTCTGTTAGCAAGGGCCTTGAAAACTACATGATACGCCTTTCTCTGATCATGACGTACCTCTCTTAAGGGTTCAATTAACCTAAGTTGCGCTTGCTGTTATTGTGTGTAAGTAGCCATGCTATCGAGACAACTACTCAGTATCACTTACGCCGTTCATCCTAGCCTTTGGTCAATTATGATTTAAATAGATGCTGGAGCAAGACTTACATTCTAGCTGGGAGACCGCCGACATTATGGTGCGCTGTGATGGCCATTAGTATGATCGAATTGTCAAGATTCTTGCCCTCCGCTATTTCTCTTAAGAAATTACTTCGGATTGTGGTATTAACTTACACTTGATCGTGGCCGATGGGCCTTTGAAGCTCAATGATTCGATTAGATCGGCGTAGAGAGTTCCCTGAAGGAACCATTCTACCTTTCCAGCACGGTGAGTTTCCTTTGCTTCTTCTTCGATTCGAATCGCCTCTTTCTCGAATAGATCAATAACTACTTAGGTTAGCAATAGGTGGGGTAAAAAAAGCACACAAAAGCCCATCAGTTTTTGTGGAGGTATTGAGATCGACTGACAAGTTTCTCCAATGATCTTCCGCTTTGTTTCGGGTTCCACGACGCCTGCAAGGCGGCTAAAGAACAACTCCCCCCCATCAACAATCGTTAGGTTGATACCAAGATGTTGCTGGAGTGTCTCCTTAACCTCCTGGCATTCGTTTAGGCGCATTAATCCTATAAATAATTTATTAATGCTATATATTCAATAAGATGCGTCGATTACTTACCAGTGTCGACAAGAATCGCGTGGAAACGGTCACCTGGAAAAATATGAGTCAGTCTCGTAGATACTCTTGAAGGAAGCGGAAGAACATACCAATCGCTTCTTTCATCAATCGAGCTGCCACTGTACTGTCAACTCCTCCAGAGACCGCTCCAATCTATTCAACGAGAGTTAGACCGGCGGTCGTATCAAGAATCACACGGTATGAGCAACAGAGCTTACAACTTGGGCCTTGTCGCCGACAAGTTTGCGAATTCTGATGATCTCCTTTTCAGTGAAGTTGCCCATTTCCCAGTTAGGGCGGGCCCCGCAGATCTTGATGGCAAAGTTCGCAAGGATATCTGTACCCCGGTTTGTATGTGAGATCTCAGGATGCAGCTGGATTCCTATAATGGCCGCAAGTTAGCAGGCGACCGAATGGTAGAGACGTGCAATGAAGAACGAACCAAATATGGGCTTAGACTGGTGGGCAATTCCGGCGTACGCAGTGTTCTTGGTACTAGCGATTGTGACGAAACCCTCGGGTAGGTGTACAAGCTTGTCGAAATGGCTCATGAAGACTACTCGAACGTTAGAGCGAAATACTCGCGGGATTATGTTCAAGATTGATGTTTCCGTCTTTTAGCCAAATTTATCTTACCATGCAGAGTGTCTCCGATGCCTTCAAAGAGGCGGTCGGCACCATTGGGGCTGCCGACGTTGTGGATGTTAAGGTCGGTTTCGCCGTACTCGCGAGCCTCACCACGGGCAACGTTTTTGTCATTGATTAGCCAAGCAAGCAATTGGCAACCGTAACATATTCCACTGTCACCGAGAGTCAATTGGTCTGGTTCCTACGTGGGATGCAGGGGACCACCTACAGAATTGGAATACCCAAGTCAAAAATGGCGGGATCAACGCCTAGACCAATTTAGCGTGGGTTTTACGGAACACAGGGACTACTGGAAGTCTTACGAGGAGCTCCTTCGTCATAAACGGAAGATGGCCCTTATCCAAACGTTAGAAATGCCGAGTCACGATGGTTGCCTAAGCCGGCAATGTGAGGTGGTAATGAAACAAACCTCCACTCAGAACGATGCCAACAGGGGTCCAGTCCAAGTCAGCCAACTTGGTGGTGCATGGCAGCATCTCAGCGTACACATTGAGCGATCTCAGTCGTCGAAGGATAAGATGGCTGGTTTGGCTGCCGAAATCTAACACCAAGACGGTCTACGCAGGAATACCTCGGCGTCAGCACACAGAATGCCTAGCTCTTGCACAGGCGAAAGACGAGTAGCAGTGCTGAACTTACATCGAAGGTGCTGTGAGGCGCAGCGGCCTCTGTGGTGATGCCGGCCATACTGAACTAATTACCTATTTCTACTGGGTAGAAATCTGATAAGCGATAAGAATCGATCTTAAAATCTTGATTGTAAAGGGTGAATGAGATGACGGTGGCAGAACTTGCCGGCATAAAATTTAAAGAAAATACGTACCTGGATATTCACCGAACGCGGAGCTTTCTGGCTGATAACGCGGTACGTGACTCAAGGGAAGAGAATGTAGTAAAACCGTACCCCCTGTATGTCGGGTATCAAGTCGTGATACGAAAAGAGAGGAAAAGAAAAAAAAAGTGAATAGCCTTATGGTGGGGTGATAGGCCGGATGGCGGGGCAATCAACAAGACCCCTCTATACCTCGACGCTAAGAGTGGGCGAGTGGATTTTCAATATAGATTACCTGATGTGGTAAGTAGATATTTGCATAGAACTAGTACTTCACGCCATGTATTGTATGGCAGCCACTCGTGGCGGCTTGTTTGGAAACCTCCCTTTATGTAGAAGAGATCAATTATCTAGGTCCTGCTACGATCGTTAATAGTAGATTGGGCGTTAACGGGGTAAGTTGAGTATACTATTCGAAAATACAGTCACTCTCTTCTGGTTACCTCTAGCCCCGGCGGGTACCGGCGGGACCATTACCAAGACCTGCGAAATGCTGGGCGCAATGCATGCGGCGGCCAGCACCTTGAGCACTGGTTCACAATGATACAATGGTCATTAGCTTCAACTGTAACCGATGTCGCCGCTAATTAGATCTCCCTCATGGAAAAGATTCTGAACCCTACGAGCCCCTCGGATTTGAGAACAGTTTATTCCTTCTCTTGATCTCTAGATCCCTTGCGGAATCTCGCGGCGTGCCAGGTAACGCATATGCTGAGAGTGACACCAAGAAGCATGATTTTGTTACGAGGTTTAAAAGGACTGGAGATTCCTAGACGTTGAGAAAGACAGTGTTCACTATACTAGTAGGAGTACTCTCTAGGTAGATCTGCGTGTACACTAGGAGGACAGTTCGTCTATCGTCTACGCTTGGGCTCCGTAGAGTTGGCACTTGAGCAGAGGCTTTATCGGAGCTGTGATGAGTTGGGGCTTCCCAACGTTGACTTTCAGCCCCTCAATCATGGAGGCCATGGAACAGCTGCATATCGGATGTACGTACATCCCATCCCGCGCATACGGGTCGGCATCAATTTAACTCCGCACTATTCGGGAGATCTGCAGTTTAATCTATTGGAGCCAATCACGAGCATGATATTTCTCACGTTTTCTCTTCCAGATCGGCGCGGACAGAACCGTGTTACCATATACACGACCTTAACACCACCTCATTGGGCTATGCACTCCATTTCATACTACATAGAACCTGCACATGTTGGAGTACTTCGAATCCCATGCAATTTCACACAATGGCGTGACGGATCTCATCCTACCATTCAGTCCAACTCTAGGGAAAGGTCCATGTAGCTTGCCCACGTGATATGCAATGGCGAATTGACAAGCTGCAAATACTATCATCTTCCCCGCGGCTTAATGTAACGCCAAAGGTTGCGGGGGCTGAGCGAAGTAAGTATAAATGGGACGAAGGCTCTGTCGATGTTGTGTGCACGACTGTATCCCTAAGGTTTATTCTTACCCCGTAGGCTGCCTTGAGCGAGTAGTATCGACAGTCTTTAAAGCCACCCAAATCTGGATCTAGGAGTAAGAAGCGAGGGAGAAGATGCGCAACCTACCGACAGCCAATATTGTGGCGGCTGTTGCCTTTCTGCTGCAAGAAACTGCCGTAACGGCGTCCTTCGACGGAAATCTCAACTATGTTAGCCCGTCACGGCGGCATCCGAGTCTTGGAATTGATGTCCCCCATGTCTCGCGGCGGAGTTTGAAGCGCGGCAATATCGCGTATGACGTGGAAGACCTGGCCTTTACCCACGGCGTGGCGTCGGGTGACCCCTATTCTGATTCTATAATTTTATGGACGCGAGTCGCGCCCTCGAGTGCCTCTGATGCAAGCAATGTAACCGTCGAAGGGCCCGTGCCCCTATACAACCACGATACGCAGGTCTATATCGAAGCCGACCCCAGCCCAATTTGCGTGGATTGGGCTGTATACCCTCAGGGTGGAGTAAACGGATCAACTATCATCGCCAGCGGTACGGCTTATACAACTAGCGATATCGACTACACGGTCAAGGTACTGAGACTGTGCTCCGGCTTGGGATAAAAATGCATAACCCGAAAAGAGCTAACTGGGTTGAGTAATTAGGTTGAAGCAACGGGGCTACAGCCGTTCACTACATACAACTATCAATTCACCATTTGCGGTTCGGACGTTAAGGGCCCGGTTGGGCGGACGAAGACGGCCCCAGCGGTAGATGCGGATGTATCAGAGGTGAAATTCGCCGTGTTTTCTTGCAGTAACTATCGTAAGTTAGCTTAGTTTGCATTTTAAACATTGTCTTCGCGATTGCTGATAGACGAAAGCGAATGGGTACTTCAACGCGTACGGCAACGCCGCTCGAAAAGATGACCAGGATTATTTCGTAAGCTTCTACCTATCTGCCATGGCAGTCGTGTATACCTAACGAGAACTAGGTACACCTCGGGGATTATATTTACGAGGGTGCTGCTCAAGGAGAACGAGCCCATGACCCCCCTAGGCTACTATTCACCCTGTACGACTATAGAACTCGGCATGGCCAGGTGAGTGCGTTATAATTCGTTGAGGTAAAGATTTAAAAGCTCAGGAAGCTTCCATAGTACCGTACCGATCTAGACCTTCAGCTTGCCTCCCAAAACTTTGCGTGGATCGCAACATGGGATGACCATGGTAAGTGCGGAGTGGTTGAACGACAACGACTGGCAGCTGCTGAGAATGAAACGACAGAGGTTTCTAATAACGGATACCGAGACGGCTCTAGCGGTCTGAATAATACTGAGGATTCTTTCCTAAAGAACGGGCACGGTGTCAGTGTCGACCAGCGTAAAATGAATGCCGTTAGAGCTTATTTCGAGTGGATGCCTATCCGGTGAGTCTCTGCCCAAGGTTGGGAATGCTCGTGAACGCCCTAACCACTGAGGATAGACAGGTTGACCTCGATGATAATCTACGCGTTTGGAGGACGTTTCAGATGGGCAATTTATTAGTACGTAACTTTGATGCGGTTGACAAGAGGGACGTATATTGATTGAGCTTACCTTGCAACTTACCAGGACTTTATTGTTCTCGACACGCGAAACTATGATCGCAGTATCACTTCCCTTGGTTAGTCACTGACCCTTACGCCGCTGCCCCTCGTCATAAGACTGATAGGTTATATGAAGATTGGAACGATCACTATATCGAGTTGATCCGAGACGATGCCTCCCGAACCCTAATGGGCTCTCACCAGGAGAACTGGTTCTACAACGAATTAACGAAATCCTCGGAACGCGGCGCCGCTTGGAGGGTAATAGGTAACCAGATCCTCTTCTCGCGCATCTACGAGTCATACGGATTAAGTGGTGACAATTGGAGCGTGAGTAGAGACTGTCTTGAGAAGTGTTTGAAGGTAGTGCTAACCCAGCAACCAGGGATACTCGGCGAATCGGAACCGTACGCTGAAACATCTATACGATAATAATATTGGTAACAACGTGTTCCTGGCGGGCGATAGCCATCAGAATTGGGTTCGTCACTTTGTGGATGATGTCCCCTTGGTGAATTATGACTGATCTTCCTAGGTATCTGACCTGGTCTGGCTCGACGAAAAAGAATATGATCCTGAGACAGGGGATGGGTCCATAGGTGTTGAATTTGCTGGTACAGCTGTGAGCTCTACTGGCCAGGACGCACCCATTCTGCCAGCACGGGTAGAAGCACAATATCGCGTGGGCAACAATTCGCAGCTGCAGTGGCAGGACGGTTACTACCGTGGCTACATTTCCCTCTCGGTAAAGCAGGATAGCGTGGAAGCGCGTTTTTACGGGTCGCCGAGTGTAGCCTCACGGAACTCGTGGGACTTACCGCTCGCTAACTTTACCGTGCTTAACGGCGAGAACAAGCTAGCACGCCCCGTTGGAGGAGGATCGGTTGAATCGGGAGCTCTGAGAGGGGGCGAGACGAAGCCCTCCAATCTCACACTGAATACCGATACTTGGGAGTGGGATATTGTTGGTTACGACCAAATGTATATCAAGTGAGTGATGTGGGTAGTTGAGTCGAGTTGGGCCTGTAGGTACCTAGGTAGGATATACCTAGATAGGTAGCCTGGGATTTTTTAATCACATGGAAACTGGGTAGGAAACTGCTACCTGTAGGTACCTAACCTAGGTACCTCATGACTTATACTTATGTCGCTACTAGCCTACTCCATAGGTAGACAGTAGCCGGTACCAAGGTATAGAAATAGACTTTCCTTATCGATAGCTTAGCTTGTCAACTAAATGCCCATTGTCAATGGAACGCTACCTAACACCACCTGTCCACCTATACTACTAGGTAGTATACACCACCCGGTATTTAGGTACCCGACCTGACCTGTCCACAGGGACCTTTAGTGGATCGGATAGCGCAGGTTGCCCGAGGTGGGGTGAAAATGGAAGAGAGGGGCGGTGGTGCGGGCGGTGAATCGATTAGATAGATAATGCCGACCAAAACCCACCCTTGCACCAGTTGAATTTCCTTTTTGGTGTGAAAGAGACCTGACTGGACCCTTGACCCAAGCCTGAGGAAGAAGTGGGAAAAAAAATATTTCGAGGACTCTCTCAATCTTCGACTTCGGAAACTGGGCAACCGGCATTCATTTTTCGCTTTCAACTTGTCCCAGCTTTCTTTAGTCTACCCGAGAAGTGCTGCGCATTATCTACCATGGCTAGCGACAAGATGGAAGTCGAGGTGGCCGAGCAGACGCTCAAGGACATGGCTCATTCCGAGCAGCATTACTTTAACAGGTAAGTAAACACCCCCCGCCCCTTGACCCAGACAGCTTTTCTAGGATTTTGGCTGACAGTAAACTATTTCGTAGCTATAACCACCATGGTTCGTTCGTTGGCTTACCCCGTTTCTTCTATTGTGAGGACTCCTACTAATCTTAGACGCACACCCATTAGGCATTCACGAAGAGATGTTGGTACGTATCGCACCCTTCTGCAACAATATCATATGGTCTCCACATGCTAACGCGCCTGCTTCGCCCCTGTATAGAAAGATGAAGTGCGAACCAGATCATACATGAATGCGATAGTTCAAAACAAGCACCTTTTCAAGGATAAGGTCGTCCTCGATGTTGGCTGTGGTACCGCTATTCTCTCCATGTAAGAAACCTTTCTAGCTTTCCGCTAGCTCTCTAGGAATCAAATCCTAACCTTACTTATCTCGGGACAGGTTTGCTGTGAAGGCGGGAGCCAAGCACGTCATTGGCGTCGATATGTCAACCATCATCTTTAAGGCCAAGGAGATTGTTAAGGTCAACGGGATGGAAGACAAGATTACCCTCATTCAGGGAAAGATGGAGGATATCGAATTACCGTTCCCCAAGGTTGATATCATCATTTCCGAATGGATGGGTTACTTCTTATTGTATGAGAGCATGCTCGATACCGTCTTATACGCCAGGGACAAGTACCTTGCAAAAGATGGTCTGATCTTCCCAGACAAGGCCACCATATTCGTGTGCGGTATCGAAGATGGCGACTATAAGGATGAGAAAATTGGATGTAAGTTCTCTCCCGAGGCCCCTCAGCGTCCACAAGTACTCATAACCGTTAGTCTGGGATAACGTATACGGGTTTGACTATTCGCCGCTCAAGGCAACCGCTCTCTCCGAACCTCTTGTCGATACCGTCGAGGTCAAGGCAGCTGTCACAGACCCATCGTCCGTGATCACACTGGACCTGTACACCTGCACAACGGCCGACCTTGCCTTCTCCATACCTTTCAGCCTGAAAACTCGTCGTGATGACTTTATACACGCTCTTGTCGCATGGTTCGACATCGACTTTACCGCGTGCCACAAGCAGATTCGGTTTTCTACCGGCCCGCACACCAAATACACACACTGGAAACAAACGGTGTTTTACCTGCAGGAGGTTCTGACGGTTCAGCAAGACGAAGAGGTCTCATGCAACCTAGTAGTGAAACCTAACGAAAAAAACCGTCGGGATCTTGATATTCAGATCGAATACAAGCTCGAGACACAGGATCCTACCCGCCAGGCTCAAGGTTCTTGCACCTACAAGATGTGCTAGTCGCTGTTTATTGGCCTCGAGCAGAATAATATGCTTAGTCGAGCTATTTTTGAGGATGGTATTTAGCCGGCCAAGTTAGCATTGTCTCATGAACGAAGGCTCTTGAAGAAGCCGTGGGTGCGCGTCCATGATGCCGGAAACACCACCTTTGGTCCTATCATATCAAGGCGCGGCGACCCCTAAAATGTGGAATTTAGGTGTCAGCAGAGATCTTGACACGGACCTTATGCCTTTCTATTCGCGTTATTAACGACATAGATATCAGAAGAAAGCTACGGGTGACGACTAATGAGAATATACATGAGTCAATCTAGAGCACAAGAGCTACTATGCGCATGGGTATTCATATTATCCTGCTAGGATGCCACACGCCACTGAACTGGACCGGTCTGTTTAGCTAATGTAGTTATGCCTAAGCGCGTAGATCGCTATCTTCAAATGCCTACATTGCTTGGTCTTCTCATCGTTCAGTTCCCCTTTGCCTGGTCTTACGCCACCCGTAAGGTTATCTCTCTATCAATACCCCTAGCACTAAAAGCTAGGCTAGGTACCAAATGCATCTCAACAGCACGCTTGATGATGGCAGCAAACATACCTAGGTAGCAGAGAAATAATTAATTAACAGTATGTATAAATACGCACTTTTCGAGTACTGTACGGTAAGTAAGGTTATGTATGATAGATAAGTAGGGTTTTTAAGGCCGATCTCGCTACTTGTTTTCTTTCACACTGCAGGTCATGATGGTGGGGCCACTTAGCCTGGACCCTTGATTCTTGATTCACGTCATCCACGACTAATTTACACGAGACTTTCAACAGCACCATCTCCTTATACTTGTCCGACTCTACGTAGCCGGCTCGCCTGTGATTTCGCAATACCGCACACCCTTTGACCTAGCAAGATGTTTACTGGGCTAGTAGAGGAGATCGGGAGTAAGTCGTTCCGGGTCCCTGCCAAGCAAGATCTAGTGTCCCACCAACCCCTCACTGCATAGAGTCAACTTTCCTAATTATAGTGTTCTGCTAAGAATTAAACTAACCCGCGACCATGAAACAGCCGTCGTAGAGCTGGACTCGCACGATGAGACGGGCGGCACCTCTCTGACCATTACGCTACCGGCGTCCTCGAAACTACTCGAGGATGCCGCCCTTGGGGATAGCATCGCTATCAACGGCGTATGCCTGACCGCAACGGCGCTTTCGGGGCCAGACGCAGCTCAACCAAGCTTCAAAGTAGGCATTGCACCCGAGACACTGCGCCTCACAAATCTAGGAGCCCTAGCCAAGGGATCCGGCGTGAACCTCGAGCGCGCCGTGCGCGCCGACACGCGCATGGGAGGCCACTTTGTGCAAGGGCACGTCGACACGACGGCGGAGATCATCAAGATCGCGCAGGACGGCAACGCGGTGACGTTCCGGTTCCAGCCGCGCGAGAAGGAGCGGGCGGACGTCATGCGCTATGTCGTGCATAAGGGCTTCATCGCGCTCGACGGGACCAGCTTGACTGTTACGAAGGTCGATGATGTCGAGGGCTGGTGGGAGGTCATGCTTATATCTTATACGCAGGAGAAAGTCGTACTGGCCAAGAAGAAGGAGGGCGAGAGTGTCAATGTTGAGGTCGACGTCCTTGCGAAATACGCCGAGAAGAGCATGGCTGGGTACCTTGGTGCTCATGGTGGCAAGGCTCTCGTTAAGCCCATCATAGAGAAAATGGTGCAGGATATGGTCGCGCAGGCTAGTGAGTAATGTTCTCTTGTTGTTATGCTCTCTTGGTCGCGACGGAGAGGGGGAATCTTCCGCGCCGGAAGACTCGGATATTCCTGGAGTTCACTTGGGATGGAAATTGCTGACTTTGTTACAGTGGGCGCACACGCGGCGCCGTAAAAAAGAAATGTATTGATTTGCGGCATTATAAATTGGTACTGGATGCTGGAGGCGCCTGTCCTTGGTGTTAGGGGGTCTTTGGTAGTTAAGGCACATACAGAATCTTCTATCACTTTACGATAGGAACGAGCCTTTCAGGCTGTCAGCAAATTATGTTACGTACATACAGACAGTTAAGGAAAGCAATGTAAAGTAGGCGCCATAGCGCCTGATCAATGCGAGTTCCGTGATTACAGCGATCGGTGTGCTTCGAATGGGTGGGCGAAGACAAGCCTAAAGCAAATTAAATATCGCTCCAGACTTCTGCAATCTTATGGCTTAGAGCCCTTGCAATCTTCCTTCTTCCTACTAGATTCCCCATCTGCGCAAATACCAAATCTTGCTTCTTTCTCTTGCCCGCTTCGCCAACACCGCACCTCTCATATTCCTTCACGAACTCATATGGCGTTTTCCAGCGTTTCTGGATCTCGATCGCCCTCTCGCCTGTCACCTGCTTGGTACACATGAGCATCTTGAGATAAATATCTCGTAGCGTCATTATGTCTGACTTCGACGCCATCGAGGCAAACGCCGGGTAGCTCACGTAGTGACCCAGCGTAGGCTCCTTCTCTCGAAGGTGTTCAAGTAGTGGTAGATAGTTTCGAGCAGTAATCACTTCGGTTGGGACGACGAGGAGCGGCTTGGTCTCATACTGCTTCTTCAGCAGCATCGTCATCCGGGTTAAATAGCGGATGGTATCATCCATCTTCTGCGTCTTCTTCAAAAAGTAGCCGTTCACTACCTGAGTGGACGCGATGGCGGACTGGACGGATTCTTCGTACTTTTGAAAGCTCATGGAGTCCATGGCTATCTCTTCCACGATATATACCACGTTTTTGATCCCAGATCGCTTTAAGCGGAACTTTTGCTCGTGAAATCGGCCGTCTCTGATGCTGCTTACCAAATCGTCCAACCGCTTTCTTTCAACGATCCAATCTAGCATGACCTCATCGCCCTCAGCGCCGGTGCGGGGAAGGAAATTAGGGTCGTGACACTTGGCCACCCATAGCGCGTCACCGAGCGCGAGGGCTCGCATGAGTGGCTTAACCCCTTTCTTTGTGAGCTCTTCTTGCATATAATCACGGTCAGTCTTGGCCCGTATCTCCCGCCTATCTAAAACGAGATGTACTGTGAATGTCCCTGGAGCAAGTCGAATCGGCCTGAAGGCGGGCAAATCCAAGCTATCTGGCATCGAGTCTCCATTCGATACGACGTTTGCATAAGCTGATTGTGGTGGTTGCTCTACCTCCTCTATCTCGACTGAGGGTGGTCTAGCAACGGGTAGGGGTGGTGGATTCTCGCATACTTCGGGTTGCAATTCTCTTCTTTGCTGCGCTGCCAATTCAGAGGGTGTCAAGTCTGCAGTCTGCTGTATGCGTCGCGCCACTTCCCATCCTTCATCCGACAAGGCATATCTTCTGAGAGGCCGGCCTCGTTCGTAGACGAGGTCTTTCTCTAACAATGTTTTCATCGAGTTCCACGCAGTGTAGAATCTATTAGGATCACTCGGCGCGGTAAACGAAGAATCGCAGTGAGGCT